>JAWQUS010000002.1:6250000-7500000 GCA_036365455.1 Macrosoma leucophasiata | reverse complement strand
CCGCCGCGGCGCGGCGGACCGAAGAGGAGGAGCCATAGCGTTTATTACCGATGCAAAACAGTCTGACATTTTTTGTGGCAGAGGGGAAAGCCTGCATCTGGCTTCTCCCCTCCGGTCCGCCGCGGCTGGTGGCCCGTGTTGCTCTATAGTTTTAGTTAAGGCCCGTGGTCGTCGCGAGCGATCGTTCGCAATGGTTCGACGTCATAGATGATGTCACTGTCCACGATCGCATCGCCCACAAAATATTGGACGTCGGCAGAGAATAAGTAATATTACTACTTATAGAACGACTCTTCGATGTCCCGCCCGATTTCCCCTCCTCCCCTCTTATGGGCGGCGGTTGGTGTTCTCTACGTGCTACGCACACAGGTGAACGTGTAAATACACGTCACTGATTGGTGTGTGTGTAATAGAGACCAAATTAAGCGTTTGTATGCAATTTTGGCGGAGTGTCCGCGGTGTGACATCGGTGTAGGCTTTCATTAAAATTCGAAAAAAGAACTATTTCAGTATGACGAGCATGGCCATATAGCGAGCACACAGCGCTTAAGAAGTGCGTTCCATTCATAAGATTCGCCCATAAAACGCCTACGACATTTTTACGTTAGTGCAGGGGTTCTTGAAGAGGAGTCCGCGAACCCCTAGGTGTACACCATTCGACGGCAGGGGGTTTGCGATAAGATTTACTATAAATCGACTTGATGCCGAGTCAGAATTAAGGTTAAAATTGTCCAAAATTACTCCCGAAATTGACTCCATTTGTGACAAGAAACAAGCACACCCATCACTTTAATAGTACCTAGTAAAAATATACTTCTTTAAGCACTTTATTTATTACCTTTCATTGAAATAAAAACACTGTTTTCTTCAACAGTCAATTTTAATATATTCTTTGGGGGCAGGGCATTAACAGAGGAAGTTAATTCGTTTTTTTTTTGTTATGTCATCGCTATTACGCATATTGCCAGTGTCAAGTAAAACGATATTCCGTATTTATTTAAGCAGCGTAAAAGTTAGTATAATATAGTCATCAAGTATTATATGTAAGTATGAAGTATATAAGTTATCAAGTATAATATGTCAGTCAAGTGAGTTACAATCAAGTTATTCGAGTAAAGCGATGGCTACTTTACCAGAACATTTACAATGAAGTTTTGGAGGCAACCTGAAAGGTCGTGTTTTCGCACTGTTATTCTATTTCACTAAACACGGGCACTGTAATAAACTTATATCAAACAAAATGCCACCAACTTTATTCAATATAACTTAAAAATACACCAAGAAAATGAAATAAAATAAGTGCACCATACGCCTCTTTCAAGGTTCCCGCCAAAACTCCAGTTAATTAGTTGAAGGGTTTGCTGTCACCTGGATACTTTTTAACAGGGGTACGTGGAGCCGAAAGTTTGAGAAACCCTGCTTTAGTTACGGTCGAAATCTGGAACGCAGCCAAGGACATTGACTTAGTTGACATTGACAGTTTGACGTGTCGACTGTTGAATAAATCTGTGCTGTCCTGTCGATTGTGTCGAAAAAAGTCGAAAGTTCGTGGTGTCTCGTCTCAATATTTGTCTTGAAATTGAATTGATCCAAAACTGTAAAGATGGTTTAAAATGTCATTATATTGTTATTTGTGTGTAGTGCTCTTTACGAAATAGGATTACGCACAGGAGCTCTGCTGGTATAACTTAATTCAAAGTGTAATTTATGCTTACAAGATGGTGTTAGCAGATTTAGGTCGTAAAATTACGACTGCTTTGCAGTCCCTCAGTCGGGCTACCATTATCAATGAGGAGGTATTTATATGTTTATATAAAACTTCTAGTTTGCTTCTGATTCTTGCCGCCTGTTTCCCAATCATTCTTGTGAAGTATGAACTTCATATTCCTCTTTGTATCTCATTGGTGTGAGACATTGAAGAGTTAAGAATATAACTCTTCAATGTTATATGAACATATTATGTTAACTGATAACATTCTTTACAAACTATACCACATATTTTAATAAACATTTTTCAGGTATTGAACTCTATGCTGAAGCAAATATGTGCTGCATTATTAGAAGCTGATGTAAACATTCGTTTAGTGAAGGCTTTACGTGAAAATGTTCGTGCTGTTATTGATTTTGATGAAATGGCTGGCGGACTTAACAAGAGGAGGATGATACAATCGGCTGTTTTCAAGGAACTTGTCAAGGTATAGTATAAATTAAGATATTATGACTTTCAGTACTACTTAATAAAAATAAGAATAAAAAGGTACATAGGTATTACATAATCCTTTAATGTAATCATTAATTACAATGATCATTGGGCATTTTATTTGGACCGGTGACCCACTAGTGTTCAGAATACTACCCAATGAAATGAGTTGCATTGCTCAAAAGCATGGGAAAGCTGTTTTATTAGCAAAGGAAGATTTGCTTTTAAATGTATAAAATGTTGTTTGTTGTTCAATGAAAAGTAAAATACTTTTTATGTAATGTCAATTATAACATTTTTTTTTTTTTTTTTTTTTTTTTTATTGGCAACCGCCAGGAGGCATAACTGCCAGCATCACGTTTGAATGATTGGAAATATATGGTACATAAATCAATTAATTAAATCCGCGTAGACATCATTAAATCTGAAAACACATAATAGGTAAGGTTAGTAGATTATTAAACGATACACATTGTTAGAAACACTCAAAGCGTTGTATGGACATTTATACAATTTAATATTTACAATTTTATTTTATTTTTACTTACAAAATTTACAATTTCTGAGAGGATATCAGGATTAAGGAGGGAAAGAAGATTTGGTATATTTGTTGGAAAAGGAACTAATTTCTGGAGGGCACTTAGAAATTGACGACGATCGTAAATAGGGCAAGAGAAAAATATATGGTTCACATTACCATCATCAAGCCCACATTCGCAAATAGATGAGTCCCTGATCCTAAGCTTGTTAAGAAAAACGGGACAGCAACAATGACCTAGGCGGAGACGACAAATGATAGAAGTTTCCCGTTTAGGGAATCTGTAGCGAAAAAACCAAGGTTTTGGCGGTATTGTAGGTTGAATACCACCATAATAGGCTCCCTTCGTGCCAGAGATTGGGGGCCAGTTTTGGGACCAAGCCTCATGTAAATATTGCTTAGGTTGATGAACTAAATCATGAGGAAAAATTTTGTATGGATGAAGGTCACCAGAAAGCACAGCATCCCGGGCAAGCTGATCCGCTCGTTCGTTCCCCGGCACACCAGAGTGACCTGGGATCCAAGCAAGAATAACAGACAAACCATTTTCTGTAGCTTTTCTCAGAGCATCTTTTATCTGAAGGATAATAGGGTTATGGGAGTTGTCTGAAAACGGATTTGAAAGGAGAGATTGTAGGGAACTTAAAGAGTCGGAGAAAATAAGTGATTGGGATAGTTTGAACATATTAATATAGTTAACTGCTTCTAAAATGCCTATGCATTCACCTGTAAAAACTGTAGTCTCAGGCGGATATTTGATTTTCTGAACTATGTTGAACTCAGTGTGGTAAACACCCACTCCGACACAACCGTCTGAGGAAAGTTTAGAAGCATCGGTGAAAATCGAATGCCAACCTTGCCAGTCCCTATTCATTACCTGTTGAAAGTGATTCCTTGCGAAAGGATCAGTTTTATGGACGCCTAAATCAAAAATTATTTTAGGTAGAGCTATAACAGTCTCATATGGATAACTGAAGACAGGTAATTTACTTGATCGATGCACGGAGGCACCAAGATCTTGGAATTTGCGGAAGCTGTTGACTAAGCGAGGGGGAATTTTCGATGCCCAGAAATTGGAAGAATTTACTAAATGTGATAAACGCTCCAAGATAGGAAATAGCGGATGATCTTTGAATTTAGAAATTCTAAATAAATACGTGTCAGATAAAAATTGTCTTCTGCAGTTAAGTGGTGGATCAACGCATTCTACTTGTAACGCATTAATGGGACTGGACTTCATAGCTCCAGAAATTATCCGGAGTGCCCTGGACTGGATCAAATCGAACTTTTTGAGCCCCGCCTTGTTGGCCGGATCCAGCAAGAACGATCCGTAATCCAAAACACTCCTGACAATTGCATTATAGAGGAGCTTTAGGGAATAGGGATGTGCTCCCCACCACACTCCAGCTAAGCAACGAAGAATGTTGAGATTTCTTTCACACTTGGCAGCCACATAATCACAGTGATGAGTTCCCTTTAACTTTGAGTCCAGAATAAGGCCTAGAAATTTAGCATGGTCCTTTACAGGAATAGGACTGTTATCAATGTAGATGTCAACAGCTGGGATAAGTCTTTTTCTGGTAAAAACAACCACAGTGCTCTTGGTAGCGGACAGCTGGAGACCATTAGCACTGAGCCACAAACTCAGAGAACGGAGAGAGTGATTTATTAATTCAGAGGCTTTATCAATACAGGGGTCGGAAACGAAGAGTAGCACATCGTCAGCATATTGAAGAATCTGACATGGAGATGGGATGGATGTCTCTAAATCGTGGGTATAAATATTGTATAGGAGGGGGCTTAGGACAGAGCCTTGCGGGAGGCCTTTGTAGACAAAACGGGAACTGGATATATTGGGGTTGTCACATCTGAGGAGAATGGATCGTTGTGAAAACAGGTTTATAATGAAATTGGTCCACTTCGTCGGTATTCTCAGCTGTTGAAGCTTGTTCCTGAGAATAGGAAGTTGA
The DNA here is from genome assembly GCA_036365455.1 of Macrosoma leucophasiata. Taxonomy (NCBI): domain Eukaryota; kingdom Metazoa; phylum Arthropoda; class Insecta; order Lepidoptera; family Hedylidae; genus Macrosoma; species Macrosoma leucophasiata. The sequence continues at coordinate 7,495,292 of JAWQUS010000002.1, read as the reverse complement.
ACATTGTCATATGCCGATGAGATGTCAAGGAATGCGCCTATAACAGTATGGTTCTGGGATAAGGATATGCGGATCTGTGAGGTCAATATGCTGAGGCTGTCCGTGGTACTTCTACCCTTTCTGAAACCGTATTGACTAGTGCCCAAAATATCCCTGCTTTCAATAAACCACTCAAGGCGGTTCTTAAGTAATCGTTCTGCAATTTTTACCAAAACAGACGAGAGAGCGATTGGACGAAAAGAGCTAGGATCATTTGGGTCTTTGTTGGGCTTAAGAATTGGGATTACAATTTGTGATTTCCAGGAATCTGGAATAATGCCCGTATCCACGATGATATTTATTAGCTCTAGGAAATAGCTTAAGGTAGCATTCGTAGCGTGAGATAGAAATGAGTACGGAATACCATCTAAACCTGGAGCGGAATCTTTTACTTTCTTCAGGATGTTCCTAAGCTCGTCTATAGAGAATGGAGCTTCCATAGGATCAGGGGAAGATGGTAAGAAGAGAGCGTAATCTGAAGGAAGTTCACTAAGAGATGGGACAGTAGGTGCTGCAATTTTATCCATAAATGAATCAGCCCACTCTGGTGAAGGAATGGGATAGATGGGATTTGGTGTTTTAGAGTGACGGAATCGCCGAATTTGACGCCAAACTAGCGATATAGGGGTATCCGGAGAGACAGAAGCACAGAATGTCTTCCAACCGTCAAGCTTTTTGGCCCGCAAGTTAAGACGACATAAGGCGCTTACCCTACTGAGTTCGTTGTAATTTGCTATAGTCATTTCGAGACAATAATTTTGTTCGGCTGTCCGGCGTTCGCAAATTATATCGGTGCATTCCCGATCCCACCAAGGCGGAGATGAGTTATGAAGCGATTGTTTTTTTTTTGGAAATACTTCCTCTGCTGATGCTATAACGGCAGCAGAGAACGACTCCGAGCAAGTACCTATAGAATTAATATTAATAGCAGGCAATGAGGTAATTTTGTCATGTAAACTGATTGAAAACCCATCCCAATCACCATCCTCTAAGCGATATTTAAGAAGGGGAGTGCGATTACGAGTGGGAGGTCTATTGAAAGGGAGATCAATGAGGATGGGGAAATGGCGGCTCCCGTGTGTCGAGGAGAGAACATTCCATGATAGCTGAGGAGTTAGACATGGGGAGCAGAATGACAGATCCAAAGCGCTGATGCTTTCCAATGGTCTTGTCCGGAAAGTAGCAGTCCCATCATTAAGTAAACATAAGTTTAGTTCATCAGCCAGTTCCAGTAATTTTTCTCCAAAGGGGTCAGTTCTTGCAGAACCCCAGACCTGGTGGTGACAATTAAAATCACCAAGGACTAAAAGAGTGGAAGTGGAAATAGAAGATAGGACGGTTTTTAACTCTGCAATGATCGTGTCGGAAGGATGAGGAATGTATAAGGAAACAAAGGCAATATTACAGACATGTGCAGCGACGATTTGAAATCCGGCGCTGTGGGGAGGGATAGGAATTTGGGAGAAAGAGATTGTGTTTCTGACAAGCAGGGCTGAACCGCCCCACCCATCAGCTCTATCCTCTCTGAGACATGCAAAATCAGGGATGTTAAAAGAACACCCAGAATTAAGCCATGTCTCAGAGAGGGCAATAATAGAAGGATTATAATTTTTAATTAGTATATTTAGGTCGGCTTGTTTACAAGCCGACCTAACACTTTGACAGTTCCACTGGAGAACACTCGCTAGTGGAGCCATTTTTAAAAAGTGTGGTAACTGATGACAGTATTTGGGCAGCGTGGGACGGTTGAAAGTTTTGTGATAAGGAGGATAAAATAGACATGAGGGAAGCTATGAATTCAGGGTAGGAAATATTGAGATTTTCACTCTGTGACAAATCAGTATCACGGCCGATGAGAGCACACCCATTGGGTGTTTGTGAAGCTATCGGCTTAACTAAAGCATTATGAGATGATTGGTCATAGCCTTTCATGTATTTTGGGGGAGTCCTTGGCTTCAAGAAAACAGTCTTTTTGTATGAGAATTTAGAAGCTGGGCTAGCTTGCGTACGGCTAAACCCTCCACCACGAGGGGTACCGACAGAGCTCGCCACATCTGCATATGATCTACTAACAGGGGCGTGAAGTTTTGAAGCTTCGACATAGGAGATAGACTTTTCAGCCATGGCAGTTTTAATAGCCTTTTGTCTGGAGAATTCTGGGCAAACAGATCTGTTAGTAGCAAAGTGACAACCACCACATGAAATGCAGTAGGCATCATCTTCAACCACTGAACAAGTTTCGCTTGGATGGTCATGTCCACATTTGAAACAGCGTGGCTTAGAGCGACACTGCACTTTTGTATGCCCGAAACGACAACACTGATAGCATTGGACGGTGGGAAATATATATAATTCAACAGGCAAGGCATTGTAACAAAGATATATTTTATCTGGAAGGTTCTGCCCATCAAAGGTCAGAACCACTGTTTGGGATGGTTTCCATGAGGGCTTACCATCGACCACGACTTTTAAGTTAAGGCGTCTAGCCTTTAAAATAGGGCTGTTACAATTCTGGGGTAAGGAAACAGATTCTAGAATTTCCTCCGGAGACCATTCAGACGGAATGCCACGGACAAGGCCTAACTTTGTCACATTAAATGATGGGATGAAAGCTTTATAGTCGTGATCAGAGAGTATTGGGTTACTCTTGAATGCATTAGCTGCATGTGCAGATACAAAAGAAAGGGCTATCCTATTGCGCCCAATGCTCTTGATGCTCCCATCGACGATGTTTGTGATGTTCTTTTTTTGTAGGAAACGGCCAAATGATACTGGATGGAGAGTGGATCCGCTGTTGGGTGCGACTTCAATGCGCTGCACATGTATTATAAATGGTCCTACATCTTTTGAGTCATAGTCTGAGCGACCTATTGGGGTAGGTATAGGATTCGGGGAGGATTGAGTCTGGGAAAGGGATGGAGGGAATATGGCTGGTGAAAAAGAAGAAGGGGGGGTGCATTGGCCCGAAGGGGTTCCACATTCCATGGACGATGAATTGTCAATAGGCGATTGCAAGCGACTTTTACAAGACCTTGAATTTGACCTCGATCTGGATGATGTTTGTCTCCTCTTACGTTGTTTTCTTGGTTTTACTGTTTTTGATAAGGTGCTTTCATGAGTCTCGAACTGCTCGGCAGAGACTGTCAGGAGAGCGCTAAACGAATTTGTATGCAGATTAGGATCAGGATCCCCAGGGTCAGGGGGCTCGTTCATGATTAATATTTAAAAAAAAATATATATATATATGGGGTACTTGCAAAAATTTAAACGATCACAATGCTGCACTAAACTTTTACAAGACAAGGACAAACAATAGGAAACTACTTACAAAATAGCCACCAGCAAACTACAACACACTCACAAACATAAATAACACCGATTTTATGATGAATATCACAATAAAAGTTGTGAAGAATCGCAACAACAAAAAACCGCGTACGACTCGTCAAACGTTCCGCCGCCCATCTCAAATACCAATTATAACATTGTCTAAAAACCTTGTTGGTACAACCATTTCTTCTTGATGTCTTGCCCATGATAAAAAGTAGACCACACTTCTGACATGCGTCCAACTCCCAACTGTTCTGCGGCCGTGTATGCATGAACAATAATAGTTTGCAATACTTTGTTTTCCATCTGCAATGGGATCAATTAAAATATGTGTATAATATTGTTTCATGCGCACATGGTGTGACTGGATTCGGTTTCTTATTAATAACTCTGTATTGTAATGTGGATTGCGCTCCTGACAAGCATCAGAGAATGAGAGAGAGAGAATATCCCAGTACTTGAATTGAAAATCAACAATTAGAGCATCTACCTAAAATGCATATATTTCAATATACATTTTAGGTAGATGCTCTAACTTTGTTCGCCTGTGCATTTGCATTAAAATAAAAACATTATCCTAAACCTTTAAATCAACCCTATTTCAAGACTGTTTGCGACGGGGTTAAAATGCCCAATGATCTTTAATGTAGTAGTCTAGTTGTGCAAAGCTTTTATTTGATAATTTTTTATACTTATGCATATAAGATTTTATTTTATTCTTTACAGTTAGTTGATCCAGGTGTGAAACCGTATCAGCCAGTGAAAGGCAAACCAAATGTCATCATGTTTGTAGGATTACAAGGTTCCGGTAAAACAACTACATGCACGAAATTAGCTTATCATTATTTACGGAAAAATTGGAAGTCCTGTTTAGTATGTGCAGATACATTTAGAGCTGGTGCTTATGATCAAGTCAAACAGAATTGTACCAAAGCCAGAATACCGTTCTATGGAAGGTTAATATTTTATACATTTTAATGAAAAAATAGAACCAGTATGTTACTGAATTAACCCAATTTATTGTTTCATGTGAATTTAAGCATGTGTAAAATGTCATTTAACACCACATTTATTTAGATTGCCAAGTTTCATTTATAATTGATTATAATGGTAGTAGTTGACCAATCTTAATACTTATAATTTAGCATTCAACATTTGTTTTCATGTTTTTAATGAGTATTATTTAGTTATGTAGTTTTTGTTTGTTGACATAAAAATGTATCGCTACCATTGTTGCAGTTATACAGAAGTTGATCCTGTTGTGATAGCAACAACTGGTGTTGAAATGTTCAAGAAGGAGGGTTTTGAAATGATTATTGTAGATACAAGTGGTCGCCATAAACAGGAGGAATCTCTCTTTGAAGAGATGTTGGCTGTTGCTAATGCTGTTGTGAGTACATATTACTATAATTTTTTTAATGTCATGAAGTGGCAAACACGCATACAGTTTACATTGATAGTAAGTAATACTGTAGCCTATAAACATCTACATGAAACCAGAGACTTCAATGTGAATGCGTTGCCACTCCTGTGGCCTAAGGTGTTATGCCTCTGTGCTGGAAGTTACAGCGCCGTACATTACCACTTGACCAGAACACAATAGTGCTGAATACTAACATTTAGCGGCGAGTAGATTCTGGAGCTCTACCACCAGTAAACATAACCAGTATTCATAACTTATTGAATTATTACATTACAGAATCCTGATAATATAATATTCGTAATGGATGCTACCATTGGCCAAGCTTGTGAAGCCCAAGCTAGAGCCTTCAAGGAGAAAGTAGACATAGGTTCAGTCATTATCACAAAATTGGATGGACATGCTAAAGGAGGTGGTGCTTTATCAGCGTGAGTATGAAGAAAGTTACATATTTTGAGAGGTAGCATAGGCAAAGTTACATAGTTTAGTGAATGTGTTTTCTCCAGAATATAGAATTTCCCCCTTATTCATAAATGTATTTTAGCTAGTGTTGCCAATCTCTCCTTTGTCTTTTTCTATCCTGCACATTTGACAATGCAACTGACAAAGACAAAGCATTCTATAGCTAAAACGTATCTAATGTACGTTTATGAAAAAAGGAGGTAGAATATAGAAAAAAAGAAAATATTTTAGTTTTGGATAATATTTTACAATCACTTTCAAAAACTTTTCACATCAAAATTTTTATATTACATATCAAAAATGACCTAAGTATAGTAAAATATTACATAAAGTAAATAAAACAGTTAATAATGGTAAATTAAAATCAGGATAAAAATCATTAAACTTTAAGTAAAAATGTCTTGAACAGCCTACAAGACACTGTCAATTTTTTTTTTATGTAATTAAATTGGGAAACAAGCATGCAGTTTACATTGATGTTAAGTGATGACTGCAGCCTATTACCCACAAAAAGATCAAGGTCAAAATGCAGATGCCCGAAATTACAGGGCTGTACAAGTGTTTCCCACACCACACAACTAAAGACCTCCCCCGCTCTAATAAGTTGTGCCGGGTGTTGGACAGCCATCAACACAAGGTCTGCGAACTTATAGAGCGTCATGGTCTTTGACCAAGCTCTTTAAACTGGAGAATAAAAAAAAACGGTCAATTTTCGTATTTTATTATTAGTCGTATATTAATGCAGTATGATTTGTGTATTGTTCTGCAGTGTAGCTGTGACCCAAAGTCCAATCATTTTCATTGGAACAGGAGAACACATTGATGATCTGGAACCTTTTAAAACCAAGCCATTCATCAACAAACTGTTGGGCATGGGAGATATTGAAGGTTTACTTGATAAAGTGAACGAACTTAAACTAGACGACAATGAAGAGTTATTGGAAAAATTAAAACATGGCCAGTTTACTTTAAGAGCAATGTACGAACAGTTTCAGAATATCATGAAGATGGGCCCATTTTCTCAGATAATGGTAAGAATTTCGTTTCAAGTCCTATCTTTATGAGGCGAATCTTAAAGACAAAAAATAGTATGCTGTAAATATATAATCAACTAGCTGTTGCCCGCGGCTTCGCCCGCGTGGATATCGTTTTATAAATAATTTTCCCTGAATTTTCTTGCTATAAACCTCATGGAGCCCGAGACCCTTCCAACGAATCCAAAACCGTGGAAATCGGTTCGTGCGTTCTGGAGTTATAGCGTCAGGAAGAAAAACCCGACTTATTTTTATATTATAGATAATATCAGAAATAAAACTATTTTGATTTAGAGAGTTATGCAGGTACGCCAAAAAATTCCAAAAATCAATATTTCAAATAAATATCAAATTTTCAATGCCCGTGGCTATCCTGCCGTTGGCTTTTATCGAAATGAGGGGATTGTAAGCCACGTACAGTTATGGAAATATCTGGCGTCGAACGAGCCAAGCTGTTTCGGGATTGTCTCAAAGCTACCAAAGGCATAAACGACATAGTAGTTATTCTAGTTATAACATTTCACATTAAAATAGATGATTTAATAGATTTAATAAAATAGTAAACAAGACATAAGCAATTTAATTTTTATTTACAGGGTATGATTCCTGGGTTTTCTCAAGATTTGATGACAAAAGGCAGTGAGCAAGAATCAATGGCTAAACTGAAGAGATTAATGACAATAATGGACTCCATGAATGAAGGGGAACTGGATCACCGCGATGGTTCAAAGCTGTTTTCCAAGCAGCCCACTCGCATCACCAGAGTCGCCCAGGGTGCAGGTGTTACTGAAAGGGACGTAAAAGATTTGATTGCTCAGTATACCAAGTTTGCAGCTGTTGTGAAAAAAATGGGTGGCATTAAAGGATTATTCAAGGGAGGCGACATGGCGAAGAATGTAAACCAAACACAAATGGCCAAACTAAACCAACAGATGGCTAAAATGATGGACCCTCGTATTCTCCAACAAATGGGTGGCATGTCCGGTTTGCACAACATGATGAGACAGCTGCAACAAGGTTCAAGTGGAATGAACAGCCTAATGGGCGGAAAATGACATTAGGATATTTTTATGTAAATAAGCCACCAATATGAAAATTGTAATCAAGATCCATATGCATTAATAAATAACTGGGCATGTATGTTTGAGTAATATTTATTTTCAAATTAATTGTGATAAAAAAATTGTAACCCCATGCCACCATTCCATGGCATCGATCTTGGATTAAGACATTAAATTAAGTCTTAAAAGTTTTTTAATTCACTGATTTGATATTTTTAAAGTGGTTGGACTGGTTATATGTGTATAATTTAAAAAAAATCTTTTCATTTTTTCTTTATTTTAATCATGTTTGTTATTGTGAAAAATAAAAAAAATATTACAATTACAGTAAAGCAAATTAAATCTATTTTCCTGCACCATTCAGGGTCCATGTCGTCGGCACCACCCAAGTAGGTTCGCGTACGGAGCAATTATTGTAAATGGTAATGGCACAAGTTTCAACTTTCCCACTTAAAGAATAAAGTTGTAATTAGAACTTGCCAAGAATTTCTACACTCAAATACGACATAAAACGAACGAAGCCTATATTATATATATAAATAATATAGGCTATAAATATATTAAAGGTTAATCTTTTACGTGTCGTTCTGGGACAGCAGAGTAAAGTTCCTGGACACGGGACAGCACGCAAAATTCCGGGACAATCCCCGAAATCCCGGCAACCCTGATATAATGACAATAACAACAAAAAAGAGTTTAGGCAGAAACCTTGTAAGAGACGTATGGTGCTCTTACTTTATTTCATTTTCTTGGTGTATTTTTGAGTTATATTTAATAAAGTTGGTGGCATTTTGTTTGATATAGGCTTATTACAGTGCCAGTGTATAGTGAAATAAAATAACAGTGCGAAAACACGTCCTTTCGTGTTGCCTCCCAAACTTCATTGTAATTGTAAAGTAGCCATCGCTTTACTCGAATTACTGACTGTGACTCTGACTGACTGACTGATAAATTGAGTGACTGACTCTGATTTTTACGCTGCTTATTACGAATACGAAATATCGTTTTACTTGACACCGGCAATATGCGTAATAGCGATGCCTTAATATTAAAAAAAAAACAAAACAAAATGACTTGACACTGACGTGACAACTGATTAATCAACTGACACATGACACCATGACTCATTGATGTGATGCTTTTGCTTTTGATTTGGGATTTAAAATTTATTTTGTATTTTATTGATTTATTGTACTTGCACATAGAAAGTGGAACAAAATCAGCATAACACAGGGAATTATCAAAAACGATAAAACGGTATCGTAGTGTAAAAACCAAGAAATGGCATGCAATTCGTGTGCTAAAACTTTTAATTTGTTACGTCCAGAAGTAGGCGTTCGTTTATTTAATTGCTTAATATTTTATAGCTCAAATACCTATTAGCTTTATTATTGTTTTTTTTTTTCTTTATTAATAATGTTATTGATTATTTGTAGAAAGGCTGTCCTGGATGTGGGTTTAGTTATTGTTCGAAATGTTTGAATAACAAAATATATCTGACTAAATTAAGTTCTGAAGCTAAGGTAGGTACTTTGGATGGACTATTTTTACGACCTGAACGTGTAGTCTGGGAAAGGTAACATAGGTTTATATGTAAAATTTATTTGTTTCATCCAGGTTTGTAAGAAATGTGAAAAATCTACTAACAATGTGAATGAATCTCAAAACCAAATTGTGCCACCTGATGCTTATTACAAGTAAGAATCTGGACCAATTAATTTTAATAAGAATTTCAAAATTACATCTCTGTTGTTTAGTTTTTGTTAGTAGTACACAATTTTATTGCACAAGGAAAATGTACGTAATACTGCTGTTCTATATTAAAAGACCATTAAGTGTCATTGCAGTAAAATAAATTGATCTCATCTATTTTATACACAGTATGAAATTTCTCTTACTACCAGTTAAACTGACCAAATCTATTTTTTTCATCAATTTTGATTATGGAGATCCGAAGACTCTGTACTCTGATATTATAGGTGTAGTTATGGATGGTGCAGACTTTTTTGAAGTCCTTCTCAATTCTTAAAAAAATCTTAGTGAAATGACACATAGTGGTGTTTTAAGATTTGACAGCATAACTGGATCACATTGTGAGAAATTGCATATATAATTGCAGGAGACTTGGTGCTTTACAAGATAAAGCAAATCAGCAGGTAGCTGATCGTTTGAATAAGTTGAAACAAACAGAACAAATAGCTGCTACAGGTGGTAATGAGGAAATCTCAGAACGTTTACAAAAGCTGAAAGGTGACATACCAACTACATCAGACGCTGAATTACAATCACGTTTAGCCAATATTAAAGGAGTACCTTTAAGTACTTTGCAAGTTAAGGTATTAGAATTTTTATAGATTGAGCATCTGTTATAAAATTATATTATTGCTAGCCATGAGCTAATTTAACCATAAAAAACAACTAATTCATGAAATAATAAGTACATAATATAACAAGTTTTACTTACTAAATGTCCAATTGATGTAGGTGGCAAACAAGCATGTAGTTCACATGGATGGTAAGTGGTCATCACTGTAGCTAGTAGACATCTATATAAGAAACTAACTGTTGCCCGCGGTTCCGCCCGCGTGTAAGTCACTTTTCGCGTAACCTGTAGAAACTCGTCAAATCATCATCATGACATCCCACAGGAACATTTTTTCGGTATAAAAACTATCCTATCTGATAATCCAAGTTACCCTCTATGTGTGTGCCAAATTTCATGAAAATCGGTTCAGCAGTTTTTGCGTGAAGGAGTAACAAACAAACATACAAACTTTTGCATTTATAATATAGTATGAGTATGAAGTATCATACTTCATTAGTAGCCAAAATACAGAAGTGTTGCTACCCCTGAGACATTAGTTTTTATGTCTTCTTTGATAGTTATTATGGGGAGATACATAATAATATAATGTCTCTGTGATAGTTATATACATCATATATATATATATATATATACACAATACATATCATCATCAATACATATTATTTATTATATACAAAAAGAAACAATATTTCTCATTTACTTTTAGACCACCATTCCAGTAAATATAGCAAGAACGGAACAAAAACAAGTTGAAGATCTGATGAAACAGTACATGGAACAAGTTAATATTGATACTAACTACACAGGTGAATTTCAAGATTCAGTGGATGATATTGAAAAGAGGCTAAACAAGTTACGGGGCACAACAAATACAACTACCACACAAAATGCTACATCTCCTGAAAACAAACATGAATCTGATGACGATGATGATGAACAAAGTGTTAAAAAAATAATTGCTAAGGTAAAATGGATAAATCAATCACTTCAAATATTGCTGCATTATGCAGAGTCCTTTTGTGTATGCATGTTAACAACATCCCTAATACTTTGAAGATATTTGCAATCATAGAGCAACTCGGCCCACCGGTCGCGGCGGACCGAAGGGGAGTAGCCATAGCGTGTATTACCGATGCAAAACAGTCTGTCATTTTTTGCGGGAGAAATGCGTGCGACACACACGCACACTGCAAAAATCGTCTATTACTACGAAACTCACACCTTGACTTTAACAAAATACAGAAACAATTTCACGGACACATTGAAAAATCTAGGCGACAAGTACAGGCCCATTTGGGCTTGTACTTTGACAGAGGGGAAAGCCTGCATATGGCTACTCCCCTCCGGTGTTGCTCTATGTTTGCAATGTATGTATAATGTAGATACATATGTATTTATGTTGGAACATTTATATTTGAATATAAACTTTATAGATAGTAAACATTTTATTATATTGATTTATTACAGATAAATGCAGAAATAAATCTACATGATAGTGAATTACAAAGCCCCACAAATGATGAACTACCATTTTGTGAGATATGCAATGAAGATGCTAAAATGCGTTGTCTGGGATGCAAATATTTATTTTGTAAACGCTGTTTCTTAGATCATAAGGATGACGATGATGGCTGTGATAAATATGAGTTGTATAAACCACTAGTTTCAAATTAATTTACTTTAAATGACTTATTTTAAAAACCTACTTGCACCTTTGTGATATTAAAACATTTGTTGAGTTTATTAACTATTATCTAATTATTTTGTATACTGTCTTAAGATAAATTTAATTTATATTGTATAAAGCCTTTTATTTCCTCTTTATTTTTATTGGAAGTCAGTAGGAGCGTATATTTATAATTTTATTTTATAAGATGAAAATTGCAACAGTAATAATTCCAATCATCGTCAAAAAAATATTGACGATGATTATTGAGAATAGAAAATCAAAGGGCCCAACCCACAACCAATGTTAGCTGTTTGACAACGAGGCTGCCACCAGAGTTTGCTCGTCGACGAGTGAACACCGCCAGGCGGTGCCGGGTCGCTCTGATGCGCTGTGACCATACTTATTATTAGGTATAATATGACATCAAAGCAATAGCGATTATACTGACAATCGCTATGACGCTTGATTTGTCTTGTCCTTTCGTGTCGCCAATGAATCAAACACGTTTACAAGCACAAATCATTTAGGGGACCATATCATCAAGGAACTGGCTGCTTAATCTCACAGGCACCATATGCAATGATAATAAAATCTGTATTTGACTGATTTTGGATAAAAGGAGAGTTCCGACTGTACTTCACCTCCACTTTACTTCTACCTGCATGCTCCTAGTAGTTATTATGAAATAGTGATATGTTATGGAATTGAATTTCATGTTGAACATAGAGTTACTAATAAACTACTTGCAGTTAAAGCAAAAAGTGTATGTCCTACATTCTATTCTACAATAACGTAGAAATGAGAATGATATGAGAGTGAAACGTCAAGAAAAAAAAACATATAAATTAAAAAAAATAATAAATAGGTACTTTTATTTTGAAATAAATAAGATCATTTTCGATAATTCACATCATTGTTTCTTCTGTTTTTGAGTTTCAAAGTCTTCCAAGATATTTGGTATATTTTTAACTAACTCTTCACTTGTTTGTTTATATTCACTTTCAATCCACATATCCTTGAGCTTGTTGATTATTGGACCATACAACTTGCCTGGAGGAACTCCATTTTCTTTCAAAATTTTGCCATTAATTGGAAACCGTGGTATTTCCCATTTATTGAAAAGTTCCAAGAGATGTTCATCTCCTTTATATTTAATTACTTCCTTCACATAGTCTACAGCATCTTTTTGTTTGATTTTTGTATTTAAAACTATTTTTTCGTAAGGTCTGCAAATTGTGAACAATGAGGATCATACATCAAGATCATAACAAAATAAGCAATTACATAAACTAAATTATTCATACTTACAATAAGGGCCTTGCACTATCTGTTTCAATATCTCTATGTTCTACAATAAAGTATGCCATGTCTCTATCATATCCTGAGAATTTTAGTCTACAGTGGACTAATGTAACATCATCCACATCTTTTAGTAATGCTGCTATGTATGACATAGGATAGAGGTCTAGGTGTTGACTTCTTTTTAACAATTTATCTAGTTCATGTACATTTGTGTTTAGTAAACCTGAAAATGTCTATTGTTTAGTTGTACTAACCTGCATATTTAAGTATTTAATATAATTTTAACAACCACATGCAATAATATATAGACAAAAATTAAAGTTTTTTGAAAGAGAAAACATTTACGAACTACCTATGTATTGTCCAATATCCAAACTGATTATATATTTCAACAGATTTCCAGAAAAGTTTCCTTGTAAAGTTTTCTTTAATTCCATCCAAATTCTTTCTCCAGATACATTTTGTAGTCCTCCAGCATTCTTTTTGATAACTTCTAATGTATTAGCATCATGGTTATCAGGTTTTTCAGCTATTCGGCCATAGAAACGGAAATAACGCATTATCCTTAGATAGTCTTCCTGGATCCTAGTTTCTGCATCACCAACAAATGATATTCTTCTTTTTTGTAAATCTTCATAACCAAAGAAATAATCGTAAACAGAGCCATCAAATCCTGCATAGAGTGAAATTTATTGAAGAAAGGTGGAAAACAAGCATGCAGCTCACATTGATGTTAAGTGATGACAGCCTACAGACATCTACACAAAAACCAGAGGACAAAATGCAGATGCATTGCCATCCCTGAGTTCTTAGTAATTGTCTATGGGATAGTCATTATGGGGTCATACAAAACCTATTATTATTACTTATCAATAAAAATATTAAAAATTTTCTAACACTACTTCTAATTTAGCATTAATGTGTGCACAAATAACTTCAAATTGTGTGTTTTAATACCTAAAAACATTGAGTTAATAGTGAGATCTCTTCGATTAGCATCCAATTTCCAATCTTTAGTGAATTCAACTTCAGCATGACGACCATCAGTGACTACATCAATTCGTAAGGTAGTAACCTCAAAGTTTTCCTTATCATTGATCCTTGGTGTGATTGTACCATGTTTCTCTCCACTCATATTTATCATACGTACATTTTCTTCAGTGAACATATCCTTCATCTGTTGAGGAGTTGCAGTGGTGGCAAAATCGAGATCTTTAGGCTGCAAGCCCAAGAGCAAATCTCTGCAATTACACATTTTTTTGTAAAAAATATTGTCAATCATGTTTTAAACTAATGAGTTGATATTTAAATGAAAAGATACCTTACAGCTCCTCCAGCCACCCTAATTTCATAATTATATTTATCAAAAATTCTTTTTAATTCCAGAACTTCTGAACTGAATATATTTCTAAATTCCGGCGATTCGAGTTTGATAACAATAGGATTCTCTCGGGATTTCACTTCCATAATAAATATCCTTCGTTTTGTATCAGAACGTTTGGTACTAGAGAAATTCTAGAATAACGTTTAAACTTTTATACACATTTTTACGTGGAATAGCGTTGTATTAATCAAAATTAATTAAAAGTAGTTATACAAACTTTGGCGTGAAAAATAGTGTAGCGTAACCTATAAAATACGCTGTTCATTGTTCATTCCTTTTCGTTTTGGTACCTTAATTTATTATTTGAATTTAGGTACTATGCATACAACTAGCACAAATTTATTGAATTTTTATGCAATTGCCCCTTAAAAATTCAATTTTAATTAACTAGTCTAAAGTGATCTGTGATATAAAAATTGATCTTTAAAAATTTTGACATGTCAATCCTACTTTTTTTTATTTGTTTTACGGCCATGGATTCAAGTCTTTTACAGCCAGTGTTCAGTAATTTTTATATTCTTAATTTCATGATAAAGGTACTGACAGATATGCTCATTAGTAGCACGAAGCATGCTACTAATTGGTTCATTAATTGTGCATGCTTTTGTCCCCATCCACATCGGTTTTGACTTGGTAGCGCTATGAATTTCTGTAATCCTTTCTTATGAGGGAAGAGCTGGTGTCCTGAAATACAGGCTTTGCTTAGTTTAGGCACCATTAGTAGCTTATGTGATATAAGCATGCATTAAATAGTTAAGCATTTGTGTACCGTGAAAGAGCATGCATGCACATTTTGAGCATACTTTTTAGAGATGAATTAGCATGCCACTAATGAGCATGTCTGTCAGTACCTAATGAATATCTACTTATATATTTTTTTATTTATTTATCACCACAATAACCTTAATAACTACACAGTTTAAGATAATAAAAACATAAAAAGTCGTGAGTGATTATTAAAGTAAATTGTGGGAGACTGGTGCCTAAACTAAGCAAAGCCTGTATTTCAGGACACCAGCTCTTCCCTCATAAGAAAGGATTACAGAAATTCATAAAGAATACATTGTGCTAATAATAAGGTAGATTAGGTGGTGGTACATATACAGATATATAAATTTTTTTTTAAATAGAGAAATAAAGTTAAATTTTTCACAAAATAACAAAGGCTAGTGTATAAATGAGCGCATGCGTGCGTGAATGTATATGTGTGTGTATGCGTGGGAGCGAGAGTGAGTGTGTGTGTGTGTGATATTTTACGATACAATTTCTAGAAGTTTTTGAGTCTTTTGGTAATCTAAAGTTAGTAACCATTTCTTTAGTTTATTTATACAAATCATTTTATTGGCTTTAGTTATATTTAATTCTTTGTTGATTTTGTTATATAATTTTGGCCCACGAAAACAGTAAAATTTTTGGGCAAAATTAGTCCTTACTTTTTTAATGTTACAAACAGAAAAATGACGACGAGTTTTACTTTTGCTCACATCAATTAGTGTAGTGTCCGAGTGAACTCGAAGAATCAATGCATGAATGTATAATTGTCGTACCGTTAAAACCTCCTATTCCCGATAAAGTAATGCTGTTTCATATCGTTGTGGCTTGGACAGCATTATTTTGAGTATAAGTCTATGAGCTCTTTCCAATTTTATTAATTTTGTCTTGTCGGCTCCTCCCCAAGACGAAATACAATACGAAACTATTGACGGAATAAGTGATAAATATACCATTTTTAATGTTTTGAAGTCTGCTACTGATTTTAATTGCTTAAACAAATATGAGAATTTACGTACTTTCTGTATTATATTATTTATTTGAGTCTCAAATGACAGTCTTTTATCGATAGTTACATACACTAACTACACCCAAGTAACATACACTATCCGTGGCTTCAATACAAGAGCATGTGCAAGATGAGGACGGAGGGAAAGAGCACTGGTGTGCATATAAATTTAAATTAGATATCGTTTGGTCTGAGCCTAGATTAGAAAAAGAAATATATTTGGTTTTATCTGTGTTTAAGGTCAGACAATTGTTAGCAAGCCACTTACAAACAATGTTAAAACCACTTTGCGCTGTGTTAAATACTTCATACCAAGAATCACCATTAAATGTAAGTGTGGTGTCATCAGCGTACGAAATGATTTTACAATTTTTTATTTTTAGATTACAGAGTTCATTTATATAACACAAAAATAACGTCGGCCCCAAAATGCTACCTTGTGGTACTCCATACGTAATTGGCAGTTCATCACTCGTATACTCACCAATATAATATTGTGTATGGAAGATGACGATGATTGGATGGATGGTACCCTAAAGAGTATGATGAGATGGCTCGAGTAAAGTGATGGGGACTTTACTAAGAGTTTTTATGAAGTTTTGGAGGCAGCACGAAAAATCACTTTTCACTGCCTTCTTTACTACTCACGTTCTAAGATCGAATTATTTAAAATACTTGATGAATCGAATAGGTACTTCATGATAAAAATCCCACCATTTTTTACATAAAAACACAACTATACACAAACTTGTTTCCACCTTCTCCCATCTTACTTCGACATTTATTTAATAACCTTACAACTATGTTGAGAGCTTTGATTATATTCACGTCTTGATGGAGCGTCGCCTTACAAACGCTGCAAAAACAATGTCCCAACTCGAAAAACCTTGTGTGCGTGTAACACACGCTAGTACGTATATTTTATTCGCTTTACACACACTACTCAATGGGTGAAAATGTTATTTGTCCTTAGTGTAAATTACTTTTACCGTGGAGAAAAATAAATACATTTGTAAGAACAAAATCAAAATCTGGAATTGATCCACTAGTTGGGAATTTACAAACCCACAAGCAGATACACACGTCAAACTTAGAACACCCCTCTTTTTCCTTCGGGGTTATTAAAATAAAAATAGGTATAACAAACATATATTTTATAAAATTTTATTTTGTAACTTCATATTTGTCTGGGAAGATTTTAAATAAAAAACTGGCAACACAGTAAATATGGCGTTCAATGAACCGTACAAATGCGACGTAAAATTAAATATGGTTGATATATTTCTGGGATACATTTAGGACTATGGAAAGTGTAGTTACCGATAATAAGAAATGTTTTTAGATTTTTTCATTCTTCTTTTGTAATTTCGGCACACTTTAATAGCGCAAATCGTCATAATGAAAGCATAGACGCGGACGTGTTTCCGTTACAATGACATTATCGCTACCACAGAACATACTACTCTCTTACCTACTGAGCGAGCGGAACGAAGTTATGGGCCAACAGTAGAGGTGCGTGATAAGTAACTTCACTGTGATAAAATCACAGTGATCTGAAGTCGTAAGCGATCACTGTGACATACATACAATGTACTCTGTGCTGTGACATATTGCGAAATAACGTCATTCCAAGGAACGACCATTGTTATTTGTTCCATCAACGTTCCAGTATGTGGCGTTCTTCAGTCACTCACATCACAAGGAACGAAATGAACGTTACTAACGCCTACGAAATCGAATGCGCTGGCTTGAGTGATTGAGTGTGAAGGAGTTGCATGCAGTTAGTCGGAATCAGTCGGCATACCTTTCATAGAGTTAACCTATTCATAGAAAAGAAATGTATATTTTGGAAATGATTATGAAAATAAAATGATATTACCTACATAAATACTTAATTAGTTGAATAAAGATTCTCGAATAATTATTATTACTGTACCAACATTTAGGAAATAATTTAGCTGCATTTAATACAATAATTCTTTAGAATTATTTATATAATCATGCTAAAGTAATATCAATACAAATAAATAAAATTGGAGTCTCTGTTTGTAATATAAAAATAACCGCTTTTTACTAAATGCACGTATGTATACACGGTACATATGCCAAAACAATTTTTGTCGGTCTGTTTGTTCCCGCTAATCTCGGGAAGGCTGAACCGATTTTGACGGGACTTTCACTAGATAGCTAGAGTAACCTAGGCTACTTTTATACTAGCTGCGCCCACGACTTCATCTGGTTAGATACTGAACAACCATAAATACTCATACTACATCATTAAAGTCATGTTGCTTGTGTCCCGTCAAAATCGGTCCAGCCGTTCCCGAGATCAGCGGGAACAAACAGACAGACAGACAAAAATTGTAAAAAAAAATGTTTTGGTATATGTACCGTGTATATATACATGTGCATTTAGTAAAAAGCGGTTATTTTAATGTTACAAACAGACACTCCAATTTTATTTATTTGTATAGATTAGAATTTTAAAATATCTAACTGAAGTAACGTTAGTACAGAACTTTAGTCAATAGCAGCTTGTAACGTTTGTCACATGAACCATGTTATTTAGATTTGCCTTAACTGTGACGTGCGTGATTGACGTGACAAAGTCACGGTGATAAATCACTGTGACTTTTTAGGAACTGTCACAGCGGTCACTGCGATTCCAAAGTAACGTATTTGCCCACGTCTAGCCAACAGTTAATTGATATTTTTTTGGACGCCTATGAACTTGGATGCTCCATCTAGACGTGTATATAATCAAAGGTTGAGAGTGATAAAGCCAAAGGTCACTCAATCATGACGAAATCTCAGAAATTACAAGTGTCAGGAATTTAAAAGGTTGCATGGGGGTTCTTTCACTACTCATGGTGTACATTGGCACTAATTAGCAGACTCCATTATACGACACTGGTGGTAGACACCACCGCATCACAATGTAAATATAGCCGCATTACCTATAATCTCTCTGCCGCTAAATGGTAGTGTTCAGCACTATCGTGTTCCGGTAATGTCGCCATCTATGAATCCATTAGACCTGAGTCGATCGCGAGCGATAGAATCACTTTGATTGAATCACGATCCAAACACAAGTGATCGGGTCGTGACGTACAAAAAAAAGTCGATCATTTGGGTCCTTTGGGTCTTTGGGTACTTTGTTTCTCGTGAACTCTATCACATTAAGCATAAGGTACACTTCAGTTTGTTTATAGTTTTATCGATCAAGCTCCCCTGCACCATGTCATCTAATTGTAAAATTTATGCTATATACCTATAAAGTTTAAGAACGAAATTATAGTGATAATTAATAGAAATGTATTAAAATGAAAAATAGCCAGCGACATAATGTGTGGATCGCGATCTCGAGTCTCGCATCCTTATCAGATGGGTCTCGAATCACGAGAATCATGAGCTACAGTATACGTTTGAGCGAAATCGAGTCGCGACCCAAATGACCCAAGCGATCGAGTCATTTAGACTCGATCACCTTGTCAATGGGTCACGATCGACCCGAATCCCGACGAAGGAGTGATCGACTCAGGTCTAGAATCCATGTTCACTAGAATTATACATAATCTAACAGAATATGAACAAATTGCACGACCTGACTTTTTTTTCGTTGTCCACTTGGCGTGAAATGCCCCAATGATTAAACGAACAAACGCGGACGAAGTCGCGGGCAAAACCTAGTATCAAAGTATTTATTTTCTTTGATATCAGTCCGGGTTTTTAGGCAGGTTGAGGCCTGACAAAGTTCAGCATAACAGACTTCAGTTTAAGATTTTTAAAATCTTCTACACCACTCTTTCTTTGCCCTAATGAGAAGCTACTTGGACAAATAATGTTCTACAATGACACTTCTCTCAACGAGATTCGTTCAGGTGTACCCCAAGGTATCATACTGGGATCAGTGCTTTATATCTTATTTACTGCTGATATTCCAACAATAATGAATAAGTACCATCACAGCCACGTATGCAGATGGCACTGCACTACTGTCAAGTAGTGCTGAATTCACATCTACAAACATTGAGGAGCACCTGACTGAAATAGAGAAATGGCTAAGATATAGAGGATAGGAGGTAAACCAAACCACATTTTTGCTAACTATACATACTTTTCTGAGTGCAAAGTTCACACAAGTCACATTTGCACTCTGAAAAGGAGTCTATTCTCCGCTAATACTGAATGGGGAAAATATTCCTCGTGTCAATTCTGTCAGTTACCGTGGCATACATCTTGATCAAATAGTCAGAAAGTTGTATTTTATACATTGTGTAAATGAATCCATTTAAAATAAACAAAAAACTGTCTGTAGCACTTATAATATAAGTAATCAGGATTATAATATATCTTTTATACCCTTTGCAGTAATGATAAAATTTGCTTTAGAGTTCACCAAATCAGGTGCAAAAGCTACAAAAAGTTCCCTAACAGGATTCCTATCAATTACATTGGTTGTCTTTTGCAGTCCTAGTCTATAGGAAATCATATTAGACCAAGCTAAGCCCAGACTTGGTAACACTGTATCTGTTTCTTGGAAGGATGCTGTAACTTGGTTTATGCATACAACTGCTATATTGTATGCCTGGGCTATTGTGATCAAACTAATGGCAAGGTCTCTCAATTCTTCTGCTCGTTGTACATAGTTAGTATTGTCACATCTAAAAGGTGCAGCAATAGAATCTATGATTATTAGGGATATTCTATTTATATTTAGAAATTTTGGTAATCTAACTTTGGCACAAGACATTAATTCATTTGACTCCATTAGATGCTCAACAAAGGTGTTATCCGATTCACCATGCCTGTAATCTGGACAATTTTCTTTCATTTGGCTGAATCTTTTAACAGGGAATAGGTGTTCTGTACATATATATACACTTCCCTTTTTGTTATTTTGAGCACATATTTGTAAACACAACTGCGTCTTGCCTGTTCCACTCTCTCCATAAATTTCTGTTATTGTGCCGGTGCGAAGACCACCATTCAGTAATCTGTCAACAGAAGTGCAACCTGTTTTTATCAAAACTTGCGTTTCAACTTTTTCGCAAGTGATACTTTTAGGGCAAGAGAAGTCTGACACAATATTTTTCATCAGTATTATGTCACTTGTTCGTAAATTGGTCTTCTTTTTGATATCCATAACTGAGAGCACTATTATTTGTTTAGGCGTCGAAATCCCTGCTCTTTCTATGATTTCAAATATTTTAACAGGTAATATTTTTTTCAATGCTTCCATTGTATTGGTTGTTTTAAAACTGTTTTAAACAAACATATTTTGCTGTTACAATTTCTTACAATATGTATCGTAAACTAATGTAGACACGAAAAACTTCTTGTTTTTTTTTTTTTTTTTTTTGCTTTCTTGGCAATTGTCCTAAGACATTTCTGCCAGCATCACGTTTGACATTATGTTAGGTCTTCAATGATACTTCAGTGCGTGATGCAACGACAGACACAAAATCTGAAAAAGTATATATTAATATTGTTAGTAGGTGGTTAGTTGAGAACGAAAGACAACCAAAGTTAGTATTAGTAATGTTATAACAAACACATAAAACAATAATAATAATAATAATAAACACACAAACACACACACACACACACACACACACACACACACACACACACACACACACACACACACACACACACACACACACACACACACACACACACACACACACACACAGACACACATAGATTTTTTACAGGTATATTAGTTATTTACAACTTAATTTTATTTATATTTACAAAGTTTATAATGCCTAAAAGGACTGTTGGATCTTGGATAGAGAGAAGAGTAGGTATGCAAGTGGGAAGCGGGACATTTTGGTGGAGGAGAGATAGGAATTGGGAACGATTGTATAGGGGGCAAGAGAAAAAGATATGATTCACGTCACCTTCGTCTAGACCGCATTCACAAATTGAGGAATCCCGAATCCTTAGCTTGTGAAGGAATTGGGGAGATGTACAATGACCTAAACGAATACGACAGATGACAGATGTTACTCTCTTTGAAGCTTTGACTTTAAAAAACCATGGTTTAATAGGGATTGAAGGCTGAATCCTTGCATAATAGGCTCCACGGGACTTGTTTGGTTTCAGCCAGTGAGAAGTCCATGCATCATACAAATATCTCTTTGGCTGGTGAACCAAATCATGAGGGAAAATTTTATAAGGAAACAGATCACCGGAGGATACTGCGTCCTTTGCCAGTTGGTCGGCATGTTCATTACCCGACACACCAGAGTGGCCGGGTATCCAGGCTAAGATGACAGTTAAATTACATTCTTTGCATTGTTTTAGATTTTTTTTTATTTCCAAGAGGATAGGATTATGGGTTTTTTGGGCAAAGGGATTACATACAAGGGATTGCAATGAGCTGAGAGAATCAGAAAAAATTAAGGAGAAGGGCAGTTTACACATCAGTACATATTTTACGGCTTCAAGTATCCCAGTACATTCTCCGGAGAATACAGAAGTCTCAGGAGGATATTTAATTTTTTGAACAATATTGTACTCAACATGATATATGCCGATGCCGACACAACTATCAGGGGAAAGTTTGGAGGCATCCGTGAAAATAGAATGCCACCCTTGCCAGTCCTCTTTCATGGTAGCAATGAAACGCTCCTTGGCGCATGGGTCATTTTTATTTATGTCAAAGTTGAAGATGATATTAGGTTTAAATTTAACAATGTCATAAGGGTAACTGAATATAGCAAGTTTACAAGATCGATGTACTGGCGCATCAAGAGCTCGGAATTTGAGGTAGCTGTTGACTAATTTGGGAGGTTCTTTATGAGACCAATAATTGGAAGACCTAACAAGATGTGATAATTGTTCCAGAACTTGAAATAATGGGTGGTGGGAAAATTGGCTAATACGGAACAGAAACTTATCAGCAAGATATTGTCGTCTACAATTGAGTGGTGGGTCCACACACTCAACTTGTAGTGCATTTATGGGACTGGACTTCATAGCTCCTGTTATAATGCGGAGTGCCTTAGATTGAACCCGGTCCAATTTGCTGAGCCCAGCCTTATTGGCTGGGTCCAATAAAAATGACCCATAATCCAAAACACTTCTAATGATCGCATTATACAGGAGCTTTAGGGAGAAGGGATGAGCCCCCCACCAGACGCCCGCTAAGCATTTAAGTATATTGAGATTTCTCTCACATTTGGAAATAATATACTCACAATGATTTTTACCAGTTAAATGTGAATCTAAAATAAGTCCAAGAAATTTTACATTATCTTTAATGGGAATTGGGCAATTATTTATTTTTATGTCAACAGCTGGGATGATTCGCTTCCTAGTAAAAATCACCACTGTACTCTTGGTCGCAGACAGCTCAAGGCCATTAGTATCGAGCCATTCGCTCAGAGACGACAGAGCATGATTCATCGCAAATGAAGCATTTGTTATACAAGGATCAGAAACGAAAAGCAACACATCATCAGCATATTGGAGGATTTGGCAGGGATGAGGGATGCAAGTCTCTAAGTCATGGGTGTAAATGTTGTAAAGGATCGGACTGAGGACTGAGCCTTGCGGTAAGCCTTTATATATGGAGCCAGGGGTCTGTTCGTGGCCTCTGATGTAAATAAAACGTTCAGAAAGAAGGTTTAATATGAGACGGATCCAATTGTCAGGCATCCTCAGCTGTTGAAGTTTCTTCCTGAGGATGGGCAACTGGACATTGTCGTAGGCGGATGATATGTCCAGAAAAGCACCTACTATGTGCTCCTTTCGCGAAAAGGACAGACGAATTTGGGATGTGAATATGCTGAGACTGTCTATGGTGCTTTTACCCTTTCTAAAGCCGTATTGCGTATCAGCCAGAATACCTCTATTTTCGATAAACCATTCCAGACGATTTTTGAGCAAATGTTCAGTAATTTTTACTAAGACAGACGAGAGTGCGATTGGCCTATAGGAGTTTGAATCGTTCGGATTTTTATTTGGTTTAAGAATAGGAATTATTAGTTGCGACTTCCAAGATATTGGAACTTTACCTGTATCCGAAATAATATTGACGAGTTTTAAAAAATAGTTAAGGGTGGATTCTGGTGCTTTGGATATGAAAGAGTACGGAATGCCATCCAGTCCGGGAGAGGAGTCTCTAACATTTGTCAGGACATCCTCCAACTCTTGTAATGAGAAAGGAGCTGCTAAATAATCGTTGGAATGTTGGTTTGGTGTATTAGAAAAACATGGGAGATCATTGAAGGAAGGAACAAAGGGAGGGGCAATTTTATCAAATATTTTTTCAAACATATCTTTGGAGAAGCAGGGTGGAGGGGGTTTATTCAGTTTTGAAGATCGAAACCGTCGAATTTTATTCCATACAGTGGAAGCAGGTGTGTCAGGAGAAATAGACATGCAATATTCTTTCCAACCATCTCGTTTTTTGGTGTGAAGAGTGAGCCGACATTTGGCTGATATCCTGTTAAGTTCAATATAGTTATCACTTGTCATTTGGTAGCAGTAATTCAGTTCAGCTGCTTTCCGTTCTGTTACCGATTGAGTACATTCTCTATCCCACCATGGTGGAGAAGGAGGTTTACCATCGCATTTTTTTTTTCTTAGGAAATGCTACGTCAGCTGCTTCAGTTATAGCGGAGATGAGACTGTTTGAGCAAAACTCTATATTCTCCGAAGAGACCATTGGCAACTGTTCAGTTTTCAATGTTAATATTTCAGAATATTTTTTATAATCACCATATTTGGTTTGATATTTTAGGAGAGGAGCATTTTCTTTAAAGGGAATATAAGTGGATGGAAGATTAAGGACAATAGGGAAGTGGCGACTCCCGTGTGTCGAGTGCATAACGCTCCAGGTAGTTTGGGATGCCAGATCTGGGGAACAGATTGACAGATCAATTGCACTCGCATTCTCCGATGGTCTGGTTCGAAATGTGGATGTTCCGTCGTTAAGTATGCAAAGATTCAGTTCATCAATGATATCAATTAGAGTTTCACCTGATGCATCACTTCTAGAGCTACCCCAAGACCGGTGATGGCAGTTGAAATCCCCTAAGACAATTCGAGAAGAAGGAAGGGATAGTATAATATCTTTCAGTTCCAAAAGGATTGAATCTGAAGGATATGGGATATATAAAGAGAGGAAGGAAATATTATTTACAGATACAGCTACAGCTTGGAAACTGTCGCTGTGAGACGGGATAGGAATTTGGGAACAAGGTATGGAGTTTCTGACGAGCAGGGCGGCACCACCCCACCCGTCAGTTCTATCCTCCCTGAAACATACAAAGCCCGGCAGCCCAAATGAGCTGGTCGGGCCCAGCCATGTCTCAGAGAGGGCTATTATGTTGGGATTTATATCGCGGACTAGGAATGTTAGGTCTGCCCTTTTACAGGCAGACCTAATGCTTTGGCAGTTCCACTGAAGGATTTTCTCCAATGGAGCCATTTTTGAGCACAGATGATAAAGTTTGAAGTAGATAGTCGGCGTGGGACGGTGAAGAGTTATTATATAGGTTAGAGATTGTTGAAATGAGAGAAGCAAGAAAAATAGGAAGGGATATGGTTGATACATTGGAAGGTGACTCATTGCAATGGTCGAGGAGAGCACACCCATTAGGTGTCTGAGAAGAAGAAGGTCTGATGATCTCACTATGAGCAATTTTGTCATATCCTTTAGATATTTTAGATTGGCTACGAGGATGCAAGAATACAGTTTTTTTGTACGAAGGAGAGTTAGGCAAGCTAGCAAGAGTATGGCTAATCCCACCACTACGTGGGATACTTTTAGAGCTTGTCACATCTGCAAAAGATCTGTTCACTTGGGCATGAAGTTTTGTAGCCTCGGCATATGAGATGGACTTTTCAGCCATGGAAGTTTTTATTGCCTTTTGGCGGGAGAATTCTGGGCACCGAACCTTGTCAGTAGCAAAATGGTGTCCTCCGCAAGAAAGGCAAAGGGCATCCTCTTTTTCTACTGAGCAGGAGTCACCGGCGTGTTCCTTACCACACTTATAACAGCGTGGTTTTGAACGACACTGTGTTTTCGTGTGCCCGAAGCGACAACAAGTGAAGCATTGTACGGTGGGGTAGATGTATAATTCCACTGGTAAGGAATTATAACAGACAAAAACTTTATCTGGCAATTGCTGACCATCAAAGGTAAGAACTACAGTTTGGGATGGTTTCCAAATTGCTTTTCCATCAATTACTACTTTGTAGTTTAGTCGCCTAGCCTTGAGAATGGGACTTCTGCAATTATTAGGGAGGGAAATATACTCTATGATTTCTTCTGGGGACCATTCGGATGGAATACCTCGCACAAGTCCTAGTTTTGTAACATTAAATGAAGGTATAAATGCCTTATAGCCTTCGGTGGTAAGAATGGGATTGGTTTTAAAAGAATTTGCATGATTTGCTGAGGAAAATGCTAGGGCAATACGGTTTCTACCGATACTTTGAATGCTGCCCTCGACAACATTAGCAATGCGTCTCTTGGAAAGGAACCTACCAAAATTGACAGGATGGAGAGTGGTGCCTGCATTGGGAGTATTTTCAATACGTTGTACATGGATAATGAAAGGTCCTACATCAGAGTCGCTGTAATCTACACGACCAACGGGTGTAGCAGTAGTAGGTGTTGTAAGTGACGATAAAATAGATGTAGGAACCTGGGAAAATTGAGTAGGAGGTGTAATTTGTCCAGCGGGGATTTCAGCATCCATTGGAATATGTACGGTGGGATTTTGCGGTGACGCTTTCCTACGTTTCGAATTTGAATTTGATCTCGACCTAACGGGAGATGTCGATGACTTGCGCATCTTACGATCAGTATTTCTTGTTTTTTTTGTGAATTTTCGCTCATGCGAGTCGAATTCTTGGGCAGATACTGTTAAAAGGGCAGAGAAAGCGTTGTGGGTGGGAATACTGGGACCGGGGTCCCCAGGATCAGGAGGTTCGTTCATTTTTGGTAAGCAGGAGGTAGATCAGAAAAAAAAAAAAAACCTAAGATACTGTGTGAAACACCAATGTGACAAAGTATTTGTATTTGAACAAATAACTACGAGATCTATAACTTACCCAGCACCAAAACACATAAAATCACAATCACAAAACAAATATGTTAGACTTTGTGTCTTCAAACCACAATTTTTATGAAGAAAACCGAGAACTCAACGCGACGAGTCAAACGCTCCGCTGGAAGTCCGATCAATTGAACTTCTTGTTCTTTCTGTTCGAAATGTTTTGTTGAGTTTTGACAGCAACAATTTTTTTTAATTATTTTACGGCAACGGACTATACTTTTTATATTCTTCATTTCTTATAATTCCTTATAGAAGATGAGGATGGTCGGATCGTTCCATATGTAATATGATGAGATGAGTAGAAAGTGATGGAGACTTTACTAGGGGTTTTTACGAAGTTATGGAGGCAACACGAAAAATGACTTCACTTTCTTACACTCGTGAACGGCATCGAATGCTTTATGAATTTTCAAAACTTGTGTATGTGTTTTATGTGTAAAAATAAATGCTGGGATTTTTATCTTAAAGCATCCGATAATGTGCACGGGTGTAAAAAAGTGATAATATGCAGTAAAAAGTGATTTTTGGTATTGCCTCCATTTCGTGAAAACTCGTAGTGGAGTCTTCATCACTTTTCTGGAGCCATCTCATCGCATCATATTTCACTGAACGGTTTATCATCCGTGCATTTATGAAATGAGGAACAAATATAAAATTACTGAAGAATAAAGATTGGCTGTAAAAGGTTTGAAACCATGTACACATCCACGTAAAACAAATTATAAAAAAAAAATGAATAAAACTTGAAATTGAAGTTTAATTTTGTAACATTGGTAATATTGGCTTAATATTGCGCGAAAAATCAATTACCTACAGCATATCAAATTATCAATTTCAATTTTCGTCAAAGAAATAATCTACAAATGCCTGTTTTCAATATGAAACATTATATGCAAACTGATTTGATGTTATAAAGTCGTTTACTATTTATTTGTGGATCTCCAGCATTGTGATTTTTTACAAGTTTATAGGTTACAATTTTTTTATTTTTTGCCGGACCTAAATCTGTCTGATCATAATAATATACTTAGGTTATTGCGAAGTAGACGAAAAATAAATAAACACTATTGTAGTTTAGTTTAGTTTAGGAAGGCTACTAGATTTAGATACGTACTCTAGTTTGTGATTATTTTTGTGAGATGGCAAATCTGTGTCGAGGTTTAGTGAGACTGAGCAGTTGGAGTGGTTTGATAGCGATTCACTTTCACTCCGTGCGCTCGGCGCTCCCGCTCACGATCAATGCCGGTACGCCTACTGCGAAGCTCACTTGTGCTATCAGAGCTAACTGTTTTGCTAACGTGTCATCGAACAGTAGAAGGAAAATGGTAAGTTTTAACTTTCATTTTTAAGTTGCAATCATTAATGTTAAATAAATCAATGAAAATTAAGTGCAGTAATTTAACATCGTTATAAAGACGAATTAGGGGTCAGTGTACACCATGATTTATCTGAAGTTATTAAAACAGGTATTTATCTTGTACAACTAACAAGATAAATACCTGTTTTAATAACTTAGGCTTGGAATAGACTAGGTGTTATATATTTTTACCTACATTAGATGGTAGACTTAGGTAATTTAATTTCATTATATTCACATTCACTAGTCACAAATTACTTTCAGGCTGATAAATTGAAACCAGAAGAGCGTGATGCCCAGCTTCAGCCCCTACTGGCCTCTGGTTGGAAGGTCCAAAGTAACAGAGATGCTATTGAGAAGGAATTCATGTTCAAGAATTTCAATGAGGCATTTGGCTTCATGACTAGAATAGCAATGTTGGCTGAGAAAATGGATCATCATCCTGAATGGTTTAATGTATATAATAAATTGCAGGTAGAAAAAAAAATGGTTTTTCACAATAGATATTTATTCATGTTGTTACAAAAAACATTCGCCTCATAATAGTGCTTAGAAATTGTTTTAACTTTGTCAAGTAATTAAAACAATTTCTAAATACTATTGTTAAAGGCAAAGTGACAAATCATATCATTGATTCCTGAAAGATAAATTTGGCTTCAGATACAGATACTCGAACTCGCAACCACTGGGAATCCAGCCGCTCTTCCAACTGAGCTACCAAAGTCCACACATATATCATATTTGCAGTCGAAATAATAAAATATTTTTGTTATCAACTGACCTCCACTTATGCTTCTACTCAATAACATGGATATACCTACAATTGTGACTCCATCTAAACTGAAAATTTACATAATTCTACTTTTCTATACTCACAAGTCAAAACTTACATATGCATATTTGGCCCATTTAATTGGGTCTTGTTATGTCTAAAAATATATTTTGTGAATCATGGGTGCTTGTATGGGTGCTCATCTGTGTACCCCTTCAAGGATTACAGGTGTGAATTTACATTATATATTTTTTGTAATGCTGATGGCAAACAAGGATGCAGTGCATGTGGATGGTAAGTATGGTGAGTGCAGCAGCCTATAGATCTACACAAAAGCAGTGCAGATGCATTGCCATCCCTGATCCCAGTTGTTTAGCCTCTGTGGCTATATTTCCATTGATTATATTTTTAATTATTTCTACACACTTAGATCATAGATAAATTTTGTTGGCAGGTAACATTGTCTTCACACGACGTTAATGGACTCAGCAAACGGGATGTGGATATGGCAACATTTATGGATAAATTGTACAAGTGAACACAATCTGAACAGTGTGTTGAGTCTTCCTATTTATTTACAGTGAAGTTGAATAATATTAAATATGTTTTAAGGTATCTTTATGTGAATAATAAATATTTTCATTTTAAGTAAATTCATGTATAATTTCTTGGTTAAGTAATTTTGCTGCTGCTCATCTTTGTCACAACACAAGTCAATAGGCTCACATGACAGACCTACCTATCCAATTTTAACCAAACGGTTAAATGTATTTTTTCGTTATTAACGCATAATTAACTGCAGTAAGTATACATTTGTGATAGTATAAAACTTAGTTTTCATATATTTTAACTTACAATCATATTAGAAACCGCCTCGTCTATTGGCGGACACTTTGGACGGGAACAACCCCTTGCCAGACACCCTCACAGTCTAATTATTTATAAATCTACTTTCGTCATAGTATAAAATCTGACTTTTATATATGTTATTCAGAAAACTCAGAATACGAATAATATTTCCACAATTCCCAGTCACTTTCGATGGTTCCCCTATCTTCCCAGACACATTGAAGTCTACTCACGAGTGAAATAGCATGATCGGTCCACGGCGATCTCTTTCTGCGCATCAGCTGTCTCGTACTCCGTAATATATATTGTGTAGTGTGAACTGTTATACGTACAGAAACCGTTGAATAATTAATTTGTAAGAAAAGTGAGGGAAAATTAAATGTCAATGTCGTTCTTACTACCGCTTAACTACCATTACTGGTACCTATCTAACCACATACCAATATCGTATCTAACCACCTACACTACATTGTTTAATACTTACAAGTAGGTACCTATGGTAGGTAAATCACTCCTATTAAACAACTGCAGTGGCATAGCTACCTATCTAGAGTTTTTGCGTGGGAAGACCAACTGAGGGTAAGTATTAGAAGAGACATTTAGAGTCCCCTGGCTCCCTCTGGTTCTGTTAGCAACTACAATCACACACTAATATAATAAACCAAGTACAGTATCCAGCAAAAAATATTGCACATCGGGCCTACGAAAGAGACAATCTGCTAGTTTCGACTTCGTAGAGCGTTATCTTTGCTGCACACTGCATTTATATTCTCTTTGCACACTGCCTACGTAACCACTGATAGCCCGGTACATATTGGTCTGTGGCCCGGTATTAGTCAAAACGTGATCAAAATGGTCGTCAAACGTCAAATAAGTTTTTTTTTCATGTAATGGAAATGGCAAACAAGCATGTAGTTCACATTGATGTTAAGTGATGACTGCAGCCTAAAGACATTCACACAAAGACCAAAGTCAAAATGCAGATGCGTTACCACTCCTGAGGCCTGAGGTGTTATGCCTCTGTGCCGGAAATTACAGGGCCGAACATTACCACCTGACCGGAACACAATAGTGCTGAACACTACCATTTAGCCGCAAGTAAATTAGGTAATGCGGTGGTGCATACGCCCGCGAGCTCCGTCACTGGAGCTCTACCACTAGTAAAAGGTTATGGTAAGATGCGAAAAAGATAACGCTCTAAGACCTAAAATAAGCCGAAGTCTCCTTCCTAGGGTCGATGTGCAATATATTTCTTGTTGTATTTACTGTAGGTCAGGGTTTCCCAACCGTTATTTCAGGTTTTCATTTAAAGTTAATTTACCTACCTACTCGTTATTTTTTTTTTGGAAATTTATGTCAGTAATCGTACATAT
The DNA here is from genome assembly GCA_036365455.1 of Macrosoma leucophasiata. Lineage (NCBI taxonomy): Eukaryota > Metazoa > Arthropoda > Insecta > Lepidoptera > Hedylidae > Macrosoma > Macrosoma leucophasiata. Next base: position 7,464,053 of record JAWQUS010000002.1, on the reverse strand, counting down.
TACGTACGCCCCCCTGACATTTCTCTACGCCTCCCTAGGGGGCGTGCCTCTTTGGTTGGGAAGTCCTGCTGTAGGTAGATAGGTACTTACAATAATAAAACATCTCCAAGCATTGTAAAATATATTGTATTTGGGATCACTCTGATAACTTTTGATAACTTGTTATAGATAGGTAACAGTAGTCATTGTTTATCATTTTATACATATTTTATTGACGTAACATGGGCAGATACTTTTATCATTAAACGGCTCAGTTTCAAATGCTGCAGCACATGGATAAGCTTTCTCAATTATTCTTTTCAGTTCCAATGCATGTTCCAAACCTTTAGTTTCACAGACGAATTTCATCTTAAATAAATGGAAAACTGACATTAAACAATCTTTAAAAAACAGTTAAGTGGTGACCGAACTCGCTTATGAAGGTTCCCGCGGTAGTCGGGGAACTAGACTACTACATACTAGACTAGAAGTCTACAGGGACATCATCATAGGGACAGTCTGAATCAGTACACTAATGGAGGCGAAATTAAATTGTACTCTCTGTATTGAAGTTTAACGTACCTCGACGCCATATATTTCGTTTTCGACCCAAATATGATCTTGAAATTGCCGCACCACGTTGTATCCGCCGTTGGCCAATAGCTTCATTATTTGAGTTATAGCCAAAGTAGTGTTCTTTATGTAGACCTGAAGTTGTGAAAAATAAGATAAATAATGCAGGTATAGACCTTATCGTAAGCACCAAGCTGGTGTACAATACGTTTTATATTAAGTAATGTCCAATGTCATAGAAAATTCAGTCTGTTCGTTTTCTACCGTCTGCAATAGTGAGCGGCCTGAACTGTCTGATCTAGTTCCACCGAAGCTCTTTCTTCTTCGCATCACCCACCGAAGAGAGGTTACATCCGCATATATTGGACACGTGGTAGCGTTCCACGGTCTGGTTCGCGTGTTATTTTCCCAGAATGTGCAAATAGCGGAACACTAGGTACGCTTTGAAGTGTCACCAATGAATGTCACGTTAATTCAATAGGTTTCCCATTTATTACATAGGACTGCAAAGACTGAACTGGTCAGTCCTCTGTACAGGTACTAAACAGTAATAGATGCTGTGTAACTTACAGGTGTAGGTACCTCTGAGAGAAAACACGCCTGAAGCAGAGAATGTGTAGTAATCCTGAAGGTAGGTTTTTTTTTTTGGAAAATCCGGTGGATTTCTTTCGCGTAGACAAGTGTTTAGTCGCTACAATAATTGTGGTTTCCATCTCCGGCATCGCAATAAATTAAGTATGTACCACGGTAGGTACCAGTTTCCCCCGACAATAACTCCAATCGGGACTTCACTTTGTGCATTGTTTAATAATAAAAGATAGGTGTTTAACACGACATTCATGGCCCGAGTTAACGAAATTGTGTGCTATTCTGATATTTACTTTAGTAGGGGCAAACGTTTATCCATGTTCATTAATATAAAGTAAATTAGTATAATGTAATTATTCTAAACATGAAGTAAGTACCAAAATAACTAATATTAAAATTGAATGATAATTACTCGAAACTTGACCAGTCGACCTTCGGCTGCGAGTCCGCGGTCGAGACAACGGGCAAGCACTATTGTGTCAATGTTGCCGCCACTCACCAAGCATACAACGCTAAAATACAATAAGAACGTGGGAATTACATCTTTTTGGTCCTAGGGTCTGAGATATTAGCCGCGTCTTTCCATCACTTACACCTCAACACCTTATCATGCCATGTGTACGTTTATAGATATTCTGTTTGCGACGGCGGATTTGTTGCCTTGCGTGGTGGACGAGTTCTGCCTATCCACCGTACCTACGTATTTTGAAACTCAGGTAATCCGGTGGTATTTTCATCTCATTCATAAGATCTTTACCATCGAAATGCACTCAAGTACCTTAATAAAATTAATGCAGCTTGAGTAAATGGCTATTTACCTACACAATAACAAAGGCAATGCTGAAGCGTTATAAGTCCTAGGGTGCTACCGCCTATCGAAACTGTTGTCGATATTGTTATTTCTGACAATTTTTCATTTCATTTGTTCCTGCCTTTGTCTACATTGTCGCCTATCCAAATTGCTCAATTTTGATAGGCGGTCGCACCCCCGACCTTGAGGTCCCTAAGGATCCTGGTCCTTTGCCTTTGGGCCGGAAATACAGCATCATACAGGGCACAATGTAGGTAGGTATGTTATTGTAGTAGAATAAAACACAGTAAGTTTTCGTGACTAGAGCTCTAGCTCTACCACTACTAGAAGTAGCTAACAGTATACTCGTATAGGTGTTAGCTGTCACTGTCTAGTATCTATATATACCTAGGTACTACCCAAGTATCTTTTACCTAAGTGCCTTTTTATTCACACTTAGATAACATTATATATGTTTATTTACTTTTTAGTCTTGAGTTCAGGAACTAAGTTGCCGATGATTGCCGCGAGAGGGCATGCGCCGGCGCCCTCAACCACGTAGCGCTCTTTCTCAATCAGGTGAAGTATAGAGCGAGCGATCCAATCGTCATTGACCAATAACTAAAATTATACGATAGGTCTGATTAACATCAAAAGGTAACAAGAGCTCTTTGCGCTGAACGATTCCCCGGTGAAGTAGAGCAGTGCCGTGAAAAGATAAGGAGATAATATATCCATTAAAAAACTTGAGTACAATTAGAAGACAGCGTTAGTGCATAAACATGATTATCTTGGTCTCATGAATATTGTTATGTACCTATATCCGTATGTACATGTGTACATGTGTACATGCAATTAAGTTTTGTCAATAAATAAATTGTACTCTAGCATAGTTAATAAAATCTTTTTAACGTAACAAAGTATATATATAGTATCGGTTTTTACCTATTATGATTGTAGTTTCAGGGGTTAGCTGACGAAATAAGTTTATAATATTATAATTTACTTATTAAAAGTTTAGGAGGTGTGTCAGGACCGGGATATCTGACGCTTTTCACTCTCTCTTGATTAGATTTATACATTAACCCCCTTATTCAAAAACGTATATTAGATACATTTTAGCTATAGAATGCTGTCCTAAAAAGTAGGTATGTACCCACAAGACAATTAATTATGTTTTCACCATTTTGTCAATTAATGCCCGCGCCATGTTGAAAGAATTAACGCCAACATTGGTCACTGCTATACAATCTGCCAACGTCGTTTCCATCGGAATGTTCACTGGGTGGTCATTTTCTAATGATTTATAAAACACTGGCATTTTTTCCGATTGAACACCCTGAAAAATGACTTAGTTTAAAGCACTCTTGCATTATAATAAATATTTAGGTAGCTTTCAAGTCGATGGCCATCACTTACATTAAAAATATATAGTATATGTATATGTTGTGTTCATTTACTATCAGATCTATTTGTCATTTTCATGTCAGACGTGATAGTAGATTACATACAAGTTCACGAGAAAACTTTAACTGCCTCGGTAGCCTGGTGGTAGCAGGCCACTACTACTATGCTGAGGTCCTGGGTTCGATTCCCGGGTAGGGGGTTATCAGAGATAATGGTGTAAAGTCCTTTATTTTTTGGTTTAATTGAGATTTATGCATTTTCTGGAAATTTCGCAGAATCTCGAAGTTTGGTAATGTGTCCGGAGATGTCAACAGGCTGTTACAAGGCCCAAAAACGTAACCGGCGAATCGTGGGTGTTTGCATGTATGCTTGAATGCATGCATTTACCTCTTACACCTACCTACTTACGCCTACCCCTTCGGGGATTACAGGCGTGAAAATACGTTTTTAATTTCAAGAGAAAAGTTTCGAAAGCGATGCTAACGTATACAAGACACTTGGGTTTGACGTGCTTGATCACAGTAGCGACGGCGGCTATGAGTCCCCCGCTGCCGACCGGTACCAGTACCGCCTCCACGTTGGGTACCTGCTCCAGTACCTCCAACGCCACCGTGCCGTAGCCAGCTAGCGCATGAGGGTGGTCACGGCTAATAAAAAAAAATGTTTGTAACTGTTTTATTTAACCGAGTTCAAAAACGAGGAGGTTCTCAATTCGGTCGGTTTTTTTTTTTATTTTTATTTTCTAGTCAGCCATTGCTATAAGTTTAAGTGTCCTGTATCGTAATTATGATCATGAGCGCCCAGCTTCCTAAAAAGACAAGTTAATTAGTTAAAGACGGAAACGCTCTGGGACGCGAAGCAATTGTATTGATATTTCTAGTAGTCATCGATAAATTTTAATCACGTGATTAATCGATACTTGAGTACATACTTGGTAACTAAAACTCGCTAAAATCGTTAATTTTAGTAAGTTAACTTGGCTAATGGAATGCAACTTGGCTTGGAATTTTACATAAGATAAAATATCTCACAGATCTGAGGGTGCAGTGAATGTGCAATCTGTTTGCAATACTGGCCTACGTGGCCAGCCCTATAATTGAGCGTCATAACGCGTTAAACAATGCGCTAAAACCCTTTGATATGCCGAAAAGCCGACACCCTAGCCATCGCTTAACGTCATTAATAATGCAGGGAAAAAGTAACTCGTTAAAGTGCTGGTCTCACCCATACTACAGGACGTCACAAGCAGACAGTCTAGGTCTAGGAGCGGAATAGGTTGAATGTCTGAAGGTTGACAGCAAGCAAACGGGCCACCTGATGAAAAGTGGTCACCGTCGCCTATGAACATTTGCAACACCAGGGGCGTCGCCAACGCGCTGCCAGCCCTAAGGACTCTTTTGACGGCATATGTACAAACGTACATGAACTTATGGTAAGGTAGAGTATATGTACTTATGGCAGACTACGCTACATATCTTTGAATTACAACCACATTGTTACAAATACCCGTTTATAAAAACAAGTCCTTTCTCTCTTGCAATGGCTCTCGCGAATTTTTGGGCTTCGAGTAAGTTGTTGCCTTGGACAATCACTTTGGCACCCAGACTTTGACATCGTTGCTGCTTCGCTATCGTCACGGTCGTTGGCATCACGGTCACAACTGGTATACCAAACTTCAAGCCGTAGTAGCAGATGCTAATTGCATGGTTCCCGATGGAAGCCACCACAACACCTAACTTTTTCTTGTCCATAGGTAACAAATCTAACGTATTTATTGCTCCTCTTTCCTTGAAACTGAAATCAGTAGGTATGGTAAGTAAAGCAGGAATAAAATAACGTTCTCAATAATTTTAGTATTGAAAGTGGTATGTACTAGCTTGGAGTATGGAGATATAGAAATTTATAAAATGGAAAGAAGAAATGGCAGTTGTGGTCTTCCGGCTGAAATGATGATGATAGGAAAATATAGCAAACAGGCGTAAATTAACATGCTTGTGTGTGTAGTAAATTGCCTTACCTGCCGGTTTTCAATACAGTTTCCAATTTGTAATATACATTCATCATAAATTCTCGCTGGTAATGTGAAGACTGCAATAGGTAAATTATTGAGCAGCTATTCTGAATATATATATTTTATGTACGGATGTGGCAAACAAGCATGCAGTTCACATTGTTATTTAGTGATGACTGCAGTCTATAGACACCCACACAAAGACCAGAGGTCAAAATGCAGATGTGTTACCACCCCTGAGAACTTAGTTGTTATGCCTCTGTGATAGTTATTGCGGGGCCATACATTACCATTTAACCGGAACTACCATTTGGCGGAAGATAGATAAGGTAATGCGGTGGTGCCTACGCCCTCGAGCTCCAATACCGAAATTCTACCATCAGTAATAATCTACCATAATGTTGATAATATGGTCGAAGTATTTCGACCAACGTTACGTTTCCGTGCTTCGGAGGGCACGCTAAGCCGTCGGTCCCGGTTGCTATCGATAGATAGCAGTCGTTAAAATTTGTCGGAGGCCTTGTGAAAATGACCTGACCGGAACACGATAGTGCTGAACACTACCATTTAGCGGCAAGTATATTAGGTAATGCGGTGGTGCCTACGCCCGCGAGCTCCGTCACTAGAGCTCTACCATTGTATATAAATACATTCTGCTGTAAGAAAGTAAAAATGGCATAGAGCAACACGGCCACCGGCGCGGCGGACCGGAGGGAAGTAGCCATAGCGTTTATTACCGATGCAAAACAGTCTGTTATTTTTTGCGGGCGAAATACATGTGACACTCACACTCACACTACAAATATCGTTTATTACTACGAATAGGTACATAAACAATTTCACGTACAGATTGAAACATCTCGGCGACAGGCAATGGAACACGTCTTGTGTTTGTACTTTGATAGAGGGGAAAGCCTGCACATGGCGGCCCCTCAGGTTCGCCGCGGCCGGTGGCCCGTGTTGCTCTATGAAAAATGGCAACATTTATTTTGCGTAGGGGAGGAAACTTTTTGAGGGCCGTTGTAAAATTATTGTCCCCATACAGCGACATAAGTAATGCGTGGTTACCACCTACGTTTATCAACAAAAGAGTTCTTAATTTTTTTTGTAATGTACTTAGCTTCTATGTTGTCCTCCTACTACGGCTTTTCTTTTGAGGTGCTTGTTCATTGGGTTGCCGATTTCCATTCGAGGATCTGTTTGTAATTAAACGGTACTACCTTGTGATCGAGACCTATATATTCATTTCGACTTGATACCTCCACGCATTCCGAAGAAAAGGGTTATTAAGAGTTAAGAGACATGCAGACACACAATGTGTTCCCTTTTTCAGCGATACGCAATAGAATGCCAAAACCACGAGAAAACAGGGAGAGTTATACATCAATGATATTACACGATAACAAAATATAGTTAAACCTATTTTGTACATACATTGCATGGCGTAGTCGTTACATATTGTTTGACTCGATGCGCTGCATCTACTACTTCATCGTATTTCAAGATTCTGGGATTTTCTGGGTCACAAAATTCGTCGAAGTCTTCCTAATGGTAAAAGAAATTATACATAGGAAACAAAATAGCGAATAATGCTAACAAATCGAATTTGGACGACAGTGTTATCACAAAAAAACATGAGTACATAGGTTCTTACGTTTCTTCTAGACATTTTGTTATATTTTTTATATTTTGTAGTACTGTAATTTAATTCTGGTTATATTAAATGTAAATTCACATGTCATGATATTTGGATCAAGAATGTCAAATTGAAAGAGCATAGTGAAAGAGTGTGGTCAAAATGACCGTACCTACATAGAGAAAGTAAAATATGTACTATAATAATATTTTCTATCATCGGTTATGTTCAGTTCAAAAAAAGGTTCGTTTAAAAGTGGTTTTAATTAGATATATATCTACTATTATTAATCTTATATTTTATGTGTTTTAGAAATGATAGTAAGCCTAGTTTACTAAGTTAACTTTAGTAAATAAATACATTACTCTAATAAATATAGATTAAAAACCGCCAAAGCGCGAGTCGGACTCGCCCATGAAGGGTTCCACAATATTAGGTATTTGACTGGAAGATTACCAGTGGTAATCTTCCAGTCAAATATATCTCTAAATAAATATTCTATATATCTCTTATATCTCTTTCCAACATATTGAGACAAAGTTTTTACGGCTGGACCGATTTGACTAATTTTGCTTATGAATTATTTTTGGAAGTATTATCTATAAACTTATAATAAAACTGTAGAAGTGTAAATTCTGTACATTAAAAATATTGAAAAATAAATACCAGGGGATGTTACTAGATCGATAAAGAACACATATATGTGATTAGGAATATTTTTGTCTGTCTGTCTGTCTGTTTGTTCAAGCATCACAGAAAAACTACCGGTCCGATTACAGTGAAACTTGGTATGATTATACTTTAACCTTTGGCGCAGAACACTGGGTACTTTTTATCCCGAAAAAAATGTCTGTTCGTCTGTGTGTTTGTGCACGCTAATATCAGAAACGGCTTATTCGATTAACGGTTTTAACTAATATATTGTGGTAAGTCTCACTTAAAATTTAGTGTTTGTTCCATGTGAATCGATTCAGAAATAAAATAGTTATATCAATTTCAAGAATCATATCGAATATTTCTAAGCTATTGTGAATCTTATTTCTATCTTTTAGGGGGTTTCGTACCTAAAAGGTAAAAACGGACCCCACGGATTACTAATCCTCCGCTGTCTGTCTGTCTGTCTGTCTGTCTGTCCGTCCGTCCGTCCGTCTGTCTGTCACCAGCCTGTATCTCATAAATAGTGATAGCTAGAAAGCTAACATTTCCACAAATTATGTATTTCTGATACGGCTATAAAGACAGCATTAATTACTAAAAATAAGAAAATGAAAATGTTAAGGGGTCCAAGGGGGCATCCATTTTTTTTTCGTCTATTTTTTGCTAGATAATAATAACGGTAGCAAGTAGACGCTTAAAATTTTCACATAATTTTTAGGTCTTATTTTGTATAGGTATTACCTTTCCATAATAAATCTATACAAATAAATAAAATTGAAGTGTCTGTTTGTGATATTAAAATAATAGCTTTTTACTAAATGCATACGTATGTATACACGGTACATATACCAAAACAACATTTTTTACAATTTTTGTCTGTTTGTCTGTCTGTCTGTTTGGCGGGGCTAATCTTGGGAACGGCTGGACCGATTTTGACGGGACTTTCACTGGCAAATAGCTGATGTGATAAGGAGTAACCTAGGCTACTTTTGTCTCCATACATCCATACAAACATACATACAAATAAGTAGAATTGGAGTGTATCCGACTTTGACGGGACTTCCACGGGTAGGTAGCTGATGTAATAAGAAGTAACTTAGGCTACTTTTATCTCCATACCTAAATACAAATAAGTAGAATTGGAGTGTATTCGACTTTGACGGGACTTCCATGGGTATGATGCTGATGTAATAAGGAGTAACTTAGGCTCCTTTCGGCGCGACCGGTGCAATTTGTATGAAGCTCCATAGTGACTTTCATTGTGCCGCGTGCTTGCCGGTAGCGTTTCTGTACTGCGTGTCGCCGGTCTCGCCACACGCGACCGGCGACACGCTGCAGAATGAAAGGAGCCTTAGGCTACTTTATTCTCCAATAGAATCTGAGTGTCTCCGATTTTGACGGGACTTTCACTGGCAGATAGCTGATGTAATAAGAAGTAACATAGGCTACTTTTATACTAGCTGCGCTCACGACTTCGTCCGGGTAGATACTGAACAACCATATTTTTTCTCACGTGGACGAAGTCGCGGGCACAGCTAGTTAATAATAAATTTAGTCAGTTCGACTTAGAGAAAACATATTATACTTAATTCAATTTTATTACTTATTATTTTATATTTATCTAGGAATAAAACATGCATGATAATTCATACTCGTAATACTTTTAAGAATAATCCTTATTCGTCACCTTATCTTAAAGCCGTTGTCGCGGAAAACAAGCGCATATCGATATTGCATCAAAAGGTTCTTCCGAAAATTCACACATCCCAGGGAATATTCGATGCAATACTCTTTTCAATGTGCACGCGTGTTCCAAATTACGTGTTTCGCATGTTAAATTTAACTGAAAATGTACAACAATTGGGAACTATGTAAAATTGTGGAACGAATTCCTCTCTGAGCTGTCTTTAAAACTTGCGTGAAAAGCATCGCTCGGGGATGATCGCACGTTAGCAACGCCCCTCGTGTTGCAAATGTTCATAGGCCATGGCAGGGTCGCACTGGACATGTAGACGAGGTGGCGTTTGCCAGTCGGGCCCCAGTCTACCAAAGCCTTCACGGATCTGGCCTGCGAGGCTTGTCGCAAAGATTTAGCTTAGGCCCCGGGTCTATTATCCGGTCTTATGTGGGCGAGGAGCCGCCGAACCACTCGGACCCTTCTAGCCCAGTCCGACCCTGGGCGACGGTACACTTTCCATCAGAGTACCCAAATGCTTGTCCGTCAAACTTTTGACATGAAAACATATTATGATACCGATATATTTTGCCTATATTTCAAATTAAGTAAACCACGTTTATCTTAATTCAAGATCAAATGGACGCCACAAAATATATTGTTTGGTATAATGCCTACAAAAGGATCTATAAGCGTGAAAAAGCTTATCGTTTTAAACAAGATCGTATTGCGTGTAGCAATGTAGCAACGTAGCGTCTGCCAATTAGTTGCTACGAGTTCTACGTAAATGGTCTTTGAAATATATCTGGCATACCTATCAATTGGTGCAAGTCCGATACGGTCCGATCGATTTGGCTGGTGGATTTGGTCTGCCGTACCGAATCCGGTCGTGTGTAGCAAGAGCGGATTATGTCGGCGGATACGGTCCGCCGTATCGAATCCGGCCGTGTGTAGCGAGAGCGGATTATGTCGACGGATACGGTCCGCCGTATCGAATCCGGCCGTGGGTAGCGAGAGCGGATTATGTCGGCGGATACGGTCCGCCATATCGAATCCGGTCGTGTGTAGCGAGAGCGGATTTGGTCGGCGGATACGGTCCGCCGTATTGAATCCAGACGTGTGTTACTACTATTATTATCGGCTCAATAACTCCTTGGTTTAAGTAGGGCGTAGCGGCGTGACTCCGTCGCACGTACCAATTCGCTACGAGAACGTTTTAATAGGTGTATCATAATAAATCCACAGTATAAGTACATACAGTAGTTTATCGCCTTTGAAGTTTTGCAATTTGCCTCCTTCACCCATAAAAACGCAAATTCATTAAGGTTGTCACGTTTTTGGTTTTTATTTACGTTTTTTGTAAAGCGTCAGTTTACGTTGAACATATATTATATAAAAATCCTAAAAAACATCACGCCTGTCATCCCCTAAGAGGTAGGCAAAGGTAAATGGATTCATGCATACATCCTCGATTCGCCGGTCACGTTTTGGCCCATGTAACAGGCGGCGAGCCTGTTGACATCTCCGGGCACTTTACCAAACTTTGAGGTACTGGGAAGCCTCTAGAAAATGGAAAAATCTATCAAACTATAAATATCTCAACCTATCAACAATTTACCAGTCTATCATCAATCTACCAGTATTCCAGTTGGGTGGTCTATTAGTACGCCAGAATTCTTACAATTATAATGTACCGATCCTAATATTCATCCATACGTTTTTAACTCCGTCCAATATAATCCGAATATCAAATACATATAATACAAACAAAAAAAAAATTAGAGTTTTCCTTAAAGGTTTTTCGTTTTAAAGTGAAGTATGTATATGTATACATAAAGTGTAAAATATAACACATTATTAATAAATGAAAATTAGAATAAAATATTAACAGTAAAGTTGACATCAAAGTTTTCAATATCATCTTTCCAATAACTTATTTATATATTTAAAAAGAAATTTAAATCTCGCACCCCTTGTCGCTAAGTACCAAGTAGATGACAGTTTTCGTATGAGCTACTTGGTACCGCCCCCTCCGTCCCTCGCGTCGCACGCCCCACACCATTGCTCTGACATTACACGTTCGTTGGATGACTGTAGGTAATTAACACATTCGTTTTCTTTAGACTGTGATAAATCTATGTTCAGCAGGCCTATGTTCAGTAGTGGACGTCCTATGGCTGATATGAAGATGAATAAATCTATGGGTGTATCTGTCGTATTAACTCATGACATACAATACAAGCCATATGGCAATTTATAATGAAGACTACATAACTATGAAAGTATAATTTTATTACACTTGTAATCTTATTTTGCTTAAAAGTATGTGTAGCGCGTTTGCCAGTTACGTGCTACGAGAGATTTTTATAGGTGGAATCCTGTTTTGTTTCATTTGGGACTTTTAAATTACAACTTTTTCATATGTATGTATGTTTCTTCACGGCAGGTCCCTAACGGGGTAGGCAGAGAGTGTAGACTATTCATATATCATTATAGAAATACATTTACTTACATATTCTGAACCATATTCGTCTTGGTCTATCCAGGCCCGATCAGTATAGCAATTGACTATGTTACACCCAACGTTTGTAATAATACTAAACAGTTTTTGTTGTATGTTTGGACTGTCCGCTAGAATTGTCGCCTTCAAAACACAATAAAATACAATAAAATTAAGTAGACATATAAATGTAGGTAATGTATGTTATACTCATTATTTTTAAATTAACAAATGATTTATATAGTAGATGCTCATACTTCAAATAAATTCTATACGCAAATTTTAAATTATTTACTTACTGTTAATCGAATTAACCGACCATCTATTGCTTTGGCTTTCTCTAAACATCGAGATAATGTATAGTTATCGATGTTGCCTCCGCTAAGAATACAAACCACGCTGAAAAAATATAATAATATGTAAAGTATTGTGTTCACAAGTTTTCCCCATAGCAAGATGCCATAGGATATTATACTGTGATAGTAACCAATGTGAACGAGGCGAGCCGTCCCACAATAATCAATAATCTTATCTTATTTACTGCAAATGCTGCTGAGCCAAGTCTAAGGGATAATTGGGCAATATAGGGACCCCGTTGCAATTTAGCATCCACGGTAATGCCAAGAAATACCATGCAGTCTACTAACTTCTTTACTTTCTCATTTATCTTAACAATAGTTTCAATCTGTTAACAACTTTTCTGTGGTTAGTGGTAAAGGAGAATGACCAAAAGTCGCCCTGATTGGCGTCTTAACAACTTGTATGTAGAAAATTGTTTTTTGAATTGAGATTTCATTCATCATATAAATGTCTCACTTTTTATTATCATGAAGCGGCAAATAGAAAAACAGTTTACATTGATGGTAAGTGAATATATAGCATAAAAACACCCATATGAAAACAAGATATTTATTTATTAATTGTTAAGTATTTAATATTTGTCTGGTATTACTACCTGGAGAAGAATCATGACTATGCCATGCGGTTAAACTATAATACTTAATGTAAGTAAAACAGCTAAGATGCTACACAATACTTTAAAATAGTTTCGCTTATTTTAGTAACCTCTGGCAGGTACAGCATACAAAACTTAACCTCAAAATAACCAAAAGTTCGTAATGCAGTTTTTTAAAAACTCCTATTGATACCTTTTTTCTTTTTTGCGCACGCATTTCTTAAGATATTGCCTATATTTTGCGAGTAATCTCGTCGAGACGCAAGAAGGGCGAACTCCCATACAAAATTGGTCATTCTCCTTTAATACATTTTGTCTTTCCACCGTTTTACAAAAGGTTATTGGCTCTAAACTAATGTATCTACTACATTAGAGAGAGTATTGTTTACATTGTCCAAATCTACTTATCTGGTGTCTTTTAATTTTAAATACTAAAGAAGTATCGTCAGCAAACAATACCACATCACGATCTTCGTTGATGGTGTAGGGCAAGTCTTTGATAGAGACTACAAAGGGATGAAATCATTACCTTTATAGGTACGCCTAATCGACAAGAGGTGTTAAACGGGCGGATGGTTCATCCTTATCCAATTGAAATAAGTAGGTATCGGTTTTGATCTGTTTCTTTATTTAAATTAACTTACGTTTTCCCACTGAGTTCAGGAAGGATAGCAGGTAACCCCATAAAAGCCGCTAAAGTCACAGCTCCGGATCCTTCCACGACAATTTTTTCTTCTTCATACAAATGCAATATAGCTCGAGCCAACCAATCGTCATCCACTAAAACCTGTTGGTTGATTTTCAGGTGCATTATTCTGCTCTTGGTATTAATTTATAATAGCAGAGGGTTTGAATAAGTAAAAACCATTTGATGCTTTCTTTTCAGGAAGACGTTAGACACATTAAGTACAAGCATTCATGCACACAGTTAAACTTCCAGGATTTATCTGTTACCTATTTTTATTAATGCCATATATGAGTTGCTTATTGGTATTCATGGAGCGCCAAACCTCGAGCTTGCCATAGAGAAATGTCTAAAAAAACATCCCAAATCAATGATAAAGTGTAGGTGGGTAAGATTTGTTATAATAACCATTTTGTCGACGAGTGACCTTGCAGTGTTAAAGGCGTTGTATCCTACAGTAGGTACAGCGAGAGCGTTAGCCAGCCCAGAATTTACAGATGTTTGGTACGGACTGTCGTTCTCCATCGCTTTAAAGAAACTACAAGACTTATTGGACTCTATACCCTGAAAACATACCTAGTAATATTCATATATTTTTTACGCACTTATAAATAGTAAATCATTGATATAAAAATCTAAATAACGTACTTAATTAAATTTATATGATGATTAAAGACACAATATCAGTGGATTATCGGCAGTTAGATTATTATTTTAGTAGAAAAGAAGATGTGTTGATTGACAGAGATTTTTGTATTTAGGTAGAGGTCGAGTGCAGGGACTCAAGGGCGTAGGCACAACCACATTACCTAATCATATTTCATATACTACAAGCTTTTTGAGTACTTGATTTGCAAAATATGATATTTAAAATGGTTTCTTTAGTAGGTAGGAACAAACTCGGTTGGCGCATATTAACCTCGGTACATAGTTGGGTTTTTTGAATCTTCAGTTATCCTAATGTTTTTCCCTAAGTAACATCTCTGTGCACTTAGAATTTACGAACAACTAATATTTACAACATCAGAAACCAATTGTACTACTCTGTAATCCCCGAAGGGGTTAGGCTGAGGTAAATGTATGTATTCGAGGATACTTGTAGGTATCCTTGAACACATGTAACAGGTGGCGAACCTGTTGACAACCGCCGAGGTACTTCAAAACTTCTAGAAAATTGAAAAATCCCAATAAAACCAGAGATACCTAAAGGTTTTTACACCATTATCTCTTATAGGCCCTGACCCAGAAATTGAATCCAGGACAGGGTAGTAGTGGCCTGCTACCACTAAACTTCTGAGGCAGTTAAAAAATAATAGTTACGTATATTAAAACTGTTGGATTTATATGTTTGACAGCGGCGGCTATCCCCGCCAGTAATGCACCACCACCGACAGGAATCAATATGGCGCCTGTCTGTGGCAACTGTTCCAATATTTCAATACCAATGGAGCCTGCAGCTGCTATGACGTGAGGATGGTCGTAGCTGAAACAATTACTTCCTGAAATATCTTCGCGATTTAGAAAGATATTATCTACCTATTAAACTTGAAAACGTGAGTACTCGTAGTACGTTTTTACTGGTGGTAGTGTTCCAGTGTTGCAAGCTATAAAATTCAAAATTCAATTCATTTATTATATTTCAAATTGGTCTACAAGGGTACTTTTGCATTGTCGGGTTATAAGCTACTTAGAGAGAATTACTTATAATAATAATCCAATAGGTATTATTATAGAATGCACTATTACATTACATCACTTCAGCACTATCGTGTTCCTGTCAGATGGCAATGTATGGCCCGTTATAACTATCATAGACATAACAACTTAGGTATTAGGGGTGGCAACGCATCTACATTTTGACCTCTGGTTTTTGTGTCGATGTTTACAGGCTTCTTATACTTGTTTACCACCCCCTTAGAAAGATTTTGATTACTAAGTAAACTTAGAAACGGAAATACCCATATGTGTGTTAATTACAAAAAGGCGATAGTAAGATGAACGCAATGAGAGTTGATAACAAAATCTCACTATTTAGTTATTTATACCAAGGAAAAGATATTAAGTACTATTTCCACAGTTTTTATTAGTAGACATCTAAAATCTAATATTCTCTACCGGTAGCTCGAATATGATATCGCTACTAACAGTTTGCCTCCAGCTGCTCTACTTTATTATAATAATCGAATACTTACATAAAATTCCTGTTGTCTGATGTAAACTTTAGATATATTTACCCACTAATGTATATTTGTCCATTATCTTTTAATATTTTGAAGGCCTGCTGTTTTGCTTCAGTTAAATTATTTCCATGCACAATGACTTTAGAATTATAATCACAACATTTGTCGACGAAGTTTGCTGTTACATTGATGGGGAGAACTATTGTAACTGGAACTTGCAACCGCTGTCCATGATAAGCTAATGCCTGGGAGGAATAATTATGTGAGGTGAACATAATTGCTCTAAGAAGATACCTAATGCATTGAATCAGATAAACAGAATAAAAATAACGACAAAATAAAAGTCAGTAGTAACATAATGGTGTAGGTTTACATACATTAGTGCTGGCGTCGGGACATGACGACCCCACCGCCCACTAGTCAAAGAATTCTCTTCTGCCGCTAGAGATTTCGTACACTCGGCCAAATCATTTATTTATTTATTTATTTAACTTTATTGCAAACACAGAAATGTTGTACAAAAGGCGGACTTAATGCTACTAAAAGGCATTGTCTACCAGTCAACCTTTGGGTAAATAGAAAACAACGAAAGGCGCGTAAATCTTATAAATTAAATAATTAATTATAAAATAAGGAAATAACCTACGAATAAATATTACACTATATAAAATATATATCTATACATATAATATACATAAATAAATACATAATATACAAACATACATATTATAAATATATATCGATATGATTGAGAAGAAAACGGCAAATAATATAATGATAGTAAGAAGAGATATTATAATTGTCTATGATGATGTTTTTAAATAAAAGTTACGTAGATTACGCTTGAATGACAACTTGCTCGGAGCTTTTTTGATGGAGGCGGGAAGCGTGTTCCAGAGCTTGATAGCTGTGACGGCGAAAGAGTTGGATAAAAAGCCAGTACGGTGAGAAGGAATTTCTAAAATGAGATTATCCATGGAACAGAGGTTGAGATGATGAGAGACTCCAAGGAATTTAAATTTACGTTTGAGATAATAAGGAGAGAGTGGATCGTAAAGGATAGGGAACAGTTGACAAGGAATCCTAATGGATCTTCTTTGCCGGATGGGAAGCCAATTAAGATTGGCACGGTATGAAGAAATGTGATCATATTTACGGAGACCATAAATAAAACGGATACAATTGTTAAGTATGCGATCCATTTTGTTCAGGAGTTCTTGAGATAAATCTGAGTAACAAACATCTGCATAATCAATGGCCGGAAGAATGAGCGATTGTACTAAGAGAAGTTTAGTTTTAGAGGGAAGAAAATTCTTGAATCTATAAAGAGAACGCAGTGACGCAGTAGCGTTTTTACAGATATTACTAACTTGGTAATCCCAGTTAAGATTAACATCCATATATATACCTAAGTCTTTTACATTATGGGAAATTACAATTCGAATGTTATCTAAGAGTAATGGCGCTAGGTTATTTAAATTAAGCTTGCTGGTGTGATAATGACTACCTAACACAATAGCTTGACATTTGCTGGTGTTCACCGGTATACCAAACTTATGACACCAAGTAGATATTGCTAAAAGATCATCATTTAGTAAATCAATCGCAACGTTAATATTTTCATGATGTACTTGAGCATAAACCTGCAAATCGTCATTTATCATTCCAATGGGTTGCTAATTAGTCCAATAACGCAAGATGGGCAGCAGCGTCCTGCGATAAAACTACCGCCAATGCGATCGCCAATCCGCATGCCTAGCGTGGTGATTGTGGCATATCTCCCTTATGGGGAAGTGATGATAATGACACATTAATATTATAGGATATTTGAGATAGGTTTAAAAAACCCACCATTGCCCAATTACCAAGGGATGCTGTAATGACTCCAATTTCTCTTTGTTTATCACCGAGTTTTAGTAAAGAGTACAAAGCGCCACGTTCGCAAAAACTGTAAGATATTATATGAGTACTTAACTTTTATTATAATTGTGATATTTAAAGCTGAATTTAGTTATTAAGTTATAATTACCTTCCTGTTTTATGAAAAATTTCAAGTTTGTAGTAAATTTCCATTTTTAATTGAGTACATGCTTTAGATTTCTGAAAGATTAAATATTGATAAAAAAAATTCGTCTAAATTTATTATAACAACTCAATGCACTTTGCCAGTGTATTGGGTATGTAGGTATATTATGTATTTTTACTGTAAGTGGAGTCTTTTCTATTTCGTTTCTAATAATACTTGTGGCTTGAACGATGTTTTTGTATGTTATAGTTTTTGGATTCAGAGGATCACAACGCTCATCGAATTCAGGGTCTGGTATCTATAAAACAACACAATAAGAATCATAAGTTAACGCTCATCGAATTCAGAGTCTGGTATCTATAGAACAATATAATAAGAATCATAAGTTATCATGAACATAAAATAAATTTACTTATTATGTATTAATAAAATGTTCTCATTAGGTACTTAGTTGTACTTATTAATTAAAGATACTATTAGGTAGGTACTTCCCAATTAAATATTGGTAAAGAATGGCTGCAAGCACACAAAAATCTAAGAATACCTATAATAATAGCTATGCTCTCGAAATGCGCAACAAAAAATTGTGTCCTTTTGCGGGGTAAGAGAATGCATCCGTAGCAAAAAGAAAATATTGATCACGTCGATAAACAACTTATTATTAATTACTACTAAAAAAAATGAGCTTACAATTAAACAACTACCCATATGACAGTAGTTAAATAATACAAAAACTTATTTATAGGTGTTTTGGCGGGAACCTTGAAAGAGGCGTATGGTGCTCTTATTTTATTTCATTTTTTCTTGGTGTATTTTTAAGTTATATTGAATAAAGTTGGTGGCATTTTGTTTGATATAAGTTTATTACAGTGCCCGTGTTTAGTGAAATAGAATAACAGTGCGAAAACACGACTTTTCAGGTTGCCTCCAAAACTTCATTGTAAATGTTCTGGTAAAGTAGCCATCGCTTTACTCGAATAACTTGATTGTAACTCACTTGACTGACATATTATACTTGATAACTTATATACTTAATACTTACATGTTATACTTGATGACTATATTATACTAACTTTTACGCTGCTTAAATAAATACGAAATATCGTTTTACTTGACACTGGAAATATGCGAATAGCGACGCCATAACAATAAAAAAAAAAAAAAAAAAACTTATTTATACTATGAATATGAGCTGCGCTCTAATGTAGGTACTTTTTACTGAGGGCATCGGTTTACAATATTGCCTCCTGTTAGTTAGATACATGCTTTCTTTAAATCTATACTAACTTGGCACCAAGAAGAGCGTTTAACCATATTACGTTTAGCGAGAACAGCTGGTGAAATTCCTAAAGATAGCTGCGCTATGTCTTCAGTGTTTATCTTCGGTGTATTCGGCATTGTTTCGATTGTTGTTCACTTACGTCGAGTTCAGAAGACTTAGAAGGTGAGGTAGATCAATTCTACAGAGCTGATTTATTACATACATTTTGAAACAATAGTTTGTAAAAAATAAAACATAACATTCTGGGAAATTATGGGATCATATCTTGAAAGATGGTGCCAAATATTGACCTCTTCTATCACTGTGTCAAAAATTTGACAAACATGACAAGCAGATTAATTAAAAACAGATTTGATATGTACAGATCTTTATTGGTGGTAGAGCTCCAATTACGGAACTCGAGGGCGTACGCACCATCATAGATTTATAATACTACTTCGTTAGATAAATCTATGGTACACACCATAGCATTTTACACCTATAACTATTGTGAACCTATCGATACCATAGATTTATTATATACTTCGTTCTTCGTTAGATACATATCCAAAAACCAAGTAGATAATAAATCTATGACAAAAACATGTACCTAATTATCGTATTTTCCATAGCTTTTCGCGCGTCACCACCTTACGGGTTAGGCCATAAAACCACAGTATAAGTAGTTTATCGCCTTTGAAGTTTGGCAATATGCCGCCTTCACCCATCAAAACGCAAATTCATTAAGGTTGTCACGTTTTTTTTTTGGTTTTTATTTCAGTTTACGTTGAACATGCCTGTAATCCCCGAAGGTGTAGACAGTGATAAATGCATATATTCAAACATCTTCGATTCGCCGGTCACTATTTAGTAGAGCGAAAGTTGCACCGCCCATAATCGCATATGTCTCATATGTCCCTCCGCAACGCCCTAAGCCGAGGCACGGACCCGCATGGGTCACCCTTAGGCAGTTGCGCTAACTTTTTTGCTAGGCTGGAGCGCCTTCTGCGCTCGCCGATTGCCCAGTGAAGTAGACTAGTGCCGTCTCGAGACAGGCCGCCTACACAAAGCCCGACCTAAAAAAATAAATAAATAAATAAAAAATAAAAAATTGGCCCATGTAACAGGCGGCGAGCCTGTTGACATCGCCGGGCACATTGCTAAACTTCGAGGTACTCGGAAGCCCCAGAAAATGATAAAATCTATCAAACTATAAATAACCTATCAACAGATTTCCCTGAAATCTGTTAATCTACCACCAATTTACCAGTCTATCATCAATCTACCCAATGATGTTTGTATTTATAAGCTCATTGAATCTACCAGTATTCCAGTAGGCCGGTCTGACTGATCCTGACTACTGAATCTAATATTCATTCATTCGTTTTTAACTCCATCCAATATAATCCGAATATCAAATACATACCTACAAAGAAATAAAAAAAAAAGGTTTTTTTTTGAAGTAAGTAGGTATGTACATAAAGTGTAAAATATTACAAACATTATTAAAAAATGAAAATTAGAATAAATATTAACAGTAAAATTAACATCATTTTTTTAAAATCATCTTGGCAAAAACTTAGAGAAATAAATTTTAAATCTGTTACCCCTTATCGCTGAGTCCCAAGTAGTTGACAGTTTTTGTATGGGCTACTTGGTACCGCCCCCTCCCGCCCGTGCGTCGCACGCCCCGCACGATTGCTCTGACATTACACGTTCGTTGGATGACTGTAGGTAATCATGTTTGTTTTCTTTAGACTGTGATAAAACTTTGAGCGTCCATCTCACATTTCTCTAAATTCACGACTCCACAAAACCTCATCCAACCTCATGGGCCGTGGATGTTATAGTGTATAAAACGTATACACACATCATGTACACAAACACCAAGACCCGAAGCAGATATTTGATCGGAGCCGCAATCGGGTCAAACGGTCGTTACCATAGATTTAGATAAATTCATGGTCGTTACAGATCGCTGGAAGAGTGACCTCAAATATTGCACTGCGCACCAGTATTTATCTGGAACGTAAAGGGAAATGAGTACCTACCTATAGCAAAGGTTACCACGGCTAGCAGTGTCAGAGTCTCTCAGGGTTAACTAGAAAATAATAAAAATATGCATTTTCAAGAAAAGTTTTTAATAAAATGTGTTATTACAAAACAAATAAAATAAAAATGTAAGAAAGTAAATGCGTAAATGTAAGCTATTTCTGCATGCAGACGGGATTCGGTGCCAGACATGGTCCCCGGCGAGCGCTGGCGCTCTTGTCTTGGTGTTCGGACATTTCGGGAAAGAAGCACTCCTTATAATTCTTCTTTATTTGTTCAATAAGCTCTTTCGTGTGTTCCCAGCCTCTAGTTTCGGCTATAACTTTCATCTGAAAACATAATAGGTTGGGAAAAAAGTCTTTTCGCATTATAGTATGTATGAACTTGTAATAAAATCTCTTTGGCTGTAGTATTTCTATCTGGCTGGTTTTGGTAACATTGAAAGTTAAAATTTTAAAGAACATAATTCCAAATTAAAATTAGGCAAATGTGTGATTTTCATTTGTTTTTCGTACTGTCAAGATGAGTGAATCTAATGAAGAAATTCGATACATTTTAAAATTTTACAACAAAAAAGGTAAAAATGCAACGCAAGCCGCGAAAAAAATTTGCGATGTTTATGGACCTAGTGCAGTGTCTGTGAGAGTAGCACATATTTGGTTTAAGCGTTTTCAATCCGGAAATTTTGATGTCAAAGATGCACCTCGCTCTGGTCGCCCTATTACGGATAAAATGGATGCCATTTTTGAAAAAGTGGAGCAAGATCGACATATCAGTAGTAACGACGTAGCTGAAGAACTGAGAATTGATCACAAAACAGTTTTGGCGCATTTGAAAAAAGCTGGGTACAAAATAAAGCTCGATATTTGGGTACCTCATGAGCTCACTGAAAGAAACCTAATGAACCGTGTACTCATTTGTGATTCATTATTACGACGTAATGATACCGAATCATTTTTGAAGAAGCTGATAACTGGTGATGAAAAGTTGATCTCGTACGACAAGAACGTGCGAAAAAGGTCGTGGTCAAAGGCCGGTCAGACTTCACAGACTGTGGCGAAACCAGGGTTAACTCGCAATAAGGTGATGTTGTGTGTGTGGTGGGATTGGAAGGGCATTATTCATTATGAGCTATTACCACCAGGCAGGACTATCGATTCTGAACTCTACTGCGAACAACTGATGAGATTAAAGCAAGAAGTTGAGAGAAAGCGGCCGGAATTGATCAACAGAAGGGGTGTGGTGTTTCATCATGATAACGCTAGACCTCACACATCTATAGCCACTCAGAAAATATTAAGAGAGTTTGGCTGGGAGGTGTTAATGCATCCGCCGTATAGTCCTGACCTTGCACCTTCAGATTTCCACCTGTTTCGGTCTCTTCAGAACTCTTTATGCAATGTTAGGTTAACATCACGAGAGGACTGCCAAATCCACCAAAATTTTTATAGCAATGGGATCATGTCCCTACCTACAAGATGGCAAAAGGTTATCGAACAAGATGGTACATACATACTTTAGTTAAATTTAAATAAACTATATTAAAAAATGTTGTGAATTATCTTAAAAAATGCGAAGAAACTTTTTCCCCAACCTTATATATTGAGTGTCTTATTACATAACTCATTTAAAAGTTATCGCGAGTCGTGGCTGATTGGTCGAAAGAGAAAGAATAAAATGAAACTCACGTTTTTTTCATACAACAAATATCTACAGCAAAAGCTTCCTTAAAAATCATGGTAGGTATCGGAATTTTAAATATAGAATCTATGGGATTAAAAAGTGGTATTATATTTTTGACTAGCCCAAAATGTCTATCTGCCGTCTGCCCTTTCAAGAAAGTAAGGTTTTTTAACAATACTTTAAAGAAGAAAAATGTGATGATTTTGTAAAAATAAAGTACCTATTATTATCAAGGTAACATTTTGTATTCCAAGAAATTATCCATGATTCCATGAATGAAGTTCATCTAAGTCATCTAAGATTAGAGGAGTAAAAAGAGAAGTTTCGTAAATCACTATCATTTAACTATCTCTTCGTCTTATCACTGGCCACCACTAAGCGGGAAGGAGAGGCAATGGCTTATGTTTTACAATTTTTGAAATTTAGTATGACAGGCCAGTGGAAAGGACTGTTTGTGCAGCTTACGACGTTGAGGCGGTGCTTCATTTTTTCGACGTGGAAAACTTCCGTCAATTTTTAATAGATTACCACATTTGTGCATCGATAGAAAAACTATTAGGAATGTTAACGCATCTGCATTAAGCTGTTTCTTTGTTACAATATCCTTTTTCTATCTCTGGAACTGAGTGCAAAGTGTGCTTGCATATTATTTAAGCCAGGACTCACTTCGCAGCTGAAAACGTCACTCTTAACCCAGGCTCGTTCTGGTATGCAGTCACGTAACGTCACTCCAATGTTCGAAAGCAAGTTGCACAGTTCGGCCATACTTCCAGGGCGATCTTTCACAGTCACCTTTAACAATAACGCCATTTAACATGGACGTAAAACTATTATGGAACAAATCTTACGACACTTTCTGTAATATGATAACTTATTCATTAATAAGTTTATTTGCATATAACAAGTTACAATAAAATGAAGAACACAGAACACATTGCTGTCCAAATGACAGCGGTTAATTAGCAATCCGATAAATGGAACCCGAATCTTGTCATACGAGTCAGCATGAGACCGCCTGATCTGCCCTTTGGAATAACTATTATAGAGAGGAAAGTCACATTTGGCGAAAAGTATTAGGAAGAGGGTACCTTGAATTTGACTAGTCGTCCCTCAGCTGCCATGCCACGTTCAAGCGCACGGGCTAATATAGACGTGTCTATGTTGCCTCCCGATAACACACATACAACTCTGAAAATAAATATTCAAATAACTTTATAATACTTGGACACAGGGTCAGATTGAGTCCACAGAGCCCAGAGGTTAGTGGCTCCTCACGTACTCAGGGCCTAAAGCTGGGTAGTGGGCTTCAGGCTACGAATAGTTATTTATAAAAATGTAACACTGAAGCAAAATTCAAGCGATTATTGTATCATCGCTTCAATTTTGGTTCCATTTACGCAAACTTAACAAACAGTCACACTTTCAACCACAGAGTACTATAATACATACTGAAACTTTCAACATTCAATACTCAATCATTTATTGAGTATTGAGAACTATCAAACAAGTTCAACATAGAAAATATTGCCATTATGGTTGTGGCAAGGTCAGCCGAGCGGTAAGGAATCGTGCAATAGCCTGACGCACTGCGGTGGTGCTGCAGTTTGTCCTATTTATGCCCCGTTCAATAGACTATGGGGGTAACCCCCTTATTCATAAACGTACATTAGAAACGTTATAGCTATATAATGTTTTGTCTTTGTCAGTTGCATTGTCAAATGTGCAGGATAAAAAGAGACAAAGGACAGATCAGCAACACTTTAGCTAAAATACGTTTATGAATAAGGGGGATAGTCTATTTACGTGGAACCATTTTTTAGCTTAGTTACACTTCTCTGAATTATTATTCGTAGGACCCGACCTAAGACGATGCTTGCGGCAAGCCCCGCTAGTCAGTCACGTGGCGGTTTGAGTAGGCTGGGGACTTGAAGCAAGCTTCCGTTTCAGAACTTGATCAAACTAGTAACCAGCTATATAGATATATGGGTAATATCAGAAAATTTTGTACAGTCACCAAAAAGAAACAAAAATTATTTTCGTAACAAGTATGAAAACTGTAACGAAAGTGAAACAAAAAGGAAGTAATAGGGCTATTTCACAATGTAAATAAAACAATAGGTTGATTCAGATAACTTCACATATAAATCAACAATAACATTAATCAATAACATATTATCAAGAGCTTGGATCGTTAGAATATTATTAAAATGAACCAAGTTTAATTTAATAAAAAATTGGGCCTGTCAAGTGTACAATATGTCTCTCTTTCTGTCACCATGGTGCTATACTGTCGATAGGGAGACATATACTTGACTTGGCTCATTTAAATAATATTCCTAAGAACAAACTCTTGATACATTTTTATGAATTAAAAATATGAATAAAATTCTAGCTATCAAATAACTATTGCAATTAACAGACATGTGTTTATCAGCCTCACAATTAAATTAAGGGCACATTATAACATTACCATATAGTAGGTCATGTTAAGTAAAAATTATACCCCGAGTTGCACCACCATATTTGTCAAAGTAAAAGTTATAACATTTCACATACAATAACTTTAACAAATATGTTGGTACAACCCTATTTTTTAGAATTCTTCATTCT
Organism: Macrosoma leucophasiata; assembly: GCA_036365455.1. Taxonomy (NCBI): domain Eukaryota; kingdom Metazoa; phylum Arthropoda; class Insecta; order Lepidoptera; family Hedylidae; genus Macrosoma; species Macrosoma leucophasiata. The sequence continues at coordinate 7,438,785 of JAWQUS010000002.1, read as the reverse complement.
CTCCTTCTCTTTTTTTGCGCTCTCCGACCGATAGCTTAGCTATTTTAACATACTTGGCTTTTATCTTTCCAAGTATTCCGGATTTCTTCATATTTTTTAGGATCACGTTCTTTATGTCACTTTCTATACCTGCGTAGTTGTTCGGCAGATGTTATAGGCATTTCTAAAACAAATAAAATATTGTATCAAATGAAAATAATTTATTTCGTTTAAGGAACTAATGGGTCACCTAACAAAAGTCAAAACTTAAACAGTTAAAAATGCATTAGGCACATAAAATAGACTTAGATACACCATTTACACTAAAATGTATGGTAATGATCTCTAATGTCTCGATAAGTAATAACAATCTTATTATTGACTTAATAAAAAAAAACATACTATGTACCTGTTCAGTTTATAGTGAAATTGGCTTTACTTCCATTTTGTTGCATCATTTTTGTTACGTTACAAAAAAAATGTAACAAATCGTAACAACACGGAATAGAAGTCACAAGTTTAATATAACTTCAATCAAATAAAAACTTTCAAAGTCTTTTAATTATTTTCGCAATTACATTTATTTCAAGTGCGATAATAACACCGCAATTATACGGGTACATCATATTTCAATCACTTACCGTTTTAATATCCAGCTAGGGCACAAAAGGAACTTTTTAAGGTTGAAAATATTCACTACAGCAACAAGCACAAAGATCTCAGCAAGATGCACGCTGTAAAATGGCTGACTGTCACTATTTAGCGTTTCGTGATTGGTTGTCGATTGCAAAAGCAGTGTAGCTAATTCAAAATAAAAAAAAAACTACAAATATTGTTGTTACAAAATAGAATAACAAAAATGAAAAGTAGCATGGACGCAGATTTAAGTTAAACTAAATCATCGCAATGTTTTTAATTTTCAAAAATCTACGACTTACTAGATAGGTTTAGTAAAATAGAGCTTAATTTTTTTATTAAATGTATATAGTGAGTTGCAAATAAGAAACGAATATTTATTTTGTAACAGCCACATTTTCGGGGACAAGTATTGTTCTATGGGAGAAAAACGGTACCTCTAAACTAAAAGGCGAAATTAAAAAAAATCTATTGTAACCCAGGATATATATTGTCATATTTGTTCAAACTACACTTAAAACTTAAGGTATACATTACTATCAGAGAGAGATTCACATCAATATTGACAGAATCTTGCGTGGACATTTCACCATGTTGAAATGTACAATTTTTTTTTATATTACCCATATAGTAGATAAAGCATATTGTAGAGTATGGGGTTTTCAATAAGTATTATTTGAGACACCAAGAACAGAAATAAAATTGAAGGTATTCTTACTTCTTCCCTTTAAGGTTTGGGAAGAGGCCCGCCATGATGGCTGCAATAGATACAGCTGCGGCGCCCTCAATTACGAACCTCTCTTCTTCTACCACGTGCATGATAGCGCGCGCCACCCAATCTTCTTTGACTACCACCTGATGTCATTGATAAATATGGGGTAATTAGTTACTAAAAGGGCTAGAAGTAAATAGGTATTAGGTTTTTATCACCAATATAAACATGTTTAGTGTTCCGTAGCCCACATACAAGAAAGCCTAACCTAATAATAAACTTTAGTTTCGGTTTCGCCATGTCCGTCTGCCCACAGCTTAGCGCAAAGACTCTAGCCTGAGTTGCATCAAGACATTTGTTATTGTAACATTTCATATCCTTCTCTAACTTTAAGAGATTCGTTAAAGTTATTGTAACATTTCATATCCTTCTCTAACTTTATGAAATTTCTTTAAGTAGAATATCGTGGTGCAACATAGGTTTAGTAACGTACATAACTTCACGCCTGTAATCCCCGAAGGGGTAGGCAGAGGTTAATGCATGCATTCAATCATACATGCAAACACCCACGACTCATCGGTTTAGTACTTACTAGAAAACTTTATTTGGCATTATATACACACATAGTGTTAATGGATGGGTGTATCTAACAAAGTGGACAACGTGGTAAAATAAAATCTAGAAAAACATTGTTAGGGTAGGGTGTAAATTTTTAATTATTGTGTGTGTTATTTTAAATTCGCAAATACAAACTTTCCGCAATCTGTGATAGTAGAAAAATGTTTTTTATGAGGGAATCGATCTCGGTACAATTAATCGTAACTACGGCATCAACAAAGATAACGAAAGAGAAAATATGAAAGCTAGATATGACGATGTGCACAACACATACCTTTATAGTAATAAATAAATAACGATAACATCGTACCATTTTATCGATAAGTCCTTTTAAACTGTGGAACGTGTTTACGCCAACCTTATTGACACCAAGTCCGTCGGCTATAGTCGAATCGATGTTTATGTATATGCGTTCATTTTTTCTGAGAGCTTCTGTCATACTGCAAGTTTTATCAGTTTGGACACCCTGTATGTGAATTCAGGTGTTAATTGAGAAGATAATTTAACCGATGGAGTTTTGGCGGGAATCTTGAAAGAGACGTGTGGTGCTCTTATTTTATTTCATTTTCTCAGCGTATTTCTGAATTATATTAAGTTGGTGACATATTGTTTGTTAAAGGCTTATAAAAGTGCCCGTGTATAGTGAAATAGAATAATAGTGCGAAAACACGTCCTTTCGGGTTGACTCCAAAGCTTCATTGTAAATGTTCTGGTAAAGTAGCTATCGCTTTACTCGAATTATTGACTGTGACTGACTGACGGACTGATAAATTGACTGACTGACTCTGACTTTTACGCTGCTTATAAGTGCTCTCCAGGAGCCTAATTATATGTAATAAATGAATAAACTGAATAAATTAACCGATATGAAAATCCGGTAGGACACTAATATTAGGTACGTAGATATTATTATTACGAATAATTTCGACTTAAGCATAATTTTGTATTCTACCCGTAGACCATTGAATGTATTAACGGGCCATGTCTTAAATATCTAACACCAGGCGAGCGGTAATCGCAGTTAGGGTTGCCAGGCGTCCGGATAATGCCGGACATAGTTAGGCCTTTTGATTTCGTGTCCGGTCAAAATATGCGGTATTCGGCTTTTGTTAGGCTTATTACATTTCTTAAACGAGCGAGCGCCGAGCACAGCCGAACGCTTCTATCGCACGTGTCCGGCCTTTTTACCCAAATGTCCGGTTAAAACTTGATGATTTCCGGCTATTAGTTTTAGCGACCTGGCAACACTAATCGCAGTGATGAAACTTTGTCAAAATGCAGTTTTTGTAGGTAAATAAGTATACCTAAACAAAGGTAAGTGAGAGTATTGCCAATTGTCACACTCCATTTACTGGTACCTAATGTACTCCAGTACAACTTACAGAGACAAAACTTCTTTGGGCTTCAAGAATAATTAAGAACGCATATTAATATGTATTAATATTTTGTTTACGGATTGCAGTTGCAGCATCAAATGGAATACAATTTTCATTATGAAATTTTCAACAATTTTGGAATTTAAGTCGGCATGTACCAAAGTACCAATCCGTCCAGTCCATCAAGAAATAAAATACCTAATACAGAGCTACGACGTATCGAAAACCTAAAACAGTGGATCTAGTTAAGCTTACGTAAACTTCAGTGTCAGGCTTGAGATGTTTAATCGCAGTAGCGATGCCAGTTATTAGGCTGCCACCACCCACCGGCACGAGCACCGCATCCACTCCCGGTAGTTGATCTATTATCTCTATGCCAATTGTGCCTTGTCCTTCTATAACATTTGGGTGATCGTAGCTGCAAGAAGTGAATAAAATAAAATACATTCACTGCCCACATTAGGTATAAACCTGTATCAACACTAAAGCGAAGAACAAACCGACGCGTCCAATTTGCGTCCGCGGTGGCGATCAGTTACTGCATAATATGAAGTTGTAGCGTCGTGTCCTAATCGCACGTTGACAGGTGTTGACAGTGCCTGGTGCCTGGACGCGTTCAAAATTGCAGCGTTCGGACGCGCGATCAGTTGCTGCCGGCACTATCTGAACGCTGCACCCAAGTAATTAGCAGAAAAAAAATGTTTTGGTGTGAACACGCGAGGGGATCGCCACCACGACCGCCACCGTGCACTCAGATTGGACGCGTCGGTTTGTTTGAACCTACACAAACATCTAGACGCGAAACGAATATCTTTAGTTCATACAAATACTTGTCCCGATGCGGGCATCGAACCCTCGCATCAAGCGATCACACCACTGGATTAACCGAGTCGTTGCGTATAATAATATTACATTAAATTTAGTTTATTTATTACTTAGAGAAGGGACAGGAGAGAACTATTGAATAGTTTATTCAAAATCACAGCTCATAAAAGCTTGATAATCTTCATTGTGATTTAAGTTGTGATTACTGGACACTCCACTGGAACGTAAGTTATTTGAGGGAAAGCAGTGTCAATGTCACAACCCAAAAAGACAAAATACATCCGACAAGAATTTGGCATAGATAAAGAAACTTCCTTTAAGGTAAACTAAATAGTTAAACTTAATAGCTAACTAGATAATGCTCGAAATAGTGATACCTATCAGCAATATGCTCTTACCCATTAATATATGTCATCTTTTTCTCTTTACAGATAGTCATCGCGTAGTGTTTTGCTTCACCAATGTTCAATCCGTAGAGAATGGGTTTGACACCGAACTGTGTGCATTTCGTAATCTTGGTGATCGGTGCGTAAATTGGCATTACCACGATGCACGGTATGCCCATCTGAGTAGCATGGTAACTCATAGACAGTCCGTGATTGCCCGTGGATGCTGATATCACGCCGCTCTTTTTTTGTTCTTCTGTCAGTAAGCAAAGAGTGTTCCGTATCCCACGCTCTTTGAAACTTGAAAAAATTGCCAAGTGATTTTAAGACGAAGATTTTAAGAAGAAGTGATTTTAAGAAGTGTTCGAAATTAGAGAAAAATGTGTATAAATTGTAAATTGCGATCGGTTTCTCAAAAGTACCTATTTTATTTAGTAAATTTTCACCTGTTGCAGTAAATTTGTTTGAGTAGAACCTTTTTTTATTTTATGAAGTGGCAAACAAGCGCACAGTTCTCATTGATGGTCAGTGAATACGGTAATCTATAAATCGAAAACCAAAGTTTTCAATGTAGGCAGATGCGTTGCCACTCTTGAGGTCTAAATTGATATGAACTGAACAGTGAACACTACTATTTAGCTGTAATTTTGTGTTTTTGTAATCAAGGTGCTAACTTCGTAATCAGTGGCTGAAGGTTTACAAAATTCTGCCTTTTTTAAAATTAAGTACTTCTAAAATAAATAGTTGAAAGTTTGACCATAAATCATTTTAAGTTAAAATATAGGTACTTTACCATCCTGTGAATTGCATGAATTCTTGTTTCAGGTATAAATCCATTCCAAGTTTATCTGACATGAGCGCTTTCTGAAAAACGTTACATTGCGTTACATACACATTATGAGCGGGGCATAAAAAGGCACACCGCAGCACCATCGCAGCGTGCACGTTTCCTTGCCGTTCGCCGAAATAACCTTATCACGTCTTTACGAGCAAATGATATGTTGAAAGTGTGAGTGTTTGACGTGTTTGTTATAACTGCAGTTACTGTTAGTTTATTTGTGAAAATGGAACCGAAATCGAAACGATGATTGCATTAAAGATACAATTCATAGACTTTATTATTCGTATTCTTAGTATAATAAAAATGTCCTGTCGCATTTTTCGGAAACAGCTTGACATATTTTTTAATAGTTTTTTTTTTATATTTGATAGGTAGGTATGAGAATAGATCGTGAGGCAAATTTCAGAAGGAACCACGTTAAGGTGGAGCAAAATGTTTTATAAAAAACAGTTTGGTGTTATTAATTATATTAATGACTAGCTTTTGCCCGCGACTTCGTTCGCGTGGACTTCAGGTTCGTCCCGTCTACTCTAGTAATAAGTAAGAAATACGGTAACTAAGCACTGCAGAGCCCTAATTTGTACGTGTAACTCCTAACCAAAAAGAAACCTGGCAATAACTAACCTTAGGCCTATATTACTTAAAGTAGGCGACCATACGTTTTTATCAAATCGCTAGTGCCTTGAAAATTCGCAAAACGGACACAACCATCAACGACGTCTACCCTCACGCGTCTGCCCGCGTTCGGGTCGCGCACTCAGCGATGAGCCACTTCTTCCCCACCGCACCTACCCCGCTCCCCCCACGCCCCGTTCGCCTGGCGCCGCTGCCGGTATTTATCACCGAAACGGTATTTATCGCCGAAATTGCTATGACTCTGCATTTTAAATCTGTGATATCTTCGAAAATATTTATTTAATTTACATGCTGTAAAAAGCCATATTGATCTTTATTAAATGCACAATGTATTTAAGATACTTAATTGGATAAGGATTAATACTGTATTGCTCAAAATCTGAGCAATACTCAAAATCTGAGCAATAAAGGATAAAAAATGGTTATTGTGGGTTATTCCTAAGAGATAAACATATACCATCACGGACTTTTTTGTAGACCTTTTTAAGTTGTACAATACTGTAGTAAATTGTTTTGATCTATCTTGTAGGATTCAGTCAGCGTTTGCAATGTAAGCGCAAAAAATGTGTTTTTTCTACGACCTCACATTAAAAACCTCAAAAATTGTAGCCTATGTGTTATTCTGATGTATAAGCTATAGCCTATGTGTTATTCTGATGTATAAGCTATATTGTGGTAAAGTTTCATTCAAATCCATTCAGTAGTTTTTACGTGAAAGAGTAACAAACATCCATACATCCATACTTACAAGCTTTCGCCTTTATAATAGTAGTAGGACTAGCTGTACCCTGAACGCGTTGCTACGACACCGACTAAAAATGACAGTGGCGCCATCTGTCAAATTTGCCAACTCAATATGTTAATAATATATTTATTTACTAAATATTACTATAGATAATTCATAATATTTTGAATCACAGTTACCGTGCACGGAGTTTTCTGAACTGCACCTATGATGCGACGCGATGCAGCCAATACATCATCATATTTGATTTTTCTTGGATTATTGGGATCGCAGTTTTCATCGAAATCAACCTCCTTTAAGATTAATTATTATGTATGTTGTATGTTTGTATTTTCATGACAAGTCCCTTACGGGGTAGGTAGATATTTTTTAATTATTACGTAATTAAAGTCAGCCATGAGGCATTCGTGAGGAGAGGCAATTTTCACGTAGGCTTCCAAATAAACATACGTAACCTACGTTTTAGTTTGGAAGTAATGTTCTACAGTAAATCTTTCACAAGAACCACAGGAATTTTTCACTTATAAGTAACGCTAATACTTACGTCAGGCATATTGGAAAATGAGAATGAATGCTGGGTTATATATATTTGACCATAATTCTTTACAATTTTATCCGTAGGCCTAATGAGTGTAAGTCATGTTTTAATGTGGATGCGTGCAAAGAGTATACAAATACTGACATGTACTGACGCGTGTTGCATAACTGACTGGATAATGACATTTCCTTATTTTTTTACATTATTTTTTCTACCAATAAGTTGTTATATATTTTTCTGTTTCTTTGTAGTCTGAGGGTGTGTAGTGCCCATAGATTTTGTAACGGAAATAGAGGAGCTGGCATGATTATTCTACTAAGAGGGGAGAAGCGTGGGTAGAGGCGAGAAGAGGGGAGGTGTGGCGTAGTGAGGTGTGATGTGATTTAGTGCGGTGAGGAGAGGAGAGGAGAGGAGAGCAAAGAGAAAATGTACTTTTGAGGAGAGTTGTGTCTTTGGAGGAGAGTTGTTTTTAAGAAAGATGTGGTTGACGTTAGGATGTCATAATTTTTAAAAATATTGGAACGGATAAACCAATATATTTTTTATACTATTTTAAAATCGTGGTTTAATTATCATAATCCTGCATTTCATTATAATTTATTATGCTACGTAGTGCCCATGCCATGATCAGTGACAAATAAAAAAAAATAGGATCTTAGGCTGGATTTACACTACAGCGACCTAAATCGATCGCGACTCAGACTCGCGAACAAATTCAGTGTGTGTGTTATTAAAAGTAGAATAATAAATCTATGGTTATTAACATATTTCGCTGCTAAATGAACTGCGTCCTTGTTGGCCCCATCATAACATAAAAAAGAAGGTCACCGCTTCATAACGAAAAATAATTTAAACGAATTAAGAAGCATTGAAATTAAAATAAAACGGGCAGCTTCAATTACGTACCTAAAGTACCTATTATACGTAGGTGTGTTTTATTTATTTGTGCGACGTACGTGTATTTGTTGTGAATGTAAGCCACGTAGCCTGTCGTAGCTCGTAGCATACAGAACTGCTACGACTGCTACTAGTTTCAAGTAGGGTTGCTGAGGATTCCTCTTCCTCTTCCTCATAATGAGGAAGTTCCGCAATATTTTGGGAGCCTCAACCGTTTCCGCATCCTCAAAAATTAAAATAAAAAAATCCTCTTACGCTACCGCTTCCTCAAAATTTAAAAGGAATCTATAAGGAATTTCGTTGCGCATGCGCGTCGCGTATCGATGGCAACGCACACGCCGCAGCACGGTGCCAGGCCGAACAGGCGAGCGAGACCTTCCCACCCGCCACCGGCGCTGTTCCTTGATTGTTTGTTTTAATTTTATTGACAAACAGTATTTTGTTTATACGCGTACTCAACTTAAAAAATCGAACTATTCGGGGCTTTACAGAACTGTATCTTTACAATACCTATCTTCTCTTCCATCGAATGTACCCGACGCAAACGACTTTTTAGCAATACTGTATTGGTATATGATGAGCTATAAAACCGGTTGTTGGGGAAACAGCATCCAAATATTTTTTTTATAAAAATTAACCTCCCTGTTTAAAATAAATTTCGATTAATAGTATTCAATTCTTTTATTTTGATTAATAATATTCGACTTAAATACCTAATTAACAAAGAAATAAAGACTGCATTCTTATTTTCATTTCAATTCCTAAATGAAATTGTGTCATTCACTCATCTGCAGACGGGCCACTTGATGGAAAGTGGTCACCGTCGCCTATGAACATTTGCAACACCAGGGGAGTTGCCAACGCGCTGCCAGCCCTGAAGGACTCCTTTGACGCCATTTTTGAAGAACCTCTCAGAGGGAAGGAACACCTCAGAGGGAAGTTCGTTCCACAATTTACACGTTCTGGGCAAGAACGAACGTGAAAACCGCACCGTTGAGCACTGCCAAGTGTCCAGTCGGTGTGGGTGGAACTTCTCTCTTCGGCGGGTAGTACGGTGTAGGTAAATAGATGGTAGCACCATGTCAAACAGTTCAGCAGAGCACTAACCATTGTAGAGACGGTACAACACGCACATACTCCCAATGTCTCTGCGCAGGCTCAGATGTTCGAGCCTGTCAGTAAGTCCTGAATCGTTAACAATACGAACGGCGCGTTTTTGTAGGGAGTCAAGTGGACCAAGCTAGTATTTGGGGGCTCCCGCCCACAAATGAGTATGAGTAGTAGTAGCTGCCCCGAAATGAAAGTGAATACTGCCTGGCTTTGTTAAGCACCCCTAGCTTTTTGGATGCCAACTTGGTCTTACACTCAATGTGACTCCCGAATTGCACTTCGTTCGATATGTCATCGCCCAGGATACAGATACTCTTACCAACGGCGATCGGAATGCCCTGGAACTGTGGTGCTACAATGCATGGCGTTTTTTTAGCGGTGAACGTGCAGACTTGTGTCCTCGAGGGGTTGAACTGCATTAAATTAAGTCGACTCCAATCCGAGACCCGCTCGATTTCAGACACAAGTCTAGTCCTTCTTTCCTCGATAAGTGTCCGAGAGGCATTTGCACGGCTAGTGTAGTGTGCATATCCTGTCTAGCAATGAAAATTGGAATTTTGCTCCAACATTTCATTGATGTGCAGAAGAAAACGCGTGGGAGATAGCACCAGTGACCACTACCAAAATGCTCTTTTAATTATTTTTTTGTATATACTTAGTTAAGTAGATAGAGACAGGACAGCGGATTTTAGGTTGGGTCCGTTAGTATTTATATCTTCGTATCATCCTCTCCTCATCTTTCTGTAGCGCGCAAGGCCTCCCGGCTGGTGTAGAACGCAAGCGATCTACTCGATTAAGCGATACGGGTGCGGTCGGATGTGTGACGGGTGACCACTAGTGGCAAATTAAAATTTGCATTTTCGTGCTTCGGAGAGCAGGACGCCGACGGTCTCGGTTGCTATCGACAGATAGCAGTCGTTAAACCTTGTCGGAGGCTTTATGGGCGGTTTGAAAACATCCGACAGCGGGTTGGCCACTAACCCTTGCAAGTAACTCCACCAACCCGCATTGGAGCAGCGTGGTGGAGTAAGCTCCAGACCTCCCCTCAAGAAGGGGAGAGACTCGTGCCCAGTGCCCAGCAGTGGGACGTATCAAGAGTTGCTATTATTATTATGTCATCTGCTTCCTCTTCCTCTTCCTCTTCCTCATCCTCTTCCTCATAAAAATATCCTCTTCCTCATCCGCATCCTCTAAATTGGCGCATCACAATTCCTCTTCCTCCTCCTCTTCCTCATAATCACTTCCTCAACAACCCTAGTTTCAAGTGCTACGAAGGGTTATGTAACTTTACATGCGTTCTAGGTGCGATACGGGATACTTTAGTTAGTAGGTTAGGGTAGTAAATAAATAGCAGATAAAAGATCACTTTTATGAGTTCAATTAAACATATCACAGATTTAGACATTACAATTGACATAACTTAATAAATAACACTTATTTACAGTTTTTTTAAAGATTTAGTAAAGAATTAAAAATTTAAAGTAAATTCTATATTGCGTTATGGAACATACGTCCATATTTTCAACGAGTACACGTTAAAAAAACAGTGTCACATAGAACTTTTTAATTTTTCAAGCTTTACTTTAAAGTCAAAGTTTAGTTTACTCGTTACTATGTCGTTATTTTACACGGAAAGTAAACGAATAATATGTATTTTCATATTAGCACTTAGACTAAGACTTTTGATATAAATCTAATATATAAATGTTAATGTAATACAACTTTAATATCAATAATAAATATGTATATTACATATTATTATATTAAAGATAACTTACACAATATAAAAAAAATAATTACAAAAAATGTAGAATAATACACCTATAAAATAAAACTTACTAGCTTTCGTCTATGAGAAATCGCGATGGGGCAGTGCCGGATTAGCCATATAGCAGGAGTAGCAAAAAAAAACACAAATATGTAATACACCTTAGCTATTCTCAAAGGGAGCGTTGACCACTAATTATATAGGTACCTATATTATTACGTTGCAAGTTGGCAATACCACAATACTTACAGGAGGAATCCGCTAAATTTGTTTTCGATTCCTTTTCGTAAATGTTGTTTTATTTACATCCTAAATTTCAGTAGGCAATGTAACTCTAGGGCCCCATGGTTACATTTGCTACGGGCCCCGCACCGGCTTTATCCGGCACTGCGATGGGGTCCATATTTCGTTAGTTAAAATTAACTGAGCACCTATTAAAAGCTAAAATGTTGGTATTATTAAGAAACAGAGTACCATTAACATTTCTTCGCATAAAATAGTAAATAAATAACTCTGGCTTGCAACAGTATTAACTTAATTTAGTGATAAAGTAACGAACAGAAACGTAGGTCATAAATAAAAACGAAACGTAACTTCACGCCTGTAATCCCCGAAGGGGTAAGCAGAGGTAAATGCATGCATTCAAGCACACATGCAAACACCCACGACTGGCCGGTTACGTTTCGGCCCATGTAACAGGTGGCGAACCTATTGCCATCTCCGGGCACATTACCAAACTCCGAGGTACTGGGAAACTTCCAGAAAATGGAAAATCCCAATAGAACCAGAGATAAAGGATTTTAAACCGTTATCTCTGATAGTCCCCGACCCGGGAATCGAATCCAGGAAGTAGCAGTGGCCTGCTACCACTACGCTACTGAGGCAGTTAATAATAAATAAAAATTATTGTAAAAATATAGTTTCGTAAACATTACAAGGAATCTACAAGATATGCAAGTTGAGAAAGATCATCCTACCTACAGGAATAGAAAATACTTATACGTTAGCATACATACAGGCCCTGAAATTTCTAGCACAGAGCTAAATTAAAATCTCTGGTTTTATATAGATGTTTATAGGCTACAGTATTACTTACCATCAATGTAATTTGTATGCTTGTTTGCCACTTCTTTATATAAAAAAACATGCATTGCGCTACTTCTTTCTATTTCACATTACCCTCCTACCGCTCCACTACAACAACACTACAGTCACTACTTTCTGCGCAAAGTACCATTCGTTATATGCGCCTACCATCCTTTTTATCAAAATATCCTTCCTATACCTATGTCCTCGTATATACAAGCCGAAACAAAAATGCTTGCAATTCTTTCATGCTCACCATAATAAAAGCTCACAAATTAAAATGCTATGGTAATCCTACAGATAATTGGTTCGCCTAGTAGACTGATCCCTCCTAACCTAGTGAGAGACATCATCAAGGGAGTCGGTGCTAGGGCGGCGACGGAACTCGTCAAACTCTTGCGCAAAGTACCACTCCTTGTACGCACCGGCGATGGCCGCGCGCAGTTGCTCCATATGTTCTGGTCCGCGTGTCTCGCACACCACCTTCACCTGTGCAAAAAACTGTTTTTGTAGCTAACGAGGGCAGAGGTAGAGTTATGATTTGAAAAACCCTTCAGCACTATCTCAGTAGTCTTGGGGTAGCAGGCCACTATTGATTCACTACCCGAGAGAAGGAGGGCGATGGGAACTTGTGGAATTTTCAAAATGTGGTTGACATTATGAAATTAATAGAGCTCGCGGACCAAGTCGCGCGGCACAGTTAATTCTACATACAGTAGGTACCCAGCAAGGACAGGAATGTGCACATCGATCCTATGAAAGAAACAATCGGCTAGTTTCGACTTCGTAGAGCGTTATCTCTGCTGCTCATAGCCTACGTAAGCACTGATATTCCAGTATTCAGTCTACTCGTGACCACGGTCGAAACGTCGAGTGTCGAGGTAAATACTTCGATTAAAATAGTACGCGATTAAGTCCCGTTTACAATATAAAAATATGAATACAAATCGTGAAAGTTTAAAACAATTCCAGTATTGGTCAAAACTTAATCAAAATGGTCGACAAACGTCACATAAGTTAGGTGCTCTACAGATCCGAAATAAGCCAAAATCTCCTCCCTAAGGTTGATGTGCAATATTTCTTGTTGTATACCTACTGTAAAAGCATACTTACCCGAACGCTGAATATATCGCCATGGACCCAGGCGCGTTCTTGCATGATGTCTTTAATGGAGACGCCCATAGACGCGATGAGTTTGCACAGCTCGGCGATGCCGCCCGGCCGGTCGCTCACCGTCACCTTGAACTTCACCAGTCGTTGCTCCGCTGCCAGTCCGCGCTCCAGACACCGGCCCAGGATAGTTGTGTCTATGTTCCCCCCTGATAGTATGCACACCACCCTGGAATCAGGATTATTGAAGTTAAAACACAAAAATCTTTAGTGTTAGAGGTACGTGTTGAAGACTACGAACTCGATAACAGCAAAGGTGAAAAAAAAATGAAGTAATCGAATGAAGTAATCGAATTAATTAATCCAACTTGAACTTGACTGGTTTTGGCTCTAATAAAAGTACGTTAGTTATTCAAACATCTCCCCAGGGGCGGATTTGATACGTTGGCTGCCCTAGGCCTATGAAAGATTGCCCCCCCCTGTGCTGAAAAGCATAAAAAATTAGATAAACTATAGATATTAAATTAAAATGAAAAAAAAAACGATTGTCAGTAAGTGATTCAATTAATTCTTCTAATAATCGTAATTACCATACATGTTAATTTTTATCGCGAGATGCTATATGGACTCATTTTTGAGATTTTACACGAATGCGCCGCGTAGGCAACTACTTAAAAAAAACGAACAAATTTTGCCGCCCTAGGTCCGGGCCTACTCGGCCAATAGGGAAATCCGCCCCTGTTTGTTCCGGTACAAGTATCGAACCACGACCGTCGAATCGATATATTCCCAGATGTTCCCGCGGCGAACGGACCAACCGGGTAGAGCCTTTAAAAAAACATAGTTATGATAATACACATAACAATAATAAGTAATTACACAAGACAAAGAACATTACGATAATATCATCTTACATTGTCAACACGTTGTTTTATTATTGTTCATTATTAGGTATATTCATGATGCTTTCATTGATAACATTCGACACTTTCTTTATCCGGTTTGTTCGACTGACCAAATATTAATATTGATAGTTTAACAGCATACTATTTACCTAATTAGTTATGTAAGCCGGTTCGACTTCTTCAAACAGTAACAAATATCCGATTGATTCTGGTTTCAAAGGGAAACGCCTCCTTATAATGGTGTAGCGTTTGTAACAGTGTGTGTTTTGTGATAAATTAGATTAGATGTTATTGAATGTCTCAAAAACTACATCATTCGTTCTGTAGTTAGTAAATATTAAAAAGCTAAAGACTTTGTTTGTTTGCGCTGATCTCAGAAAGTATTTCTCATTGTTTTTTTTTTCGTTTACATGTCAGCGTGTATATAGAAACGAAAAAATTAGATAGCAATAAAAAATCACGTTCGCAGATCTTCGAAGAAGACACACATACTCGTTGTTCTCTTCAACTCCAGCGTCTCCATTCTATAATATTTCTACCACGAGTACATTGTAAGATAAGCTATACTAACTTCTTGCCGGTGAGTTCGGGCACTAGACCGGCCATAATGGCAGCTACGCCGACTGCGCCGCCGCCCTCCACCACGTATTTCTCCTGCTCCACCAGTCGCAAAATGGCGCGGGCTATCCAATCTTCGTTCACTGTTATCTATCGAATTATCAACATAGAAAACTATTAGTCATTTAAGTAAGTAGATCATGATACAAGATATCATAAGATACTTGTCCTATGTGTATACCTAAGAAGCGTAACTACCTGTGTAACCTGAAATCCGTAAGGAACTGTCAGGAACTTTCACGGTTATGTCTACGCTCGGCACATGTTAATGGCTTACTAATGCCCTCTCTGATTATGCTAAGTATCTACTTCATATTTTGAATGTGAATGAGAGTATCGGCGTAAAAAAAATAAAGGGCATGCTCCGATGGTTCGGGAATGTCGAATGAGCGAATGACTAAACAGATATACAATGCGAATGTGGATGGTTGCCATGACCAAATAGGTCGACTACTATCTGATGGTGCGGTCAAAAGTCTTAGAAATCGGCGTGCATGTATGAAGAGAATGATGAATGTTCATCATTCAGTGTGTTAGGACTGGAATATCTGGCTCTTCACACTCTCTGCCTACCCCGTTCGGGATCTGGTGTGAAGATACATAAATCATTCATATTTTGTATTTAATATACTGTATATATGAACTGGTTTGTTCCCGTTGTATTTTAAACTGGATCAAATCTAAAGATGAAAGGTCACACGCAGCAATAAATAAGATACGATAGTTATTGCATCTTACAATTCTTTCATGCTAGTATCACGTAGGTATTGGGTAATAAAACGCCACAACAAATTGCATAAATTGCTTGCATCATCGTATTTTAGGGATTTTTTATTCGCATGGATTGTAAAAGTGTTCTCAATTATGTAATAGTAAAATAACCACGTAAATTATTGCCTGCGTCTTATAAATCACGTACACGTACCTACTAGATGTGGTTCGTCATTCGTGGTAGGACAGCCTGTAGGTAATAATCCAGCAATCTCAAAGGGCCTTATTATACTAGCCGATTGGGAGCGTTCTTAAAGAGGAGTGGACGCACTACGAATACGTTACGGGCGCGCAACGTACACATAGTAATTGCTCTCTTTCATTCGATTATCTAATTGATAATGGATCTTCAAAATTCGTCAATGCTTTCGTTTTCATCTCCGGACTCCGACGTTTCCGAAGTATCAAAGCTAACAGCAGTGTTTCCTCATCGGAATCCATTTCGTTACCAAGTGTATTGTACGTTGTTAATTCGCTATAAACATACGACGAAAATGTTGCGATACCTAAGCAACTGTTGCCTATTTGCCACGCGTCCGCAACGAAAATGTTGCGCGCCCACTCCGATTTCAGAACGCTTGCAATCCGCTAGTATCCGCTAGTATAAGGCCGTAAGGATGGATTTAATAGAGTAGAACTTCAGATTAAACTCGAAGTCAAATCATTTTGCTGTTTGCCACTAATTAAACGAGGTGCGATATCTTGATAATGTCAATTTAAACTAACTTTGAAAATTTAACTGTCAGTTACGTTAACTGTATGTTTAATTACGTGGGTGAAATAGAAGTTAAGGAATAGTTAGTGAGTAAAACAAATTGTTGGCAGTATGCACTCTTTTTCAAGACACACACTCTTTTTCATTTCTACCGAAGAGAAAGGACCTGTCAGTAATAAGTAGTAGATATAACTCCGTAATTAGGATAGCATATACAGTACTCAACAATTAATATTGCACATCGAGCCTGCCAAAGAGACGATCGGTTCGTTTCGACTTCGTAGAGCGTTATCTCTGTTGCACACTGCCAACGTAAACACTGACAGTCCGGTATTGGTCAAAACTTGATCCAAATGGTCGACAAACGTCAAATAGGTACGGTGCGAAGGAGATAACGCTCTACAGACCCGAAATAAGCCGAAGTCTCCTTCCTGAGGTCGATGTGCAATATTTATTGTTGAACACTGTACATATAATATATCAACATCAGTGAGTACGGACGACCATGGCTGAACTTTGACTCTGTGTTATAAACAAAAATATTATTAGATTGTTAAATCATATTTAGCAAGTATTATCAGTTTTTATAGTGCGTACCTTTATTTAATTATCTTAGTACTGTAACGACGTCAAACAAAAACAATTGCTATGATTACAAAAAACAGAACAAATCTTTATTTAAGCAGACACCAAGTTCAACATAATCTCAGAGCACTATGTATATAAGTGCGTGTACTTTTCTTAGTTTTTTATCGAGCCGTCGGTGTTTCATATCGTTTCGACAGGCTTTATTTGAATTAACATTTACACAAGCCTTTAGCAGTGCGGCTAACGTTAATTGTACCCGTGCGAAGCCGGGGCCAGCCCCTAGTTATGTATACAACGTTTCGCATAAAGGCAAAGACCAAAGACGACGACGAATGAACAGCTTTGTCTCTCCAGTAGTAGCCGACAGTATATTTCAACCGCACTCCACAACCGAGCTTTACCACTGTGCCATCGGAGTTTTGCGCAGCGGTGGATCACATAAGATCATTTCTTATGTGATCCTACCGTTGATCCACATTTTCTACTTTACGAACCCGAACCTTTAGAACCCACGGAATTGGATCATCCAATTTAGATGCGATTATTAATTTTGTCTGTCTAGTTATCTATGGTATTGTTTACGACCTACTAGAGTAGTAAATAGTTGAATTTGAGTGTCACTATTTCACAACAGCTTACCATTTTATCGATGAAAGGTTTAATGGTCCGAAAAGCGTTGTATCCGACGGTAGGCACAGCGAGGCCATCGGCTAGCGTGGAGCGGATGTCCACGCTCACAGGCTCGTCCATCTTCATCGCGTGCTTCATGCTCGGACATTTCTCTGTTTCCACGCCCTGTGGATTGGAAACAATATGCAAAATATGTTTGGCCAAAATGCTTATGTCATGCCAAACTTTATTGCTAACAGTTCTGATTTCAGCGACATACTGTTGGTTACCAAGTTAACATAAAAATACGAGCGGTTAAAATGTTTTCTCAATATAATTCCAAATTGAGAATCCTAATAATACGAGTATATACAATAGTTTTGTAAACAGTTCTTAAAAATAAAGGATATTATAAGTAGTGTAATTAATTTTGTACTTTTTATGTTTTACGGTTAACTGTTCAAATAACATAATCCAAAGCAGTTTTTTCAAATTTTATCGACTATACCTTAGCTTTTATGATTAGACGCCGTAAGAAACTTACATAAATAAGGACGTGCGGTTTGAGATGTTTGATGGCGGTGGCCACTCCAGCGAGCAGGCCGCCTCCACCCACCGGCACCAGCACCGCGTCCACGTCCGGCACTTGCTCCAGGATTTCTAGACCCACTGTGCCTTGCCCCGCCATTATGTGAGGATGGTCGTACCTGGGTAATATTAAAAAAAATTGTACATTTCTACATGGTGACATTTCACCATGTAGAAATGTACAATTTTTTTTTAGTAATGAATTTTATTAGATTGTCACTAACACTTAGTTTATTAAGTCTCTTACTAACAAATAATGAATGGATTTTTGATTATCTGAATAAATTATATTTAAAAGCTAAATAATATTTACATAAAATAAAGTTATACCTAAACTAAAAACAACATGCGTCTAAAAATTCCGCATCACTGCCTAAGTTAAAGTTATTGTAACATATCACATACAATAACTTTAACAAATATGTTGATGCAACCCTATTTTTTAGAATTCTTCATTCTCTCCTTCTCTTTTTTGCACTCTCCGATAGCTAAGCTATTTTAACATTCTTGGCTTTTATTCTTTCCAAGTTTTCCGGATTTCTTCATATTTTTTAGGATCCTGTTCTTTATGTCGATCTCTATACCTGCGTTGTCATTCGGCAGATGTCATAGGCATTTCTAAAACAAATAACATATTGTATCAAATGAAAATAATTTATTTCGTTTAAGGAACTAATGGGTCACCTAACAAAAAACAAAATTGTTTAACAGTTAAAAATGCATTAGGCACATAAAATAGACTTAGACACACCATTTACACTAAAATGTGACATTTCACCATGTAGAAATGTACAATTTTTTTAACCACGCAATTTTTTTTTCCACGCATGATTCTAACAATATTGATGTGAATCTCTCTCTGATAATAATGTATACCTTAAGTTTTAAGTGTAGTTTGAACAAATATGACAATATATATCCTGGGTTACAATAGATTTTTTTAAATTTCGCCTTTTAGTTTAAAGGTACCGTTTTTCTCCCATAGAACAATACTTGTCCTCGAAAATGTGGCTGTTACAAAAGATATATTCGTTTCTGATTTGCTACTCACTTTATACATTTAATCAAAAAATTAAGCTCTGTTTGACTAAACCTATCTAGTAAGTCGTAGAATTTTGAAAATAAAAAACATTGGGATGATTTAAGATAACTTAAATCTGCGTCCATACTTCTTTTCATTTTTGTTATTCTATTTTGTAACAACAATATTGAGTAGTTTTAAAAATGTTGAATTAACTACACTGCTCTTGCACTCGACAACCAATCAGGAAACGCTAAATAGTGACAGTTAGTACAGTTAGTGAAAAGTAATCAAAAGACTTTCTTTGGAAGTATTTATTTTGATTGAAGTTTTAATAAACATGTGACTTCTATTCCGTGTTGTTACATTTTTTTGTTACTTAACAATAATGATGCAACAAAATGGAAGTAAAGCCAATTTCACTATAAACTGAACAGGTAGTAGGTATGCTTTTTATTAAGTCAATAATAAGATAGTTATTATTTATCGAGACATTATGGTAGATGGATTTGTGGTGATGGATTATACTTAGACACACCATTTACACTAAAATGTATGGTAATGCATACATTTTAGTGTAAATGGTGTGTCTAAGTCTATTTTATGTGCCTAATGCATTTTTAACTGTTAAACAATTTTGTTTTTTGTTAGGTGACCCATTAGTTCCTTAAACGAAATAAATTATTTTCATTTGATACAATATGTTATTTGTTTTAGAAATGCCTATGACATCTGCCGAATGACAACGCAGGTATAGAGATCGACATAAAGAACAGGATCCTAAAAAATATGAAGAAATCCGGAAAACTTGGAAAGAATAAAAGCCAAGAATGTTAAAATAGCTTAGCTATCGGAGAGTGCAAAAAAGAGAAGGAGAGAATGAAGAATTCTAAAAAATAGGGTTGCATCAACATATTTGTTAAAGTTATTGTATGTGATATGTTACAATAACTTTAACTTAGGCAGTGATGCGGAATTTTTAGACGCATGTTGTTTTTAGTTTAGGTATAACTTTATTTTATGTAAATATTATTTAGCTTTTAAATATAATTTATTCAGATAATCAAAAATCCATTCATTATTTGTTAGTAAGAGACTTAATAAACTAAGTGTTAGTGACAATCTAATAAAATTCATTACTAACAAATATGTTGGTGAAACCCAGGGTAAAATTTTTACTTAACATGACCTACTATTTGGCAATGTTTTAATGTGCCATTTATTTAATTATGAGGCTGATAAACACATATCTGTTAATTGTCATAGTTATTTTATAGCTGATCGTTAAAATTTTATTCATGTTTTTAATTCATAAAATGTGTCAAGAGTTTTGTTCTTAGGAATATTATTTAAATGAGCCAAGTCAAGTATATGTCTCCCTATCGACAGCATAGCACGATGGTGACAGAAAGAGAGACATATTATACACTTGACAGGCCTAATTTTTTTATTAAATTAAACTTGGTTCATTTTAATAATATTCTTACGATCCGAACTCTTCATAATATGTTATTGAGTAATGTTATTGTTGATTTGTTTAAAAAGTTATCTGAATCAACCTATTGTTTTATTTTCATTGTGAAATAGCCCTATTACTTTCTTTTTGTTTCACTTGCGTTACAGTTTTCATATTTGTTACGAAAATCATTTTTGTTTCTTTTTGGTGACTGTACAAAATTTTCTAATATTACCACCTTTGACATAGAAAGTATTCCTTAAAATTATTTTCACTCGTATTAAGGTTGTGCCTTAAATACGAGCGAAAACAATTTTAAGCAGTAGCAGATTCTCAATCATTGAAGTCAAATCCAATGATTGCAAAACATGTGAACTTAACTATGCCATTCTTTGAGTTCGATCAGTGCTATCAGTGAATCTTATGAATTAACACTGCCACTGTTCACAGATACGAGTATTGTATGTAAGTTTAAAGGTTAAATAAAGCGGCAAGTTTAGTCGTAGAGCTTAGTTAGAAGTAATAATTGTTACGACGAAGCAAGTGCTAAGAAACATTTAGTTTTGAAGCACTTACTTACTCGTACTTCTGGAATAATGTATCATCAACGTGTACTTGAGTTTATTTTATTTCCAGAAACAGATGTTGACATAAAATGTTATCAGCAAAACGTTCTCAGCTATAAATAAGAAGTTGGAGGTCGTTGTATTCAGTATGATGCAATTTCTTACCCATTAATGTAAGTAAGGTTTTTTTCTTTGGCCAACGTCATTGCGTGGTACTTAGCTTCCTTCATATCGTGTCCTTGTATTATGACGTTGGCACCGTACGAACGGCAATTCTCTATCTTCATGATAGGCGCGATGTTTGGCATGACCACAGTTGTGGGTACATTCAGGAGGTTAGCGTGGTAACTGAGCCCTTGAGAATGGTTGCCCAGAGATGCCGATATCACACCCCGGGCTTTCGCCTCGCGTGATAGAAGAAGTAATGCGTTACGTGCACCACGTTCTTTGAAGCTGCAATTGACAATATTAACCTTAGCGTGCAACTTATACGCAATCAAATAGGTATACTAGGAATCAAAAATCCATGGGATGTTCTATTACCTTCCAGTATGCTGTAAGAAGTCGTTTTTCAAGTAAATGTCCATGTCGAATATGTTTGACATGTGTGATTTCTGCAAGAGGTTTTTTAATAAATTATCATTTTAGTATATTAAACTCGGTTGATATAAAATACGCGCGCTATATTTTGTACAACAAAATTGACTTACCACGCAAGGTGTTTTGACGATACCGCTTTGTATTCTGAAGGCGGCTGCAGATACATCCTCAAACGATATCTTCTGAGGGTTCTCCTTGTCGCACATGGGATCATATTCGATTGTCTGGAACACCATGACTCTATCCTTACCACACTCTAACTTACATTCAATTTAACATACCATTTCCTAATGTGAAACATAATAATAATTAAAGTAATTATATAATTATTTTTATTACTCGTAGGTACTCATTATTTCCTTACACTTTAATTGCCATCAACGAGGGTTAGAGTTGAACGCAATCTCAGTTAGATTGTTTTGGGGTAAACAAAGACTTATGATTAGGTAAACAACTATTAGGATTAATAGGATGTATGTACTTAAGTTTATCTATACTTATAATAAAACTGTAGAAGTGTAAATTCTGTACATTAAACATATTGAAAAAAATAAATACCAGGGGATGTTACTAGATCGATACCGAACCCAAATATGTGATTAGAAAAAATTTTGTCTGTCTGTCTGTCTGTTTGTTCAAGCATCACATAAAAACTACCGGTCCGATTACAATGAAACTTGGTATAATTATAGTATGGTATAATTATACTTTAACCTTTGGCGCACAACACTGGGTACTTTTTATCCCGGAATAATGTCTGTTTGTCTATGTGTTTGTGCACGCTAATTTCAGAAACGGCCATTCGATGTGCGATTTTCACCAATATATTGTGGTGAGTCTCACTTAACATTTAGTGATTGTTTCATGTGAATCGGTTCAGAAATAAAAAAGGTATGTCAATTTAAAGAATCGTATCGAATATTTTTAAGCTATTCTGTATCTTAGTTCTATCTTTTAGGGGGTTTCGTACCTGAAGGGTAAAAACGGATCCTACGAATGACTAATCCTCCGCTGTCTGTCTGTCTGTCCGTCCGTCCGTCTGTCTGTCACCAGGCTATATCTCATTAATAGTGATAGCTAGAAAGCTAACATTTTAACAAATAATGTATTTCTATGACCGCTATAAAGACAAATTTAATTACTAAAAATAAGAAAATTAAAATGTTAAGGTGTCCAAGAGGCATACAATAAAGGTGTTTTTTTCGTATATGTTTTTTGCTCGATAATAATGGTAGCAAGTAGACGCTTAAAATTTGCACAGAATTTTTAGTCTAGGTCTGTATATTACCTTCCATATTAAATCTGTACTTAATATTATAAAGCTGGTTTGTTGTTTGTTTGTTTGCTTGAACTCGCTAATGTCAGGAACTACTGGTCTGATTAGAAATATTCTTTAAGTTTTAGATAGTCCATTTATCAAGGAAGGTTTTAGGCTACATCACGCTAAGATGAATAGGAGAGGGTAGGTAACATTGCAACAGTGCGAAGCCGGGGCGGGCCGCTAGTCTATAATAAATAATAATATGTTCTAAGATGATGAACTAGTAACTTCAAGAACATAATACACATTCTTACTACGCGTTTTTGGAGATGTTTATAGGTAGGCACAGACCAATCAGCCTTCCTTAGATAGGCTAAGCTCGATGAAGTATTGCCAAGAACATAATACACATACCTACTTACTACGCGTTTTTGGAGATGTTCATAGGTAGGCTAAGCTCGATGTATTGCAAATATTTCGGTTGATTTGAAGATACAAAAGAACCGAAATTTATAATGGTATCGACTAATTCAATATTCTCTCAATTTTAGTGAAATATTAACCCAGTTAAACCAAATTAGTTATAAATAGAATTAATCATAGTTAAAAGAAAATATTTGTAACAATGTGTACTTAGTAACAATTACTTACAGGTTGGTGATTTTTGTAAGTTTCCATTTTACCGGGTCTGTTATTTATTACTATACTGTTAATAGGTATCCGTATTGAAAGTTATTCACAAGACACCCGCTCAACGGCTACTCACTCTCAAACTGAATGATAGTTTTACTTTTAATTGCAATTTAACTTGCTGATAAGGCTGATGCGATATCAATAACACGAAACATGGAAGGGTTGAAAAGCCTACTGGTGGTTCAATGGTCATTATTGAAAAAATGCACTAAAATATAAATAAACAAATACGAAAACCTTGAGAGCTTAATTGCAGCGGTAATTCATTGAAAAACCGACCTATTAGGTAACTGTATGGTATGCTCATGTGAGTATTTTGTAAAAGCTATGGCGCAGTCAAGTATTTGAGTGTATTGTCTTAATTTGTCTTTTATTTATTACTAGCTGACCCGGCGAACTTTGTACAGTCAAGGGCAAAGATATATAAACAAGTGTTGTTACAGAAAATAAGTCATCATAGAAAGTTGCATAAAATTGTATGCGCACATATGCTCATAAATATGTACACATGACTGATCTCATAAATATGTATACAGTATACAACACGAGCAATAATAAGTCATCAACTAAAGATGCAAAATATTGTTGTCAGTTAATGTGGCATTAATATGTATACAACAATAAATTGACGAAATGCATGGTTTGTAAAGGTGCGTCTACGCTACGAGAGCCGAGCACGAGCCGAACACAATTCGTCTAGTGTGGACCAACTTACAAGCCTTGAACGAGCGCGCTGCGAGCATTTCGTTCGTGCTCGGCTGCGGCTTAACCTATAGGTCAAGGTATACAAATATAGGAATTCTGAACCGCATTGTTACTTGTGACGAGAAATGTATCTTGTTTACAATCGTAAGCGCTCAGCAAGTTGGTTGGAACCCTGGTTCAGCACCCAAACAATGAACTAAACGAAAACTCACCCCCAGAATAAAAGTGATGGTCATTGTTTGCTGGGCTGACATAGACGCTCGCGATGCGAATAACGAGCTCGAGAGTGATCTCGAGCTCGATCAGCACCACCGCTTTATAATCATAGGTATGTATATGTAATTTCGATTCATTAGCATATCGATTAAATAGCATATCGATTATCAGTATCGATTATTTCGCATATCTATTATTTAGCATATCGATTATTTCGCATATTAATTATTTAGCATATCGATTATTTCGCTTATCGATTACATCACATATCGATTAATTAGCATAGCGATTACTTAGCATATCGATTATTTAGCATATCGATTAAATAGCATAGCGATTATTTTACATATCGATTATTTCGCATATTGATTATTTCGTATATTGATTAAATGGCATATCGATTATTTCGCACATCCATTATTTCGCATATTGATCATTTAGCATATCGATTATTTAGCTTATCGATTACATCACATATCGATTAATTAGCATAGCGATTACTTAGCATATCGATTATTTAGCTTATTGATTATATCACATCGATTAAATGGCATATCGATTAAATAGCATATCGATTATCGGTATCGATTGTTTCACATATCAATTAGTAATTAGCATATCGATTAATCAGTATATCGATTAAATAGCATATCGATTATTTTGCATATTGATTATCGTTATCTATTATTTCACATATCGATTAATTAGCATATATCATTAAAAATAATAAAATAATCGAAATAATAAATTATCAGGGAGTTTGATGCCGAAACAGAAAAAAGTTATCAGAAATCTTTACCTGGTAGATAGTTTTAAACACGTCAGATAACTGTCTGTATGATTGTGTAAAAATATTAAAAGAAACTAGTTTATCTTTGTATAATTTACCTTTTTGTTATTGACATCTTATTTATTTTTTTACATATTCGCAAAATATACGCATAAATGCGAATGCGAATGTCAAAAAATACGCAAATATTCGCGAATGCAAATGCGTATGCGAATATTCGTTACATCACTAGAACGCACATCTTGAGCTTGAGCGCTGTGCGCTCACAATACGGCGGCAGAGAATATATAATAGTACGGCGGTATGGTGAAATCGTTCTTTTTCTTTTTGAATTTTGGTGAATCGAGAACGCACCCAATGAGTTTTGGCGGGAACCTTGAAGGAGGCGTGTGGTGCTCTTAGTTTATTTTATTTTCTCGGTGTATTTTTGAGTTATATTTAATAAAGTAGGTGACATATTGTTTGTTAAAGGTTTATTACAGTGCCTGTGTATAGTGAAATAGAATAACAGTGCGAAAACACATCCTTTCAAGTTGCCTTCAAAACTTCATTGTTAATGTTCTGGTAAAGTAGCGATCGCTTTACTCGAATTACTGACTGTGACTCTGACTAACTGACTGACTCTGACTTTAACTGCTTTTACGCTGCTTATTATGAATACGAAATATCATTTAACTTGACACTGGCAATATGTGTAATAGCAATGCCATTATATATAAAATAAAAACGCACTCAATGCGAAATGTCAATCAATGTCAAACTGTCAATTCTGTCAATGTCAAAAAACAATTTTAATGTTCGATTTTGCGTTTTGCATCGCATTAATTGAATTAATTGAATTTACGATTAAACATTTGGGTATGTAATCTTTTTGATGTCTATTTTGCAGGCAGTTTCTACAAAACCGTAACAATTATAAATTTACTTGGTGCAAATGTATGTGCTGTAAAAACTTTTAACCTAAATCTGCAGTAAGCGTCATCTCAAAGGTACATAACGAACAAGAAGATAGCTTCTGTTCTCGAAGATGCCCTACGCAAACCAACCGTCGGTGCATATAACCGAACTAACTGACGATAATGTGAAATTCGTGGTAGAGGATACGGAGCTGAGCGTAGCGAACAGCATGAGACGAGTGTTTATAGCCGAAACGCCGACTATGGCCATTGACTGGGTACAATTGGAAGCTAACTCTACTGTACTGAGCGACGAGTTTCTATCACACCGTATTGGTCTTATTCCTCTTATATCTGATGATGTCGTGGATAAAATTCGCTATTCAAGAGATTGCATGTGTGCCGACTTCTGCACCGAATGTAGTGTGATGTTTACCTTAGACGTAAAGTGCACCGACGACCAAACAAGGCACGTGACGACAGCTGACTTAAAGTCCAATGACCCACGAGTTGTACCAGTAACGTCCCGCCATAGAGACGAAGATCAGGCGGAGTATGGAGAACTTGATGAGATACTCATAATAAAACTTCGAAAAGGTCAAGAATTGAAATTACATGCTTACGCTAAGAAAGGTTTTGGTAAAGAGCATGCAAAGTGGAACCCAACAGCTGGTGTTTGTTTTGAATATGATCCTGATAATGCCATGAGACATACCCTGTATCCAAAACCAGATGAATGGCCCAAAAGTGAACATACAGAACTGGATGAAGATCAATATGAAGCAGAGTTCAATTGGGAGGCAAAACCTAATAAATTCTTTTTCAATGTGGAATCAGCTGGTGCCTTGAAACCAGAGAATATTGTTCTGATGGGTATTGTAGTATTGAAGACCAAGCTGTTAAATCTCCAAGAACAATTGGCACAGGAAGGACAAAATGATGCTTTAGCTATTAATTGAACTAAAATAATTAAGATAATATTTAATTACATTTTATAAAAAAAGTAAAGATGATTACTTCTAAAATAACGGTTGCATTCACAATTTTTTTATTTACATCTTTAAAATAGTCTTCAAACAATCAGCTAGTTTTAACTTCATAGAGTGTTATCTCTGCTACACACTGCCTGTTGAGGCACTAACAGTCCGGTTGTCATTGGTCAAAACTTGACCAAAACTGTCGACACACACACATAGATAAGGTGCGAAAGAACATTCTAACCACCCAAAATGAGCTGAAGTCTTCTTCCTAAGTTTGTAGTTCTTTTTGGATTCTGTAGGTCTCAGGGATGACCACGAATTCACATTTTGACCCCTGTTTCTTGTGCGTCTATAGGCTGCAGGTATCACTTATCATCCATGTGGACTACTTTCTTGTTTGCTACCTTTGTTACATAAAAAAAAACTGTCTCAGGTTTGGAAATTATCCAGACTAATGTAAAAATGATACATACAGGTTTAATCTTACAAAACAAATAAGTACAAAATCAATGTTGCTTTCTTGTTTTGTTACACATGAGTGTTGATAAAGAAGTTTTTATTATTTTTGCAATTTAAATAAGATTTAATGTGAGTGAAAAATTATGATGAAAAATCAGCCTAATTTATGCTGTACATATACAGATTCATTGGTAAGGAATCTTTACCAATGAATCATACACATCATATTTTTAAGGGTTTAGTCTAGGAATGAATTTGTTTTTTTTTTTCAATAAAGGGATTTGCTTAGAGAGACTTGCTTACCCTATAAATTAAAAGAAATATAATCTTCATACCTACCTGCTTTAGAAATTACGCTCACAGACGGTAATTAAATAAAAGCACATTGATAAATAATTTTTAATAGCCTGACTGATGTTGTTTCTGTTGATATCATATTGTTTTGCTTCTTATCGACAACATACAATTTGTATACTCTTTGATTGACAATTGAGCCAATCTCTACTATACATGTGACCATATAATATGTGTAACCAATGGTGTAACAGGGAATGTATCATTAATAGGCCCTATTCAGTTCATTGCTGCTTTTAACTGGTGGTAGAGCTCGAGGGCTTAGGCACCACCGCATTACTTAATCTACCTGCCGCCAAATGGTAGTATAATACATATAATGTATGCGGAGACAGTAATAGCGTTAATTGAGCGAGTGCTTAGCGAGCAATGTATTCGCTAGCAGTAACGTTTAAATAATGCAGTTTAAGTTCGAATATTCATATTTCTTTGTATATTTATATGTTTTATACTAGCATTATAACAATAATTGTTATTTGTGACTTACCTATCAAAAGATATACCTCCTCGCTTTATACTTGAGGTCTGACATTTCATATTACATGTTAAAATTGGCACTACATGGTATTTTACCAAGAGATGCGTCGTTCGAAGCAGTCTACACGACACTACGAGCGGCGAACGAATGGTTCTGCCGAACTGTGTGTGTACACGCATAGTTGTCGTGCGCACGCATTACTGTCTCCGCTGCCAATGTACAGCATGTAATGAGTTCGCTACACTTCGACTAGTTTATTGGTGAGTATATTGTTGTGTGCGTGCGAGTGTTCATTGTCTACGGGCGTTACATCTTAGTATGCAAACTTACGCAAACGAATAGCTGCCCTGAGATTAATGTGTGGGTGATTGTCGAGATGGTGTTACATTTGTGTAAGAAATTGCATGGTGGGAGAAAATCGGCGACACTGGTTCTAACACTAAATTGAAGCAAAGGCCTTTCCATCCTTATTTATTTATTCCGTGGTTAAAACCTTGTCGGAGACCTTATGGGCGGTTTGAAAACATCCGACAGCGGGTTGGCCACTAACCCACCAACCTCCACCAATCCGCATTGTAGCAGCGTGGTGGAGTAAGCTCCAGGCCTCCCCCCAAAAAAGGGGAGAAACTCGTGCCCAGCTGTGGGACGTATAATGGGTTGCCATTATTAAACTGTATGCTTGTTTGCCACTTCATTACATAAATAAAAAATAAAAAGATTGCCACAACGGCCGCATCATCCAGCTCAAGGGCGACCTGCCTACGATTTCCGATACGCGGTCGCCATTAGAGGAAGATGTCATAGCTCCGAAACTGTTCACCGCTGCATTGACATACCCAAAGATATTAAGAGAATAGAGACATACCTTTACTTACGTATACGAGGAACTCTGTTCTCCTTAATAGATAAACACTATTCAGTACATTACTGTTTTGCATTGCGTTATAGTTATGCTAACTATCACGATCGGTTTTTTAATGTGATGGTGGTGGCCAAAGATATTAGAGTGGTGGCAAACAATCATGCAGTTCACATGGATGTTAAATGACGACTGCAGCCTATAGACATCTACACAATAACCAGAGGTCATAGTGCGGATGCGTTAACACTACTATTATATGCTAGCAGCTGCCCGCAACTTCGTCTGCGTGAATGCTGTACAGCACCAAACATACCTATTTGCATGAATATTACTGACAGGTGCCATTTAGTAGGTACTTTTTTAGTTTAGCTCGGACATACATACACACAAACATACATATAAATCTGAAATGAGGGATTTCCCCGCAGTAAAAAGTAGCCTAAATGTTGGCCAGGCTTAGTATCTATACACCACATCGGATCCGTCCAGTATCTTCGGAGATTAGCCTGGACAAAGGGACAAACAGACAGACAATAAAATTAAAAATCATTGAAAAAGTGATCTAATACTATTTTAACATCGCCCCAATTAGTTTTTCGTAAATATATACAATGTACAGACACGCGGGTTTTACTGTTTTATTATATGTATTATACTACCATCATCGAATTCGCGTAAGAGTAAATAAAATCTCGCACTAGGCACTCTGTTTACATTGATGGTAACTAAGACTGTAGCAGCCTATAAACGTCAACATGAAACCAGAGATTTCAATGTGGATGCGTTGCCACTTCTGAGGCGTAAGTTATTATGCTCCTGTGCCGAAAATTACAGAGTCGTACATTACCACATGACCGGAACATGATAGTGCTAAACACTATCATGTAGCGGGAAGTAGATTATGTAATGCACGTGGGCGAGCTCTGTCACTGGAGCGCTACCACCAGTGAAAAGTGTATGGTAGGGTTTGTCTATCATTGGACGTCTTTCGGCTGAAATGATAATGATGAACTTTTTTTATTTCTACTCCCGTTTTTCGTAACTATGGAAAAGCCTAGTTTGTAGTTTATCTGTTTGACATTATTGACGTTGATTTTCGACGTTTGACTTGCTTGTGCATTCCAAATTATTAAGTAGTACAAACACCTACCTATCAAAATTATTTTGTTAATATTATAAATCTTGGACTATTAGTACATTCAAAAGGATTCCTCAATCATATTATGGTGGGTACGAATTTATACCATATTGATTTTGTAGGTACTTACGGTCCAAAGGTGGTGCTAAGATCTAGTCTTCGAAAACAGCATGCTTGTAACAATAATTACATATATGTAAAGAAATTTACGTAGAAGAATCGCTGCAGGATTTTAAACAAGTTCAATAACACTGCTTATTTGAATTTGTTAATCTCAGTTCTCAGAGCATAGTGTGAAATTCGCCCTTAGTCAAGTGGTAGCAGGCCACTATTGCTATGCTGGGGGCAGATCTCCGATTCACCCAGTCCACGTGCCACCCTCTGAGTTTGTATGGTATTAACAAAGATATTATAGGTAATAATTATTATGCCTGGTCATGTCAATGGATCGCTCGCCACCTATTTCAATACAATATATTAATATATATAAACGTAACTTCACGCCTGTAATCTCTGAAGGGGTAGCAGAGGTAAATGCATGCATTCAAGCATACATGCAAACACCCTCGATTCACCGGTTACTATTTGACCCATGTAACAGGTGGCGAGTCTGTTGACATCTCCGGGCACATAACCAAACTTCGAGGCACTGGGCAATTTCCAGAAAATTGAAAAATCCCAATAGAACCAGAGATAAAGGACTTTACACCATTATCTCTGATAACCCCCTACCCGGAAATCGAACCCAGGACCTCAGCGTAGTAGTAGTGGCCTGCTACCACTAGGTACCGAGGCAGTTTAAATGTATAAGCGTAAGTATATTACTGTACACACTATTCGTCAGTATATTATACCTACTTACGCTTAGACTGACGAACAGTATTACATACATTGTATGCTGTATGCTTGAATGAGTCCATGCTATAATTTCAGTTCAGCCTAGTCGGTGCAATTGGCGTGGTTACGTATTTTTTAAGTACCTATTAATAAAGTGTCTTTTATCTTCAGGAAGATGCTTCTGGTTTAGAAATCGATCCACATATTTTATCGTTTAACGAAATCAAACAAGCATGTGAAAGGAATGAAGATGGTATTATACACACACCCCTTTGCGTATGTATTTTTCATATTTAGTAGGTAGGTACCTACCTAGTTAGTTTGTAGATAACACATTTATTAATAGATGTCAATATTACAGGAAGCTAAATTGAGCAAATATATGGATTACAATATTTATTTGAAATGTGAGAATTTGCAATATACAGGAAGGTGAGCTTTTAAAAATGTTATTTTAATAGTTCAAGATTTTACTTTTAATAGTTATTACCTACCTTCCTTTCCATACTATAATTATTAGGTTCACTTTTCTTTATCAATTCAGACTCACACCTACTGACATTGATACATCCGTGAGGACCATGGCGAGAACCGTGAGTCTGACTGTACCTAGTGATGGGCACTATTAGCATATTACTCTCTGCTATTAGTGCGATTTTTGTTTTTAATACATTGCTATTGTCTATATACTAATATAATAAAGCTGAAGAGTTTGTTTGTTCGTTTGAACGCGCTAATCTCAGGAACTACGATTTGAAAAGTTTTTGCAGTGTTAGATAGCCCATTTATCGAGGAAGGCTATATACACGCTTTGACTAATAGGCACGGAGCAGCGCGGGCGAATCCGGGGCGGGCCACAGATTGCTGTAAGTAAAGTCCCCGTCACGAGAAGCTATAAATTTTGTAAACAAGTGTTCAGGAGTTCACAACATTTGGACCAAAAAAAAAAAGAATTTGTTTAAGATTTAATAATTTATTAATTAACATATATTATTTCAGAATAATTATTCGTCAGATTCAGATGTTTCCATTTCTGTGTCAGAATCAGTGACATGTATCACGAAGCTGTCTACAGTTTTATCAATCATCTCATCGATTTTGGAATAAAAGTTATCTTCTTCCTTGATAACATGCTCCACACAACGCTTCCAATTTTCCGAAGTAATCTGCTGCAGTCCCTCTTGTAATAATTGTTTTACCTCGTCAAATTTAAAATTTGTATTTTTGCGAGCAACATATCCTTTTACGTTGGCCCAAATTAGCTCAATTGGATTAAGCTCACAATGATATGGCGGGAGTCTCAATACTTCCACCTTATATTTTTTTGCGAGCTCGTCCACTACATAAGTTTTAAAATGGTCTTTAACATTTTTTACTTTTAGCAGTAATTCAGTCTTAATTTCATTGTCGTCGTAAGAAATATTCTTACTTACAAGCCAATTTTGTATATCATTTAGTAGCGTTATTTCGCTGTCGTTTTATGTATTTAAAGTTTAAATGCTTTATTAGCCGCCTGAGAGTTGTTTCGCTAAAATTTGGCAAATCTTCATCGTCATTTACTGCCTGAAGAATCTTGGGAATTGTTGGTAATTGGCCATTTAAAAAGAAACTGTGAATTTTTTTCCTAATTACGAATTTATCAAAATCGTCTACTTTCTGATAAAATTTAGGCCTGTCTTTAGATTTGATAGGTGATTTTATTCCCTTTTCTGATTTATATTCTTTTAATATATTATACACAGATGCGATGCCAATTCCCAAAATCGTTGCTGTTTTTTTATTTATTTCGGTTTTGTAGGGATATTCATTCGATGGCCAATTTTCTTTCACGTACTTATATACGTTGATCACCATATTTTTCTCATTAGCCGTAAAGCTCGTCACCTGTAAAAATCACCTGTTCAGTCACTTTCACACGAAGCTCAAGCTATATCTCCAGGTATACCAATTAACCTAACCAATTACTTCACAATTTAAAACGTACTTCTAATAAAAGTTTCCAAAGATTATCGCGTTTGAACAAACAACTCTTTCTTTTTACTTATTATATATTTTAGATAAATTGTATTACGTACCTTTTGACGTTTTTTTCGTGGCGAATTTATTTCCTTAGATATACTGGCTACTGGCTCCATTATACGTAATAACAAATAAAATTAACGCAACAATTAAAGTTACAACAATTAAAAAGTGATAACGAAACAAAAACAAAATTAACAATAACAACCAGATCCGCGATATATGCAAAGCAATGAAACAAACAAACTCGTACGTATTCGAAACTCGAATGACTGTTTATTTCAAAATGGCGTCCCGATGGTTTACAATCCCTGCGACGGACGCGTTCCGGTACCAAGAAACACAAACGATAGCGCTTTGCGTCGTTAAAATATAATTCGACTAAATTAAATAGGTTGTTACTTTCATATAACCCGTCTATATTTCAAGTCGATTGAATATGTTCAAGTTATTATTATCTCGCAGTATAAAATGTTTACTTAGTAAAAGATGTTTGTTTACATAATTTATAGCTTCTCGTGACGGTTACTTTTAGATAGGACGGTACTAGGCAATGTATTATTAAAAACAAAAATCCGTATGATTCGTTTTCTCTACAAATAAAGACTAATGTGACAGCGACCCTACATAAATTTTCCGATTTCTAGATTTTCTAGTCCTCATCACTTAAAGTATAGGTATTTAGATGTAAAATCCAATTAGAGAGATACGAGTGAAGCTATAGATAGATAACCATTTTTCGTTGCGGTGAAAATATATTTGCGTTCTATCGAGGTTTTATAATATGACTGGACCTGGATTGGTGATGTCATCCAGGAGACGTAGACTAAGTAAAATTGAACGACTTATTTAGCTGTGCAGAACGAGGTGTTCGAAATGCATTTATTACGAGGATTGACGAAGCCTGCAACCATGGCGTTATAGTGGCATCCAACGGGAATTTAGCACTGGGTAGTGCTTATCACGGCGTCAATCTTGGAATTCCGGTGAGTACCTGAAATTAATATTAATACCTACTTATATATCTTCTTTCGATCTCGGTGAACCTATCGCTTACTGTTGCGATCTGTGCTGTGCTATAACATAACCACATTAATTAGGTAACCATAATCGAAATTAATATAAGAAGGTAGGCAAACAGATGTAATTTTAAGAAAGAAAAAAGAAAGAAAAAGATATGCATTTCACACCGTTGAATACCAGACTTCTTAACATAGGCGGTCGGGTTCGTAACCTCCCCTCCCTCATCGTTCCAGAAATGCGACACATTAAATTGATAAGAATAATAATTTTGTATGTCCTGGTATTTTTTTTAAATGCATGATTGTTTGCCATCTTGATGACATATAAAAAAATTTACATCGGTGAAGCACGGAAATAAAGCGTTGCCGTTCCCGATGTCTCGGTGCCAGTAGAAATACTTTAGATATCCACCAACTGGATCACAGAAGCTCTGAAATTTATATTTTTTGCCAAGTTTATCATCATGTTCTGATTGCCATAATGGCCATATTTATGAATTACCTACCAGCTGCCCCGACGTACTTCGTATAGCCTCCCTTACCTCTAAGGATAGATACCTGTTTAAAAAATGAAGTGTACAAAAATTCGAAAAAATATATTTGGGGAGAATCATTTAGGGCTATAAAAAATAGACTACAACCGATTCTCATACCTACCAAATATACACACAAAATTTCGTAATGATCGGTTTAGCCGTTTCGGAGGAGTTTTGTTACAAACACTGTGACACGAAAATTTTATTTATAAAGATTAGGTTCTACTTAGTCGTATGTTTAGTTAAATAATTTTTCTTTGTTCATCGAAAAATTAACGGGCCTGGCGAGTGGCAACTCTACATTGGTAGGCGTCTCTGGCTGGTGTATAGTCTACAGTAGTTTAACAGTAGGCCACTCTTAAGACGTCATGACTATTTTGCTTAAAAAAATGTTGCATGTAGGTGACGGTGGTGTTACCCGATCGAACGCCACCCGCGCATGCTCAGCGATGTTCGGACTTAGGGGCAGACGTCGTGCTGTGCGGAGAAACCGTCGCAGACGCATTCAATTATGTTAAAAAAGTAACTCGTGATAGCAATCAAATGGTGCTGAGGTATATTTTTTTGATTTTCTACCCCTACTTTGTTATCTCTATTTCAAACATAATAATTTCGAATTTCTTAACTATTACTACTTATTTATTTCAAGGTGTACGTTACCCCTAGTTTGCACTAAAAACATTAAACATGATAATGTTTCGCAACTCGTCGCATAAAGTATGTATTGCGATGAATGTCTTGTTGGTGCAAGCGTTCGCACTGCTGTCAAACCTCTCATTTTAACATGTTTTTATGTGAATGTTTCATCAATGCAAACTCACGGTTAGATTGGCCGTTTAGGAGGTGTGAAGTAGGTACCAACCTATTGCTTTCAAACTCCGTGGAACTGTTTTAGTTTCCTTAGGGTTATCTCCGTGATCTATACTCCGTTCTCTACTTCTATCTAAGAGTACATTAAAATATAATATGCAAGCGTTCGCTGTTGAAAAATTAAGTTGGAGCACCTAACTACGCTGTTGATACTGTTCTAATTTCAGAAAATGAGGTAGGCCCCTTTCCATAATATTATGCTTAGTCAACGCGGTTAAATTTAAATAGAGAAGACACCGACAGATTTCACAGATATTTATGCGAGACGTTTCACATCATCATCTGTGTTGTTACTGTGAAAGTGTGGTCAATTGACTTCTTGAAACTGAAACCGTGCTACCAAGGGGAGTATCTTGTCTAGTGAATAGTTTTTTTTTTTAGAATTAATCCGAAGCAATTTTTCAACAGCTCAGACGATCCACTAGTGATGGCTGGCCTGGGTACAGTGGGTGTGGAGATAATAACGCAGCTGCCTGAGACCGATGCAGTGATCGTACCGGTTTCTAGTGGCGGTCTCTTGGCCGGCGTGCTGGTCGCTTGCAAGAAACTCAAGTGCTCTTGTCTTATTTATGTACGAGTTTTGTTTGCCTGCTTTAGTCGGGGAAACATACAAAATGGCGACACTTACTAGATTAAACAGACAGAAATCAGAATGAAACCCAATAGACCCTTCTCATCTTTCCTTACGGTTTAGAGAATTTAAGTGCCAATCAATACCAGTCGGGGGTAGACTGGATGATTGCCACTTTAATTCTCAAAACCCTTATTTATTTCTTTATTTTTTTTATGTAATGAAAGTGGCAAACAAGCATGCAGTTCACATTGATGTTAAGTGATGACTGCAGCCTATAGACACCCACACAAAGACCAAGGTCAAAGTGCCGATGCGTTACCACACGCCTCTGTGCCGGAAATTACCACCTGACCGGAACACGATAGTGCTGAACACTACCATTTAGCAGCAAGTATATTAGGTAATGCGGTGGTGCCTACGCCCGCGAGCTCCGTCACTGGAGCTCTACCACCAGTAAACATTATTATTCCTTAGGCTTTTAAGTTAAAAAGTATTCTACATGGATCCACATAGTATATGTCTCGGGGATTAGAAGACTCAATCAGACCTTATGCCAATAGTGGACAATAGTGGCGATGTCTGTTCACTTTACTGCTTAGTCTTAAAAGTCACACAGAATACTTAATAGTACGTCATAGGTAGTATTATTACATATTTTCTGGCCATAGTAACATAACATTATCACGAAAACGTAGCTTTTATTAATCGTTTTTCCAAAAATAAGTTTAGTAGCAAGATTAATAGGTTTGGAATCCAAACCAAAAGTTCCCAAATTCCTGCATATCCAAACATGAACGTTGCGTGTTTGATTTAGGGATGCATAATATGGCTATTGAATTTAAAGGGCGCAGAGTGCGCAAAGGTGCCGAAGTTGATGAAAGCTCTGCAGGCGGGGAAGCCGGTATCGGTGCCCGTGGTGCGAAACCTCGCGCAGGGCCTCAATGCCACATCGGTTGGACCTAACGCCTACGCCACTATCAAAGGGAGGCTGGATAGAATGGTATTTTATATTTAAACGTTGTCAAATAGCGAACAAGCTGTCTATAAGATGTAGGTAAAGTTAAAAGCCAGTTAGAGTCTAACCCTCTTATGCTTATGAAAAAAATACAGGGGAAAAGGACCTACAAATTCCAACTTCTAAATACGTCTATTACCCTACAGACAGGGTGCCTATTTGTTCGTATGTGACGGTTTGTAAGAGCATATTACAACTAACATTATGTACCTAATACTTGTCTAAAAATGTGAATCGTTCTTACCAGCCTTTTTCATGGGACGACCCACTAATTTTTATACAGGTATGTTTATAAAATAACTGATTCGCATTGTACCTACCTAAGTATTTTTGATATTGTGAGCGCCCTCTTGATGTTCCAAAGTTCCAAGCTCTACCTATATCACCATAATAAAATAAATGCGTAGGTAATCTAATCAAATAACTTATAGCTGGTGGTTGAAGAATCGTACATAGCTCGTGCAATAATAAGCGTGTTGGAACGAGAGCGAATAGTGGCCGATGGTGCTGGTGTATGCGCCCTCGTCGCGGTTATGCAGGGCCTAGTTCCGGAATTGCGTGGTAAACGGTCAGTGGGTATTTGCATTGCTATTATCATAAAATAACAATTAATTGACACGTTTTAGTTTTTTATGTTGTTACAGATAAAGTTTTTCTATTCTATTCTATTCTATTAAATTAATAAACCGCCTAGAATGCGCAGGGTCTATATTGGCGCTCCAAACTCTCTGCCTACCATGTAAGAGACTTGGAGAGAATATCATAAATAAATAAATTGTTTATTTCAAAAAGTAAGTTCACAAAATTAATACAATTATATCTTAATATTTAAAATAGTACAAAAAAATATGTATGCCCGAACTAGGTAAAACCTGTGTTTCGGGCTGAGAACTACAGCTATTTGAAGTTATTATAATTAACAATTGACAATTGATAGATAGATGGTTGGGTGGATGGATGGTGGGATGGATAGAGGGAATATTGGTAGATGAAATAGAATGCTGTCTAGTATTAACTCCGCCTCGTCTGGATAGATACTTTTAATTGTGCCCGAAAGTTTAAATAAATAAATATATAAATATACTAATGTATGGAAATTACCTACAACCTGCAAAGAAATCGAATGCAGAAATTGTTGAAGAGAATCTTTTCATGCCACTATGAATAAGAAAGAAACTTGGGAGTTAGTCATTCATGGTGTTTCAACACGATTAGCGAACACTATCATAGGGGGAAAAAACAAGTCATTGGCTTTCTTACAGAGCCGTATGCATAATAAGTAGCGGCAACATAGACAGCAGTCAACTGGCCCGCACCATCCAGCGTGGGTTGGGAGCTAGCGGGCGGCTGCTCCGTTTCGCGGTGCCGGTGCCAGACCACAGCGCAGGTCTCGTGCAAATCGCCAAGGCCATCGCTGACGGAGGCGCTGTCTTGAGAAGTCTCGTCACAGAGCAGATGTGGGTCCACAGCGATATTTCGGTTACCTGGGTATGTTTCCTTATGATATTATTATTGTAGTAATAGAAACTTGTAATGATTTTTCCGTCAGAGCGTGGGCTTCGTGCAGTTCGCCTACTAGGTCATCAACTGTCGGAGTCCAGTGAAGGAGACGTGTGCACATGCACAGCAATGTTACGGTAACATTGATTTGGTTGGCCTTTGGCGATATTACATGAACAGCTGCCACTTTTCTGTCTGAGCGCTGGCTTCATGCAATTCGACAAACCCATCCCGGACGGAGCCCGGCGGTGGACGGCGACGTAACTGCAACCTGGGTTTGTCGCTGTTGGCCTTTGACCATAATGTTGTATACCTACACTTATTCTTTTGACCGATGGAAGAGAGGCTTGT
Organism: Macrosoma leucophasiata; assembly: GCA_036365455.1. Lineage (NCBI taxonomy): Eukaryota > Metazoa > Arthropoda > Insecta > Lepidoptera > Hedylidae > Macrosoma > Macrosoma leucophasiata. The sequence goes on along the minus strand of JAWQUS010000002.1, from coordinate 7,399,529 downwards.
GGAGCTTACAAAACCTATTGCTGGCAGTCGTCATCTTGAAGAATCGCAACTGTTGGGGCCACTTAGGACGATATTCACAAACTGCACTAAGACTTTATAGATAGATTAGGTACCTAATGCGGTGGTGCCTACGCCTTCGAGCTCCTTCACAGGAACCAGTATAGATATTAAATAAAAGAGTTTTCACACGTCTTTGATACATAATTAGTATTGAAAGTTACTCTCATTCGTCGTACTGTGGTCTGTGAATTTCTACTAGCAATCTTTCGCATATAAGACATTTTGTAATCAGGGAAGAGTCGCCAAGCTCCTCTTAGCGCATCCAAATTCAGTGAAATATAGCTTTTATTGCCCACATAGTGACTGTGTGTTAAGCAGCAGTTCCCCGATAGTACCTATACTCAATGTTAAACAATTGTTGTATCCATAAAATAATAGGTATGCAGTCTGTAATATGATATACCTATTATGAGCAAGTGGTACATACACAGACAGAGATGATCTGTGGGTACATAGGTGTATGGAAATAATATATTTATTTTTAAATTTGTTATTACATCACTACTAACACGAAAGGTCTAAATGGTGCATTCATATATTTTTTCAGGCTAATGTTGTTGTGGAGATTGCAAGTGAAGAGCATGCTATAACTTTCAAAGATAAACTACGAGATCTGTTCCCTGCCATTAGATTTGCAATTATTGAATTGGATGATAAGCGGAAATATGGTGTACAATAATTGTCTTATTGCATAAAATTGTAATTAAAACTACAAGATTTTGTTGTTTTTTTTATTTTTTAAAACTTATCCATAACTCTACGCCACAGGGTCGTCTCCCTTAGTCGCCCTTGTGTATATCACCTGTCCGTGATGCTGGACTACTTGTTTGATCAGACCTGCAAATAAAGATGTTCTTTGTTTAAAAATTTGGCTTGATGATAATTCTTTAATTAAACATAAAAATGAACTAAATCAGACTCAATATATCAGTTTTTAACTGTCATGGTAATTCCAGTAAAAATATTCATCACACAATTGCAAACCTATTACTATTTTAATAATATAATAACTGGTGGTAGAGTTCCAGTGTAGGGAAGGGCTCAAGGGTGTAGGCACCACTGCATTACCTAATTTATCTGCTGCCAAATGGAAGTGTTCAGCACAACAGTGTTCCGGTTAGATGGTAATGTATGGCCTCATAATAACTATCACAAATACATGACTAAGGTCTCAGGGGTGGCAATGAATCTGTATTTTAACTGTATTTTCACCTCTGGTCTGTGTGGGTGTTTATAGGCTGCAGTCATCATTTAACATCAATGTGAACTGAAAATATGATTCTTTAGCTCTTAACATGACTACATTTTGTCTGTCCATTAATATGGGCCTAAATGTATATGTAAAAAGATAAGAATTTTATAATTCAACCCCTTATCAAGGCTCAAATAATTTCACTGGGATACAGTGAACTTACTTTTTAGCAATGCTATGTGTATTATGTTACGAAATTTAGGCCCCTTCAAAAAAAAGACTAAAGGTATATTTATCACCATTGTTTTAATATTATATTTTTGCAAATACACATGCGCATATGCATTGTACTGCAAATAATATTATATCTATATCAATAATTATTTCTTTTCATTCTTTAAAGAATGGGAAATTACTTTTTTATTTTAATTACTTTTAAATTAGTTTATCTAAATCTAATACAATAATTGAAAGTAAAGAACATACCCTTTTCTCTGAGCTCGATGAGTGCTCTCCTGGCAAGGGAACCTCGCACCTTTAGCCTTTCGGAGACAACAGCAGGGGTTATCAGTTTGTACTGGGGCACTTCCTTATAAAGTTTCTCATAAGTGGGCTTGTCAAACAGTACTTGATTGTTCAATTTGTCACGGACTTTTCCTTTGGACCACTTCTGCAAAATAAACCAAACAAATGTGTGAAATAAATGAAAAAAATAGTATCTTACCGTAGGTGTTGATAAAATTCCATCAGACTCAATATATCAGTTCATTTTAAGCTTTCATGTTGAAATCAAGCTTGGAGTATGTAATCATATGGTTTCAAAACTACTGGTAACAGAAACCTTATAATAATGAGAAATTCAGTATTACGTTGATTGATAGGTACACTTTCTGAATCACAATATCAATAATTCAGATATCTTATGCACATTGGAAAGATATTCTCGACTTGACATGGGCACATAACCTCACTTAGTGCTCGCTTACCTTCTTCTTGGCTTTGCCACCACCTGATCCCTCCTTTTTCTTCTGAGTTTTCTGGGGCTGCTTGGCCGAAGCCTTTGCGTCTTTCTTGGGCGGCTAGAATCACACGAGAGCATGTAAATGACATTGTCGCCACGAGGTTTCACTACGAACTGTATTGTAAATATAAAACTTAATTCACGACAAGAAAGACTAATGATATATGATTAATTCCACTTTATATCAAAGTAAGAAGCAAACTAATTATAATTTGATGAATTATACACTTTTTATTCCGCAAGAATAAAGAAACGCGTATCAACACTCACCATCTTGAATTCCGAAAGAAAAGCGAAGTGTTGCCTGATGCCAGATACAATAATTACGATTTATTTTCTGCAATTTCTACTATGTACATTAAACATGGTAGATAATTTAGATTTCAATTCAACATAAAGACTCGCATCCACTACGTAGAGTACACATGGGTACTCTAGGTTGTTGGTCTGTGATGGGTACACTGAACTCGCAGACCAATCAGCCTTCCATGACTGAACTGAATCGCCGAGTCGAATCACACTTTGTTATTTTATTGACAATGAGAAAAACATACTACTGTATTTCTCATTGTCGACGATTCGTTCATAAACGTTCGAATCAACCGAACAACCGCTTATTCAAACTCCCAACTCATTTCACATCCTGCTCTAACTTTAACCGATTTTTTAATGTTAGAGAAGGATGTGAAATGTTATCCTTTCGTCCGTGAGCTGTCAAAATTCAAAAATCGAACACCTTTGACAGCCCAGTATGTCACGGCCCACAGATGTGAGATTTTGAGCACTAATGGGCGTTAGAAAAAAAAGTTTTTCTCCTAATCTAATTGGAATTTTGTACAATTCCAATTAGTTTTATCATTTATTATAATATTTTTAATATAATTTCTTACACTATTCACGATTTTGAATTGCATTGCAACTGTTATTTGTGAAATAAAATGGGTTATGTAAAAAATATCCAAAAATGCACTTATAAAAAATCATAAAAAAAAATAAAACGATTGCTAGATGTAATATTGTATTTTATTTAAACAATCTTACTTATACTATAAAATAAAAGCCATATGGCTTATGTTACAGTACATTTTTTTTTATGAAACGTGTTTTAAAAGTTTGTACCAAAAAAACCCTCTTGAAACGACACTCAAGTGGGTGTCGTATTTCATTGGCTATAAATACATTCTCGGGCGTCGGAGACTGATCGTTTTTTGTTTACAATAACTTGAGCTTATCGTCGAGCTAGTCTAAACAATGGCACGTTGTTATTTAGAATACAGCACGGTTATGATTGTATCAAAAATGAGACTCATAATTGGTACAAAAAACAGTGCCTCATAGAAACTACGATTTTGCAGAGTTTGTACTTACAAGTATTATAATAATTAACTATTCAATATTTACATGGAACAAGGCATTATTTCCAATGAAAAAAGCTACATGTTTGGAAGAAAAATATCAAAAAATATGTTCCTAAACATAGTGCAAAATTTACATGTTTGCTCTCACTTTGCTCCATAAAAACTAAATAGTATGGATAAGACTTTTTAAAATTAAAGTAATCGATATGATTGTTTTTTTTTTTTAGTTTTATAAAACTATACTGCCAAGACAAATATTTTTTTAAATTATTGCTTTAGTTATTAAAACTAAAAAAAACAATATGTTTATATACTTGCGTACTTATGTACGCAAGTAAGAAATTATACTTCTTTAGCGTAACAATCCAATATACCAGAAATAAAACAAAACGACAAGAAAGCTTAGCAAGTCACATCAGGCTGTCGCTTTTATTTGTAGGTGTGCGCATACATCGTAAAAATTCACTCTCATCCTTTTTCAAATCGCACCAAAAGTATAACTTCAATAATATCTTGGACATTTCTCACACACGGTTGTCCACTCCCAGTTTAAGCTAAACATAGTTTGTGTTATGGGTACTACACAACTAATAATTAGTAACTTTAAAACTTTAACGACCCGGGTAGTCGAGCGGTGTGAGACGTCCGTTTGATTCGAAGAGTCGCGGGTTCGATCAAATATTTGTGTGGCCTACAGATATTGGTTTCGGATCTGGATGTTTGTTTATGTGTTGTATGTGTGCAACGGCATCCACGATACAGGTTTATAGTACCTAGTGTGGGGCTGTGAGTATTTATTTATTGAATTTATTTGTATATACTGTATATAACCAAACTAGTTTTAGCAGCACTTTATTCGACGGTGATGACCACAATTCAACTGATCCCCTCTTACCATTCACAAGCCCATCTATACCCCCAAATACTCGACTTCGTAAACAACATTCGAGTCGTTATCTTTACAATAGCCAACAAGAGTGCTTCAAAATGTAAATCAACACGAAAAACAAACTTTAAAAAAATTGTAGTAGTAAAAAAACTAAAAAAGTTTGAAAAATGTATCAAAACGATTTAAAAAAAAAACGATAAATAATCACTAGTGCCAAACACAAAAAAATCCATTATCTAAAACAACAAAAAGAAATCAATAAAAAATCTGTTAAGAAATTCAAAAGTCTTATCCATATTAATTTAACTGGCAGCCATTTTGTGATTCAAAAGCCCGTCTGTGGCGAGTCCCATCACAGGACTGTTGAGTTTCTTCTTGTTTTGAGCTAGGAATTATCGCATTTGCGACTAAAATACACGTATTTTGTAATAGTTTGATTAAAGTTCAATGTATTAGTAATCTAATTACATTGATTCGTTTGGGTTTTTATGCGTTTCATTCAGAAATGACAAGACTAAATCCATGTACAAATTTGTAGATTGACTTGGATGTTAGTTCAAAGACTGTTTTTGACTTAAAATGTAAAGAATATACGTGTGTGAGTAATTAAAAAGAAATATTACTTATTGTTCCATGATAAATATCGCAGAAAAAGAAAAAACTCGGTAGTCGTTAGCGCACAATTAACATGAATTCGCGACGAACACTGACTGGACTGGTTACCAATCAAAACATCGAATTTCCTATTTTATTTCTATGAAGAGTCGTGTAATACATATGTGACAAGGAGGCAAAACTATTACAGATACGATTTTTCATTTGTGCGAAGGAGGTAGAACTATATAAACGATATTATACGGCCAAATCTAAGCAAAGATGCGCTTAAGTAAACCGACCCATGGTGGGTCGATTGTCAGATGCGCTTAAGTAAACAATCGACCCATGGTGGGTCGATTGTCAGATGAACGGAATAACTTTAACTTTATCTAAAGTTGTGGTGCAATGCAACCCAGGCTAAGAAATGAATAGGTCCTATGTAATGTCTCAAAAGTTAAGTAAGTATTAATCTTTGGACATTGCCTCAATAAAACAAATAAACAAAATCTGGAGGAGTGTCTTGAACCTTAATCATAAACTAAAATGATTTTTAAAATCAACCCGACGTTTCGGTCGCTTTTCAGCTTCCGTGGTCCCGGGCAGACTGAGGTGACATTTGTCTGACAGAAGTTTGAAAAAATTATATGAAGCTACCTCCATCGATTTCGTAAACGCCTTGCGTAGCGTTCAGGATTAACACAATAATTACATAGGGTATCTTGAGGTCTTGCAGACTGCTGCGGCTGGCATTTAATCTTGCTAAGTATGGGATCCCATGATGTTGATAATCTTCTCTATCGAAATTTGGGTGTTTTTTAATTTCTATAGCCTCGCGTACCATTCGTCCACAATCACAATCTAATGTGGACTCTCATATATTGGTCAAACGAAGAGAGCTGTATCCACCCGCGTTTCTTGAAGGCGGTTTTTTTTAATTTTAAAATAATTTATTTTTTGTTTTTTAGTGGTGTAACTATTACTGTAATACTTAATGTATTACAGTAAAAGTAGGTAGGTATTTTAATTACTACGACTAATATCTATAAGTAGTAAGTAGTCTTTATCATCAGTTCTAGAGGTGTGTACGAGTAATGGCGGCTTTTCTGGAATGGCAAAGAAACGAAACTAGCTATTGAATTCTAATAGCGATTTCGAAAACTATCTATTCCAGTAGCTGGTTTTTAGGCAGTCAAGCATAAGGCAAATTCAAAGTGTAGTGATAAAACCCGCTATTAAGATAGATAGTTTTGTAATGTTTAAAAAACTATCGCTACTCTAGTGATAGATGGTTTGAATAGGTACTATGGCTCTTCCTTTATGACGCACAACACTGTTGTGGACATCTTCTGGTTAGGCTTTGTCCAGCTGTGGACATCTTTCGGCTGGAGTGATGTAGATGATGGTGATGGTGGTGATGATGTTGATAGAGGTGGTGATGAAGATGATGGGGTTGATGATAGACATGGTGATGATGAAAATGATGATGATGATGACGGTGATGACGATCATGACACGCATAATAATATTAACATCTCCTTTATCATCATCATCTTTATCATAATCACCTCCAATTCATCATCCCCTCCATCATCATCATCATCGAATCAAACGGTTATCTCACACCGCTGGACTTGGACTAAACGGGTCGTCAAAATGCTATGTGTCGTGTGCTATGAAATTTGAGTATTTCCCTCGATTTCTCCAGGATCCCATCATCACATCTTGACATGGTGACAATGGGACTACCTGTGAGGTATACCCACCCCTTCAAACAAAAAAAAATGACCAAATTGGTACAGGCGTTTTCGAACAATCGCGGTTAATAATAATAATGTTTTAAACAAACGTGTAACTATTATTAGTATTACTACAGTAAAATAGAATAGAATAGTAGGTATTTCAACTAAAAAGGTACCATATATAGTCTTCATCATCAGTTCCACTTCATCAAATTGTGCCTTCCGAAAGCAAACACACGGAACTTTATATAATATCGAAAACCTTTCAAGTGTGCTATAAAATTTGAAGAGTTCCCTCGATTTCTCCAGGATCCCATCATCACATCTTGTCATGGTGACAATGGGCCCACCTGTGAGGTATACGGCCACAAGACACGGAACATTATAATTATAAAAAACATCGAAAATGTTTCAAGTGTGCTATGAAATTTGAAGAGTTCCCTCGATTTCTCCAGGATCCCATCATCACACATTGACATGGTTACAATGGGACCAACTGTGAGGCACACTCTTTCAAACATAACCAAAATTATCCAAATCGGTACAGGCGTTTTTTTGGAAGTCGGTTAAAAAAGGGTTCAAGTTACATCACTTGTACGCACGGGAATATAGATATACACATATATATAGAGGCTCTGCGTTCGTTAGTTGAGGAATAAAATCTTTAGAGAGGCTGTGAATTGAATCAAAAACAGAAAAAAAAACAACAGTTAACTTTATTTACAGACAGAATTACCTAAACCGTTCTTACTCTTAGTACTACATTTGTGCATGTATTGATCCATAATACTTCAACTCTTCTTCGGTAACTGACGGTCGAAATGTCTCTACTCCGTGCCATAACTCCGATACGCCTAATATAACAGAATCCGGAGTCAAGTCTGTTTCTTTGATTAATCCTGTAAAAGAGGAAATCATAACATTATTGGGCCATAAATTACCATCTAACCGGAATACGATAGTGTTGAACACTACCATTTGGCGGCAAATAGGTTAGTAATGCGGTGGTGCCTACGTCCTCAAGTTCCTACACTGGAACTCGACCACCAGTAAAGTGTTGCCACTATTGAAGCCTAAATTATTACCCATATTACCATGTTGTACACTTTCTCATATTATTTTTTTTAACGTACCACTATGAATTTTAGCAACGAGAGCGCGTACAGCCGCGGAGCGGGCTGTGGACACAACTTGCAACAAATCCGCTCCCGTGCAGCGATCCGGCAGTGCTTCCGCTACAGACTCTAAATTCACCTCTGGCCGAAGTTTGTAACTGTAAAAACATTTTTTTTAAAGGATCATTTCGAGATTTTTACGGAAACTATGAAAAAAGGTTGACAGTAAAACAGATTTGGAATATTATCTAGTGAACCTAAAGAAAATTTTCTGGTATTTAACATATTTTTAACTCTCTGGCATAAAAAATGTTTAAATACCAGGTTATGTTGTTTAAGGTCCCTTGGTTGTACTGTTTTACATATGAAACTTGCCATGATTCTTTATATACCTATACATATAAAAGCTAAATGGTCATTTATCACGATATGCCGAAAATTGCAAGACGTAGAAAGGTGAAATTTGGAAGAAAGTTAGTTTATGGTTAGTAGGCGTCCACTTAGAAATAATTTTGCGACGAAGCCGGATAAAAAAAGTTCAACTTTGTATGAATATTTTTCAGGTCAAAAATGACATCCGTCTCTGACCAGAACACAATAGTACTGAACACTGCCACTTAGTTGCAAGTAGATTAGGTAATGTAGTGGTGCCTATTTCCTCGAGCTCCACCTGGATGGAATGGTGGACAATTTGAGATTCAGTCTAAAATACGAAGTATTTATATCTTAATAACTGTACTCTTTGAAGGCATCGGCACCTACTGAAGGAGAATTCTTCCGCTAGTGCTGTCATTCAACCGAACAATGGCGGTCAAACCATTCCAATAGGTAGTAACATTTACAACGCGGGATGGGTAGCAGCGTCCTGCGATAAAACCACAGCCACTGCGATCGCCAATCCGTCTGCGAAGATTGGCGACTATGGCATATTCTCCCCTAATGACGCACAACGCTGTTGTGGACGTCTTTGGGGAAGGCTTTGTCCAGCAGTGGACATCTTTCGACTGGAGTGATGAACTGTACCTTCTACATAGTGCCTTGAGCACACAAGTTTTTTCTTGCAATCCACAGTAGGGGCCGACGTACGTCAGCTTGTCGAGTCGTCCGGGCCTCAGGAGGGACTGCTCCAGCAAGTCCGGGCGGTTTGTTGCGCCCATTATAAAAACAAAACTTGATCGATCAGCATCTAAAATTAAGATAAAGCACAATAACAATACATATTGAATAATTGATTTAGTTATTTTGAAATTAAGGAATAATGAGGAAAGGAAAATTTGAATTTGAGCAGAAAGGGCTAAATGTGCAGTTTCGACCTCTGCCCGAATTAATAGCGACAGCTACAGACTAAAGGCGTTACAAAAGCGATAAGTCGTCAGATAATCGCTCTTGCTAGCAACAGAAGTCGATTTGTTATCAAATTGAGGATTTTGGGATACAATGAGGCTAAATTGAGATGACATCTCTATGTCAACTTTACCTTCGCCGCTCGTGACGCCATCAATTTCAGCCAGCAACTGACTGACGACCCGGTCGCTAGCTCCACCTGAGTCCCCCGCGGCGCCCCGTCGAGGCGCGAGCGCGTCTAATTCGTCTAGAAATACGATACAAGGCGACGACGCCCGAGCAGATTCGAATACTGAAATCAAAATAATGTTTGTACGACAAATAACTTATTTATCCCGACTGAAAGCAAATCATTTTGATTGATAGTATAAAGCTTAACTCTTACTCTCGTATTCAACAACAAATTCGGCAACGTTGCGCGTTGTTGTGCAACACTGTCGAACTTCTTGAGCGTCAGCGGGGGGCGTAATTCGCAAGTCATATTGTTGCTTTATAGAGTTGAAAATCTATTGAAGTGTAAGTGGGGACGTAACGCGCAATGTTACAGAACATACGTTACGCGTTGTTGTCCATAAAAAATATGTTGCCTAGTGGATATATTTCTAAGAAGGTAGTTACACACAAAATGAAATACAGCGCCATCTATTAGCACGAACCTACGCCACCTGTTAGGTATGAAAAATCTCACACGACAAAAAGTTTCTAAAAATGTTTCACTATTACATCATCTACATATTATACATAAATATAGCTTTTACTTTTTCAATGTTATTTATTGTATAAGTAACGAAGATTCTAACCTTTCCTCACATTTTCTTCTGATTGACCAATATACATGTTAAGTAGTTCCGGACCTTTGACACTCATAAAACTGACATTGAGTTCAGTACTGACTGCTTTTGCAACCAACGTCTTTCCACAACCAGGAGGACCATAAAGCAATATACCTAGAAATAAATTCCAATTTATTAATAACTCCCCCCCAAAAAGGGGAGAGACTCGTGCCCAGCAGTGAGACGTATAATGGGTTGCCATTATTATTAATTAATAACTATGAACAAATGACAAGAAATACCAGTACAATTTTACTGATTCATGTATTTTTGTCCAGTATTTAAAAGTGAAACGCAGATCCATCACACACGTGTCGAATTGCTCATGATTTGAGCAATATCGGTATCAAACGCTTCGTTTGTAAGTCACCGCCATATTATATTATATTATATTTTCAGCAACATTATTACACGCGGAAATGTTACGCGAAAAATACCAGTCCCACGCGACTTGAGTATGATACTTAGATATATTATTTACGTGTATTATCTAAGTATCATACTCAAGTGTTATGAATAGCGTGGCGTGTATGTCGACTATTGTCAACGCATGTGCGAATCGCAATCGCTTAGAATCGAGTCCAAGTCGAGTCGACGCGAGTGCTAAGGGTAAGTATGTGTGAGTTGGCTAACCTGATCTTTTAAGTGACGAATTTTTAAATAAATGTGGAAACTTTATAGGAAACTCTATAGTTTTTAATAACTCTTTCTTAAGTTTTTCAAGGCCTCCAATATCTTCCCAGTATACTTTTGGAATCTTAGGAGCGTCCAGGTGTTGGCTTTGTAGACTTCTGATAGACTCTGAAAGTATCAGATTAATAAATCAAATTATTTTTTAATATAAACTTTCACTGGTGGTTGAGTTCCATTGTTCCTACACTGCAACTCTACCACTTACCACCAGAGAAAGCTATAACTCCAGTGCGTAGGCACCACCGCATTACCTAATCTATCTGCCGCCAAATGGTAGTGTTCAGTACCTATCGTGTTATGTTTTGATGGTAATTATTTAATGAATGTGTAGCCCCATTATTATAGCTACCACAGAACCAGGAAATGGATCTCAGGGGAGGCAACGCATCTGGATTTAGACCTCTAGTTTTTGTATAGGTGTCTATAGGCTGCAGTCATCACTTATCATCCATATCAACTGCAAGCTATTGTATGTATGAATAATGTTAATTAGATTAATATATTAAAAATTAGATTAATAGATTAGATGAATAATTTAATGCAGATTGAACTAAAAATCACACATTTAAGTTTAAGCTTTATTTAAAATTTTGCAGTGCCAGAAAATGGCAACTAAGTATTACTACAACCTAATTTTAAGAACTTTATGTATCTACTTAGTTAGCCAGTAAATGACTAAGACTATGAGCTTGTTGGCCACCATCATAACAAAAAAAATGTACCTAAAGCTGTATTGAAGTCCTCTTCATGTATATTTTGTAAATTAGGATCCTGAGGAAGTTTATGTTGTTTCAAGTAAGATTCCCTCATAGCAAAATGAACTAATGTATCTAGATCACCATGTAAAAATGTTTCCGTTTTCGATGCTACCCTTTGTAACACATCGTTTGAATATTTACTTAAATTAACAGCATCTATATAGTCATTTAGAATCATCTCCTTTGAAATTATAGATTCTTTCTCATCAACATCAATATTTAAATTCATTGCTGCAGTAAACCACTGAAGCATTTCTAGTCTTTGCTTAACATTTGGTCTAGGTATGTGGAATTTCTCCAAGAATATTCTCATTATATTTGGTTTTAAGTCAACTTTTTCAGTTATTGCTATGAAAATGATTGAATGTTTAGAATAATTTTGATACAAGTCATTAATTGTGTTCAAGAAATATTCCATAACTCTGTGATCTTCATTATTTTCTGGATCCACAGCAAATACCTGTAATAAACAAACAAATATATGGCAAGTCATTAAAGGAGAATGACCAAAGTCGCCCTGATTGGCGTCTTAACAACTTGTATGTAGAAAATTGTTTTTTAAATTTAGATTTCACTCACATTTTTTTCACGTTAAAACGAATGGGGATTTACAAGATATTTTTTAAAAGTTAATAAATTATTTTGTAGTGCACTGCCAATCACAGACCAATAACCAAGCTGCCAATGTCAACACCATTGCATTATTTACTTTTTTGCGTTGGACACTTTTTTTAGAACTTTGTCGAAATAAAATCGATTTCAACGATCGATTGCTTTATTATCGATATTCAACGGAATAGATTATTCATGTCTACTATTTGTCTTGTATAATCACTAGGTATCGAGAGGATATAATTTGAACAGTACCTTAGTTTTGACTTAGCTCAAATTCATCATATAAATGTCTCACTTTTTATCATCATATATCACTTTTTATTAGCGGCAAATAGAAAAACAGTTAACATTGATGGTATGGTGAATATATAGCATAAAAAGACCCACACGAAAACCAAATATTTATTTATTAATTGTTAAGTATTTAATATTTGACTGATATTACTACCTGGAGAAGAATCATGACTACGCCACGCGGTTAAACTATAATACTTTATGTAAGTAATAGGTTGGGGAAAAAGTCTTTTCGCATTTTAGTATGTATGAACTTGTAATAAAATCTCTTTGGCTGTAGTATTTGTATCTGGCTGGTTTTGGTATCATTGAAAGTTAAAATATTAAAGAACATAATTCCAAATTCAAATTAGGCAAATGTGTGATTTTCATTTGTTTTTCGTACTGTCAAGATGAGTGAATCTAATGAAGAAATTCGATACATTTTAAAATTTTTCTACAAAAAAGGTAAAAATGCAACGCAAGCAGCGAAAAAAATTTGCGATGTTTATGGACCTAGTACAGTGTCTGTGAGAGTAGCACAAATTTGGTTTAAGCGTTTTCAATCCGGAAATTTTGATGTCAAAGATGCACCTCGCTCTGGTCGCCCTATTACGGATAAAATGAATGCCATTTTTGAAAAAGTGGAGCAAGATCGACATATCAGTAGTTACGACGTAGCTGAAGAACTGAGAATTGATCACAAAACAGTTTTGGCGCATTTGAAAAAAGCTGGGTACAAAAAAAAAGCTCGATATTTGGGTACCTCACGAGCTCACTGAAAGAAACCTAATGAACCGTGTACTCATTTGTGATTCTTTATTACGACGTAAAGAAACCGAATCATTTTTGAAGAAGCTGATAACTGGTGATGAAAAGTGGATCACGTACAACAAGAACGTGCGAAAAAGGTCGTGGTCAAAGGCCGGTCAGGCTTCACAGACTGTGGCGAAACCCGGGTTAACTCGCAAAAAGGTGATGTTGTGTGTGTGGTGGGATTGGAAGGGCATTATTCATTATGAGCTATTACCACCAGACAGGACTATCGATTCTGAACTCTACTGCGAACAACTGATGAGATTAAAGCAAGAAGTTGAGAGAAAGCGGCCGGAATTGATCAACAGAAGGGGTGTGGTGTTTCATCATGATAACGCTAGACCTCACACATCTATAGCCACTCAGCAAAAATTAAGAGAGTTTGGCTGGGAGGTGTTAATGCATCCGCCGTATAGTCCTGACCTTGCACCTTCAGATTTCCACCTGTTTCGGTCTCTTCAGAATTCCATATGCAATGTCAGGTTAACATCACGAGAGGACTGCCAAATCCACTTGTCGCGGTATTTTGATGAGAAGTCCCAAAATTTTTATAGCAATGGGATCATGTCCCTACCTACAAGATGGCCAAAGGTTATCGAACAAAATGGTACATACATACTTTAGTTAAATTTAAATAAACTATATTAAAAAATGTTTTGAATTATGTTAAAAAATGCGAAGAAACTTTTTCCCCAACCTAATTTTTAACGCTTATTTTAGTAACCTCTGGCAGGCACAGCACACAAAACTTAACCTCAAAATAACCAAAAGTTCGTAATGCAGTTTTTTAAAAACTCCTATTGATACCGATTTTCTTTTTTGCGCACGCATTTCTTAAGATATTGCCTATATTTTGCGAGTAATCCCGTCGAGAAGCAAGAAGGGCGAACTCCCATACAAAATTGGTCATTCTCCTTTAATATTTCCTGGCCAAGGTTAATTGAACAAGAAATATTTATACCCATAATAGCCATAATATACATCATCATCATCATCACTCCAGCCGAAACACGTTCACTGTTGGACAAAGGCTTCCCCAAAGACGCCCACTATAGTGCTGTACGACATTAGGGGAGAATTATGCCATAATAGCCACGTTTGTCAGACGGATTGGCGATCGCAGTGGTGGAAGTTTTATCACGGGACGCTGTTGTCCGCCCATGCCGCGTTGTTACTTGTAATACCCCCACATTAGAATGATTTGACTGCCATTGTTCTGTTGACTTACTGCACTAGCGGCAGAATTCTTCACTACTATAGGGCGATGGAGTCGTCAAGTCCCGATCGCCTTCTACCACTCATATTATAAATAGTTAAACATAATACCTATAAGGTATTATTAATATTACAAGTAAGGTATTAATATTACCTACTAGCGGCCCACCCCGGCTTCGCGCGGTTGCTATGTGTTACCTACCCTCTCCTATTCATCTTAGAGTGATGTTATGTATTCATCGTAAAGCCTAAAGCCTTCCTCAATAAATAAGCTATCGAACACTGAAAGAATTTTTCAAAGCGGACCCGTAGTTTCTGAGATTTGCGCGTTCAAACAAACAAACAAACTCTTCAGCTTTATAATATTGAGTATAGATAAGGTATTATTAAAAATAATACTTATAAGGTATTATTTAGATATCCAGTTTACTCCTATGAACATTGTAATTGGTATTATGCTTTTAAAACAGACATGAAAACAAACCTACATTCATAATACAAGTAGTTCTCGAAATATTTTTAATTTACCTCAAAGTTATCCATTAATACAATGGCAGGTGCAGCAGTTTTGGCTTTTTGTATCATCAAATTAATTTTACTTTCAGTTTGTTTTGCAGTAGAACTTTGCAGACTATTACAATCGTTTTGAAGGCAATTGAGACCTGAAAATTTAAAAAAGATATATTCATTAAGATAATCTTTTTTTTAATGATAAATGCTGAAATGCTTTTCCATTACATAATAATTTGCCACTATGATTACATAAAAAAGTACAATACTTACCATTATATTTTGATATTACTTTAACAAGTAAATGTCGTCCAGTGCCTGATGCACCAGTAAGAAGCAACATTGGGACGATAGGGCTGGACATGGAGGAAGACAAACTTTCTGTTGATAAAGCATAATGATCAGACTCAGTAATAATGCAACAGTTAAGTTTGTCTTTTTGTTATTAATCTTAGTGTTGTAAAATATTGATGCTTAAATTACAAACATTTGCAGCCAATAAAACCATATAACAGTATTTTACTGAAATAATATGTAGGGCTCTGGCAGAGGTGTATAAGAGGGTGACTCTAGTGACATTCATAATTTTGTTTTCAAACATCATAGAAGAGCACTGTGTATTTTCAGCTATGAGAAAAAATTACCAAAATAATATATACCTCCTAATCCAGGGACTGAGCCCAGAGGAAGACGTGAATGTAAATTTTATTGGTCGTAGAGCTCCAGTGTCAGAGCTTGAGGATGTTGGCACCACTGCATTACCTAATCTAAATGGTAATGTTCAGCCATATTGTTTTCAGGCTCCCACAGTATACTTTCAAGAGATAAACAGAAACTTTTTTTTTATTCCAAGGCAAAGTCAAAATTATTGAAATTTTTAAAAATATAAAACATAGTTTTATTAATCCTTACCTATATCCCCTGACAAAAATGGAGCAATAGCCTCTTGCATCTGATGAAACTTTTCTCTCAGCCCAGTGGGACACAAATGTAGGGCACACAAACTCTTCAATTCCATATCTTGCGGCTTAAAATATTCAATTTGTGGCTTCACCGAGTGTATATTTTCTCCCAATGTCAAATGGGTTACACCTTTCACAATGTAGAATGTCTGCACCACATTTTTGGTGCAATTCGAGTCAGTTTTAAGGTCACTAGAGAGCTTCTTACATTTGAAAAACAATTTTCCTGTTGATTCTATTAAATCAATATACTTGAAATGATGTTTGGTTGTTATACCTGTGTTCAAGTCTATGCATATTACATCATTAGGACTAACTAATTTTGGTATTTCAAAATGGTTGTTTAATATTTCCTTTATAAAATCATTTGCTAAATCATACTCGTTAACAATTAAATTAACTTCTGCAGCAGCCGCTATCTTTGGTGCAAATTCAAAAGACAGAATGGGATGGAATGTAATTTCTAATTTACTGTACCTGTCCAATGCTAACATTGATGCAATATTTTGATGTTCACATTCTGATGTATAAGCTACATTGTCTTTTATACATTTCACACCAACTACGGGGATTATTCTAGAATTATCCAAATCTTCAGTAACATCAGGCCACTTTCTTTTATGGAAGTCGGAAGTCATGAAGCTCAGATTGTATTTTAAAATGTTGTAGCTTGCATTCTTTTTCTGGTTCTTTTCTTTGTATTTCTTTTTAATATTTGGACTTAATTTGACAGTGACCCATAATACTCCCTGATCTCTGTAGAATAAGTTTTCAGCACAGAGTTGAATGAAATGCTCTTTTGGTATTAAAATGCATTTGTGTATGAGTATAGGAAGAATTTCATCATTAATTTGGTCCTTCAATACAGAATGTATAACATGTGATGGTAGGGTCTTCAATTCAAATGTGTCCATTTTCCTCAGAGCTAAATTGTTTTTACTATAGTAATACCTATACTTTATTGCGAGGTAAACCAGAAACGCGTAGCAGTTGAACTTTGGATAGATCACTTTGAGACAAAACTTCAACACCCATATTTTAACAGAGTTCTTTTCATTCATAATATTTACTGTCAAATTATTTACTTCTTGATTTTTTCTTAAAGATTGTATTTTAGACGACGTTGTTGATTATACTTTTTGTAGAACTGAATAGAATTGATGAGAATTCAAGTGTTATCATCATGTTATCACAAATCAAAACAAGGCGAAGGCGAAAAAGATACGGTAAGGACAAATCGCTTCTTTACAAGAATAATGTGACATTTCATCCAAATCGTTCCTTATGAAATGCAACATTATTCTTATAAGAATAACGTGACATTTCATCTAAATCGTTCTATATGAAATGTCACATTATTCTTGTAAAGAGGCGAAATGTACTCTGTGGGCTGTGGGTAAGGAATTTGACTTTTTTTGGCAGATAGTATGACACTGACAACTGATGACAGACAAAATGGGACTGCTTAGAAAAACTAAGATCTTATAGGTTAAGATCCCATAACACAAACATTTCGTTCATCGAGTTTATGCTGCAAACCCATTTTTTACGCATATTTATGATCCAGAAAATATAAATTCACTAGGTTGCCTATCAAAATGTGGCCGCAAGTATTTTTAAGTAATTTTTTTAAAATTATTTTTGGGACAAAATTTCGTTGACTTATTTTTTCAATAAAATATCGTCCACTTCACGGCAATATATGTAAAGAAAGAAGTGTAAACGGGTATGATCAAGGAAACGTTCTTACGTTGATGACGTACATTAATCTATTATATAAAAATAAGTCGGGTTTTCCTTCCTGACGCTATAACTCCAGAACGCACAAACCGATTTCCACGGTTTTGCATTTGTTGGAAAGGTCTCGGGCTCCGTGAGGTTTACAGCAAAGAAAATAATTCAGTATTATAAAACGACATTCACGCGGGCGAAGCCGCGGGCAACAGCTAGTTAGTTATATATCAAATTAAAGCTATTTTTTTCTCATTATTATGGTATGCAGTTGCCAAATTAAATCTGGCCGAAAATAAGGGTTGCTGGCTGTTTATTAACAATTGAATCCACCGATGCTTTTGGATATCATACAGAGTGTTTTAAAAAAACAGTTTTGAAGAAAAGAAAAGTTACGCGCTAGCTATTTTTTACAATATTTACAATATTAACCATCTTTAACAGCCAGCAACCCTTTTTTGCGGCCAGATTTAATTTGGCAACTACATAGGGGCCGTTCAAGTATTACGTAAGCAGATTTATTACAATGTTTTACCCCCCCATCCCCCTTGTCAGCAAAAGTAAGCAAAGCTCTTACCCCCTCCCCCCATGCTTACGTAAACATTTTTTCAATTATTGTATTGTTTTTTTTTAATTTTAAAATTATAATGTTATAATTATAATTTTGAAAACAAGAAAATAGATTTAGGATCGAGATTAGATGTGATAAGTAAATAACTGCCGATGACGTAATCATCATCTAGACTCCCCTACCCCCCATGTCATCCAAAATAAGCAGATCAAAGACCCACCCGCCCCCCCATAGTGCTCACGTAATACTTGAACAACCCCATACCATAATTATGAGAAAAAAATTAGCTTTAATTTGATATCTATCTAATTAATGTACGTCATCAACGTAAGAACGTTTCCTTGATCATACCTGCTATTGATTACAGGAAGCCTGTAATAATGTGCCCCATGCATTATGATCTCAAGGAATCATAATAATATATGCGAGCGTGTAGCAGAGAAAGATGAAACTCCTTTTAACAGGCCCCTTTTTAAAATTCCGATGAAAGAGCATCTCGTATGTAGCACCTCCTTGTTTTAAATCTGCTGTTGTCATCTTAAGTACCTACCAAAGAGTATACAAATACTACACAATAAACAAGAGTTTTATTATCTTCGAATTACTACGAAATTACGAACAATAAAATTTGTGTAATTTTAATATGAATTTAACATGGGCTGCTTTCAACAACATTAGGCTTCTTCTCATGGCCTGTATGCCCGTTGTAATATTCTATTTGATTTGGTTGGTGAATACTTCAGAGGCAATACGCAGTGAAGAAGGGATGTTACTAGATTTGGTATGTTGGCCAGACGGTAACGCGATACCAGTCATCATTGCCTGTGGCTCAATCGCTGCTGTAGTTGTTGAGGTAGTTACGTACATAATTTTGGAAAATCCATTCCTAGATTTTTTTTATGTAAAGGAAGTGGGAAACCAGCATACAGTTCACATTGATGTTATGTGATGACTGCAAACTATAGACACTTACACAAAGACCAAGGTCAAAATTCAGATGCGTTATCACTCTTGAGGCCTTAAAGCCAAATTACAAATTCAGTCCAGGGAGCCGTGGAGCAGTTTGGCTCTTTAGCCCTCTAAAGAGCCAAACTGCTGGCTGTGGGCAGGTTGGCTTTAGGGATGTAAGTGTAGGTGGGTTCACATCAGACAAATCAGTTGTTTAAAGTCAGAAGTTTAACTAACTCTAAAAGTTGGCAAGTTTATAACCGTCAGTCAGCTCAGTCCTATGAATAAGTATAGGTATTAACCTACCGAAGCGCGCATGGCCCGGCGGCTGGTATAGATCGTAAACGATTTACTCGGTTAAGCACTACGGGTGCGGTCGCGTAGTGTGATGGGTGACCGTTAGTGGCAAATTAAGGCGCGTTTCCGTGCTTCGGAGGGCACGTTAACCGTCGGTCCCGGTTGCTATCGATAGATAGCAGTCGTTAAACCTTGTCGGAGGCCTTATGGGCGGTTTGAAAAACATCCGACAGCGGGTTGGCCATTAACCCCAACACCTCCACCAATCCGCATTGGAGCAGCGTGGTGGAGTTAGCTCCAGGAATCCCCCTAAAAAAGGGGAAAGACTCGTGCCCAGCAGTGGGACGTATTAACCTACCTAATGTTCAGTGCCCTGAAATGCTTTTACTTACTAATTTAGAGCTGTTGAGAAATTTACTGTACCTAATTTAGAGTACCTAGTTCATATGTTAAAACAAGCAGCTCAACCCTTGGGTACCTATATCTGAGCTAAGTACTTTTAAACAGTAAAGCCATGTATTCATTAGGCGACATGTCGCAGGGATATGCCACGCGACATATCGCGTGACATTACGTTGTATGTATCTGCGACTTGTTGGGACAATGTCGCTCAATATTTGCTCGTCCACATTATACAGTTGTGATTGAGATGTCGCCTGAGGAGCTAGTGTTGTTCTTTGCCGCTTACATTTTTATTCGGAAGAACATTACAAATATTTTTTAAAATTAATTATACCTTTTTTTCGTCACGTCCTCACTGCGC
This sequence comes from Macrosoma leucophasiata, assembly GCA_036365455.1. NCBI lineage: Eukaryota > Metazoa > Arthropoda > Insecta > Lepidoptera > Hedylidae > Macrosoma > Macrosoma leucophasiata. The sequence goes on along the minus strand of JAWQUS010000002.1, from coordinate 7,379,229 downwards.
AAACCTTGTCGGGCGACTGTCGAGGGTCACGAAAGTCGCGCATGTCGACGCTCAGCGAGCGTCTACATGGGACTTGTTCTGTGACACGTAGATGTCCGCTGCGATGTCGGGCGATATCGCTTGCGACCTCGCCCGACACGTAGAATACATGTCGAGCGACAGAGTCGCAGAACAAATGTCCCCTAGTGAAAACGGGGCATAACGTATTGTTTTGCAATTTACAGCTTTATGGCTTGTATCAGTTATTCAGAGCTGGTCTACCAAAGAGAGAGTACAATGTTACAAACGGTCTCTACTACTACGTGTGGGCTCTTATTGTTATGATAATTCTATTTTTAGCTATAATGTTTTATTCCGGACTGCAATCGACGATAATACGAGGTATTAATCTACACTTATCTAGTTATAATACCTAAAACAAAACTTCTTGAGTACATTTACTTACCTACCTACTAAACCTACCATTTTTTGGTAATAGAGGTAGAAATTACATATTTAACCGATACCAGCCGATACACCCTATATATGTATTATCACTACGCCCTCGCATTTTACTTTTTCTTGGCGCCGGCTTTTCGTAGCCATTCGGGACCATCTGGGTGGCTAGAATCTGCGCTCTTGCAGTTCAACGATTAGGGTCATTTTAGTCATCTCTTACATTGTATGCCTTAGGTGCCTGTAGGCAGAAGACTAAATAAGTCCTATTTACTAGTGCTAGAGTCCCAGTGTCGGAGCTTGAGACCGCAGACGTAGTAATACTACATATTATAACCGCATTACATAATCTATTTGCCGCCAAATGGTAATGTTTAGGTGAATGAGTTTCAAATCGCAGTTTGCAAATCTCCGGAGTACCTACATAAGTAGGTTCACTTAGGTATATACAGACACTTAGGTGCTTAATAGTTTCCTGTTTTCGTGATAATTACTTATAATAGATATTTTCAGCCAAAATAAAAGGCGGAATAACCAAAGCAATGTTGCGTTATGCCAGCCATTTGCCTTCAAAGATCGCAATAGACAGACTACAGACGAGGTTTCACTGCTGTGGGCGCGTCAACTATCAGGAGTGGTATTATATACCCTGGTATTCAGACGGTGGGAATGTCGATGAGAATGATATGTTAGTATAAAAACTTTATAGTTAATAATTCGTGACGTCATAAGTAGGTAGTCCCAATAATACTTTAAGTATCTATTTACCGCTGGAGCGCAGGAAAGTTTTGCCATCAGCTATTAGGTACTGCTGTTGTGACCAAAACCAGTGTCTTAGACCGTTTGCTCTGAGAACTGAGTTTAATAAAACACGTTTTAGCTTAAAATTTGCATCCAATTTCAACCTTATCACGAACAATTTTCGTCGGTAAAATCTAATAGTGTTATTGAACTTGTTTACGTACGTAAAACGCGTCATAATAAGACGGTGAAATCGGCCCTTAAACGACTAGAGCTTGTCTAAGCTGAATTGACGCGCCCCACTACTTAATTAGTTGCTTTCGATGTGTGAGTGCAAGTGTTGGTGGTGACATTTTATCTGTGTGGGAGCGTAGTAGTTCTAGTATTCTAGTAGTCGACGCTCCCACACAGATAAAGTGTCACCACCAACACTTATTAGTATTTGGGTGGTGGGGCGCGTCATTTCAGCTTAGACAAGCTTCTACCTACCTACTTCTGTACAAATTAGGCAAGACTTTGATTTTGGTTCTTACGAAGTACCACCTATACATACACGCAAGAGGTTCTTCGTAATAAGATTCTGAGTATTGTTATCGCTTTCATACAGCCTTTTGCTATTGTTCTTATTGGCGGTACGAAAGAAACAAAATCAAAGGAAAATCGAAGAACAAAAGATTAAGTTAGGCGGTCGAGCTGCAGTTGTTGTCAACGTCAGCTATGGATAAATATATAATGTAGCTGACGCTGACAGCATGAAATAGGTACTATGCCCAATAGGCTAACTATTGATGAATTAGAAGAGAAGACGTGGTAAAGGTACATCTTAAATTTTTACTTCAGCGCAAAAGTAAGGAAATACCTAATTGGCTGAATTCGTTAAATATAGACTGATTGTAATCTTAGAAATATGAATTTAATAATTACGTACTCATGATTAAAATAATTAGGTATGTTAATTACCTACTATCTCTGTCGTGGGAATGAGCATAGACCTTCTCGAAAATAGTTTCCGTTAAATGAAAAAATGAGTATTGAGTATTGTAGAGCCTTGGTGCCGTTATGATAATGGAAGGTGGCAAACAAACATGCAGTTCACATGATTTTTTTGTGATGACTGCAGCCTATACACATCTACATAAAAACCAGAGGTCTAAATGCAGATGCGTTGCCACACTTGAGATCTTAGTTGTTATAATTATCTCATTGATAGAAAAATGAAAAAAGGCATGCTCAAATGGTTCGGGCATAAAGAAAGAATATCGAATGAGCGAATGACTAAACAGATATACAATGCGAATGTGGATGGTTGCAGAGGCCCAGGAAGACTAAGACTAACCTACCATGACCAAATAGGTCGAGTACTGTCTGGGAGTGGAATCAAAAGTTTTAGGAATCGACATGCAATGATGAATGTATAAGAAGCACGGGAGGCAGGGGTGTATTTACTAGGGCCAGAAGGGCTATAGCCCGGGGCGGTAGGTCACGAGGGGCGGCCGGTAGGCTGCCCCAGGGGCTTTGGTTTGGACGTTTGAAAAATCCAAAAAAATATTTCAAGACGGAAGCCTAAAACGCCCCGCCCCTTTTCACATGTTGATTTCATATCTGAAGAAATTTTAAATTCAATTGATGTATGAAAGCCGCTCCTTGTGTTGTGCGTGGATTACTGAAGAAATTCGAATTGGTTGAGATGATTACTCGGAACGTGTTAATTTCAATTCTTTTCAAATAATTTCATTTTTATTTCACTTGATACGTACAAATTTACTTTGTCATCCTTCGTTATCTGAAGTTTTTAGTTTAAAAACGGACAATGATAATCTTGGACGTTGGTCATCGGGGGGTGGCAGAGGGGGGCAGCTGCTCCTCTCTATAGAATAGAAACTAAAAGCAACACAATTTAAACTTTGTATTTGTATTTGTACACAGGAAAGACTGATATGTACCATAAGTATAGGTACCAACTTGCCCCCTCTAGCAGTATTATTCTCTGCCTCTAGAGCCAAGCTGCCCTCTCTAATTCGTTGGCTGGCGACGTCTTTACTAAATTTAATACCAGCTAAAAGAAAACGTCAAAAGCTTTGACCCCTTATCTTATTGCTGAACATTCACGATAATTTCGCAACAAAAAGCCTTAATCCCTACTTCCCTACTAATATTATAAATGCTGTCTGTCTGTTACCTTTTCACGTCCAAACGACTGAACCGATTTTAATGAAATTTGGTACAGAGATAGAGCTGACTTTTAGAAAGAACATAGGCTTAGTGATTTATAAAACGACATACACACGGGCAAAGCCGCGGGCAACAGCTAGTCAAAAATAAAGCTACAGGTTTATTGGCTCAACTAAATTCCTTAGAAACAGCGATATTATCAGAATTCTGGGGATCAGTCCTAAAACAATTTAATACCGTTTCTAAAGTTTTGCAAGGTGTGGACACAAACGTTGAGGTAGTCTCCAGCCTTTACGATTCCCTGATTTTTTTTGAAAAATCAACGCGAATTATTCGATACATTTGTAAAAGAAAAAGCTGTAAAAGAAAAGTGTACTGAAGATTACAAAGACAGCCGCAAAAGGATAATAAAAAGAAAGAAGCGAGACGATGAGCAACGCGAAGGAGAAGTAATTTTATAAGGACGGGACTATTTTAAAGTGAATACTTTTTTGCCAATATATGCGACCAATTTTTGGGCGAGTTAAAGAGGCGTAAGACATTCTAGAAGAAGAAGAAGAAACATTTATTCAGAAACAACAGCACATTGAGACATTTACAAAAAAATATATATATGTCGGCAGGAGGCCTCTCCAGTCAGGACATCTAGGACATCTAGGTAGTATTGTCTGCGTTTCTTTCCATAAGCTGATATGTTATTCGTGTTTGTGGGCGTCTGTAGGTGGGAACTCGAGCGGGTGATGAAATAAAGCACAGGGTTTGGCAGAAGGTGAAGCAATAGTCGTTTATTGCCAAAGATCCGCCCATTCGAATACCTCCGACAGGGAAGAACGGGCAAGAAACCCTTCGAACTGGGAAACCACATTTACCAGGATACGATACTACTACTATCACTAGTCTTCTGCTCATTTGATTCAAAACTACCCGCGTTATATCACTTTAATATCACTGACGTTCACTATTCTAACTGGCAGCATAACTGCCCCATAATAATTCGATTCAACTGTGTGACTGTGACTGAATGATCGTTACTCTATGACTGACTGTCATAAACTATTTGCTAGCCTTTACAAACCCGATATCGGCAAGTCACTATCCCCCTCTTAGGGAGGTAAGGGACTTGGCGTGAAGATACATACATAAGTACATATTTGGAAATACTGGTGTTGTTATTTTTTTAGGTTGAGTCGTAAATTTGTCGGAGATAATGTACCCTACAGCTGTTGTTCTATGGAAGTTATGTGGCCTTGTATACATCACGGCGTTACTCAAATTGGCACAATATACAAATATAATCCGAATGTGCGTCATTTGATTTTAACTCTTAAATATAATTTACGTAGGATAGCAAGAAAAAAGTATATACTTATGTAGATATATTCAGTTGATATTGTTTGATTATGTTACAATAACGTAAGACAATAAAATTATTCTGACCATTTCTGATCAAATTGTTGTCGTTTGTTTTATACCATTAAGAGTATCTACTTAGGTATACCTACTTATTATATTTACCTATTGTTTTCAGCATTTAAGAATAAGCTGTAATTTGGACATTAAATAAGTATTTTAATTAGTTCGACTTGCCCTCAGGCAGCACGAAAAATATGACAAAAGATTTCTCATTGTTCTTGGACCCTGTAGGGTCCATCTGCTGCTTCAGGGAATAATTGTATAAATATGTAGATAGTAAATTATATAATTTCACTAGAAAATAAGTTTTAATACCTAGGTAGTTTCATTTAAGAACCTTGGCTTTATTAGTTTCCCTTCTAACCTTGAGTTTCATAGATTTATTATACTACTTTGGAGTTTAGATATTGAACTTTGTGGTTTTTGACGGAATAATAAAAAGCCGATAGAAATGACGATAAATCTATTTCCTAGACGGAATCCTGATAGAGTAAGATCCCAGAGCGATAAGACACAACTTATTTTCTAAAGCATAGAACTTTCGGTTCTAAGTAGTCTCTCGTGTACTTTTTAATACCTGTACGCTTGTGGAGTTGGCTCGGTGACACCTGCGCAGGTACCAGGTGAGAAAGGTAACTAAGAATCAGAGTTACTTAAGTTAAATTTAAATGACTGATTTTTATATATATTTTGTAGAATATTACTCTGAAGTAATATCAAAAAAGTCAGACGCTTTCCATGCGCCAGAACTTTTGTCAGACGCTTTAAAGCTCTACAAAAATAAATGAACTTAATTTATTTTTAAATGTCTGATTATTATATATGTTATTCAAATAAATAGGTGACGCTAAACGTCAAATGTGTATCTCAGAGTGTGAATTGGATATAAGCAGGTTTGAAAAAAGTATTAAAAAAAACACCACTGGAAAACTTTACAATGGATTATTAAAAAAAAAAGAAAACGAAAGTAGGTAGTAAAGTGCAAGAAGTACGGATTCTAAGAGATTTTTTTGGGCGTGTACTTGGCATATCTATAGATCATAAAGTAGATATGGCCTAAATTCTATCCTATTCTATTACTCCAGTGGCATTATCCATGTGCCATATTGATGGAGCCATTTGTAAAACACTCGAAATCAACCTTAATGAAGTCCTTAGAAAAAGGTTTAGAGCACAATCCACCTGATCGAACAGATATTTTATTGATTGATGTTTTTTTTTTACTACATACTATGAAAAATGTCCCGAAAACTTTTGGAGCTATTTCAAAAAAAATGCTGCTAATGGTAATACAACTCAAAGCGACAAGATACAACGTTATTATTGATCAATACTTCTCTCCTTCGATTAAAGATTACGAAAGATCTCTCCGCCAAGAATCTACACAACTGGATTTTAATATTGCTGCTCCCGATCAAATTAGAAGGTCTGATTTCTTAAAAGAACTCAAAAATATCCATTTTATAAATATGAAATTGAAAGCAGTAAGTATTTTTCAAATATTAAGGTATTTTACTCTGAGGCGCATGCGCATAGTGCTCTCGCGCTCATACTCATAGTTGAGTAATTTTTGTGTTTAGGGGATGTTTGGTCATTACAATTTGTCTGACTGATTAAATATAACTTTGTAATATTTATTTGAATAACATATATAAAAATCAGACATTTAAAAATAAATTAAGTTCATTTATTTTTTGTAGAGCTTTAAAGCGTCTGACAAAAGTTCTGGCGCATGGAAAGCGTCTGACTTTTTTGATATTACTTCAGAGTAATATTCTACAAAATATATATAAAAATCAGTCATTTAAATTTAACTTAAGTAACTCGGATTTTTAGTTACCTTTCTCACCTGGTACCTGCGCAGGTGTCACCGAGCCAACTCCACAAGCGTACAGGTATTAAAAAGTACACGAGAGACTACTTAGAACCGAAAGTTCTATGCTTTAGAAAATAAGTTGTGTCTTATCGGTCTGGGATCTTGGACTATGAAGGCTCCAGGCAATATTGTCGCCTAGGGAAAGTAGCTGCCTTTTTCTACTCTCCGCTAGAGATAAAAATAGCCTATTACTGGTGGTAGAGTTCCAGTGTAGGAGCTCGAGGGCGTAGGCACCACCAGATTACCTAATCTATCTGCCGCCAAAAAGTAGTGTCCATCCAGGACTATCCATCACTACCGCCACACTATCGCGTCGTGTGCCGGTTAGTTGGTAATGTATGGACCTCGTAATAACTATTACAGAGACAACATCGAAGAAATGTCCGTTAGATCACGTCGGTGCCTTAGTCCTTAACTGTGTAGTTTAAGGTCTAATTTTCAATGATTTGGATTACCGAAAATTCGTTGATGGTAATGTTTCACTGTTGAAGTTCCCGATAAATTCTAAATCCATGTATCCGTCCACTGGAGCTCCGCGAGCTCCAGTGACGAAGCTTGCGGGCGTAGGCACCACCGCGTTACCTAATATACTTCCCGCTAAATGGTAGTGTTCAGCACTATCGTGTTCCGGTCAGGTGGTAATGTACGGCCCTCTAATTTCCAGCACGTAGGCGTAACACCATGAGCCTAAGGGGTGGTACCGCATCTGCATTTTGACCTTGGTCTTTGTGTCTATAGGCTGCAGTCATCACTTAACATCAATGTGAACTGCATGCTTGTTTACCTATAGCACCCTGTATCTGTATGTATAATTTGACTGACAACTGTCGAGTGTGAACTTTCTAACGGATAAAAAGTATTGTAGTTAGTACCTAAATGATAAAGTTTTTTAGGTTTGATTAGGTACCTTACAGATTAGAGCCAGGGTGGGGCAAGCGCCCCACTCTGCCGCACCGTGGCTACGCCCATAAAATCAACGTTTTTAACTTCTGTCTATACATGAAACGTGTTTTTTTAGAAGCAACTAACGATATGGGAAGATGGTTGCGAAGAGAAATTGATCAGCGAAATGATGACTGTATCGTGGCGTTTCAATTATGTGATGGCTTTGATAATAATAGCAATGGTAAATATGTACCTATTGAATATTGTAGTTTGTATGTTTGTGTTCACTTGTCATTCTATCGTATAAATATTTTAAATGCGAAAGTTTGTGTTTGTTTGTTACTCCTTCACGCAAAAACTGTTGAACCGATTTTCATGAAATAAGACACTCACAGAGGGTAACTTGGATTAACACATAGGATAGTTTTATCCCGAAAAAATGTTCCAATGGGATGCCATGGGATGATTTGATGAGATTCCACAGGTTACGCGAAAAGCGACCTACACGCGGACGGAGCCGCGGACAACAGTTAGTTAATATTATAAATGCGAGATTTTGCGAGTATGGGTGAATGGATGGATGGATGTTTGTTACTCTTTCACGAAAAAACTACTGGACGGATTTGGATGAGACTTTACACTAATATAGGCTATTGGAATAACACACAGGCTATAAAATGTGAAATTATTAAAAGTACCTACACGCAGACGAAGTCGCGGGCAAAAAGTAGTAAGTTATAAAATGGTACAGGCCAATTAATTCTGTGATCTTTCTATCTGCTTTTATGTTGCTATAAGAAAAAAGAAAAAAACTATGGATAATAATATTATTGAAGTAAGTGAAGTTGAAAAAGCCGACTAAAAACGGCGTGTTGATCAAATAAGTATTTTTTGTCTCGAGTAGGTATAAAGTCCGTTTGTCCGTTTGGTGACCTTAGTAGAAACTAGGGTTTTCGCATACCCGACATTTTTTAATACCCGGGTATCGGGTATTATTTTTGCATATACCCGAATATACCCGGGTATTTACAATTAATACAAAAAAAGATACAATTTTCTTATAATGTTGTATATTACGAAAGAGTGTGTGTAGAATGTCAATAAGTCTCCTTAACTTAAAGTACAATCAATCACACATTAAACAGTTCGAGTGGAAATACCGTCTCGTGCAACCAAGCGTGCAAAAAATTTGGAAATTTTAGTAGAAGGTAAAAAAAAATTGTTACCCGCGGTCTTTTTGGAACTAGGCTTAAACTTTGTTCTGATTCAGGTTGAGAAAACGATGTCAATGGCACTTCTTTTTCGGACGTAAAGTTCGGTTTTTCCGATCTTTATTTTATGTAGGTACTTTATCTAAATGTTTTAATGAAACGTTTGTTAAAGAACCTATAAGGGATAATATTTTGGGCATATTGCACACTGTTCTGATTCCTTATTCTGTATTTTTTAATATATTGCCACACTCCAGATACAGGTCTATCCATTTTGCCAACGAAAAGTAAACCATAGTTTAGTAAAATTTTATAGGTCCACTAGATTCGTTTTTTTCTTTTGTTTTAATAACATATAAGTCAATTACTAAGCGTTCACTGAACAATATTAAAACTGTCAACAATAACAACCAACATTTTGTACACTTCTATGAAAATAATAGAAATTAGCGTATTTCAATACCTATGAAAATAAAACTTTCTAATCAAACTCCAACGAAACAAAAACAAAACACAGCGACGTAAACAAGAACGAAATACATAACCAAATCTAACCTCATTGTTACTGGATTTTTCTAAAAAACTCTACGCCTTCTTTAGATTTATTTTTATTGTGTGTCACATTTGCTAATAAGTATTATTTTTTAGACCTTACTTTGTAGTAATTTGGCGAGGATTTTGATTTATTCCCGAACCAAAGTGGGTGCCCGGGTACCCGGGTCTGGCAGTAAAAAATACCCAGGTTCAAAAAAGTTCAAATACCCGGGTATACCCGGTTCCGGGTACCCGGGTAGAAAACCCTAGTAGAAACAGACCAGGAACTACATCTTGGAAAATAAAAAATATGTATAAAATTAAATAAAACAAACAATATGAAACCATGAAAGAATTACGCGTCAGATTATGCAACTGCGAAGACAATAAATACTTTCCATTAGTAATATACCTATTTATTGAAACTTTGCACAAACAAAGTACATGAGGCGGACTTCTTCTTTTTTATAATTTCGTTTCCCCAGATTCTCCAAGTCATAGCAGTACGATACCTGCACACGGCGTACAGGAACGGTCTACACATTGGCAATCAGATAACGTGCAGCGCGTACTTGCTCCGGTCACTGACAGAGACGCAATTGCAAAAGAATTTGGCTAAAAGACGAGTGTTTCGGAAGAAACTACGACCTCGCTCGGAATCCCTACAATGGGTTACAGCTATGTATCGCCCCAGACGAAGGAGGTGTACGACCTCCTCGGCGTCAGACCTCTACAGTTCTGATGAATTACTGAAGCCTATTTATGAATGACGGGTAACAAAACTGAATATGACTTGTGAAAATGATGTGTAGTTTGTTGGTTGTGTTAGTAAAGTTGTTTTTTATTAAGTGGTAATTTTAAAGTCCTTGGTCGGGTTTGGTGACCTCATTTGCAAGAAAAAAGGTTCTATTACGACTTTGAAAACAAAACGTTATTATATCCCTATATAAAATTTGATTTTAGATAGGCGATATATTTGTTAGTTGTATATGTATGAATAGTACTCTTTAGCAATGATGTAATCCCTGAAGCGTAGGCAGAGGTAAATGTGTGCATTCAATACACACTGCCTTAATGCATGCAAACACCCTCGATTCGCTGGTTAGGTTTTGGCCCATGCACCAGGTGGCGAGCCTGTTCACATCTCCGGACACATTACCTAACTGCGAGGTACTGCGTAATTTCCAGAAACTGGGAAAATCCCAATAGAACCAGAGACAAGGAATTTTATACAGTCATCTCTGATAACCACCGGCCCGGAAATCGAGCTCAGGACAGCGTAGTAGTAGTAGTAGTAGCTTCTAGACTACTGAGGCAGTTTATAGTCTTTAGCAATGATTACTTAACTATCAATCCAGTCAAGTCAACTAACTACAATCGTTAATGGTATTTAAAACAAAGCAAATGGGTGAGTCATTCAATATATCACGCGCCTTATCCGATAACGACTAAAAACTATATAGGTTGTAAATTTTACCAATAGGGTATTTCACAATGTGTATATTTTTGTTATAATCGGTGCATTTTTGTAGAAGAGTAATAAAAATAAAAAGTGAAAAATAAATTGATTAACTTAAAAAAGTATTAATATTCCTAGTACAAATCCCAACGACTTTACTATGCAAACTATTTACAAAAACGCAATATTATCGAAGATATTTTAAGATTTCTAGAATTCGTCATCGATTTCGTAGATACACACAAGCGGGTGACGTCACCAGCAGGTACATTTTGTATGAGCCGTTTGAGATCATTTCATAACTTGCGACTTTCGAATGGTGATATCTCAAAAACTACTAGTTATAGACCAGTGGTTCCAATCGTATCATCTCAAAATGCCAACCGCTTGCAAAAAGACAACTTCTAAAAAAGTGGCAACTTCTCAAAACGCCAAATTCTCAAAATGCCAAATTCGCAAAATGCCAACTTCTCAAAATGCCAACTTTTTATAATGACTACTTAAAATTATAATGATGAGTGTTTTCAAATTAATGACAAGTATGAGTAAATCATCAATTCAATCATCTTTAATATTATTCAATGACTGATTAACATACTTTAGAAATTTAAATACATGTATAATTTTACTTCCACTACTACATTGAATATGTTAAAAATGATTGAATTGATGATTTTTTTTTCTCGTGACTTGACGGAATAAAACAACATTATATCATTTCAGATATTCTTTATTTTCAAGCACCTTTTGATACAAGACCGAAAATTAAATACTTATTATTAATAGACTCATTATAAACCAATTATGATACTTTATAACAATAGGTGATTGTTAGGGAATATGTAACTTAAAAAATAAATAATTTGATTAAATACAACTTATCCACCTCAATCTTAGTAAATAATAATAGTCTTGAGATAAACGCACACTAATTCAAGCTCTTATCTAGCAACTTGAATTGAGTTCATAAATTACATCACGCTTTTTCCTATCTTCTTAACATGTACCGTCACACTTGACCACCTCCCCTCCTCTCCCCTGATTGCGAACATATATATTCGCAAAAATATCCACAACAATTAAGCGGCGTTCAGGTGGCAATGTACGCTGACGACACTGCTATTTACGTCTCTGGCAGAAAGCCAGAGATCATAAGGAAAGCCCTGCAAGCGGCGGCCAAAGACCTTGAGTCTTGGTTCCGCCGCTGGCGTATAGAGGTAAATCCTAGCTGCCATTCTCTTTGTACGGGACCGCACTTCCAGACCTAACGTAGCCCCAATCCAAATGTTTGACGAGCCCATCCCCTGCATGGACAAAATCAAATACTTAGGAGTGACGCTTGATCGGCATCTGACCTTCGCTGCACATGTAAAAGCAGCGCGCGCAAAGCGCCCAATTACATTGTTTATTAAACAAAAAGAGCAAGCTATCGGCCCGGAACAAAATCCGCGCCTATACGTCCTGCATAAGGCCCATACTTTGTTACGCGTCTCCGGTATTCGCCCACGCGAAAAACACAACATTACGCAAGCGTCAAACTTTGCAAAATCGATTCTTACGTAGAGCCGTAGGCGCGCCTTGGTACGTACGTAATAAAAACTTGCACATTGACGCAAACCTGCCCACCATCCGGCAGTTTATGAAGCGAGCTTCAGCTCGTTATTTCGATCGAGCGAGTCACCACCCGAATCCGCTGATCAGAGCGGCCGCGATTTACACTCCTTTTGATCGCGCCTAAAGGAGACGTCCAAGGCACGTCTTAAAAGATCCGGACGATGAGACCACGTTGGCCATCGCCGCTACGCAAAATCACCTACAGAATCACACTCCACAAACCGCCAATACAACGCGCCGACGCGTTTCGCGCCGCGCCCGCCCCTGATCCCGACCTTATCCCCGGCCCCGCGAGGCCGATGACATTCCGGTTATCACCAACCGAATGGAGTAGAGCGAAAGTTGCACCGCCCATAACCGCATATGTCTCATATGTCCCTCCGCAACGGCCTAAGCCGAGGCACGGACCCGCATGGGTCACCCTTAGGCAGTTGCGCTAACTTTTTTGCTAGGCTGGAGCACCTTCTGCGCTCGCCGATTGCCCGGTCAAGTAGACTAGTGCCGTCTCGAGAAAGGCCGCCTACATAAAGACCGATCAAAAAAAAAAATAATAATGTGAAAATTTTTTCGGTGGTAATTACTGGTTGCAGTGGCGGAGCTCGAGTGCGTTGGCCCTCGTAGCCTCGTCTGGCAAAACCACAATGTTCACAATGCCCTGTCTATCCCTTTAAAAACTATCACAAAGGCAAAATAATTTAGGTCTCGGGGGTGACAACGCACCAGTTATTGTGTATAAGGCTTCAATGTTCACTAACCATCAATGTGAACTGCATGCTTGTTTCGCACCTCATAACATTAAAAAATGTACACGCGCTTTGCATTCTTCGACCGCTTCGCTGATGACGTCATTCCTTTTCGTCTAGTATTTCAGGAGTTTGATCAGTATTGGGTGATCTAATGAGAACAGTGTACTAGATTTAAAATAAATTTTTAAATTTCATATTACTTATTAATAAATAATTTTAACAGTAGTTTTATTAGTAACCTACGACCAGTATGCGTTCACCTCTATGATAAAAAAATACAAAGTCAGAATCCCCACTTCGAGCACGTAAACAATACCACATTGAATAAGAAGATAGACCTACAATCACTAATTTTATGTATTTCATATAATTATTTTTCATTTAAAAACTTCAGAATTTTTTTTGGTTCTGCTAGTTCCTGGATGCGGTGCAGGTTGTCCCACCAGAGTTTCAGGCGGTGGCGTCGGATCATATTAAACCACGGTGTCATTGGCCCTTCCAATGTTGGTAGGTATCTGAACAGAACAATTTTTTCTTATTTTACATTTATTTTAATTCATCGGACGGATACAATGTGCAACGTATACATATGTTATACCATTTCCATCTAAAATGACCATTAGAATCGCTATTACAGGGTTCCCTTTGCACATTGTCCATTAGTAAGGAAACCAGTAGTTTATTTTTTGACACACACAATATACCAAGTCAATAAATGAGAGAAAAAACCAGAAAAGACACCATAGGTAAAATGATGCATGTGTGAGAACAAAAAAGTGGCACCCATCTCAGCCAGCTGCTGTGGCAGGTACTACAGCACTGATATTACAATAAAATGTATGTATTACAATTATTATTTAAAACAAAACTAAGTGCTTATCGATTGGTTGAGATGCGTTTATGTGAGATGGAAGAGACTCTAATATTTTTTTTAAAGTTATAAGAGGTAAGGTGACCAATGCAATTATTCTCTCAAATATACACCTAGCTGATAATTATACCTAGCACCGGTGGCGGCGCGATGTATAATTATCTGTGTTCTATGTGTGTACAAGGGTGACACATAATGTCATGTGTTATGGTGCGACATCTAAATTACTATATTAATCTATGTACTTCTATTATTATTTATTGATTTTTATCAAGCACCATGTCAATGCTTTAATTTATTTTTTGTATCCATCAATCTATGAATTTAATGTAATTATGTTATTAAGACCCGGTTAGTCCAGCGGTGTGAGACGATCATTTCGAAGGGTCGTGGGTTCGATCCCCGCACACCCGGGACAAATATCTGTATGGCCTACAGATATTTGTTTCGGGTCTGGGTGTTTCTGTATGTGTTGGCGGTAACCACGGCACAAGTTTGTACCTAGTGTGGGGTGGTGAGTGTAAGCGTAAAAAAAATCGCATTGGGTGTTCCTGTAATGATAATGTTGTTTTTGACAGGTAAATAAATAAGTCATTGCGATCTCGCGTCACATTCCATTGAGATCGGAATACGATATACAGTGCTCAACAATAAATATTGCACATCGAGCCTCAGAAAGAGATAATCGGCTAGTATCGGATTCGTAGAGCGTTATCTCTGCTACGCACTACCTACGTAAGCATCCGTAGTCCGGTATTGGTCAAAATTTGATCAAAATGGCCGACAAGGTAAGGTGCGAAAGAGCTAACGCTCTACAGACCCGAAGTCTCGTTCCTAACGTCGATGTGCAATATTTGTTGTTGGATACTGTACAAATGACAATGCCAGATTGTGACCCACCATTTACACAAAATGTAAATTAAAGGAAAACTATATTATGAAAATAGAATTCTTAGTTAAGGCCTTAAGTAAGGTGAATTGCCTAAATTCGTACATGATTTAAGTCAAATTCTAGAAAAAACTGTTGTTTGAATCCGCAATATAGAAATACACAACGACAGACAAGGATTCAATTTGGAAGAAATGTTTTGTCCGCCATCTTGGATTTGAAAAATTATGCCATTTGCGTAATCAGCACCCCAAGAAACCTCGAAATTGATACCCATGTCATATTTTGAAAAAAAAAATCTGTCAGCTATCTTGGATCTGCAAATAGATGCCATTTTCGTAATCAGAACTCCCAAGAAACTGAAAAATTAAGACCCATAGAAAAAAAATCTGTCCGCTATCTCGGATTTGAAAAAATTGTACCTTAATAAACCGTAAAATGGAAATCCATATCATATTTTCGAAAAATAATTATCTCCGCAGTCTTCGATTTTAAAGGAGATATCATTTTCGTAATTATCACCTCAAGGCACTCTGAAATTGATACCCACATTGCTTACATACTATTATCGCTTATACTAGGTACCATTTAGTGATATAAACATTTAGTCATAAAATATTAAGTTTTTCACTGCCTCAGTAGCGTAGTGGTAGCAGGCCACTACTATTGCGTTGGAGGTCCTGGGTTCGATTCCCGGGTCGGGGACTATCAGAGATAACGGTTTAAAATCATTTATCTCTGGTTCTATTGGGATTTTTCCATTTTCTGGAAGTTTCCCAGTACCTCGGAGTTTGGTAATGTGCCCGGAGATGGCAACAGGTTCGCCACCTGTTACATGGGCCAAAACGTAACCGGCGAGTCGTGAATGTTTGCATGTATGCTTGAATGCATGCATTTACCTCTGCCTACCCCTTCGGGAATTACAGGCGTGAAGTTACGTACGTACCATTTAGTGAAATGTAAATTGAGAAATGCGGTGGTGCTCGCTCGCCCTGGAGCTTGGCCACTGAAGCTCTACCACTGTATACTACCACCTTACCAGAACATGATAACGGTGGACATGGAGTTATCATTTACTGGTAGGTAAAATAAGTGATATGGAGGTATTCACGCCTTCGAGCTCGTTCATTAAAGTTCTATCACCATACAGTCATACATAGCACAACAGCCCACCATTCTTATGTACATAAAATATTAAGTTTTAAAATTATCCAAGATTAGACCGTTCGCAACGCAGAAATAACTAACGAGCAAAAATCAAGCAAGTTTCGCTCGCTACCCGTACCAATAGCGAAAGTTATATTCAAAACCGTTCTAGTAGTATAATAACTGTGATGCAATATTAATAAGCACAGCAATGCTTGTCTCCTCTACAATTACTTAATCTTTGATCTTGTCGACCAAGTACAGCGAGTATCCGCTAGATCGCTCAATTTTTGACAAATATATGATGAGCTCCGTTTTGCCAAGGTCATTCAGGCTACTTAACCTCTTAATTGATCTTTTTTCTGTATAACTTGAGGTTAATAATTACGTTTAAAAAAGTATTGGTTATGGCTGTATCTTGTTCTTTAATTAAAATCGCAACCAATTGCGTTACTCAAAATAACAATATAATATTTTAGAACTTTTTTTTTTCCATTTTGGCTTTCACCGATAGGTATCTGCCAGCAACACGTTTGATTTTTGAAAGATATAATGCAACGGTACGAATAATTATGTTTAGAACTTTCTAACTCAAGTTTTAATTACTCAAAGTTTTACTGTCACAGATTTTCTATCTACCCGAAAAACGATTGTACTTATAAAATAGCAACAACAAACCTACGTACTTATATCAAAGAACTGTTCTTTAAATATTAAATACTTTATTTTTACATAACATAAAGTTTTCCAGAAATCAGAATGATTTTATACCTACTTGACCAGGCTGTATGGAACATGTCGTTTGCCTTACTATACCAAATGTATATTACTGCGGCCGTGCTATGCATGACATTTCTTAAGTTTACACACAAACTACAAGTTTTAAAGTGATTAAATGTGTAACTGATTATTGACCAGTGATAAAAAGAGGTATTCGCCATGCTGGTAAATAACAGTTTGCGGGTGGGTCAAAGTTCTATATAATTTCTGGCTTTGTCATTTGTCTTATCGAGTTTAAATAAGTATTGTTTTAGTTTAATAATTCACGTGAATACGTGATTGTTAATTGGTTCACTTTATTGCAAGACCGTGTTTCAATTAAAAGTGCCATTAACATTGAATAGTTAGAAATTGTTTGAGAAATATTGTTTCACATTCTATTTTAAAATATCTCGTCTCAAACGAGATTGTGATCATCCAGTGTTTGGACACAAGGTATAAACTGCGATGCGAAAACGGGCGGTGGTAATACTTCATCAATTGACATGGATTATTAACCTACTAAATATAAAGGATATTAACACGTTCAGCGTCACGTGTATAAGTCAATATTTATACACCCTAGTGGAAGTGACCTAGTAGAACGCTCACAGGCCCGTGTATATCTAGTTATACACCTTGAGTACAATACATTGGCCTCTGAAGTTGAGTAAATGATTTCTTAAATTACATAGTCTTCACCCACATGTAAAAATAACTGTTTTAAGTGATCTGGGTTAAAAACCATATTAACATTTCACATCCTTCTCTAACTTTAACACATTTCTATAAGTGTACTTACGAATTAAACTCATTTTTCGGCACATAACAGTATTCTGATATCTCGTTTGGGTTTGGCTTGACCTTGACGTCGCTCTGGAAGAATAATATGTGGTCGATCTCGTGCTCTCCCCAGACGCCGTCGCCGGGGTCGTGGTAGTGCATGCGCGTCAGGAACGTGAAAAGTTTCGGGTCCATCTGTAGCAAAAAAAAACAGTTCCATACACTGATTTGTACAGAAAAAAAAACCGGAAAAGTGCGAATACGACTCGCGTGGTGAGGGTTCCGGTACTCAATTGTGAACTGAATGCTTGTTTACCACTCACATGACAAAAAACTGGTAAAGGTTCATACAGAGGAATGGCACTTAGCCGAGGGCAGCCGTTGCAACATGTCAACGGCTACCGTCGGCAGAGAATATGTAATAATACTACGTATAGAATGCGACGTCCCGCCCGATTTACCCGGGTCACCCAACCTCCTCCCCTCTTATGGGCGACGGTTGGTATTTTCTACGTGCTACTCACACATGTGCACGTGTAAATACACGTCACTGATTGATGTCTGTGTTATGACCAAATTAAGCGTTTGTATGGAATTTTGGCGGAGTGTCCGCGGTGTGACAGCGCTTCGACAGCTGACATCAACAGAGTGCTATACTCTTCTAATATCTTTGGCTATACGTAATGTTGAGACGTATGCCGTTGATACGTTGCTACGGTTGGCGTCAACTAAGTGCCGCTCGTCTATATGAACCCTCCTTGGCTTGCTTTTAGTCGCCTCTTATAAATAGCTCAGGAGATTTCACAACTAAATTCTATATGCTGTGCACATACAGTAGATGTATGTATACCAGGATCACGATAATAACTTATTATAATAAAGTCAAGGTTGAGGCGGTACTGCGGCTGAACCGCTTCGGTTTTTAGCCGCGTGGAAGTAGGGAGTCAAGAAAACTAAATGTGCACGTTTATGCCCGTGGCTAATTTGAAAAAATTTCGAGAGGGTTCGCGGGAAAAAACTATAATGCGGCCTCAATCTTATGTTAGTGATTTAATAAGAGTATAACCTGATCCAAAGGAATGCCGAGTTCATGGTTTAATCTACGCCTTGCTGCGGTTATGATGTCTTCTGGTTTATCATCTATGTACAATGGGTGACTGCAACATGCATTGGTGTAATAATCGGGATAGGTAACCTGGAAAAATTATCACGTGAATTATTCGGAAAACTTATCCCTAAATGACTGGTGCGATATTGACGCGTAATTGAAAAAAAAAAAGTAGATTCACGGTAAATCAAAGGTTGCATTCATGCATACATGGAACTACCCAAGATCGTGTTTTGGCCCATGTAACATGTGGCGAGCCTGTTCATATCTCCGGGCACATTACCAAACTCCGAGGTGGTGAAAACTTTCAGAAAATAGACAAATCCCAATAGAACCAGAGATAAACGATTTTACAACTTTACGCTGCTCTCCCACGTCAGACAATCGGTGACCGATTTTTTGTAAGAGAAAAATAGAACGTACTGTTAGTCATAGTAAAATGAACGACTTTTTGTAGGATGTGTGCGTTGCACTATTGCTATCAGTACGTTTTATTTTTCTCCTACAAAAAATCGGTAAAAAATCGGTCACCGATTGTCTGACGTGGGCGAGCAGCCTTATCTCTAGTCTCTGACCCGAGAATAGAAGATCTTGCCTTTATAGAGATCTTAGAACACCTTTTCAGGAGACCTTGACAATTCCTAAACCATCTTAATCAAATGTCACTTGGCATTCTTTTAGAGACAGGAGGACTGCCCGCCTATCTCTAAAAGATTTTGCTACGGTTTTTTTTTACCAGGGCAGAAACAGTTAATATTTTACTTTTTACGTGTAATCTATAGTGTATTTAAAATTCAAATCATTTATTTTAAATTGGTCTACAAGGCACTTTTGCATTGTCGCGTTATAAGGTACCTAGAGTGAATGACTTATAATAATAATCCAATAGGTATTAATATAATGAATACCAATATAATAATAAAATTTAACCAATACGTAAATCATAAAATTTTTCAATTCCTTCACACAGAAGAAAAAGAAAAATCTGTTCATCATAATCATAGTCATTCAACGTAGCAGAGATCCAAGTGCAGGCACTACTGAGAAGAACTCTGCTACCCAACAAACTCAGCATGTCAAAACCTTTTATTTATTATTAAAAAGAATTAAAATTAAAATAGAATAAAGATAATGTGAACGTCCATGGCATATAAATATTTGCATATAAACACATACACAAATACCCATCAACAGCTTAATATTGTGATAGAAAATAACACCCGTTACACCCCACACAACATTATGTGGAGACTAGGAATAGTTCTAAATGTTTAAATACATTATGCTTTTGCTCTTCACATACACCTTATGGGACAATAGTAAGTTTTAAGATAATATATATTAAACCTGTTACCATCAAGACTTCATGATAATTTTAGTAAAATTCAACAGTTTCATTCTAAACAAGCAGAAACATATACATTAAAATGAACATAGTATTTGGTACAATGGATACATTACTTTTTGATTACTCCTCCGCTGCAGCAATAAATCTCCACGTTTGTTAAAAAGGAACACACTAAAGGCACGATGTAGCAACACACTGCCATCGGCTGCCACTCTGTGGCACTCTCTCTTTGTAGCCGTGCCCAGGAAGTTGTCTTTCTCATCCACTAATATACATATATCTTTATCTAAAGCTTCAGCCTATGGAAAAATTAATATAAATTTGAAAAAACATTCTCATTAGAAATCTCTATCTGTATATGAATACCAGTTGATATTATTTTGTATTAATTACCTGCATAGAATCAAGACCATCGGAATCTTCCAGCTGTGGCTTGGTTGGTTCTGTTGCTAGAAACTTCTTTTCTACACGTACAGCATTCCATAGTGACCTCGTAAACCGTCGCGCGAGCATCTTCGACGCAGGAAGTGGAGTTAATGTGCATGTAAACTGACAATGTTCATGATAATTCGAATTTAGCTTAACAATATGATGAATACAGAAGATTAATATCACTTTAATTTAAAATTCCATCAGTCCCGTCTGTATTATTATCATAACAAAAGTTGTTATCTATAATCAGTACAGTTCAGTACACATTCTATAGACTCGAGACAGCTGACAATACTTTTGGTCAAAATAAGATGCAAGCTAATGATATTATTCAACATACATCAATTTTCAAAAGTAAATAATGTAGTTTACCTACCTATGTATAAAACAGCATAATAAGGCGATATTAAATTACGATTAGGTAGGTACCTGTTCCACATGCACTAAATAACTTTTGCTAGTTCTGAATACAGTAATGGAATCACTTGGTTTTCGTCTTATGTAAATGTGATAAAAATTAAGTTAGTTATTTATTATTGTAACAAGGATTACAAAAAAATACAAGTTCTATAGAGATAATACACGTATTTTCATGGTCTATGTTTGCATTGGTGCATTGCAACTATGCATATAAATCATAAGTACGTGTACTCTGTATGAATTTACCTTCGATTAACACTAATTTACTTATTAGCACAATAAAGTTCTCACTAGGTATAATAAGTTTTACATTTTATTGCAGAAAAATAATTATCTGAGCGACCAACTAGGGGTTAGGGGTGGGCGATAATCGGCGATCGGCGATATACATCGATGTTTTATAAACACTCTATGTATATTATCGATACATCGAATCGAACCGATGTATTTTTGGAAATTATAGAAAAAATGGAAAGAAAAATTTGACTTCGGGCAGGAATCAAACCTGCGACCTAAGGATAACCAGTTCAGCCGCTTTACCACTAAGGTTTGACCGATTTTGATAAAATTTATTTTATGTATGCGGCTTAATGTGATTGAAACACTCTGTCTATAGTCTTGAATAAATGTTGTGTAAAAACCGGCCAAGTATGTGTCGGGCCACGCACAGTGTAGGGTTTCGTCGTTATTTATTAGGTTTTACATCAGTCAAATGCGAATCGAATTTGCGGACATAAGTATCCGCTATTCCGCTTCTAATACCAACAGACACTACCTCCTCAACTAAGCGACAGAATTAACGCTTTTACGCAATATATTTACTTGAATTTACAATAAACAAGCGAGTAAAATTTCGAAAAACGAAGTGAGCTTCTAACTTTAACGCCTTTGTTAGTGCTTATGAACTAAATATGTATAATTTCGAAACAAAAACAATAGAGCGCGATGTAAATGACGCCTGGCGCCATTTGTTGCGTAATTTCTATGGAGTTGTTCGAAATATTCGACAAACTTGTAAAGCCAACTTAAGTGTGATAGTTTTCTTATTAATTTAATTTTTATTATTGCCGTAACGTTTGCATTTCTAACAACAACCGTTTAGTCGGTAGGGGGGGCGGGGAGGGACACTTAAATCTAACGAAAATTGACTATTTAAAGCTTAATAAGTCACGAACAGTTAAGTGAATCAGAAAATGATGTTTCCACACCTCGAACATTTTTGAAAGACCTATCCAACGATATCCTATACTATACAAAAATTATCCACGCGTTACAAGTATCCTAAAAAAAAAAAAACATATTTTTATTCTACCACTTTGTACGCGTGATTAAGTTGCCAAATTCAAAAGTTTTTGCGCTAAACCGAGGACGGACATACAGACAGACAGACAGACAGACAGACGGACATGGCGAAACTATAAGGGTTCCTTGTTTACTACGGAATTCTAAAAAGCACTCCTTCTGGTCTCTGGTTCATGTTCTCTTTATTTAAGTTTATTCTCTATTAATGGTGGTCCAAAACATTTGTTTTGGTGCACCAAGTTATATAAAGTTACTGTAAATGTAAAATTGTAGATCCTTCTCTACGTTTAACAAAGTTAAAGTAGTTTTTTTATTTTACTTTTTTTATAAAAAAAATAACTTTAACAAAATATTTTGGTGCAACCGAACCTTAATGCAATAAAGCCTTTTTTTTTTAATTGCCTGTTTTTTCATTTTTAAACCACATATAAAAATATAATATTCTAATTATGAAAACATCGATATATGGAAAACATCGATATATGGAAAACATCGATATATGGAAAACATCGATATATGGAAAACATCGATATATGGAAAACATCGATGTATTTTCTAATATATCGATATTACATCGATCGATGCCACTTTCCGATAAGTTCATCCCTACGACCGACCACTGGAACCTTTAAACGGGTAAAGATGAGTTTTGGCGGGAAGCTTGACAGAGGCGTGTGGTGCTCTTATTTTATTTCATTTTCTTGGTGTATTTTTGAGTTATATTAAATAGAGTTGGTGGCATTTTGTTTGATATAGGCTTATTACAGTGCTCGTGTATAGTGAAATAGAATAACAGTGCGAAAACATGTTCTTTCGGGTTGCCTCCAAAACTTCATTGTAAATGTTCTGGTAAAGTAGCCATCGCTTTACTCGAATTAATGACTGTGACTCTGACTGACGGACTGATTAATTGACTGACTGACTCTGACTTTTATGTTGTTTATTACGAATACGAACTATCGTTTTACTTGACACTGGCAATATGCAAAAGCGAACGGGTAAAACTGTCACTAGCTAGATGTCAGATGTCACTTTGAAGTTGACAACAAACTTTTTTTTTTCCATAATATGGCAATTGCCAAAAGGCATATGTGCCAGCATCACGTTTGATTTAATACGCATTTTCAGAAATATAGGTAGTCGAAAATATACAACAAGACACGAAATATCATAATTTGTTAAATTATTATTTATATGGTTGTTTTTGTTGTCACACAGTTGGTGAGTCATTAAAATAATAAACATGTTTGTGTGTAATTCAGACGTGGTAGATAGAAGTGAAACCATTTTTATAAGATACACTGTTCTTAGGTGCACCTAATGCTTCGTATATCATTTTCTCATGTGTTGGCTTATGGTATTTTTAGCAATATCGATTTTATTTCTCACAATTCGCTCGCATCGTTATTTAAATTACTTGCAAGTAGCCGCGTGACCGATTGCGTACACCATAGAGCAACACCGGGGAGTAGGCATATGCAGACTTTCCCTCTTGTCAAAGTACAAGCCCAAATGGGCCTATACTTGTCGCCTAGATGTTTAGATGTGTGCGTGAAATTGTTTCTGTATTTTGTTAAAGGCAAGCGGTGAGTTTCGTAGTAATAGACGATTTTTATAGTGTGCGAGTGTGTCGCACGCATTTCCCCCCGCAAAAAATGACAGACTGTTTTGCATCGGTAATAAACGATAATGGCTACTCCCCACCAGTCCGCCGCGGCCGGTGGCCCGTGTTGCTCTATTGCGTACACGCATCCTGTCCTTGGAGGAATTTAAGGAGAATTATCTCTTGGTAGGTACTTCCATTCCATACCGAGCTCCGTCACTAGAGCTCTACCATCAGTACCTACATAGATTTAATCCCAAAGAGTGATGCTCTTATGCACCTGACCCTTTTTAAAGTAGGCACCTAATTTGTAATATTTAGAAGTCGGACCGCTAATTTCAATAGGATCTAGGATACCTTTACGCATACCCGAAAAATGAGTCTGGTCTTGATATCCGGACAGAAGGACAGACGGGGGGACAAAAAAGTGAACCTAGGATTATTTTTTTCTTTGAGTGGTCCGGAGGTCCAGAAACACCTCAACACTGCAACTCAAAAACAGGACCTACTACCTTACCTGCTACTACTACCATCACGGAATAGATAAATAAGGATGGAATGGTAATGTGGGCGGGGCAAGCGCGCGACAACTATGCGTGAACACACACAGTTCGGCAGAACCATACGTTCGCCGCTCGTAGTGTCGTGTAGACTGCTTCGAACGACGCATCTCTTGGTAAAATACCATGTAGTGCCAATTTTAACATGTAATAAGAAATGTCGGACCTCAAGTATAAAGCGAGGAGGTATATCTTTTGATCGGTAAGTCACAAATTAATAAGTCAAAATATAAAAATTTATTGTTATAATACTTCTAATACTAAATTGAAGCAAAGTCCTTTCCATCCTTATTTATCTATTCCGTGACTACCATATTACCTCATCTAAGAAGGGTAATGTGTGACAATGTTTTGTGAAATGATTATATTGACATTTTATTTCACAATAATAGTACCTAATTAGTTACTATAATTATGCAATTATGATTCTTTCAAATTTGGCTACTTAGGTAATATTAAATTATATAATACTAGCGGCCCGCCCCGGCTTCGCGCGGTGCAATGTTGCCTACCCTCTCCTATTCATCTTAGCGTGATGATTATACATAGATATAGCCTAAAGTCTTCCTCGATATCTTTTATAGTTTAGGCAGCGTACGCAAAATAAGTAAATAATAATAATCGCCCTATAATTTCCGGCACAGAGGCATAACACCTAATGTCTCAGGAGTGGCAGCGCATCTGCATTTTGACCTCTGGTCATTGTAGTTGTCTATAGGCTGCAGTCATCACTTAACATCAATGTGAACTGCATGCTTGTTTGCCACTTTTATTACATTAAAAAAAAGTAACTTTTCTGGTTGATTTTTACACCTTGTGTCTAAAAAACCCAAATATCTTACGGAACCCTATTTTTTCCAAAATAAAATATAGCCTATGTTACCCGTGGATAATGTAGCTTTCGAATAGTGACGATATCTTTTATAGTTTAGGCAGCGTACCCAAAATAAGTAACTTTTCTGGTTGTTTTTTACACCTTGTGTCTGAAAAACCCAAATATCTTACGGAACCCAATTTTTTCCAATATAAAATATAGCCTATGTTACCCGTTGATAATGTAGCTTTCAAATAGTGAAAGAATTTTTTAAATCGGTCCAGTAGTTATTGAGCCTATTCAAAACAAACAAACAAACAAACAAAAAAATATTACCTCTTTATAATATTAGTTTAGACTAGTTGTGCCCGCGACTTCGTCTACGTGAGAAAAAGTATGATTGTTAAGTATCTAACCGGACAAAGTCGTGGGCGCACCTAGTATAAAAGTAGCGTAATTTACTCCTTATTACATCAGCTTCTACCAGTGAAAGTCCCGTCAAAATCGGAGACACTCAAATTCTATGTATTTGTATGTAGTTATGTATGTATGTATGGTTGTATGGTTGTATGGAGATAAAAGTAGCTCAAGTTATTCCTTATTACATCAGCCATCTGCCAGTGAAAGTCCCGTCAAAATCGGAGACACTCAAATTCTGTTTATTTGTATGTAGGTATGTATCTATGTGTGGTTGTATTTAGATAAAAGTAGCCTAAGTTACTCCTTATCACATCAGCTATCTGCCAGTGAAAGTCCCGTCAAAGTCGAAGACACTCCAATTCTACTTATTTGTATGTAGGTATGTATGTATGGATGGATGTATGGAGACAAAAGTAGCCTAAGTTACTCCTTATCACACCAGCTATCTGCCAGTGAAAGTCCCGTCAAAATCGGTCAAGCCGTTCCCAAGATTAGCCCCGCCAAACAGACAGACAGATGGACAGAGAGACAGACAGCGGAGGATTAGTTATTCGTAGGGTCCGTTTTTCCCTATTAGGTACTAAACTCCCTAAGTGATAGAACTAAGATACAGAATACCTTTAAAATATTCGATACGATTCTTTAAATTGACATAACTCTTTTATTTGTGAACCGATTTACATGAAACAAACATTTTTAAGTGAAACTTAATACAATATATTAGTAAAAACCGTTGTGCGCCAAAGGCTAAAGTATAATCATACAAGTTTCATAGTAATCGGACCGGTAGTTTTTATGTGATGCTTGAACAAACAGACAGACAGACAAAAAAATTTCTAATCACATATTTGTGTTCGGTATCGATCTAATAACATCCCCTGATATTTCTTTTTTCAATAGAAATAGAAATAGAAAATATTTTTATTTCGAATAGATCTTTACAGATACTTTCAAAACGTCAATAAATCATAAACTACCTAGAGCGAATAACCATTACATATAGTAAAAGCAAAATCATATATTAATAGTAAATTAAAAATTAAAATTTAAACTATTTGGTTAAAACATAATAATCATAAAATTTTTCAATTCCTTCAATGATAATAAATGAAGAAAAAGAAAAACTTATTCGTCAAGATCAATGTTATTCACTTAGCAGAGTTCCAAGTGCAGTCACTACTGAGAAGAACTCCGCTACCCAACAAACTCAGTAAGAGCTCTTTTAAATGAGAGCTTAAATCTAGTACAGATTATCGTGAAAAATCAAATAATGTCAACGTCCAAGACGTATTATCATTAAGATAATCACTGGTCTTATAGTAATTACATTTATATAAACGTTCTTTCATTACTTTCTTAAATTTATTGATCGATAGACTTTGAACGTTTTTGGGGATTTGATTAAAGAACCGTATACATTGACCTCTAAAAGAATTACTGACCCTATTCAGCCGCGTTGCATGCATGGACAACTTGTATTTGTTCCTAGTATTTATACTGTGATTGTTACCTATTGTAGGAAACTCATTAATGTTTTTACGGACATATAATACATTTTCATAAATGTATTGCGAAGCTACAGTCAGAATATTTATTTCTTTAAATTTATCTCTAAGAGATACTCTCGGACTCAACCCGTAGATAGCCCGGACAGCTCTCTTTTGCAGTACAAAAACAGTGTTGACGTCGGCGGAATTTCCCCATAGCAAAATGCCATAGAACATTATACTGTGAAAATAACTAAAATAAACAAGATGAGCCGTCACGACGTCTGTTAATAGTCTAATCTTTTTCACAGCAAATGCTGCCGAGCTAAGTCTATTAGCTAATTTGGCAATATGGGGACCCCATTGCAATTTAGCATCCACGGTAATGCCCAGAAATACCGTGTTACTCTACGATCTCCAATACTTCCTCATTTATCTTAACATTGGTTTCAACCTGTTTTACGTTAGAAGTAGTAAATTTCATACATTTTGTCTTACTGCTATTTAACGAAAGGTTACTGGCGCTAAACCAATGTACTATATTAGAGAGAGTATTGTTTACACAGTCAAAATCTACCTCCTGTCTTTTAATTTTGAACACTAAAGAAGTATAATCAGCAAACAATACCATCTCTTGGCCATCATTGATAATGTAGGGTAAGTCATTAATATAGACTAAGAAAAGAAATGTCCCTAAAATAGAGCCCTGTGGGACCCCCATATCCATTGAAGTCCCGGGAGATCTTGTCCCATTTACATCAACACACATATTTCTATTGTTTAAATATGAAGAAACGCAGCGGACGCCCCTCCCACATTTACTGTGGACATGTGCAACATCAGGGGTTTACATACCAACCTTAACGCCGTTCACCACCACCTTGAAACGGCTAAGCCGGCCCTACTCTTTCTGACGGAGACACAAATATCCTCTCCACTTGACACATCGTACCTTACTTACCCCGGCTATACTCTGGAGAACACTTTCGTTCGCCGCGCCGGGGTATGTCTGTATGTCCGAGAGGATGTCTGTTGTCGCCGTCTTGACCATTTTGAAGACAAGGACCTGTCGCTATTGTGGGCACGCGTGGATTACGGTGGATCTACCCGAATATACGCGTGCGTGTACAGGTCCTATAGCGGAGACGGGGAGACAGCCCGCTTATTCGAGCACATCCAACAGGTGGTCGACACAGTGCTTGTGCAGTATCCTTCTGCGGAGTTGGTGATTCTTGGTGACTTTAACGCACACCATACGGAGTGGTTGAGTTCCCGGATCACGGACTTCGCTGGAAGATCTGCACACGATTTCGCGTTGGCTAATGGACTCTCACAAGTTGTAACCGGGTTTACCCGGATACCAGATGTCGAGGGTCACACTGCCTCTTTGCTGGATCTTCTGCTGACCTCACATCCTGCCAACTATCAGGTGGTGGTCGAGGCTCCCTTAGGATCCTCGGACCACTGTCTGGTACGCACAAAAACCTCATTGTCGGTTCGAGCGCCGCTGCGGCCCTCGGCAACTCGACAAGTGTGGCATTACAGGTCGGCAGACTGGGATGGACTGAGGGAGTTCCTGACGTCCTACCCATGGAGGCAGCTTTGTTTCTCGTCGGAAGATCCGAGCACGTGTGCCGATGCTGTAACCGATGTGATACACCAGGGAATGGAATGTTACATTCCGTACTCTGTGGTATCCATTGGCGGACAGTACCAGCCCTGGTTCGATAAGTCCTGTGCTGTGGCTTCTAGTCACAAGCAGGAGGCTTACAGAACCTGGACTGCGGCTCACGCTTGTAAGGATCCTAATGCCTCCGGCCTTAAGAGAGCACTCAACGCTGCATCCAGGTCCACTAAGCGGCGCATGGCCAAAGCGAAATCGAAGCACATCGGTAGAGTTGGCAGGAGACTAATGAGGCACCCTCCCGGGAGCCGTGCCTATTGGTCTCTTGCCAAAGCTATCGAAGGGAATTTTTGTCGGTCATCTTTCCCACCACTGCGTAAAATTGACGATAGCCTGGCCCACACGGCAAAAGAGAAAGCTGACCTTCTGGGCAGCCTCTTTGCCTCAAACTCGACTCTTGACGACATGGGTATCACAGCGCCTACCATCCCGCGCTGTGAAAGCTCTATGCCTGACGTCAAATTCACTCAGAAGAACGTCAGGCGAGCTCTTTTATCCCTTGACGTCAAGAAGTCGAGTGGGCCGGACTCCGTCCCTGCGGTGGTGTTGAGGATGTGCGCTCCCGAGCTGACCCCCGTTCTGACGCGCCTGTTCTCGCTTTCCTACGATCAAAGAACCGTACCGTCTGCGTGGAAGACCGCCCTCGTGCACCCGATACCCAAAAAAGGGGATCGCAGTGACCCGGCCAATTATAGGCCCATAGCAATAACCTCCCTACTCTGTAAAGTCATGGAGCGTGTGATCAATACTCAACTGCTGCAGTATCTAGAGGATCATCAGCTGATCAGTGACCGCCAATATGGATTTCGTCATGGCAGATCTGCTGGTGATCTTCTAGTATATCTCACGCACCATTGGTCCCACGCCTTGGACAAGAGTGGGGAGGCATTGGCTGTAAGCCTGGACATTGCTAAGGCCTTTGACCGGGTCTGGCACAGGGCACTCCTCGCGAAACTTCCATCCTACGGTCTTCCCGAGAGGCTATGCAACTGGACAGCCAGCTTTCTGTCTGAGCGTTATATACAAGTCTTAGTTGACGGTCAGCGCTCAGACAGACTACCTATCAACGCTGGTGTGCCGCAAGGCTCTGTGTTATCTCCCACGCTTTTTCTTCTGCATATCAATGAAATATTGGAGCAAAACTCCAATTTTCATTGCTATGCTGATGATAGTACGGGAGATGCACACTACACTAGCCGTGCAAATGCCTCTCGGACACTTATCGAGGAAAGCAGGACTAGACTTGTGTCTGAAATCGAGCACTCTCTGGAGCGGGTCTCGGATTGGGGTCGACTTAATTTAGTACAGTTTAACCCCTCGAAGACACAAGTCTGCGCGTTCACCGCAAAAAAAACCCCATTCATTGTAGCACCACAGTTCCAGGGCATTCCGCTCGCCGTTGATAAGAGTATCGGTATCCTGGGCGTTGACATATCGAACGAAGTGCAATTCGGGAGTCACATTGAGTGTAAGACCAAGTTGGCATCCAAAAAGTTGGGGGTGCTTAACAAAGCGAGGCAGTATTTCACATCGGGGCAGCTACTACAGCTTTATAAGGCCCAAGTGCGGCCCCATCTGGAATACTGCTCTCATTTGTGGGCGGGAGCCCCCAAATACCAGCTTGGTCCACTTGACTCCCTACAAAAACGCGCCGTTCGTATTGTTAACGATCCAGGACTTACCGACAGGCTCGAACATCTGAGCCTGCGCAGAGACATTGGGAGTCTGTGCGTGTTGTACCGTCTCTACAATGGTGAGTGCTCTGCGGAACTGTTTGACATGGTGCCACCGTCTCTTTTCCTACACCGTACTACCCGCCGAAGAGAGAAGTTCCACCCACACCGACTGGACACCTGGCAGTGCTCAACGGTGCGGTTTTCACGTTCGTTCCTGCCCAGAACGTGTAAATTGTGGAACGAACTTCCCTCTGAGGTGTTCCCTAGGTGCTACAATATGGGGTTCTTCAAAAATGGCGTCAAAAGAGTCCTTCAGGGCTGGCAGCGCGTTGGCAACTCCCCTGGTGTTGCAAATGTTCATAGGCGACGGTGACCACTTTCCATCAGGTGGCCCGTTTGCTTGTCTGTCAATCTTCAGACATAAAAAAAAAAAAAAAAAAAAAAAAATGAAGTCATAAGCTCGAGAGCGGTATCTCGAAGGCCGTAGTGATATAACTTTCTGACCAATGTTTCATGCTGAACGCAATCAAATGCTTTAGATAAGTCACAGAATACCCCTAGTGCATTATGTAATTTTTTCCAAGCTTCAAAAATGTGTTTGACAAGTTCAACACCTGCATCGGTAGTTGAACGACCCCTAGTAAATCCAAACTGTCGACAATGTAAAAGTTTATGATGGTTAAAGTGTGCAAGTAGTTGAATTAAAATAAGTTTTTCAAAAATTTTACTTAAGACAGGTAGTACAGAAATTGGTCTAATATTTGTGGGG
This sequence comes from Macrosoma leucophasiata, assembly GCA_036365455.1. Classification (NCBI taxonomy): domain Eukaryota; kingdom Metazoa; phylum Arthropoda; class Insecta; order Lepidoptera; family Hedylidae; genus Macrosoma; species Macrosoma leucophasiata. The sequence continues at coordinate 7,348,072 of JAWQUS010000002.1, read as the reverse complement.
TCACTTGTACTACCAGATTTAAAAAGAGGAATCACTTTACTTTGTTTCATTAAGTCAGGAAATATACCACTTACAATACTATTATTAAACATTGCCGCTAGGTAAGGTGCAATCACATCCATTATTTCATATGCAACTTTTACAGATAAGCCCCATAAATCAGTTGTGTTCTTAATATTAATAGACTTAAAGGCATGTATAACATCCGCAGTATTAACTAACTTAAAATTAAAAATAATCAATATTAATCAATATTTTTAATGTACAGAATTGACACTTCTACAGATTTATTATAAGTATAGATAATTTATATTTTCCCAGGAAATTCGAAGTCTTTTTTCACACCATATTAATAAATAATATGACGGTGTGAAAAATTAAAATAAACTATAATAGACCATAATAATAATTAAATAATTATGTATCTAATTAAATAAATAAATAATGAGATGGTTATGTAAGTATGGCCGTATATCGTTATAACTATTAAAGAGACATAATAAATTAATAAATAAGGTTCCAGGGGTGACAACGCAGCGGCATTTTGACTTCTGGTCATTGTGTAAGTGTCTATAGCCTGCAGTCATCACTTAACATCAATGTGAACTGCATGCTTGTTTGCCACCTTCATTACATAAAATTGAATTTTCTCTCGGACTTCGGTAATGTGATATGATTATGTTGTCAATAAATTAATTGAAATAAAACGACTTTTACCCGTTTTTTTTCGCGTGCATTAAACATTTTTTTTTATACTTATAGGTAGGTATAGCCAGTAAATAATATCGTAACCGACTATAACGATAGAAGTGCTTTAATTGGGGACAAGCGGTGCCCGCGACTTCGCCCGCGTAAGAATTTATGATTGTTCAGTATCTTCCCGGACGAAGTCGTGGGCGCAGCTAGTATAAAAGTAGCCATAGTTACTCCTTATAATATCAGCTATCTGCCTGTGAAAGTCCCGTCAAAATCGGTCCAGCCGTTCTCAAGATTAGCCCCGCCAAACAGACAGACAGACAGACAAAAATAGTAAAAAATGTTGCTTTGTTATATGTACCGTGAATATATACATAAGTATAGATTATTGTTCTACTGGTGCGGTTACATCTAGTGATTTTTTTCACGTGATTACTTTTCGAGTTAGACATTTTGTTATGAACTTATCGGTCTGATTCGTCTCAAAGTAAAAAACTTTTTATCATGACGAATATTAAATTATTACCGACGCTTCAAAACAGTTTTTTCTCCCGTAAACTGTAATTACGAACTTAAAGAAAAATAAAATAATATAGATATTTAATTTCGGATTTTGGTAACATCCGACATGTCTTTTCAAAATTTTGGAAATAGGTATGTATGTATATACCTATACATAAATAACATACATACAATACATAAATAACACAAAACCGTATTAAATTATTATCACAGCGTAAGCATCATGGGTAGCAACACATTTGCATTTTGAATTTTTGACCTCTGGTTCACTAATGGTTACCAGCAAAGCTCATAGGATTTTTTTTTTATGTTTATCCCGTTAACGATCACGCCCCCTGTTGCCCGATGCTTCGGGGGCAGACAGGCCCGGGGAATGAGGAAATCCTCCACCCCCGAACCATCCCCCTGTTACGCTTCACGTGCTGAGGGAGGGATAATGATTTGTCAGTCACAGATATAGGGTATGTATGTATACCATTAAAATTGACTTTACAGTTTTTTTACATGTGTTGTCTTGTCAGCTTCGGACCGCGTATTTTTTTTTTAATTATGGCATCGCTCGGATGGCCTCTTAATCGAATGCATTACGACAGCATTTCAGTTAGGCGGTCGGCCCCCAGGTGAAGGTAAAATTCAAGTACCATCCGTATAAAACTATGATGAGATTTCCTCCCGCTTCTTGGATAGGTAGGTAACATGTACTTTAGTGACAAATTAACTTTCATATACCTAAACATAATTTCTGGTTTTGGGATAGTCGCAACTCGACACATACCTACCTACATCAGGCACCTAATCTAAATAAGCGTCACCAGAGAGTAACATAAAAGTTACAGTCTTATGTGTATCATATTTATTACTTTGGAAACAAACAACAGTACAAAATATAGTTGTAAATTTGGAGAGATACCTACTTCGAAGTGGCAAATGATTTTTATTGTTAAGAATTACAGAATAGTATAACAATTACAGAAAAGACACCACTTCCAATTGTAATATATAACGATCAAAACTATTTCAAATCAGAATCAACGAACTCTGTCAAACTGTCTCCCACTACCTATTCTTGTCATTAAAACAAAGTATGTTCCCAAAAACGCAGGAAGCGTCTTAAAATAACTTTGTTGGGTGCACTCTACAAAGCGGTGCAGTGTCTTCAAACTTGTTGTTAGTTTCACTAAACTGCCACTATTTCAGTCCATACGTTACCGTCGTGACTAAAATTGTTTTGGAGAAATGTCTAACGTAAAATTAGCTATAAGAGTTCGACCATTTACTGAAAAGTTCGTTTTAAAATTATGTAAGTGCAATAACTTTGTTCTATGAAAAGGATAATGAAAAATTATAACATTTTCAGGGAACTGAAATCGGAAAAAGATCGTGTTCAAGTTGTGAGTGTAGTGAACGAGAACACCGTATCTATTACAAATGTTAAGGTGAGTTCACTATTTGATGCGACGCTAAACAACATAAAAAAGCGACACGATCTTAGACGTAAATATTAGGTTGGAGAAAAAGTTTCTTCGCATTTTTTAATATAATTCAAAACATTTTTAATATAGTTTATTTAAATTTAACTAAAGTATGTATGTACCATTTTGTTCGATAACCTTTTGCCATCTTGTAGGTAGGGACATGATCCCATTGCTATAAAAATTTTGGGACTTCTCATCAAAATACCGCGACAAGTGGATTTGGCAGTCTTCTCGTGATGTTAACCTAACATTGCATAAAGAATTCTGAAGAGACCGAAACAGGTGGAAATCTGAAGGTGCAAGGTCAGGACTATACGGCGGATGCATTAACACCTCCCAGTCAAACTCTCTTAATTTTTGCTGAGTGACTATAGATATGTGAGGTCTAGCGTTATCATGATACTACCACACCCCTTCTGTTGATCAATTCCGGCCGCTTTCTCTCAACTTCTTGCTTTAATCTCATCAGTTGTTCGCAGTAGAGTTCAGAATCGATAGTCCTGTCTGGTGGTAATAGCTCATAATGAATAATGCCCTTCCAATCCCACCACACACACAACATCACCTTATTGCGAGTTAACCCGGGTTTCGCCACAGTCTGTGAAGCCTGACCGGCCTTTGACCACGACCTTTTTCGCACGTTCTTGTCGTACGTGATACACTTTTCATCACCAGTTGTCACTTCTTCAAAAATGATTCGGTTTCATTACGTCGTAATAAAGAATCACAAATGAGTACACGGTTCATTAGGTTTCTTTCAGTGAGCTCGTGAGGTACCCAAATATCGAGCTTTTTTTTGTACCCAGCTTTTTTCAAATGCGCCAAAACTGTTTTGTGATCAATTCTGAGTTCTTCAGCTACGTCGTAACTACTGATATGTCGATCTTGCTCCACTTTTTCAAAAATGGCATCCATTTTATCCGTAATAGGGCGACCAGAGCGAGGTGCATCTTTAACATCAAAATTTCCGGATTGAAAACGCTTAAACCAAATTTGTGCTACTCTCACAGACACTGCACTAGGTCCATAAACATCGCAAATGTTTTTCGCGGCTTGCGTTGCATTTTTACCTTTTTTGCAGTATAATTTAAAAATGTATCGAATTTCTTCATTAGATTCACTCATCTTGACAGTACGAAAAACAAATGAAAATCACACATTAGCAATCAGCCTTATTTGAATTTAGAATTATGTTCTTTAAAATTTTAACTTTCAATGATACCAAAACCAGCCAGATACAAATACTAAAAAGCTAGATACTAAAAGTTGCAAATAGCTTTAATAATTATTTTGCCATGGTTGGTCAATCCAGCCCAAATAAAACCACGACCACCACGAACACGAACGTTTGCAATAAACCAACAAACAGTATATACCTAAGGCCAGTAAACGAGAGTGAAATAAAATGTATACTGAGTAATTTAAAAAACAAACGTAGTTTCGGCTCTGACGAATTGCCCTCGATGATTTTAAAAAAGTGCGTTGATCAATTTGTCCAACCTCTTACAACATTGATCAATCAATCATTTGTAGAGGGTGCCTTTCCGGACTTATTAAAAAATTCAATCGTAAAACCGATACATAAAAAAGGTGATAAGACAAAACATAAAAACTGTAGACCAATAGCCCTTCTGCCATCCATATCAAAAGAATTTGAAAGAGCGATGTATATATGTCTAACCGCATAATTATACGATTACTTAGAGAAAAATAATATTTTAAGTAAAAATCGAAGAGGTCGATCTACAGTTCTAGCAGTATATAAATATATCCAGCAAGCCTAAACATATATAAATGAAAAGAAATACGCGGTAGGTATCCTGCTGGATATGACAAAGGCATATGATAGAGTGAAATTTGATATCCTTCTCTCAAAACTATATGACGTAGGAATAAGAGGTATTGCGTACGAATGGCTGAAGTCGTACCTCAAAAATAGAAAACAATATGTTCAAATTGACTTTCACAACATAAAAACAAATACAATAGAAAAGTGTTTGTCTGATAAAAAAGTACTTAACTGCTCTATTCCACAGGGAAGCGTCCTAGGATGTATACTTTTTCTTATATCTTAATATATATAAATCTCGTGTCACAATGTTTGTCCTCAATGGACTCCTAAACCACTTAACCGATTATATTAAAACTCGCACACCATGTGCAGTTCGATCCAACTTGAGAGATAGGATAGCTTACATTACGCTATGACTAATAGGAGCAGAGCAGCGCGGGCGAAGCCGGGGCGGGCCGCTAGTATTATATATAAATCAACTTCCTAAAATAATTGACACGCATTGTGTATTGTTCGCAGACGACGTATCGCTTTTATTTGAGTATGAAAATACTGTTGATTTCACGAATCGCTTAAACCAAACTTTCAGGCTTGTCATAAATTGGTTAGAGGCCCATAATCTTAAAGTAAACTACGAAAAAACGAAACTAATAGAATTCATACCTCACCAAAAATCACCATTAGACATTGAGTTACAAATTGATAATATCCGCCTAGAAAAGATTAAAACGTGTACATTGTTAGTTTTACAAATTGACACTAATTTAAACTGGAAAACGCACATTGAAAACCTTAAATCTAAACTAAGCAGATTCTCATATGCGCTCTACGAACTTAAAGTAAGCACTGATAAAAATACTGCACTAGCAGCGTACTACGCATATGCACACTCTTGGTTAAGTTATGGCCTTATCCTATGGGGAAATGCTACAAATGTAGAAGATGTTTTCCTAATCCAAAAGAAGTTAATACGTATTATTATAAATATTGACAGCACCCAATCCTGCAGACCCCATTTCACCAATTTAGGAATCTTAACCCTGACAAGCATGTACATACTGGAACTATTTAACCGAGTAGATCGCTTACGATCTACACCAACCGCGGGGCCATGCGCGCAGAAAATATATGCCTGCAATTTCTCCTCTCTCTGTCTTCTAATTTTCAGGTACAAAAAGATACTTGAAACTTGCAGAAGCCCTTAGTTCAGCCCTGCGATAAAATTATTTCTTTGTGTATATTGCTACTCATGAAATTTAAACTTTTTTTTTTGTTTGCCACCTTCATTACATATGAAAGTGGCAAACAAGCATACAATCACATTGATGCTAAGTGATAACTGCAGCCTCTAGAGATCTACATAAAAACTATAGGTCAAAATGCATATGTGTTGCTACCCCTGAGACCTAAGGTGTCATGTCTCTGTGAAAGTTATAACGGGGCTATACTCGTACATTATCATCTAACCGGAACACGATAGTACCGATCACTACCATTTAGCGGCAGATAGATTAGGTAATGCGGTGGTGCCTACGCCCTCGAGCCTACACTTGGAACTCTACCACCAGGATACCACCGTATGAGAGTGTTTACCTTTAATCCGGCCCTGTCGCAAAATTCGTTCATAACGAACGTTTACTCACTCTGTTTTTAACTAGCTTTCTGCGAAATTATTTTGTTGCAAAAATAAACTGCTTTCTTGTAAACCTGCTTCTGCGTGCAATAGTCCTCTCATCTACAGCGAAGCTACATCGAAATGTTGAAAAACATCCGGTTCAGTTTAATAAATCTCAGACTGTGTCCTATCGGTGCTTCTCTTGTGTCTTGGTGGTGGATATACCACCACGAGGGAAAAAAAAATTCAAAGCCAAAAGCCCTTCAAGACTTGTTTTTTATCGCTGGAATACACATACAATTTTCTCATTTCTTACTGAACCCAATTATAAAAGTTGTTTTATGTAGGTACGTACTACTACGTAGGTACTTATCTATCTTATTCCCACTCTCTCGTTCTGCGTTCCCAAGAAAAACTACTTCAAACTTCCGTATGCTCCTTTCTTATCTGTTCCAAATAGTTAATGTTGTGAACTGTTCTGTGAATTTCTGTGGTGGAAGCAGTCCGCTTATACACTAGCAAAGCTACAAGCAAAGCATTGCTTGTGCCTCTTCGACAGGCACAAAATTCGTTAATCATACTATAATACTCGTAAACATAACATACTATACTAAACATATATTAGAAATTATTTTTCTCTGTTTTTAAAGCAAGCTGATATCTGGTATTCCCCCTTCCTCCCATTACTCGCTCTCTTAATTCTAAGTGATCGTTTATCTGTAATAAATATAACTACGTCTCAGAAAAACCTACTTCAAAACTGAAAAGTAAAAAATTATAAAATATAAGAAAATACAATAAGAAAATATGAAGAAATTGAAATAGTAAAAACCACAATTTTATTTTTCCATACAAATAGTCCGTATCTATAAAACCTTTGACAACATTATTTCATTCTGAGGCAATATGTACGAAGTTTGCCGGGTCAGCTGGTTTTAAATAAAAAAGAGGTAAAGAAGTTCTTTAATAATTAAAAAAAACAATGTTTACTTTATAGAACCTATTAAAAAAACCGTGACTGAGTTTATTGTTGGTTTTCAAGGGATCTTTGTTGCTTAAAAACGTAACTTCACGCCTGTATTTCAGTAAGGGGTAGACAGGGGTAAATGCATTAATTCAAGAACACATGTCATGCAAACAACCACGGTTCACCAGTTACGTTTTGTTTCCATGTAATAGGTGGTTAGTCTATTGATATCTGCGAACACGTTACCAAACTACGACGAGTGTGGCACGGGGAAACTACCGGGAAATTCCCAATTGTCCTGACCCTAGTTATCTACTCCCTGACCTAGGGATCGAGAACCCTGACGCATTGATCTATATGTACTAAAGTACTAGACTGGACATTCCCCTTGATAGTATGGTTCCAGTGTTTTGCATACAATTACCAGCACTTTCTCATAGTAACATGACAGCTGACGTAAACGTCATACAAAATATCTGTCAAATCAATTTAAAAACGGAAGCGGCTGTTTGTTCCCGGTGTCTACTCTATTATATTGATCTCATTGCCCTAAAGGAGAAGTTGTCCACTAGAATAATTAATTAAAATATAACTATTTTTGAGGTTTCTTACTCAATGCAGGTACTAGGTACTATTTCATCATAGTATTGTGTGTTGTCCTGTTCGCTATGCTGTTTCCTACATCTTTTCCTTGTATTCTCAGATTGTCTGGCAAATATTGTTCTTTTTGGGACTTTACTCTCTTTTGTTGAGAGTGGTTAAATAAAGTGTTCCTACCAATTTGTTTTCGTTGTTTAATTTTTGAATTTGCTGATAGGCAAGTTGAATAGTTTAAACAGGTGTTTACGTATCGTTACATTGAATGTGCTTTTGTTATTATTGTAACACTAGCTGTGCCCTCGACTTCATCCACGTTAGAATTTATGATTGTTCAGTATGTACCCGGACGAAGTCGTGAGCGTAGCTAGTATCAAAGCCTAAGTTACTCATAAGCTATCTGCCAGTGAAAGTCCCGTCAAAATCGGTCCAGCCGATCCCGAGATTAGCGGGAACAAACAGACAGACAGACAGACACAAAAATTGTAAAAAATGTTGTTTTGGTATATGTACCGTGTATACATACTATACATACCTATGCATTTAGTAAAAAGCGGTTATTTTCAGACACTCCAATTTTATTTATTTGTATAGATGTATAGATATAGATATGATCACGTCAGTTGTCTACGTAAGTAATTTTATTTTGTGCATAATTTTCGTGCCGAGCGAGGGTTTGGACCTTTTGATCGGACGAACGTTTCTGCTTGTGGTTTCTACAAATTATAAGGTTTTCAAGTTTCACAGAATAGATGGTACTTATCATTAATTTTCCTTGATTAATATAAAGTCTAGGATTCAGATCCACTGCAACTAAAATCCATATTTTTTACCTATATCTTAATAATTGATATTTAATCATAAATATCTGTCTACCAGAGCCTATTCTGCCCTGTCAATATTAAATTAGGCATATTTTTTTGTTCCACGTGTTTTTTCTTCTTATATTCTTTCTTTCTCAATAATTACGAAATAACAAATATATAATAAAAAAATCGTGCCCGTCTGTTTTTCTTGATATGTTGTGTATTTTTTGTTACCCAACTTCAGTGAGGACTAAAGTTGATATCATCATAAAATATTCCATTTTTTTTGACACTGAAATCAGCATATTTTTATTAAAAGTGTAGCTAGAGACAATTTTTCGACGATTAGCGACTGCTTGAAATAATTGCAGTATCGTCTGTGATCACGTTTCACATCCCGTGAAGACTTGCCGTGATCCTGACTTGTTTATTTTTTTATTGCTCACTGGCGCTATTTGAAGAAGCCTTGCGTGCTTCTAATTGTGTATGACCTCTTTATATGGTGACTCTTTGGTTGCGACCTGTATTTTTTATGATCAGGAAAACAATCCATTAAAAGAGTTAGTAGATATTGTAAATGAGCATTTGTTTTTAAGCTGTCTTCTAAAAGTCACAAAATCGGCCCCATTGGAAGACCAGCGCCGCTCGTAAGATCGGTTTTATGCTGAATTGGGGACCTTTTTGTAACAACCTTGATTTTGTGTTCTTAGTTTTAGTTTTTTATGTTGTTACAAATAAAGTATTTCTATTCTATTCTAAAAGAATTTACACTGCTTTTAATTTTGTTTGAATCTTAATTTCACATTTGTATTCATCGAAGGTAGAAATAAATGCAAGCATAAGTATAATTTGCGTAGGATCGGTCAGAGAACTCTACGCTTATCAATTAAATCGAACACAGCTTTAATAACGACCGCATAAGGTGCCCGTGTGAGCAAGTTCCCCGATAGTAGGTACCAGAATTCTAAATGCAAGCACCCGCGATGGATTTGCATTTAGACCTCTGGTTTTTATGAAGATGTTTATATGCTGCAGTAGTTACTTACCATCCATGTCAGCTGCAAGCTTGTCATTGCCATGAGGAGATTGATGTAGATCCGCACTTTCACAACCACACCCGTGGGTCTGCCTCCAAGCACCCCGTAGAGTAGTGCAGGGCAGTGTGCGAATCGCCTTATAACATAAATAAACAGAGCATGGAGAAAAGCCGGCGAAATCACGAGGACAGTAGTAATTGAAACACGGAAATGGTGTGGATTTATTACTTTTTTATGCTAAATAGTTATGTGACATAGTACTTATACTAAACAGAACAAGTCACACAAGAGTCCACGGTCACCATTTTAATTATTCATCAGACAATAAAAATGTAGATTATTACATTTATTTGAAGATTAATGGTGAGGTAAATTAGTTTAGAGCGTATTTTGTTAACTCCCGTGCATGATGAGAGTGATGAGAGATGACCTATATTATTATGTAGAACTTGCAGAATGAATGTAAGGATCAAAATAGCCTTAGAAATATGGCGTGAAGACTCATACATACATATTTTGTTTGGGCAGGTGAACTTGTCAGGCGCTGGCGACAGCAGAGAGCGCGTGCGTCGATATTTTGCTGACTACACGTTTGACAGCGCATGCGCTTCAACACACGCGAATTATGCATCTCAAGAGAAGGTGTGAATTTAAATGTTATTCAAATTCAAATAATTATAAACTATTAATTAATTATAACTGTAGAGTTAACAAAAAATGACTCAAGTGTAAGTACATAATGTACCTGTTGTCCTTGAGTTTGTAGAACATTCTTAGGAATAGGCGAGTGTTTTAAAAGTTAAATTTTTAGGAAGTTGAGTTGTCTTTGATTTGCATGCAACTGCTCGGACATGTAAGGTTCAACCTGATAGCAATCCGTCAGTGAGTAAGAGCATCGCGTCAAACACTTCAGTGTCGTTGGCGTCGCCTAGAATACTCTCTAGTTGCCCATTTAGTTGTTTTTTTTAACCATTTTTTATTTATTCAATGCTGTCGATTTTTAAAGAGTGGACAAGATATATTCCGCATCTTTAGTATAATGTAAAAGCTGAATTGTAAACAAACTGTTTTTATTGGGTAATCATGTTTAAAGAATCTGGATTCTTTCGTTTCAACTTATTTTTCAAACAAATCATTCATCATTCATTAAGGGATCAAAGTATGCATGTTTGAGCGATTCGCTTTCGAAAGGTATAGGCACATTACTATTGTCTTTTCCCTTTCTCCCTTACGCGCGAAAGGGAAAAGACAATAGTAGAAGCGCGCATGGCCCAGCGGCTGGTGTAGATCGTAAGCGATCTGCTCGGTTAAGCACTACGGGCGCGGTCGGGTAGTGTGATGGGTGACCGCTAGTGGAAAATTAAATGCGCGTTTCCGTGCTTCGGAGGGCACGTTAAGCCGTCGGTCCCGGTTGCTATCGATAGATAGCAGTCGTTAAACCTTGTCGGAGGCCTTATGAGCGGTTTGAAAAACATCCGACAGCGGGTTGGCCACTAACCCACCCACCTCCACCAATCCGCATTGGAGCAGCGTGGTGGAGTAAGCTCCAGGCCTCCCCCCAAAAAGGGGAGAGACTCGTGCCCAGCAGTGGGACGTATAATGGGTTGCCATTATTATATTATATATTATTATTTCTCCCTTAACGCTAAACGGTAGCAAGTATTATTACATATTCTCTGACGGTAGATAACATCATTTGTGCTCGCAGAATTCAAAATTTCAGTGTACAATAATTTAATTTAATGATTTTTCATTTGAACTTTTATACCTATTACTTAGGGTGCGATTTGTATAGCCTATATTGTTTCGAGTGTGGGTTTTGCGTTGAACCTATTGTGTGTGAACAACGGAACTTACGATTCATAGTGTGGGACTTTGTGTGTAAGCATATTTTTTTATTTGTTTTCACGACACAAATGAATTTAAAGCGTTATCCGTTTTTTTCACAGGTCTTCGAAACCATAGGTCGCCAGGTGTTGGCAAGTGTGCAGCGGGGCTCGCCAGCATGTGTACTCGCGTATGGACAGTCGGCAACTGGAAAGACCCACACGATGATGGGTACCGATACACACCCGGGACTTATACCTCGTCTTTGCTCAGCGTTGGCTGATCAACAACCCTTCAATATAACTGTCAGGTATTTACTTATTTAACTTCACGCCTGTATTGGTGGTAAGGATAGGCATATTTAAGGATGATACGATGGGGTTGTGCATCGTCAGTTACCTACGTTTCGTCCCAAGTAAAAGGTGGCGAGCCTAATGACATCTCGGGACACATTACCAAAGTCCGAATGTAGCACTGGAAAACAAACAAAAAATCATTTACAAAATGTAATCTTCCTAAATCCCAATTCGCCGGTCTATGGTCGAGGGTATCTACTGTCCTCGAAATTGTTGACGATTATGTACACTTAAGTGACAAAGTAGTTAAGTTCAGATAGGTCGGTTCAAGTTCGAAACATAGGTCAATCGCCGTATCAAACTCGGTTGGGCAGCGTTCGGGAAGCTTCGATACCTATATCTTCTCGTCCAATTTAGCGCAAGCCTCAAGAAGGTCTTTGAGCAGTGTGTATTGCCAGTGATGACATACGAAACGAAAGGTCACGGTTGTCACGGCACCTACATACTTCCAGGGAGCCATCGCGGCACTTTGTCGTTTGCACTAAATGTACTAACTAGTGATAGAGCTCCATTGAAGCAGCTCGAGGATGAACTTAATCTACTTGCCGCTAAATGTTAGTATTCAGCGCTTTTAAGTTCTGGTCATAGGTTAGGTAATAATGTACGTGCAGCCCCGTTATTTCCGACACAGAGCCATGACAGCTGAGGCCTCAGGAGTAGCATGGCATATACCTACATCCACTTTACAGATTTTTCTGGTGATTTTACTGGTTACAGTGACGGAGGTCGCGGGCGTAGGCACCACCCCATTACCTAATGTAGTTGCCACTAAATGTCAGTGTTAAGCGCTGTCAAGTGGTAATTTTTTACATTACCTGTATACAATATATACATATTTCGGCACAGAGTTATAACAACTTACCACGAGAGTGGCAAAGCATCTGCATTGAAATATGAGATTATTATGTAGATGTTGGATAGGCTACATTATTTATTAGTTACCTACCGTCAATTGAACTATTTGTTTGCCACTTCACGACATAAAAAATATGGTTGTAAGCACGCGACAACTATGCCTGAACACACACAGTTCGGCAGAACCATTCGTTCGCCGCTCGTAGTGTCGTGTAGACTGCTTCGAACGACGCATCTCTTGGTAAAATACCATGTAGTGCCAATTTTAACATGTAATATGAAATGTCAGACCTCAAGTATAAAGCGAGGACGTATATCTTTTCATCGGTAAGTCACAAATAACATTTATTGTTATAATACTTGTAAAAAACATATAAATATACAAAGGAATATGAATATTCGAACTTAAACTGCATTATTTAAATGTTACTGCTAGCGAATACATTGCTCGTTAAGCACTCGCTCAATTAACGCTATCATTGTCTCCGCTGGCAATGTACAGCATGTAATGCGTTCGCTACACTTCGACTAGTTTATTGGTGAGTATATTGTTGTGTGCGTGCGAGTGTTTATTGTCTACGGGCGTTACATCTTAGTATGCAAACTTACGCAAATGAATAGCTGCCCTGAGATTAATGTGTGGGTGATTGTCGAGATGGTGTTACATTTGTGTAAGAAATTGCATGGTGGGAGAAAAGCGGCGACACTGGTTCTAATATTAAATTGGAGCAAAGTCCTTTCCATCCTTATTTATCTGTTCCGTGGTTGTAAGCATAGAAATATGAATAACAAGATATTTACATTGCTACGGTTGTAGGCCACAGCATTATATCATTAATATGAACTGTATGTTTGTTTTTCCTCTTCATGATGTAATAAAAAATTATGAACATAACATATGGACTCGTATATTGATGATCGGATGTATCGCAATGTGGATTGAAGTCGGTATTTTATTTGAATAATTACACAAGTGCATATAGGGTTATGATAAGTTACCTACCACATTCCAATTTAGTTCTCAGTAAGTCGTAGTACCTGAGTTACATAATTATAATGTTTTTCACCGTTATTCTTTTGTTGTTTTTATGTAGGGAATTATTAAATTTATTTCTTACTAGCTGTTGCCCGCGGCTCCACCCGCGTGGAGTTCGCTTTTCGCGTAACCTGTGGAAACTCAGCAAATCATCCCATGGCATCCCACAGGAACATTTTTTTGCGATAAAAATCCTAGTTACCCTCTATGTGTGTGTCAAATTTCATGAAAATCCGGTCAGATAGATGTGTTTGCGTGAAGGAGTAACAAACAAACATACAAACTTTCGCATTTATAATATTTATACGATATACGATTATCTTATTTACTTGATAAACCAAAGGTTACCAAAATCATAACTGCAAATTGTTTTGTGTTCTGAAAGCTTTTGATATTCAATTGTTCAATACCACACAGATTCGTGTTACCAGCTATTTGTAGGGTTGTAGGTAGATAGATACTCCTATAATTTAGTAGGTAAGCAATATTTTTTTTCTGAACCCTAATTTTGATAGCGATTAGTTTATTAGTAGGTATTTAACGTAGAGTAAAACAGATAATAAATATTTTTTATGAAATATGATATATTTCGTCAGTGTATGTAGAGAGACACCCTATCGAACGATAATTAGGTACTCGTAGTTATGGCGTTAAAAGGTGGTCAAAAGTCTTAGGAATCGGCGTGCATGTATGAAGAGAATGATGAAGGTAGACGAAGCACGAGAGGTTTGTCAGAACCGGGATGTCTGGCGCTCTACACTCTCTGCCTACCCCGTTAGGGACCTGGCGTGAAGATACATACATACATACATACATACATTTTGCTTTATATTTTATACATAATTTTAAAGATGGATATCATTCTTATTTTTATATATCATACCTGAACCTGAAAAACGTACAGAATATCTGGGGGAACGGATGCGTGTCCCCAGATTTTCTATGAAATGTCGAGATAAAAAATCAGGCACGGCCGTAACATCCTTTTCTGCAGCCATTCAGGCCGTTTCAACCCCCTATAATTTCGTTGTGAATATAGCTAGGTACCTGAATTTACAGTTATCAGATGATTTTAGTTTAATATACGCGAGATAAATCCGAAAACTAGTTTTATTTCAATGAGTGCAGCTCGCGAAAACCTAAGAACATACTATATCAGATCATGATAATAATACGTAGAGAAAGTTACACTAAAGGAGATGTTGCAAAAATGTATGGACCTCCGGCCATGTATTGTACACAATATCATTAACTGGCAAAATTTTTCACTTATTTGGCTTTGTTTGCAGTTACAAAATATTATTTGCAGTTAGAATTGCAACTCAAACCAACATGGCGAATATGGCGGGCGAAGTCATTTTGACATTTTAATTTTTTAAATTGTTTTTTGATTATATAGAACTTGGAGAAAAAAGTAATATTTTCTAAATACTATCGAAATCGATTTCATGTGTTAATACTAAGAACTTAAACTAATCGATTTCCAATTTAAAGAAGCGTCGGCTGTGTCGCCGCCATGTTGAATATGATTGAAAATGATAAAATCGTTTGAATTAAATGTGGTAGTAACTCTAAAATATATACTTGAATAAATAAATTGCATTTTTTTCTTAAATTTACCCATTTTTTGAGGATGTGTACGATCTAGAGCCGAGCTCGCAACATCTCCTTTAAATCACTAAAGACTTCAAAAATGATTAACGGTTAAAGTTCTTCATTTTTGTTAAATTTTGTCACTGACACAAGTCAATAATTAAAATGTAGAGTTAACTCTAGTAGATGAATGAGCTTCAAGTATTACTTTTCACAGTCTTTTAAATATTGTTACATAACTAATCAGATATCAACTACGACAAAAGTGTTTATTAGACGCATCCATCCATACTAAAGGAAAGCCTACCTGCTAAATATAAATTTAAACGATTTGGTTTTATATAAGATCTCACTCTTTTTTTTAAATAAAGTAGAATATATCTACAAGTATAATAATATATTGCGAGATGTTTTTGATGGGATAGTATTCTATTTCAACTTACTTCAACTATTGTCTTACTAACTTCAACTATTATAATACGCTATCTTTAGAGTTTAGACTACAGCAAGGCTTTCGACTGTGTCATCTGGACGGTCCTGTGGAGAGTGCTTGAAGAACTGGGAGTACCTAAGCACCTAGTGGCACTTATTCAGTCACTATACCAGAGCAACCAAAGTTAATAATTTCACTTATCTAGGCTCCTCTATTAGCAACACAGGCTCCTGCGAAAAGGAAATTAGGAGACGTATTGGTATGGCTAAGGGTGCAATGTCCCAGCTCCAGCGAATATGGAAAGATCGCAACATATCTCGGCGAACAAAGACGAAGTTGGTCAATTCATTAGTGTTCTCCATTTTCAATTACGCTTCGGAAACATGGACACTAAGGAAGGCCGATCGCGACCGCATCGATGCTTTTGTGGTGCTGGCGGAAAATGTTGCAAATACCATGGACTGCTTTTCGTACCAACGAGTCGATCGTTCGCGAGCTTAACATCAAAACCAGGCTCTCTACCATCTGCCTGCGAAGAATCTTCGAATTCTTTGGACACATTGCTCGAAAAGATGGCCATAACCTTGAGCAGCTTATGGTTACTGGTAAGGTCGATGGCAGAAGGCCTAGAGGGCTACGAAGCCCAGTCAGGTGGTGTGACCAGATCCGCTGTACTCTGGACACAAAGTTTCACCGCGCACTCCATGACGCCAAGGACTACACACATAACACACCGATGGAAGAATATCATCCATCGGAAATTAATCTCCCATCGGGGGAATCACGACCCTCAGTAATGAGGAGTACGACGCGAGGAGGAGGGATCTTTAGAGTTTAGATCCAAATGGTATTGTCGAAATGTTTTTAAAAGTGTTAAATACTGTTTCATTCATTCGTACATGTTTTGCAATTATGCACACGTTTCGTTAGAAGCAAAACAAAGTAAAAAAAACGATTGAAAGTGGTGTATAATAAAACTGTTTCCATTATAATAATTGAATGACGACCAAATTCATACTTTCTCAGTTTCTATTGAAATGGGGAAATTAAGGAATTTGTAAATAATTGATGCTTTCCATATTATACAAAATTGTTTAGTTTCTATTTAATTTATTATGTGTTTTTGATTATTATTAGTGGTTATTCACTCTAGGTTAGTTTAAAAAAAAATGACGTTGTAAAAGTGCTCTCCAGGAGCCTAATTAAATGAAATAAATGAATAAACTGAATCGTTGTAATCTCATATTTATAAGTTAAAGTATCTACATAAACATAATAAAAAATATACGTTTTGCAATCCGCGTATAGGTAACCTACCTAAGTAAACCTTAGACAAATCCTACTTTATAATGGGACAAGTGTTATATTTTTCCGCCCTTCCATGGTCACTATTCACGACGTTTTACGACGTGTAAATGACCTTTTTGAATTATTTAATAACATAAATAAACAACTTAAAAATGTGTTTACAATGAAATTACATTTTGATCTATACATAGCTTATCCATGAGGGCATGGAGGTCGAAAGGTACCAAATATGCCTTGAATCTTTATATTGATGATAAATGAACAATGACCTTTTGAATATGTAAGTATCATAATTAAGGAAATACATTACCTTTTACCTTGACAAGGATATTTTTGTTGTCAATGTTTGGTTCTGTATTGTATTCATGTTTTTTTTATGTGATGGAAGTGGCAAACAAACATGCAGTTTACATTGATGTTAAGTGATGACTGCAGCCTATAGAGACACAAAGACCAAGGTCAAAATGCAGATGCGTTACCACTCCTGAGGCCTAAGGTGTTATGCCCCTGTGCCGGCAATTACAGGGCCGTACATTACCACCTGACCGGAACACGATAGTGCTGAACACTACCATTTAGCGGCAGGTACCTATATGAGGTAATGCGGTGGTGCCTACGCCCGCGAGCTCCGTCACTGGAGCTTTATCACCAGTAAAAAGTAGTTTAAACTTGAAAAAACCTCTAGTCTACTACTGCCATAACAATTTAACGATTAATGAAAGCAAAATCTAATTAGGTTGTTTGTTTCTTATAAATTTCCAGGAAACATTAAATAAATATGCATACCTACGTAATTAATCTCGTATTTAGCATTATATAAATAGGACTACATAACACGTAGAAGTGATGTAGGGCAAAGCTCAACTTCATATTTATTGCTCACGTATACCGAAGTTTTGATGATATACTGGCGTGATTGCGTGCATCATTTCGGCAGTATTATTTACCCGTCTGCAGCTTGAAATGGAAAGCCTCTCAATTTACCTTATATCTGTAGCAATTTTGGCAGTGGAGTAAATTGTTTGGGCATCGTTTATGCATACCGTGTGAAGAAGCTATGTATATGGCGGTTGGACACGCGATCCTCATATGTGGCTTCCTATTGCCACCGGTGTGGTGTTAGCTCCACATTATTGTATTCGGGTAACGTTGGCAGCGTCAATATTTTCGTCGTTACAGTCAATGTTTATTGCTTTGTATCTATCTAAACTGTATTAATTTATTGTGTTTTGACGACCCGGTTAGTCCAGTGGTGTGAGATGACGGTTTGATTCGGAGGGTTGCGGGTTCGAGCCCCGCACCAGGACAAATGTTTGTATGGCCTACAGATATTTGTTTCGGGTCTGGGTGTTTGTGTATGTGTTGTATGTGTACAACGGCACCCACGACACAGGTTTATATCTACTGTGGGGCTGTGAGTGTAAGCGTATTGTATTGTATTGTCCGGTTATGAATACATTATATCTGTTGCATAATTATAACAACTAATTAGAGTAAGTTATGATATTCATTTCTGGCAACTTTACATACCTTGTGCATACAGTATGCTTGAAATATGTTTTCAAAATCAATATAATCTTTAAGTGAATGGAGGATGGATCTCTCTTCTCTAAAATTTGATAAGTTTAGCTTGATTTAGTCGGGAAAATATGGACGGACGGTTTTTTTTGTATAATATCAATGATGGACAGGCAATCTCACATACAAATTAATGGGGTCGTCTAAAAACTGCATCGATGTGGATGAAAACTCGTAATCGGGTACCTATAAAACAAACGGTTAGAATTATTAGCCTTGTCGATTTATAAGAACCAAGTTGGTAGTATACGCTTGTATTAGTATCTAGTAATTAAAGTCTAATAAAATTAGCACGTGGGTCATAACCGCAGAATGACAGGCGTAGGATTGCGCATTTACTGTTTTACGGACTCTTGTACGGTTAGTTAAATCGTTTTCATAAACTGACTTCTAATTTGCCGAAAAAGCTGTTGTATCAAATTAAATACAATCCAAAAATAAAATCTAAGTAGGTACCTAGAATCAAGACAGATTTTCGTGATGCCATTTTAAATGTTTTCCAGTGTCGAACCTTTTTCTGTTCACATTCATGGTGAGTGAATGCCTAATCACGGACACTCCGCCAAAATTCCATACAAACGCTTAATTTGGTCTCTATTATACAGACATCAATATCAATCAGTAACGTGTATTTACATGTGCACCTGTGTGCGTAGCACGTAGAAGATACCAACCGTCGCCCATAAGAGGGGAGGAGGTTGGGTGATGCGGGGTCGGGCGGGACGTCGAAGTGTCCATTCCATACGTTTTATTATTACATATTCTCTGACATAAGACTAGAGAGCTTATTTTTTTGATGTTACGAAGGTGGCAACCAGTCATACATTCACATGGATCGTGACTGCAACCTATAAACATCTACACAAAGACCAGAGGTCAAAATGAAGATATGTTGTCACCCCTGAGACCTTAGTTGTTAAGTGTCTGCGATAGTTATTACGAAGTCATATTCTAACCGGAACACGATGGTGCTGAACACTACTACCATTTGGCGAACGATATATAATTATAACGGCAACCCATTATACGTCTCTCCCCTTTTTGGGGGGAGGCCTGGAACTTACTCCACCACGCTGCTCCAATGCGGGTTGGTGGAGATACGGGTTAGTGGCCAACCCGCTGTCGGATGTTTTCAAACCGCCCATAAGGCCTCCGACAAGGTTTAACATCTGCTATCTATCGATAGCAATCAGGACCGACGGCTTAACGTGCCCTCCGAAACAAGGAAACGCGCATTTTAATTTGCCACTAGCGGTCACCCATCACGCACCCGACCGCAACCGTATCGCTTAACCGAGTAGATCGCTTTCGATCTACACCAGCCGCGGGACCTTGCGCGCTTCGAACGCGACAGATATATTAAAGATTTAATTAATTATTCAATTTGTATTAGAAATTGACAAATTAACATATAGCTAATCGTAATTCTAAGCCTGGGTTGCACCACGATTTTTGTTAAAGTTAAAGTTATTGTAACATTTCACATCCTTCTCTAACTTAAAGAAATCTGTTAAAGTTAGAGAAGGATTTAAAATGTTACAATAACTTTAACCTTAACAAACGTCGTGGTGCAATCCAAGCTTACATTTACCAATAGCGGGTAAATTGGTAATTCAGTTGGCATCTACGACTTCGAGCTCCGCTACTGCATCTCTACGACGAGTAAAAAACCATACAAGTTGCTTGCTTGTTATGGGTGGTGAAGTCACCACTTTTTTCGATTAAGTTAGAAAAGCAATATAGATGAACATATCTTTATCTACAAGGTCGTCACGCGAGCATTTACTATCTAACACCCTATTGCCTCAATCACCGTTTTATCAGCTATCATATATGGAACTATTTGTGTCTGCTGTACATGGTTTGCATTGCTTCGATATTGGTAATATTGTGTTCCTAGGGATGTAAGTGTGATAAAGAACAACATCGATGAATTGAGAGACCAGAGGGTCCAGCCAAGTGACAAATGTTTGTTGAAATGACTCCGTCACTGGTGGTAGAGCTCCAGTGACGGAGGTCGCGGGCGTAGGCCACCGCATTACTTAAAATACATGCCACGAAATGGTAGTGTTCAGCACTATCGTGTTTTTTTTTATATAATAAAAGTGGCAAACAAGCTTGCAGTTCACATTGATGTTAAGTGATGACTGCAGCCTGTAGACACCCACACAATGACCAGAGGTCAAAATGCAGATGCGCTGCCACTCCTGAGGCATTAGGTATTATGCCTCTGTGCCGGAAATTACAGGGCCGTACATTACCACCTGACCGGAATACATATATAATACAATACAATAACACTACCATTTAGCGGCAAGTTTATTAGGTAATGCGGTGGCCTACGCCCGCGAGCTCCATCACTGGAGCTCTACCACCAGTAAGAGAGTGGCGTGTCGTGTTCCGGGCAGGTGATAATGTACGGCCCTGTAATTTCCGGCACAGAGGCATAACATCTTAGGTCTCAAGAGTGGTAACGCATCTACATTTTGACCTTGGTCTTCGGGTGGTGAACTGCGTGCTTGTTTGCCAATTCCATTACATAAAAAAAAAGTAAATTAATTTTAAGGGACTTTAGAAAATTATGGCACTCATATAAGTAATGATTTGACGTAACCAATCTAAGCAAGTAGAGTCAAGTTTAGTATAAACAATTTTGTACACACTGATGTCACATGCTATTAAAACATTAAAGACATTGAATTTTCGTAGATAATATTCAATTTTAAGAGTACGAATTATTCGTTTTTCTCCTACTTCTCCTATTTCTCCTACGCCAACTATCTAGGAGAAATTATAGTGCACAAGTGTATGCGTAAACATAGTTGGGATTGGCCGCCGTGTCCGAAATTCGGTCTGAGGGTCATCATCATAGAATAGATAATACGAGTAATATCGAATATCTACTCTTGAACTGTACTTTTTTGCCACTGCCAGACATAAAAAACACTTATAAGTATTGTTTGCATCCCTAGGCGGCAGAGAAGGCTAACTGTAGCTTGATAAGTCGTTATGGTTTTATTATATCCGTTTGCATGTTTCAATTCCGCGTAACTGTTCATTTTGTTGCGTACCTGATTCTTGACAGGCTTATCAAAGGTTATTATTAAAGTCGATGGACATTATTATAGTAATACTTTATAAATATAGAGGCCATCTAA
The DNA here is from genome assembly GCA_036365455.1 of Macrosoma leucophasiata. Lineage (NCBI taxonomy): Eukaryota > Metazoa > Arthropoda > Insecta > Lepidoptera > Hedylidae > Macrosoma > Macrosoma leucophasiata. Next base: position 7,326,421 of record JAWQUS010000002.1, on the reverse strand, counting down.
TTTTTACTAAAGGAATAGGTACTTTTAAATTCATCTACGTACTCGGGTGTAATTGGACGTGACCGTGATTTTAACACAAAATGCCATTTTGTTTCGTAACGATTAAATAATTACTAGCTGTGCCTGCGACTTCGTCCACGTGAGAAAAATATGATTGTTCAGTATACACCCGGACGAAGTCGTGGGTGCAGCTAGTATAAAAGTAGCCTAAGTTACTCCTTATTACATCAGTTATCTGCCAGTGAAAGTCCCGTCAAAATCGGAGACACTCAAATTCTATTTATTTGTATGTAAGCATGTATGTATGTCTGGTTGTATGGAGATAAAAGTAGCCTAAGTTGTTCCTTATTACATCAGCTGCCTACCCGTGGAAGTCCCGTCAAAGTCGGATACATTTCAATTCTTCTTATTTGTATGTAGATACCTATATATGTATGTATGGATGTATGGAGATAAAAGTAGCCCAAGTTACTCCTTATTACATCAGCTACCTACCCGTGGAAGTCCCGTCAAAGTCGGATACACTCCAAATCTACTTATTTGTATGTAGGTATGTATGTATGTATGGATGTATGGAGATAAAAGTGGCCTGAGTTACTCCTTATCACATCAGCTATCTGCCAGTGCAAGTCCCGTCAAAATCGGTCCAGCCGTTCCCAAGATTAGCCCCGCCAAACAGACAGACAGACAAAAATTATAAAAAATGTTGTATTGGTATATGTACCGTGTATACATACATATGCATTTAGTAAAAAGCGGATATTGTAATATTAGAAACAGACACTCCAATTTTAATTTATTTGTATAGATGTATTATTATATCTACTAAATTACGTCTAAATTGATTAGGTGGCTTAGTTATGAAAGTATTATAAAAAAATAAAGATATGTTTCCAAGTTCTATAAGAGTAAATAACAATAAACATTAATTAACGAATTTGTAGAACCGTATCATTGTGAATCACAATAGGCCTTTATCAAAATTGTTGTATTTTTTTTGTTAAATTCATCATCAAAGCATCCAATGAAATAATTTTCTTAGCGTGGTTATCGGAACTTTTTTGCTTCTTGGTAATTTTCTGGACAAATTAATTATGCTTAGTTTTTTATCGGCTTTTATTTTATACTAGCGACCCACCCCGGTTTTGCACGGGAGCAATGGTTACAGTTAAAACAAACACGATTATTGCAGCGCGTCTGTCATTCGATTGACCATGTCAAGCACCATAAGGTTAAAATTACAAAAGTTAATACGGTCGTTAAGTTTTGGCAGAATTACCTATTTGTTTCTTTCATAAGGAACTTTTCCGGACAATTACAAATATGAAAAAAAAAACAATTATGGAAATCGGGCCAGTCGTTCTCGTTTTGCGCTTAGCAACACAGTTAGCGATTAATTTTTATTGAACAATGTTCTAAAAAATTATATGATCGTTTTGTAGAGTTCCGTACCTGAGAAGAAAAAAAAGGGAACTCTTTTAAATCACTCGTGTGTTTGTCGTGACGTGAAAATGTCTCACACAACAATATCTGTCAAATCAATTTGAAAACAGAACTGGCTAGTTGTTTTAAAAAAAAACACCAGTCTAATGTATACCGACCCTTACAATAAACCGACTATTGGTTCATAGAAGTAAGGACTGCAGTTAGGGCAGTTGGTAAGGCTTCTCCGGTGCGGATTATAGTCCGCCCGCCTCCGCGCCGCCCGCCCAACGCGTTCTATTTTACAGTACGTTGTAATCGTGTCATCTATTTCTAAAGTTACTGGAAAATAATTAACAGGTGAGATAAATATTTTCAATCATATTTTTTTATTTAAGGCACGGTGCAAATCATGTTTCAAATTTTTTACGGATGCTTATTATTTCAATTAGATTTGTATTATGAATATGACAATTGTCAAAATAGCTAATTTTGACGATGATCAATTAAATGTGCCATTGCGTGGTTTTTCTTGAAATACTACCGGTATAGGATATAAATGTCATCTTTAATCACTGCCTGTTCTTAACATTTCCAATATGTATATGAGATGAATTTATAAACAATAATTATGTAGATTTATTAACTGTACGAGTAGAATGCTCGGGATTCGCAAGCGGGAAAGGATAAATTACCACTTAGATGCTAATTTGCACTAACACAGTACCTGTTTGACCATAAAAGCATAGAGGTAGCTAGGAGCATACCAAGTCAATGTGGATTATTAACAAGATAATTTTAGCTTTATTTTATTCTCTATACTAGGTACGTCCACACCAGTGGTTCCCAAAGTGGTCCAGGTGGACCCCCTGGGGTCTATGGGAGACTCGATGGGGTCTACGTATATGCGTAAATAAAAATGGGATATATGGGAAAGTGATATAAATGTAGTAAGGGGGTCCACCGAAACCAGAATAAAATTGAAAGGGGTCTACAAGAAAAATAGTTTGAGAACCTCTGCTCTACACAATGAAATTTTAGCGGTGAAATCATTGTCTCTTGTACAAAACCAAGGAAGTCCTCAACTTCTCCGACTAGTGCAACTGACTCCTTAATTAGGTTCATGTTTTTATTTTTACCCGACTTTATAAAACGAGGAGTTTCTATGTTGAGCTGTTTGTTTTTTATGTAAGTTACTTAAAAACAGACCCAACATATAGAGAGCCCAACGCAAACTAAAACTATAAGGTGTTTGCATGTAAGAGTTGTCACGTCTTGCTATGAACATGCAACTTGATGACATGAGCTGACGCTGGCAGTAGTACTTAATATAGTACTCCTTTACTGTTAGAACTTAGGCAACGATATCATATTAAGTACTACACACACTAAAAACCTTTTGTATTTTAACGACTCCAAAACCCACAAAACCACTGTACATATTTACCAGAAGATCTATGGTGGGCTGGTTGTATGGTGTGGCTTTTGTCTAGCAGTTTACGTTTTTTTTGCTGAAATGATGATGATGTTTTCTTATAAAAAGGTTTTTATTTTTAATATTCACATGTACTAGGTATATCTTAATATATATAAATCTCGTGTCACAATGTTTGTCCTCAATGGACTCCTAAACCACTTAACCGATTATAATAAAATTCGCACACCATGTGCAGTTCGATCCAACTTGAGAGATAGGCTAGCTTACATTACGCTATGACTAATAGGAGCAGAGCAGCGCGGGCGAAGCCGGGGCGGGCCGCTAGTAATAAGTGTATAAATTTGATAAATATTTATTTATTTATTTATTAAAACTAAAACCTAAAATCATTCTCATTGCGCAGCCCAATACCACATACAAGTACTCCTCATGCACAATTTTCGTCGTTGGGTATACACGATATACGATAACTTCAGGCCTGTGATCCCCGAAGGCAGTGGTGGATTTACCAGCAGGCTGAGTAGGCTGGAGCCTAGGGCGGCAAATTTTAAGGGGCGGCAGAATTAGTTCATATTTTTTTTATTTCTATTTGCTTAACTTCAGGATAATGAAGTATAAAACTTAAAGCTGTAATTTTATTGAAAGAAAATATTCCTAATTGATATGATTGTAAACTACGATATCAAGATATAGGGGCGGCAAAAATAATAGCCTACCGGCAAATTTGTAAATCCGCCACTGCCCGAAGGGGTAGGGTAGAGGTAAATGCATTGATACATGCAAACACCCACGATCGCCGTTTACGTTTTGGGTAACAGGTGACGAGCCTGTTGACATCTCCGGGCACATTATCAAACTTCGACGTACTGGGTAACTTGCAGAAAATTGATACACGTTATAAATTTACAAAAATGTAAGCTTTTTTGATTTCTTTCATATTGTTCGTGGATGATATCGTCCACGCGTAGCTCTTCACTTATTAACTAGGTAATCTACTAGTGATGTTATTGAGATACATCATTTAAGTATTATAGGTACTCGTATTAAGTTTCTTAAATTGTGCCAATGTGGTGGCATTTATGTAGTGGCATTTATGAAGGAGAGAGTGCGCTGTCCTCACGTAAACGTTAACTCCGTGTTAAAAATTTATTTAAAATTTGAAAACTGTGAATACAATATAGATAAACGTTTCATCCAGTGGACAACTATCAATACTTTTCGGTCAAGTGTTATCTAAAATTAAGACCTACTAAATAAGTGTTAAAGGAATGCTGAAAATTGTGAGTGCAACCCGGTACCAGGAGTTCTAAAGTGTTTTAAGTGCGGTTTGCTTCGATTCTTGCAATTAACTACGTCACAACTTGAAGTATTCGTAATTTATATGAGTGAATAATCTACGAATTAATAATATCATAATTTCGCATAAGTGTTATATCGAAACATCAACCATGCATCGAAAATAATAAGTCGGTATTCAAACATTGGACTTTGGACCCCATTGCTTTTATCGCCTGTTTTAAAGGCACATATCAATGACAAATTTCGAAGCTTCAACATACGTTCCGGTAGCACAATGTAGAGTTGTTGGGGATTCCTCTTTCTCTTCCTCATAATGAAGAAGTTCCGCAATATTTTGGGTTCCTCAACCGTTTCCGCATCCTCATAAATAAAAACAAAAAAATCCTCTACCGCTACCGCTTCCTCAAAATTTAGGAGGAATTTATGAGGAATTACATTGCGCATGCGCGTCTCGTATCCATGGCAATGCACACACACGCCGCAGCGCGATGCCGGGCCGAACAAGCGAGCGAGACCTCCCCTCCCGCCACTGGCGCTGTTCCTTGCTAGTTTGTTTTAATTTTATTGATACATTACATACAATATTATGTTTAAACGCGTAAGCAACTATAAAGTTCGAAATATTCAGGGCTTTACGGAACTATATCTATGGCAATACCTATCTTCTCTTCCATCAATTGTCCCAGTGAACGACTTTTTAGCAATGCTGGATTGGTATATTTAATACGATGAGCTAAGAAACCGGTTGTCAGGGTAACAGGTTTCAAATTATTTTTTATAAAAATTAACCTCCCTATAAATAATTTTGATTATATTCAATTTTTGATTATTTGATAGTATTCAATTCTTTTATTTTGATTAATAATATTCGACTTAAATACCTAAGTAACAAAGAAATAAAGACTGCATTCCTATTTTCATTTCAATTTCTAAATTTAATTGTATCATTCACTCATCTTTTTTGTGTGCGTGTGTTGTGTAGATACGAGTATGTTACTGAACTCGTCCGTAACTGCTGGACCGATTTTGATGATTCATTATTGTGTGTGTTTTGAGAATGGTTTAGATTCATAGTTTGGTCCACTAGAAAATGCCCTTTTAATTTTTATTTATTAAGCGATATGGGTCCGGTCGGGTATGTGACGGGTGACCACTGCTGTACTGCTCTCTTTTGCAAAACAAAAATTGAATTGCTTAGTTCGATAAATAATCTTTCCAATCGATATTACTTACTCAAAAATGCTATAATTGATTCATAAGCAAGACACGTGGGAGGCTCGAGCAGGATGAGGCCCGGCTGGCAAACGCCACATCGACTGGAGACAACACTCTTATTGGCCAGTTTGACACTGGTTTAACTCAAGGGAGAGAATATGTAATAATACTACGTATAGAATGGACACTTCGACGTCCCGCCCGATTCGCCCGCATCACTCAGCCCCTTCCCCTCTAATGGGCGACGGTTGGTATTTTGTACGTGCTACGTACACAGGTGCGCGTGTAAATACACGTCACTGATTGATGTCTGTATAATAGAAACCAAATTAAGCGTTTGTATGGAATTTTGGCGGAGTGTCCGCGTTGTGCTCAAGGTGTTGTTTAAGGTGTTACGTCCATTTTTACCTTCATCCTAATGATCATACAGAGTTGGCGCATTCGATGACATCAAAAAATAATTAGAAGCACAAGTTTGGATATACCTTTGAGCAACTTTTAATTCTCCATTCGTTTGTCTCCAATATAATGGCAGTTATTTTCTGTTGATTTGTTGTGTAACGTGTGATAAGGTGAGGTGTCGGTCGGTGACACGTCGCCGTCGTCGCCGCCCTCACAACTCGTTTAATCGCTTTTGTTTTTCACAAAGCAACGTCAGCCCCAAATTCAATGTTGCCCTCAATTTTGTATTGTGTGTCTGATATTTTCTTAATGTTTTTAGTGATTACAGAAAAGAATAGGATAGCAAACTTTTTCTTGTTGTTTTACTTCTTTTGTCTATGATCGTAATTACATGCGTTCAATTTATTTATCATTGCAGTGAGCCAACCGAACATGACAATTTAGGTCTCAGGGGTAGCAACGCATCTGCATTTTGACCTCTGGTTTTTATGTAGATGTCTATAGGCTGCAGTCATCACTTAACATCAATGTGAGCTGTATGCTTTTTTGCCGTTTTCCTTACTTATAACAAGTTTTTTCTAATAGATATGTTATATTATCTTACAATCGAAAACTCTTTAGAACTAACAGAACTCCAATTAATTCAAGTCATTTGAATTACTATTTTTTTATTTAATTTATTTTGCGTTATTTTAAAACACTAATATTCGTAAATGCGTTTATATACTCTCTTGCAAATTGTGTTGATTATAAATATGTTATCCGAAGGCACATCATTTTTTCAAACGTAAAATATCGCCATTACGATACCTGGGATACCACTGAAAAGATTTCTTATTGACAAAAACAAAAATCTCGAGACCTGAGGCCGAGAAGTAATGCCTTTTTATTGTCAAATCACGTGCCGGTCACTGCGTCGAGGCAATTGAAATTAAATTCAAATGTTTCTAATCAACATACTAGAATAAAATTTACAAATTATTCTTGAATGTTAAGATAGTTTGTCTAATTTAAAAATAAGGCCAAGTTCAAGTGGAATCGAAGCAGGAGGTCAGTTATCTAGTGAGAAGAACTGGAAATGGCATAAGCATTAGATGTATGCATAGATATTTACTGGTGATAGAGCTCCAGTGACGGAGCTCATGGGCGTAGGCACCACCGCATTACCTAATATACTTTTAAGGGCTCCGTAGTAAACAAGGAACCCTTATAGTTTCGCCATGTCTGTCTGTCTGTCTGTCCGCGGTTTAACGCAAAAACTATTGATACTAGAGACTTGAAATTTGGCACAAATACACCTTAATCGGAATCGGAAGCGCGCATGGCCCAGCGGCTGGTGTAGATCGTAAGCGATCTGCTCGGTTAAGCACTACGGGCGCGGTCGTATAGTGTGATGGGTGACCGCTAGTGGCAAATTAAATGTGCGTTTCCGTGCTTCGGAGGGCACGTTAAGCCGTCGGTCCCGGTTGCTATCGATGGATAGCAGTCGTTAAACCTTGTCGAAGGCCTTATGGGCGGTTTGAAAACATCCGACAGTGGGTTGGCCACTAACCCACCCACCTCCACCAATCCGCATTGGAGCAGCGTGGTGGAGTAAGCTCCAGGCCTCCCCAAAAAAAGGGGAGAGACTCGTGCCCAGCAGTGGGACGTATAATGGGTTGCCATTATTATTATTATTATTATACACCTTAATCACGCCGACAAAGTAATAGAATAAAAACATGAAAAAAAAAATGTAGGGTACCTCCCCTACACGTAACGCGCGGATGATTTATTTTATTTTCGTTTTCTTTATAGTGTGGATACCGTTGGATAGGTCTTTCAAAAACGTTAGGGGTGTGCAAATATAATTTTTAGATTCAGTTTTGTTCGTGACTTATCAAGCTTTAAAGTGGCAATTTTCGTTAGAGTCAAGTTTCCCCATCCACTACCAACTAAACGGTCGTTGTTAAAAATTCTAACGTTACGGCAATAGTAGCTATATATAACGAAATTAAAAGGAAAACTATCACACTTAACTTGGCTTTACAAGTTTGCGAGCAATAGTCGACCATATGTAGTTTACTCGAAAATATTGACAACTCCATAGAAAATATTAATAAACCAAAAAACAAACCTACGGAACCCTACACTGTGCGTAGCCCGACACGCACTTGACCGGTTTTTTATATGGTCTCATGTAGGCTCATGTCTCGGAACGGCACTAGCAATATTCTCTGGCACTAGTCTACTTCACCGGGCAAATGGCGAGCGTAGAGGGCGCTCTCAGCCTAAATAAAAGTTAACAACTGCCTAAGGGAGACCACTGACTCAGTGGTCTCCCTTAGGCAGTTGTTAACTTAACCTTAGTGGCACTCAAAGAGAATACAATGAGCTCACAAAAGAAGTTATAGGTATCTTTGCCTTAACCGTAAGGAGTTAGGATGTATACTGCAATATGTCGACGTATAAGTTTCCTATACTTACTGGTGGTAGAGCTCCAGTGACGGAGCTCGCGGGCGTAGGCACCACCGCATTACCCTACTTGCTACTAAACTTACTTGCCGCTAAATGGTAGTGTTCAACACCATCGTGTTCCGGTCAGGTGGTAATGTACGGCCCTGTAATTTCCGGCACAGAAGCATAAGACCTTAGGCCTCAGGAGTGGTAACGCATCTGCATTTTGACCTTGGTCTTTGTGTGGGTGTCTATAGGCTGCAGTCATCACTTAACATCAATGTGAACTGCATGCTTGTTTACCACTTCAATTACATAAAAAAAAAAATGGATTTATCTGGTTCGTATTTTTTATCAACTTCAATCATTTTCGAGCGAAATGAAACGAAATTTTACTGGTGGTAGAGTTCCAGTGTAGGAACTTGAGGGCGTAGGCACCACTGCATTATCTAATGCAAATCTATTTACCGCTAAATGGTAGTATTCAGCACTATCGTGTTCTGGCCAGATGGTAATAACTATCACAGAGACATAACAACTAAGGTCTCAGAAGTGGCAACGAATCTGTAGAGGTCATCTGCATTTTGATCTCTGGTTTTAGTGTAGATGCCTCAAGGCTCCAATCATCTTAACATCCATGTTAACTGCATGCTTGTTTGCCTTGCAATCTTCGATACATAAAGAAAAAGAAAATGCATGACATTTTCTAAAACTAAATATTGATTTCGAGTGCTGAATTTTGGAGTCTAGACTCTAAAATGACTTAAATAAAGGACAAATTCCAGATGACGTGACGGGTTGATCCTTGCCAGGCGATGGTTTTTGTACTTAGCATGTTATGATTCAACCCTACAAAAATTTCTAGCCTTACAGGGCCAACGTTACTCGGACGGTTCAATATCTCTCCTACTATAACCGATTAAAATAGCTGAAAATGATTTAGTATTTTATGCTTCTTCTCTCAATATATTATTATGTAGTGTACCTACAAGGTGCGGGCCCAAGTTACACGATGAAAGGAGACGTTCCATAAAGTATGGAACATTTTAGAACGTCTTCTTTCATCGTGTGACAAAATCAGTCAAATTTCTTAATTTTGTACTTGCCTACTAAATAGTATTGTATACTAAATAGTAGTAGGGCAAATGCCCAATTTTATATTATAATTTATTGCATATAAATAAACCTATGAATCATGATTCATGTCATAAAAACCAGAGATTTCAAACTTATAAGCTGTTTGCCTCTGTGCCGGTTATTTATGGAGCTCTACCACCACTGAGATACGCTTTTGTTTCGTGTTTTTCGTTTTAAATCTATTTTTTTTTGTTTTGATACTCTCAATATCGCATGCGTTTTAACAATAATGGTGTTTTTAGGTTTGAAAACTCAATTTGTATTACTGAAGACGTCATTTTTCCGAATTAACGTGTAGGAGAAATGAATTATTTTCACGCAATTATCTTTTTAATGACTTCCTGAGTTAAATTAGTAAAACAGTTATTTTAATGTTCAATTAAAAAGTTTGATGAACTATCATAATTTAACTTCCATCCATCATGAAGTCATTAGTTTGTTAAATTGTAGTTTCGCTTAATTGCTTGGTATTCTGCTGAAATATAATTCAACAGACGTATTTGGAAGTTATAAACAGCTCAGTCTCACTATGATGATTTATGCTAATAGCTTATTAATTTTCGTGTGGAAATTTTAAACTGCGCATCAATCTTCCAGATTAATTGATGAAGGAAATTTGAAATGTTTCTTCCTTTTCTAGGGTTCCCTACCAAAAAGGTGAAAAACCATCGACTTGATAGCAGATTATATATAGTCGAGGGTCATCCGTGATGCTCGTCTGTCTGTCACCAGACTGTATATTATGAACCGTGATAGCTAGACAGTTGAAATTTCAGTTATGTAGTTATTCATGTTTCCGCTATACAACTAATAATAAAAAAGCCACAAAAGTATTTTTTGCTCGATATCAATAATGACGCAATGTATTTTTTTTTCAAAGTTCCGAGTGATTGAAGAAGATGATTTGTATGTATTTTGCGTTTACGTTGAAAAGTTTGGCTAAAGCTTACATTATTTTGATCTATCCCTAAGAATAATTAACTTCAATATTGTACACGAATATCTTCGGTAGGATTTAATTAACTAAATTATATTGTGTAAGGGGTGCATTTACAAAGGTAAATGCATTCAAGCATAGGTGAATGCATTTACCTTTGTAAATGTGGGCAAACACCCAAGATTCGCCGCTTATGTTTTGACCCACGTTACAGGTGACGAGCCTATTGACATTTCTGGGCATATTACTAAGTGCCGAGAGTAGCACTGGAAAACTTTTAGGAAATGGAAGAATTCTAATTGCACCAGAGACAAAGGATAATACACCATTCGAATATACGTTACTTTGTTCATAAGTAACTTACTTTTTTTGTACAGATTAATTTAAGTAGTATATTTTTTAGTTTTAATAGTAGTTATTCATTTTCTACCTATTTATCATAATTTCATAAAAACGTGAAATACGTTTTTTACACTTTGCCTAATTAAATTATAACGCGAATTAACTTTTTTGGTAAATAAGAATTCCATTTATTTAATAATGAACCATAATGAGTAATTGTTATACTCGAGTGTAAATAAGAATTTTTTTTGGAGAGATTTTCCTTGCGATTTGCTGATGAAAAAAGTAACTACAATAGGGGAGCACAAGAAAGGATTTTTGGATTTAGGTACTCTAGCGCGTCAGATTGAGATGTTATGTTTCGCAGCGCATCTACATGAATAAGTAATAATTCCTCAATGCATTGAAGTTTCTGGTTTCCATATATATGTTCATAGGCTACAGTATTCACTTACCATCAATATAAACTGTATGCTTGTTTGCCACTTCAAAAATATTAAAAACTCAGTTTAGCTCTTTTGAAGTTTAAGCTTGAATTTTATAATCATCGACGACACAACGCCGCTTCTATAATATACCACCATTAAGCATGGAGGCATTAATCAACTTGAAAATACACATCTAAATTGTTCTGTCTAGTTTCCTGGAGATATATAATGAACGCGTCCACGACTTGTTAGTCGGCGAGGCGCCCATCTCTTACCACTCGCTCCCACGACGCAAGGGCAACACGAAGAAGGACCTACGAGTACGGGAGCATCCTTCTAGGGGACCTTATGTTCAAAGTAAGTGAATATCAATATCACTATTTATTGATTTATGTCAATAGGCTTGTCTGTCACCCTATTGACATCCTGCTTGTTTGACAAGCAGATATCACCTGATAGAACGGAAGGTGCTTAACATCGCCCATGAAAATAAATTGGTTTATTCCAACTAGTTTTACTATTAGTCCGATAGTCGAACTATTTGGACATTATTCTTTTAAGTAGTTCGACTTGCGGATTGATCGAATAGTTTGCACACTTATTTCTACAAGTAGCTCGACAGACGGATTGATCGAAATAGCCAAAGATATGAGTACTCCTCTTAATATCTTTGGAACTAGGTATTTGAGCATTTATTTTTCCAAATAGACTGGCGAACTTTAGATTTTATTCCTAATAATCAACCCAACGACCCTCATGATTGACACCCACGTGATAGATACCATTTTCTTTATAAACCTCAAAAAACCTGGAAATTTACATGTTGACTTTGATTTTTTTAATTTCGCTCTACATCTGAAACAGAAGCTCTATTGCGAATAAAATCTAAAGTCCGCCAGTGTGACTACATAATAATATATGAAAAAAAAATGTCAAAACAGTTCGACTATAGGACTTATAGTAGATCTAGTTTGAATGGACTGAACATTTGTAGTATCAGTGGGGTTGTCGACGCTTTGCCAAACATGAAACTCTCTTTTGCCGTAGCGCCTACGAAACACGTTATTTGAAGTTTATTCCACAGTTGGCAGGTTTGGACAAAAAAGAGCGTGTGTACAGCACAATATACATGAAAAAACAAAACATGTAACACGATATAGACATATGCATGAAAAATGGTAGTGGTTCACCACCACTACCATTTTTCATGAATATATCGAGACACTAGAAGTTAAAAATACTATTATGTAAAGCTAATTATTATGATGTAATTTGGAATCATAAAAAATACAAAATACTATCGTAATCATCTTAATAAATAAAAAATATTATTGAAATAATGAACAAAAACTAATCAACAAGATATATAAAAAGTAATATAATAATATGATTTAATTTGATGATTATTCTTGAACGTACGTCAGAATAATCATAATAATATTATAGAGTGACTTCTAGAATTTAGAAAACAAAAGCTACTGATGATTCAATGAAATATAAAAGATTGAGTTATAAATATTATTTTTATTGTAAGTTCCGTAGCCATCCCTATACCCTCATAATAATATAGATTCGTCATATCTGTCTTTCTGTCTGTCCGCCCGTCTGTATGTCACAGCTACTTTACCCGAAACTTTAACGACTACCTGAAATTCGGTACATTGACATTTGGTGTGTACCTTCCTCGGAGTCTTGCGAACATTATGAGAGTATTTCTCCAAATTCCCACTGGAACGGGCATTATGTGATTTTTTTGCAATTAGCTAGTATTCCATAAACTATTATGCTATTAGGCTGTTGTGGTATTTTGTATCTTGAGACTATCTTACACGTAGTTCATTGCACACAAAATCGAGAAATAAACTACAAAACATTCAAATAAACTTCCTTGCATTTCTTTATGTTAGTCGCGTCATCGTGTATTTGCACAGAGGTGTCTCACGGTTGTGCGGACGCACGTAATATTGCTTAGGCGATTGCGTTTGACCAAGTCAAATGTGTCCCCGTTTCCCTACTAGCAGTACTAGCCTTTTAATTAACCATGAGAACTGAACGAAAGTGACTCGTCTGCCACACCCTGAGCGTTTAACTACTACTTTGGGGACTAAGTTTATTGACATTTTGTAACCTGCTATACAGTGATATTCTAGACGGGGTTTAGGGTTCCGTAACTGAAAATGAAAAAACTTAAACCTTATGCGCTTGGTATGTGCAGAGTGGCTGGTGGGTGGGGTGCGAATCGATCGCAGCGCGCAATATAGCAAGGATGTGACCTAACTCTAAAAATATATGGAATAAAATTCTATGGAAATAAAACAATTTCACACATAAAAGATGTTTTCGTAGGTTTTCGCGAGCTTCATACATTGTAGAAATTAATTTCTACAACATAGAAGATGAATGAAATTGCTTTATTCCCATATAATTTTTATTTTTATTGACGTTTTATTTCAATGAAATTATTGTATTATCATTTTTATACAAAAGTTTATGTGATAAACTTATGGATGTATGTAACAATTTTGAAGACACTTGCTTGTAGAAAATTGCGATGGCCCTTAAAAGGGCTCATGTACTTGACTCAATTAACTTTTCGTCCTAATCTGTTAGCAAAAAATATATTGATTGAATTCCAGACCAATTTAAAGAACATAATTATTTTAAAGTGGAGACGTTGAAATTCACGCTGTGTGTAAAATATAGAAAAAGTAGGATAAACCGTACTTTACTGTCGCTCAGTCACAGCCGATTTTCTCTATAGTGTTTAAAGGCACTGAGTTGAAATTTGGCACTATATTACCTATATTAAATTAGTAACCCAAACATGGACGTATACCGAAATAAATGAATTTTGAAAATGAAAAGAGAATTAAAAAAATAATTACAATATATAATAAGTGACATGATTTTGTATACCTTAATAGTTTTGAAATTGTTGAAGAAAATACTATAAGTATTAAAAAAATGACAAAATTTTAGAACTTGTCCGGTCTTATATCATCTTACGACACGATCTTTAGATTGTGCTTATCTATACATATAATAAAACTGTAGAAGTGGAAATTCTGTACATTGAAAATATTGAAAAAATAAATACCAGGGGATATTATTAGATCGATACCGAACACAAATATGTGAATAAAAAATATTTTGTCTGTCTGTCTGTTTGTCCCGACGCCGAGCGTCCCGACGTCAAGCGTCCGACGTCCAGCGTCCCGACGTCAAGCGTCGCGACGCCCAGCGTCCCGACGCCCAGCGTCGAGACGCTGGGCGTCTCGACGCCGAGCGTCCCGAAATCGAGCATCCCGACGCCCAGCTTCCCGACGTTCAGCGTCCCGACGCCCAGCGTCCCGACGCTCAGCGTCTCGACGCCGAGCGTCCCGACGTCGAGTGTCCCGACGCCCAGCTTCCCGACGTCAAGCGTCCCGACGTCGAGCGTCCCTACGCCCAGCGTCCCGACGTCAAGCGTCGCGACGCCCAGCGTCCCGACGCCCAGCGACCCGACGCCCAGCGTCCCGACGCCCAGCGTCTCGACGCCTAGCGTCCCGACGCCCAGCGTCCCGACGCCCAGCGTACCGACGCCCAGCGTCCCAACGCTCAGCGTCTCGACGCCCAGCGTCCCGACGCCCAGCGTCCCGACGTCGAGAATTTTTTAAAAATAGAAAATTTTTGTCTGTCTGTCTGTTTGTCCCGACGCCCAGCGTCCCGACGCCCAGCGTCCCGACGCCCAGCGTCCCGACGTTCAGCGTCCCGACGCCCAGCGTCCCGACGCTCAGCGTCTCGACGCCGTGCGTCCCGAAATCGAGCATCCCGACGCCCAGCTTCCCGACGTTCAGCGTCCCGACGCCCAGCGTCCCGACGCTCAGCGTCTCGACGCCGAGCGTCCCGACGTCGAGCGTCCCGACGCCCAGCTTCCCGACGTCAAGCGTCCCGACGTCGAGCGTCCCTACGCCCAGCGTCCCGACGTCAAGCGTCGCGACGCCCAGCGTCCCGACGCCCAGCGACCCGACGCCCAGCGTCCCGACGCCCAGCGTCTCGACGCCCAGCGTCCCGACGCCCAGCGTCCCGACGCCCAGCGTACCGACGCCCAGCGTCCCAACGCTCAGCGTCTCGACGCCGAGCGTCTCGACGCCGAGCGTCCCGACGTCGAGAATTTTTTGAAAATAGATAATTTTTTGTCTGTCTGTCTGTTTGTCCCGACGCCGAGCGTCCCGACGCCCAGCGTCCCGACGTTCAGCGTCCCGACGCCCAGCGTCCCGACGCTCAGCGTCTCGACGCCGAGCGTCCCGACGTCGAGCGTCCCGACGCCCAGCTTCCCGACGTCAAGCGTCCCGACGTCGAGCGTCCCTACGCCCAGCGTCCCGACGCCGAGCGTCCCGACGTCAAGCGTCCCGTCACCCAGCGTCCCGACGTCCCGACGTCAAGCGTCCCGACGCCCAGCGTCCCGACGCCCAGCGTCCCGCCCAGCGTCGCGACGCTTGACGTCGGGACGCTTGACGTCGGGACGCTCGGCGTCGGGACAAACAGACAGACAGACAAAAAATTTTCTATTTTTAAAAAATTCTCGACGTCGGGACGCTGGGCGTCGGTACGCTGGGCGTCGGGACGCTGGGCGTCGGGACGCCTGACGTCGGGACGCTCGGCGTCGGGACGCTGGGCGTCGCGACGCTTGACGTCGGGACGCCGGGCGTCGGGACGCTGGGCGTCGGGACGCTGGGCGTCGGGACGCTGGTCGTCGGGACGCTGGGCGCCGGGACGCTGGGCGTCGCGACGCTGGGCGTCGGGACGCCGGGCGTCGGGACGCTTGACGTCGGGACGCCGGGCGTCGGGACGCTGGGCGTCGCGACGCTTGACGTCGGGACGCTTGACGTCGGGACGCTTGACGTCGGGTCGCTCGGCGTCGGGACGAACAGACAGACAGACAAAATATTTTCTATTTTTAAAAAATTCTCGACGTCGGGAAGCTGGGCGTTGGGACTCCCAGCGTCCCGACGCCCGGCGTCCCGACGACCAGCGTACCGACGCCCAGCGTCCCGACGCCCAGCGTCCCGACGCCCAGCGTCCCGACACCCAGCGTCCCGACGCCCAGCGTCCCGACGCCCAGCGTCCCGACGCCCAGCGTCCCGACGCCCAGCGGCCCGACGCCCAGCGTCCCGACGCCCAACGTCGCGACGCCCAGCGTCCCAACGCTCAGCGCTCGGCGTCGGGACGCTGGACGTCGGGACGCTGGGTGTCGGGACGTTGGGCGTCGCGACGCTTGACGTCGGGACGCTTGACGTCGGGACGCTCGGCGTCGGGACAAACAGACAGACAAAAAATTTTCTAATTTAAAAAAAATCTCGACTTCGGGACGCTCGGCGTCGGGACGCTGGGCGTCGGGACGCTGGGCGTCGGGACGCTAGGCGTCGGGACGCTGGGCGTCGGGACGCTGGGCGTCGGGACGCTGGGCGTCGCGACGCTTGACGTCGGGACGCTGGGCGTCGGACGCTTGACGTCGGGACGCTCGGCGTCGGGACAAACAGACAGACAGACAAAATATTTTCTTTTCACATATTTGTGTTCGGTATCGATCTAATAACATCCCCTGGTATTTATTTTTTCAATATTTAGGGACGCTCAGCGTCGGGACGCTGGGCGTCGGGACGCTTGACGTCGGGACGTCGGGACGCTGGGCGACGGGACGCTTGACGTCGCGACGCTTGTCGTCGGGACGCCGGGCGTCGGGACGCTGGTGGTCGGGACGCTGGGCGCCGGGACGCTGGGCGTCGCGACGCTTGACGTTGGGACGCTGGGCGTCGGGACGCTGGGCGTCGGGACGCCGGGTATCGGGACGCTTGACGTCGGGACGCCGGGCGTCGGGACGCTGGGCGTCGCGACGCTTGACGTCGGGACGCTGGGCGTCGGGACGCTGGGCGTCGCGACGCTTGACGTCACGACGCTTGTCGTCGGGACGCCGGGCGTCGGGACGCTGGGCGTCGGGACGCTGGTCGTCGGGACAGCTAGTTATGCTATAAGCAGAAGTTGCGGGCACAGCTAGTTATGCAATAAAAAATGTAATAACGTTTTATTTCAATTCTTTTTCGTAGATCTTCGGCGCGTGTTAGTACACGACGTAGAAGATCTATTGACGGTAGTGTGCGAGGGTGCCAGACGTCGACGCACTGCTGCGACCAGGCGGAACAATACCTCCTCACGTTCCCACGCTCTTCTGGAATTGGCCACCCCGCTAGCCACATTGCACCTAGCTGACCTAGCTGGCAGGTATGTAGTGACATATTGTTGTGTAAAAAATCGGACTTGCTAACTCCAAATTAAGAAACTCTACCACCAGTTAAATTTTAACTGATGGTAGAGTTCCAGTGTAGGAGCTCGAGGCGTAGGCACCACCGCATTAGCTACTCTATCTGCCGCTTAATGGTAGTGTTCAGCCCTATGGTATTCCGGTTAGACGCTAATGTACGGCTCCGTATTAACTTATCACAGAGACATAACAATTGAGGTCTCAGGGGTGGCAATGGCAACGCATCTGCATTTTGACTTCTGGTGTTTGTGTAAGTGTCTATTGGCTGTAGTCATCACTTAACTTCAATGTGAACTGTACGCTTGTTTGCCACCTTTTAAATACAAACAAATATAGGCCAGTGGAAACAGTTGATCTTATTACTCGACCGCAGTGGCTTGACACATTGAATAGTATAATACGATAGATAGTATCAACAATCTAAACGTGGTACACCGACCCCTAAATTCTTTATTCTATATTTGTGGTTTCATGACACCTTTGCAATGTGTACCTAATTGATTCTTTGGTTATGGGTTTCTGAGGATTACTTATAGAACTATTTCATGGGATAAAGTGACATATATTTGCAAGCTTATTTTAAGCTTCCTGTTGCCTGTTGTATTAGAATATTTTCAGCTAATATTTTTATAACGAGGTGGGTTTAAGTCTTGAGAAAGACGGTGGGTAGTATGAGATTTTTAATTACTAAAACCACTTCGGTAGCTTGCCTCGTTGCTCATAACTACCCTCCGGGAATTCCAGGTTGCTGTGTTTGAACATGAGATATTCATAGACTACTACTGTGAGAAATAGTTACTGTCATCCGTATACATAGTCCTAGGAACGAAATTGTTCTGGATTGTACATGTAGGGCAATATACCTACCCGACCCGGTTAGTCCAGCGGTGTGAGATGACCGTTTGATTCGAAGGGTCGCGGGTTCGATCCGGAACAAATATTTGTATGGCCTACAGATATTTGTTTCGGGTCTCGGTGTTTGTGTACAACGGCACACACGACACAGGTTTTTCCCTACTGTGGGGCTATGAGTGTAAGCGTATTTTTTTTTTACCTTAAATTAAATGTGCCTCATGTAATTTAGTGAAAAAGCTAGCTGGGAAGGCTGCGGCGGCGGAAGACAAAAGGAAGGAGCAAATATCAACAAATCTCTGGTTGCACTCAGCAACGTAATTTCTGCACTTGGTGAGTTACTTTATTGACAATATACTAAGTCGTTTGAATGTAGATTATTCATTGGCAGTTCCATAAATCATTAAACCCCGAGAGCAGAGAAGATAATTGTAACAATGCGCGCTTGATTAATCCACATATAATATACCTACGTGGGGTAGATTTACGTGCTGTGACTAAAACCAGAGACAGAGACAAAATTCGAGTCTCGGTCTCTTCGGTATGTACTGAAGTACCTACTGTTGTAAAACGAAGTCTATGAATGGAGTCGTATTGGAGGAGGAAGAGGACGATCCTTTGCAATTTTTTTTGACCTTAAGTTAATAGTTACAATCATAAATAGGAAAGATTGATGATTGCGCATTTATGTATAATTAACAGAAAGTTTGGTTTGAACAGAACACGGGATCTCTTCCCCAATGGTACGCGCGAAATGGGACCAGTTCAAAGTACTGCTCGTGGTCTCATGACTTTGCGTCAAAATGAGAAAAATCTTCAGTTTGTACCGTGGGTGGGGACCGAGGCAATATCTTCAATCAATAACTACTTATTCATTCGTATTGTCTGTCTGTCAATGGAGTGCAACACTGCAATCGCAAGCCAACCTTTATGCCACTGGAGATAAACACAGAAACGACAATTGGAGACCGATAAGGAATGCTGTCCACTGGGCCGGTGCCCTCTGGTCTTCACTAGAAATACAGACAGCAACCGCATTTGTTCTTTCGAGCATGCAACCGAGACAGGAAACACAAACGTGAACGTGAGATAACAAGATGGTATCCACCCCAATGCGGTTGTATTGTATATTCAGATAGCACTTAAACATGTATTGTATGAAGATCATTTGTTTCGCTCTCGATGTATTTGTTTATAAGGAAAAGTTTCTGACAAAAACGAAATTCAATCCGAAAAATTTAAAAATTTCATATAATTATCAACACTTTGGCGCTAAAATTTCCACATAATCAGTTAAAATTGGAATTTCCTTTAGCCATAATGCACAAGGAAAAAATATGTTATTTCCAATTCGTGGTCTAAATCCAATTCGCTATAATCACCATCTTCATTTGATTTCGCTACTCAAAGGCCAAGGCAACATTTTATTTTTTTACTTTACCACTAGTTAAGTTTTGTGTTCACTTGCACAGCAACCTATTAGCATGGGCGTATCTAGTGATATTTTCAAGAGGGAGCGGCACCTACTCCACGAATTTTGACCTTATTATTTTAAACTTTTTTACTAATTCTGGCCGGAGGGGAGGGTCCGGCCCACCCACCCCTCTCACCTCTTCTTATGTCTGAAATTTTATCTTGTAATTCATGCTAAAATATCCAGGAATACATTAGCACATAGTGTTTATACCGAGATGCGTAACCACAAAATCCTTTTGTCACCAGTGTGCGGTGGATCGGGCAGAGCAAGGTTCGTACCCTACAGGGATTCAGCCCTTACTTGGCTTCTTAAGGACTGTTTCACGGGTAGCGCGTGCACGTTTATTATAGCTAGTAAGTTTACCTTGTTTAAGTTTTGATACATATAGCTAAGTATGCAATGATATGTGTCTATTTGTGAGACACAAAACGAAGATAAACTTTTGTAGATGGGCTTGGTAGAAAATGATGCAGCAGGTTTAAGTGAATAACGTGTAATGCGTCAAAAAACAGAAAAAAGATCGGTTTTATAACATTTAAAAATTGCACTGAAAGACGGCCGCTATTGGTCAATTTCGTGCCGTCGTGACCGACAGCAGCTCCTATTGGCCCGCAGCACTCCGATGGCTCAGGATTGGCTAATATACAGAAACATCTGACGTAGTGCGTGAACATTCTCCCGGCCTTGGAAGCTGCAGCTTTCAAATAATTTGGATGTAGGTATGTCGCAGGCACATCATATAGGTATAGTTATGTAATCTAATCGTTACTACTCCGCAATCAGTAACGGACATATTTTTGAAAAGGCTCGCCGAATTATTCCCTAGTTGGTCTTGATGTCAGCTACGCGCGAAATTCCATCTTTGCCAGGGTAAGTTTTGATGATACGGCCCAAACTCCAATTCAGCGGTGGCAGATTTTCGTCTTTGATTAGAACCATGGTGTCGTCTGTAAGTGTGTCTTGGTTCGTCGTCCATTTGCACCGCGTCTGAAGCTCCGACACGTACTCGGTTCTCCAGAAATGTTGGCGCATTTGTTCGACCCTCTGGTAGCGAGTCAATCGGTGCACAGGAACGTCCTCGAGATCTTTGAAGACAGGCGCAGTCAGTGGACGGCCAACCAGGAAATGTGCGGGAGATAGGGGTAGGAAGTCTGTAGGATCGGTAGACAAGGGGCTTAATGGTCGGGAATTCAGGATTGCTTCTACTTGTGCCAATACTGTACTGAATTCTTCAAATGTAACATGTGCGTTACCCACTACACGAACCAAGTGATATTTACAGCTTTTAATTCCTGCTTCCCACAAGCCACCAAAATGATTAGCGTAAGGCGGTATCATTGAAAATTTGATATTTTGCGATAATGCATAATCAGTAATATTTTTACAAGAAGATGAAAGAAATTTAGCGAATTCATTTTTAAGACCGACGAAATTCTTTCCGTTATCGGAGAAAATTTTTAAAGGTTTTCCACGACGCGATATAAATCTTTTTGAAGCTAGCAAGTATGCATCCGATGAGAGATCACTAACCAACTCAATGTGAACAGCGCGAGTTGTGAAACATATAAATAAACAAATGTACGCTTTTACAGTTCTGGCGCCTCTCCCCTTGTGACTCAATATGAACACAGGCCCCGCATAATCTACTCCGCATCGCACAAAAGGAAACCCTGGGGCTAGACGTTCTTTAGCTAGATTTCCCAATATTGGCCTCAAAACCTTACCTCGCATCCCTGTGCAAGTGACGCAACTGTGTACTACCTTCTTGGCTAGATTTCTGCCACCAACGGCCACCAGGTGTCCCTTATGATAAATAGGAGTAGCTGCGGTGGAGCGTGCAGTAACTGCTTGTGTTCATATTGAAACAACAATTCTGTAAAACGATGTTTAGAATAAATTAAAATAGGATGCTTTTTACAATATTCAAAATGTGATGTTTCAAAGTGTGATGTTTTAGCGAGTAACAATATAGATTCATTCAGTTCATCCGAATTAAGCGAATTATTACGTTTGTCGGTTTTATTGTGTGCATCATGTATAAAACGCAGTACATAAGCAAAGCTTCGCGTCAATCGATTGAACTGGGAGAATCTTACAAACGGAAACAATGACGATGACTCATTGCCCGAACATTATTTTGTTATCAGTGTGTTAATATTAATATTTTTTATTTTAAGTAAATTTTCAATTGATGACAATTCTGTGTGTTAAATAAATTGAAAGCGTTTTTTTCCTTTTATACCTACTGTTTCCTTTAGTAACGTATCATATACGTGTGGGAAAGATTCCCTTTGTGATATTCTAGTGAGTAACAATATAAATTCATTCAGTTCATCCGAATTAAGCGAATCAGTACGTTTGTCGGTTTTATTGCGTGCATCATGTATAAAACGCAGTACATAAGCAAAGCTTCGCGTCAATCGATTGAACTGGGATAATCTTACAAACGGAAACAATGACGAGGACTCATTGCCCGACATTATTTTGTTATCAATGTGTTAATATTAATATTTTTTATTTTAAGTAAATTTTCGATTGATGACAATTCTGTGTGTGCGTTATAATAATTATTATTCATCATGTCAATCGAAAAATGTCCACTGAGGGACCAAAGCCTCCCCATAAGGGGGAATGTGCCATAACTGCCACGCTTGGCATGTGTATTGGTGATCGCAGTGGCGGTAGTTTTATCGCAGGACGCTGCTGCCCATCTTGCGTTATTGCACTTACTACCGCCCTATTGGAATGGTTTAACCGCCATTGTTCGGTTGACTGACTGCACTAGTGGAAGAATTCTCTTCCAGTAGAAGAAAATTCTTCCGCTAGTGGGCGGTGGGGTCGTCACATCCCGACGCCTATAATCATCATCGTCATTATTACACCATCCTAACCTAATGTCTTAAATGATACATTTCATCTAGTGACAAGTTTTTGCATAATACCTAATATGTTTTCTTTGGGTACACAATTAAATTATAAACCCATTTGTGCAATAGAAAACAGCCTGATTTTAAAACGTTGGTAAGTTCATGACATACTTTTGTGAGGGCGTTAATGTCTGAAGATCCTAATGTGACGTCATCAACATTAAAGTCTTCACGGACAACTTGAGCTACGTCATCGCTAGTGCATTCACAAGCCAGCTGTTCTTCATCGGTGATAGATTTCATTTTTGAACTAATCGAGCCCTCTTCTATTTCCCGAAAACTACGCAGCAACGTAGCTTCAGTTTCAACAGATTGCGAAACATTACAACTGACTTGTTTCATCTGACGTGTTGAATAGATCGGGCCTGATAATATCCACCCAAGTTTTGTATTCAATAAATACGGACCATTCGATAAACGTAATCGACCTTCTATTATGAGGTCCGAAAATAAATCCGCGCCTATGAGTAAGTCAATAGGTTGCGACTCGTTAAAACTTGGATCAGCTAATTGTATGTACTCAGGTATTAGAAAGTTATTTCTTTTAACAGAAATATGTGGCATATTTGGCGTAATTTGCGGCAATATTACACAAGTAATGCGTGTTTTAAAATCAGCGATAGTGGAATGTATTTCTATATCACACATTTGCGAACTTTGTGTGACAGAGTTCCCTACGCCGCGTAATTGAAAAGTGGACTGTATGTTGCGCGTGTTAAGTTTGTCGCTTAAATTTTGTGTTATAAAACACCGTTCGCTTCCGTTGTCTAATATTGCGCGCGCTTTAACAAAATTACCTACATCGTCGATAATCTCAACAATTGCAGTTGACAACAGAACGTGCGAAGCCGGTGACAACTGAGCGTCTAAGTTGTCCGTGTGTGCACTATTTACGTTATAGGTAGATAGTGCTAGTGTGCCTTGTTTGTTTTCATTACTATCAACGATGGCGAGAGAACCGGTTTTGTTGCATGTTTTACTTGTATTTAATGATAACAATGCAGTTGTGTGCTTACTTACCGAATTCTCCTCAACGTTCTCACCGTCGTAATGAATTAGCGAGTTGTGCTTTTTCTCGCATTTCCGACATGGTCCGAATCGACATTCCAGAGATGTATGACCTACATTGAAACAGTTTTCGCATAACCCTTTATCACGTACCAATTTTAATCTCTTCTGTGCGCTTAAATCAAGAAATAATTGACACGAATATAATGGGTGTTTTCCATTGCACATAGGACACAATCTATTTGAAAAAGTAGATTTCGAATAACCGGAATTATTTTTTGATTTATTTTTATTATTCGTAACAATATTGCAGTGAATCTTAGTATCACTTTGTGATGAATTGTATCGCTTAGAACTGTGTGAATTACCTTTACTGTGTGTCAAAATAAGTGTTTCTAACATTTCTGCCCTACCTCTTAGAAAGTCTAATAAAGTATTCACAGTAGGCGAAGATACTGAGTCACCACTTTTATTATGAGTGCCAGCTTGTCCCGATAGTGTTAACTTAAATTGTTCCCATTCTCGTTCAGTGGTCGAATCTAATTTTGATACGATTAAATAAATAAGCAAGGTGTCCCAGTGCTCTGTGGGTTCACCGAGGGATTTTAATGCGCGTATGTTTTTTAATACTGTATCAATAAGCCTTCGTAATAAAACCGGTGACTCATTAGATAACGACTGCATCCAAAATAAAGCCTTTACATGGTTATGTATCAATAATTTATTATTGTTATATCTATTTAATAATAGCTCCCATGCAACACAATAATTGGAAGACGAAAATTCGAGAGAATCTATTACCATTAGTGCATTGCCCGATAGTGATGATTTTAAATAGTGAAATTTTTGTATGCTAGTTAAATCGTGCGTATTATGGATGAGTGACACGAATGTATCGCGAAACTCAAGCCATTGATCGCAGGCACCATTAAACGAAGGTAACGTAATAGTAGGTAATTTCACTGACTGTGTTATACTCCGCATTGTTCCCCGAGCTTGATCAGATCCCTCATCGGAGACCACCAAGCTTTGAGCTTCAGCCAAAATACAATAATATTCGTTCTCAAAATCCTCTCTTATTTGAAGTTGATTTTCTATATCGCTATCCGAAATAAAACGTTCTATACGATCTTGAACGTCGTTGAATTCGCTAAATAGACTTTCGAATCCTTTAATGCGTAATTTTAATTCGGCATTATTCGAAGTAAAAATAGACCGGCCATCTTTACAAGACTGATTAGTCGTTAAGTATTTTTTAAAATTTGTAAGCCTCCCTTTTATTACACCGCGACGTTTATTAAGCTCACGAATATCACTATTACTGACCTTTGCGTCTACACTAGTCATCTTGGCACTTAATAGAAAGAAAAATACTCACAGTTAACAGGTGGAGATTAATTACGTAGATACTTCCATAAAACCTCGGTTCCGTTTAGAGGGCACACATACACAATTTTATTAATCGATAGGCAATATGCTGAAATTAACTGAAATATGCACAAATACAGTATTAACACAAAGTAAAAGTGGGAAAGGTTTGGGAATGGAATGGCTGACACGTTTCACCTACTGCGCGCTGGCTGCTGCTTCAATCGCCCGTGATTTCTTATATATACCTCCGTCGATTGCTTATTTCTTCAACTTTCGGCTCGAATGACCAATTTATGTCTATTTGTGAGACACAAAACGAAGATAAACTTTTGTAGATGGGCTTGGTAGAAAATGATGCAGCAGGTTTAAGTGAATAACGTGTAATGCGTCAAAAAACAGAAAAAAGATCGGTTTTATAACATTTAAAAATTGCACTGAAAGACGGCCGCTATTGGTCAATTTCGTGCCGTCGTGACCGACAGCAGCTCCTATTGGCCCGCAGCACTCCGATGGCTCAGGATTGGCTAATATACAGAAACATCTGACGTAGTGCGTGAACAATATGTTTAAAATAAAAAAGTTAATGGCAGATTGTTTATACTGTGTTATCGATGGATACAAAATAATTCCTCAATTTAGTGGCAGATAGATTAGGCAATATATCCTTTATTGTACACCAATATGAATAAACGCCTGTAATCCCCGCAGGGGTAGGCAGAGGTAAATACATGCATTCAAGCAAGCAGCAAACACCCACGATTCCCCGGTTACGTTTTTGGCCCATGTAACAAGTGGCGAGCCTGTTGACATCACCGGGCGCATTACTAAACTTCGAGGTACTGGGAAATTTCCAGAAAATGGAAAAATCCCAATAGAACCAGAGATAAAGGACTTCACACCATTATCTCTGATAACGTCCGGCCCGGGAATCAAACCCAGAACTTCAGCGTAGTAGTAGTGGCCTGCTACCACTAGGCTACCGAGGCAGTTTAATTCAGTGAATTTCTTTCATAGCATTATCACCGAGCGTAGCGTGTTACGGAGAGTCAGCGTCTACGCTACGTTGGGCATCGCGCGCCCGTCTTTTGCCTCCACCCAGAAACAACAATCCCGCTGGTCTTCATTGTAAAGCGACTCTTCAAGCAAAATTCAATCAACTTCTATCTGAACTAACCAACCATTATATTAATTACGTAAGCATGTTTTATGTGTTTTAAGCCGCAATAATTTTAAGTTTTTAATAAGTATTGCAGTTTTAATTTTATTTACAGGCAACAGACACTGGATTAATAACATACGATGAAAAGCATTGGACATTACAAGTAAATAAACAAAAGGTTGAACAATCGGCTGGTGCCAAAGCAAACATAGGTAACATTATGAATATATTGCGTCCTAAGACTGAGGCTCATAATTCAGAGTCGACATCATCAGTTGCAAGCGGAAGTTCTGATATAATTAACATGGAAAAGAATTCGGAAATAACCGTAGAAATAAATAAAGAAGTAGACAAAATTCTTGGTCCATCCTTAGAAAGAACTAGGAGTGGTAGTGACTTGAAAATAATAGCACCGCTTAGACATAAGAGAAGGCAATACAGATCGCAAGAGGTTTTGTCTATTGATAAAGTGCAGCCTTCAAACCAAACTCATCGTTTATCAGATGCAGGACAAAGCTTAAGTGAAGTTCATATAGATGAAATAAAGAGTACTGACGGTATTAAGGTTCCATCGACAGTATCAATATTGTATGATAATCAAAGAGCAGAAATTGTGGCATCAGTTACTGAAAGATTATACTCAAAGTTAAAGAAAAAAGAAGAAGTAGTTCAAAAAGTTGAATCTATGGTTGATAAAAAAATTGTGCAGCCATTAAATGAGTTAAAAATTTGCACAAATGCGCGTCAACGTCTTGTAGAACTAAGTCAAAGAGCATTAAAAAATAAACGCAGAATTGGTATACCTGCACACACACAAACAAAAAAAAGTATTACGCGTGTGAAAAATCAAGGAATTGATATACAGACAGATCTAGAACCATATCTTGCAAATAAAACTCGATTGTATGTATTTCAACGTGATGCAAGCACGGAAACTACGCCTATGACACCTCGATTCAAAGAAGTCAGCGTCGGCCCCAAGTACGGATCTGTGAATCTGCGCGATAGGTCTACTATAACTGATGATAAGCAATTTGTACCAAAGAACTCGTTTACAATGACTGATGTTTTACCAAAAAGTGATAGTTGTACTCAAACTCCAATAGTACCCCCGAGAAGGAAAAGGCGTTCTTCTATTTATTCAAAATATATCAAAAAAATTGAAAACAGTAAAAATTTTGAAGAAAGGATTGTTTCTCCAGTAATAAACATCAATATTTCTCCTGTTTATGAGACAGAGTCTGAAACTCAGAGTTCTGATTACAATATTGGTAACTGTTCTACAATTAAAGAAGATAATATAACCAGCAATGTAGCAATGACTCCAGATTTATTGACCAATCATAGCAGTATGGAAAGCAAAACTACTGATAATTCTGATATGGCCAATAATCCATTTATAGATAAGAGTAAAGAAGTAATGACAGGTGATTTAAATATGCGCAGTGCCGATCATGTATCTCCAAAATTGCAAAACTGTAATAATGACGAATTTCCTGATAGTGAAGACTACACATTACCTCGAGTCACGGTAAACGATACGAAAAAAGTTGGACACAAAGATATTAAAGACATAATATTAGGAAGAAATGAAAATATGTATCCCTATAACATAGTTCTTTCACCACCCCGCCAGAGAGATGAATCGAAGCGAGTTATACGATTTAAAGACATAGATATAACACCCGAAGAATGTTATCGTTATAAGTGGGATACAAAATCGAATTTGAGTTCAGAAATAGATGATAAGGAAGTTGATAAGGAACACAATGTGTGCCGGGATTTTATTGAGACTATGTGCTCAGATTCTTCAGAATCAAGTAAATTAGATAGTGATTCGTTCGTTTGGCGAACAGATAAAGCTCAACTGCATAGCAGAAGTTTGGAATCCTTAAAACGAAACTATACTCCTGTGTACAAAAATAAAGCTAAATATAGAACTGCAAAGGCAAAATTTTACAAAGAGTTTCTAGGTCTAGACTCTAATGAATATTCAATAGATGGTGATAAACGTGATGATTTTCAGAACGAATTCAGTCAAAGGAAACAATATTTTGAGAACAAATTTAACGGCGAAAGCAGCAATGATTCAAGTAAATTTCAAAATGTAGAAAAAAAGTTGATAGACTCGTGTAATAGTCTGGAGACATCAGTGCATAAGTATGAAAGCTATTTGGCAAATTATAAAGAAAACAAAAAATACAGTTTTAACAACAGTGAAGTTCGGTCGAGGACGCCGACTGAGTATTTACAACATTTGGTAGAGTTGAGAAGGGAAGCTGTAAAAGGAAACTCAAACGTGTTTTGAATTTATTTCAACAATGTAATACACAAATATGATAGGGTACATTGTAATGGTACAATTGTTTGTTTTGTAGGGTTAACGTTTGTATTTTGATTTAAAAATAAAATAAAGAATTAATAATAACTGTGAATAATTTCATACCAATTTATGTTTGAGTAATTGTAAAATAAAGTTACTAAGAGTAGTCATTCGAAACAATAAATTAGACTTTATTCAATATCTCCACGAAATACTATTTAAATTACTTACATTTTTGAAGTAGTCTATATTTGGCACGTGGGGGAAAGATATGAGAGTAAATTTTATGATGCGCGCTCACACCGTTACAAATAACCGACCACCAACCAAAAAAATATTTTAAATCAAATCAATTAACAAAAATAGTTTTTGACTTTTAAATAAAATGTATTTAACTACATAATGCGTTACAATCAGACTTTCTTTCAATATTTTTTTTATCTATTATTAATGTAGTTTTCTTTAGAAATATAGGATAATTCGAAATATATTTTTTTCAGGTAGATTCTTATCTTGTTGCGTCAAAGAAGTAAAACTTCTTATTTGCGTACATAAGAACGCACACACTTTTTTTTACTTCATCAAATCATAAATTATTGAGTTGACAATATTCATAAGAATCCGATAATAATTCTTATTTATTAAGTAAAAAAATATTAGTACCTTGACATCTTTATAAAATTATGGACCGGTTTCAATCGCTAGTTTACTTTTGTTTAGCGAATAAAATATTTTGTCATTTTTTGTGCGGAATATAAGTTAAAATGCAACAATTTAAAAACTGACCCTGAAGTGCAGGTACAACGTATTATTGCTATTTGATAAACGAAATTAATAAGGATCGCAATACTAAAATTAATTTAGTTTGACGTATTTGTTTACTTAACATTATAATGATGTAGTTGTAAATTATGCTATTCTGTTTTTGCATAGCTATTTATAAAATATGGATAAATTTTAGATTAAAGGAAGGTTCACGTTTGTAAAAGTTACAAATAATAATGGATTAAGGGTTTAATATATAAACTCATGAATTATTTTGTTTAAAAGTTGTATGACCTTCTCTGTTAATAGGTATATTTTGAAATAACCGAGAGGAGAGTAGTACGGTGCGCAACCTTCAACCATTAGTTGGTGATACGGTGCAGGCATTAATACATGCGCGAACTTAACCACATGTGCGCGAACTTTAAATTTACGCAAATGCATAAAAAAGAAAATGTGTCATATAAAAGATTTCAGTAATTTATAATTCTTAGTTCGCAGAAGAACTTTAATCACAGACATTGTGTGGGAGTGTTTTTAATTTTTCGTTTATGATATAATATCCAAATCATCTAGAATGGTGTTTTTAACAATAAAATTTTTAACAAATGAACTTCTTCTGTTGGTATGTGCCATCGGTGTTTTAATATATCTATGGTTTTTATATAAATTTTCGTATTGGTCGAAGAAAGGCGTTTTCTGCCCTAAACCATCATTTCCTTTTGGGAATATTCGCGATGTTATCGAGAGAAAATCGCAATTTTTTCAGCCGTATTGTGATAATTATTTTAAGTATAGACATTTACCGTACATGGGAATGTATTGTTTCAATACTCCGGTTCTCTCCCTGCATGATCCGGAGATAATAAAATTGGTGTTGATAAAAGATTTTGAATATTTTCAATCACACGGCATATTTTCCGGAGGCGTAGGTGATCCTTTAGCTAGCCATCTATTTAATATACATGGCAAGGCGTGGAGGAATTTGCGATTGAAAATGTCACCAACATTCACCGCTAGCAAGCTCAAAACAATGTATCCGCTAGTGGACGATATATCTAATCAGGCACTGCAGTACGCTGACAAGATGTATTCGAAAGGGGAACCGATAAACTTTTCGGAATTCTACGCGAAGTATTCCATGGAGATAATTGGAAGTGTTGGTTTCGGTGTCAAATGCGACGGCTTCAATAACCCCGATTCGGAATTTTATTTGCGGGGTCAAGAATATTTCGAACCTCAATCGTTTTATTGGTAAGTATTTGATTAAGCGTGAATTAGAATTTAATAATTGATAATGTCTCCGGCATACAAGCGCTAAATATTTGTGTTGATCATTTCGCAGGACAGTCATCCGAGCGATAGCGTTTCTGGCACCAGATTTCTTCAAAAAATTAAGAATCAATCGTATTAATCCAGAGATTATATCGTTTTTCAAAAGCCTGGTACATGAAACAGTGGATTATCGGTATCAAAACGATTACAAAAGAAACGACTTCTTGCAGACTCTTATAGATTTAAAGGATCAACAGGCAATTTTTGATAAAGGTATTTTCATATTGTTCTTTTCATTAGGTAGTCCTAGTGGTCGATCGTAAACAATTTTCACAATTTACATAAATGTTGTGTGAATTGTGAAAATTGTTTGCGAATGTAGAGGTTAAAGGAGACCAAGCCTGACATACCTTGATCAAATAGATATTATCCAAGTTTGGGGTCAAGTCTTGTCTTGGCGTGTATGTATGAAAAGAATGATGAATACAGAAGAAGCGCAGGTATGCAAGTCCAGACATATATCTGGCATACCACATTCTCTGTCTACTCCTAAGGGATTTTTTCCACCATGAAACTTAAATACAAAGGTATAGCCAGACAAAGTGAAACCAAATATCTAGGTCGTTACACATCTCCCGTGACTCTTCAATATTCATCACTCTCTTTGTACATGCATGTTTATTCCGAAGACCTTTGACCACATGTTCGTATAGCATTCTACCTATTTGGTCAAGGTCAAGGTAGGCAAGTCTTGGTCTTCCTGGGCCTCTGAAACCATCTTTATTTGTACGTTGCATTGTATGTTTTGCCATTCCATAATTTTACATTCTTTTTACATGCCCGAATCATCGGAGCATGCCCTTTTTTAATTTTAACACCCATACATTATTTTGATTAAGACAGCCTCTTTCTGACATCTTTATTACGGACGCGATCGTTGAGTGGTCACCGCATGCTCTTTCCTATATACCCAGCTCGCTTCCATATACCTAACAGTGTTGTAGTTAGTTCACCATTAATTATTACATGGTTAGACGACCCCACTTTTATGTTTAGTAGTCTCTAGTACATTACCCAAGCACCCTTTTTTCTAAGTCAGCTTGTTTTTTTTCTTGTAGATTACCCAAGCACCCTTTTTCCTAAATCAGCTTTTTTTTCTAGTAGATTACGCAATCATCCTTTTTTTTTCTAAGTCAGCTTGTTTTTTTTGCATGGACGTATAATATGTAGGCTCGTTTCGGACTAGCCTACTTCTGTAAGCGGTGTACCATACATTTCTCTTAAAATACAGATAATTATGAGATATAGCCAGTATAGCCCCTATATTACTGTACTGTTTACTCAAATACGTGACTTCACGTTTGTATTCCCTTCATTTCACATAAGCAAGCGAAACTCTATTCCAAATTTTGGTCTAGGACCGGACCTGGTTCGGGTCTATGGTTTCGTAAGCCGCAAAATGTTTATATTAGTATTGATTATATTTTTAGTGTGATGTAAAAATGAGGTACGGCTTGCGTACATAGATTGAAGATTTAGAAAGAATGACAAATATTTGACTGACGAAACAAATACACAGTGAAATTATTGCAAGGCCTGAGAGAGACTACAACTGGCCCATCTCCTTAACAGAGAGTATTATCAAATCAAATACCATTAGATTATGTAGAACGAAATCTAGTCTCTGGCTCGTGATGTTTGGGATTGCACGTTCTATGTCTACCTCGTAAAGAATAAATATACTGCGAACATAGGTACATATTTTCTACGAAATAGATGAATCTTTCGAGTTATTTATCAATTATAGTATCCGAAATACATAACCTTGATAAATAACAAGATAATAGGTATGTTTAAGAAATTAATCATATAGCTACGTACCTACTGATCTTCTAACGCATTTCTTCAACCGTACAATGTATGGTTTGTGTACGCGATATTAATTTTGTAATTGCTTTATTATTCAACATTCGGAATAGTTTTTGTGTACAAACTAAACGTTTTGTTTTCGTGAG
Source organism: Macrosoma leucophasiata (assembly GCA_036365455.1). Lineage (NCBI taxonomy): Eukaryota > Metazoa > Arthropoda > Insecta > Lepidoptera > Hedylidae > Macrosoma > Macrosoma leucophasiata. The sequence goes on along the minus strand of JAWQUS010000002.1, from coordinate 7,293,892 downwards.
AGTATTTTCAATTTATTTCTGTAGCTTTCTATTTGAATTTTAAATTACAATAGGCCTAATACTGCAATACCTAATGATTAGCCTTTAATATGTTATTAAAATCGTTGCAAATAACTTAATACCCACATTAAAGTAAGGCAGTCCAAGAGGGGATTTTTGCAGTTACTTGATGAATCGCGTTAGATTATGAATATGGGGGATAGCTTGCACCCTGTTGAGTATCTACCAAATCTAAGCTAGATTCTATACAGGGGCTCGCGCTCAACACCGCCGTTCAAAGCTTTAAAATTTCTTTGATGTCTTTCCAAAATCTCCGGGAAAAAAATGGGACTGAGGAATATTTGCACGTAACTTGAAAGATTTGAATACTGTGAGCCGCTTTAACTTCAAGGTTTCAATCTCTCATAATATTTGTCCCTCAGTTTGTTGACATCTGACGATCTTCTCCGTTATGTACCTACGATTGAAACAGTTTCTACGCGAGCGATGTCTCCTATTCTTCACAAAGGTGAACCCGTCCTCGTCGATCAACTTTGCAGCAGGCACAGCAGCGAGCGTTTATTAATGACCCCTTTTTTTGGGTACGTTAGCTGCTTGTACGTGCGACAACTTCTGGCGTTTCAGGCTTAGCTGAAGCTGTCAGTCAAGGCGACGCCGGAGCACGTGACGTAGCTAGATCGTGGTCGTTGTCCCGGCGGTCATTGCTCCATGTTGTTATTTTATTGATTGGATTCCTTGAATAAAAATTGCTGAGAGGAGAGATATCGGTTTGCAGGACGCCGCCTCGCTGCACGATCATGTTGCGTAAACTCGGTAGCGAATTTGCAGGCGCAGTATTTGACTGCAATTCCAATGTAATTTCCGAGGCATCTTCCTTAGTAGGTAAAAAGCGTGGAGCGCTAGTTCTACTCTCTTCACAAATGCACACATTTAACATAATCAGTGAGGATTCAAAAATAAATAAACCTAAAATTAGAGCCTAAATTGTCTATTTTCTAATTCTAGGTGACGACAAATCAGGCCATGGTTTTAAATTTACTATGACGGATGTGGTCGCTAATACCATGTTGTACATGTTTGCGGGTTATGAGACTTCAGCCACCACGGGACAATTCGCTGCCTATGAGTTGGCCTTGAACCCTCACATTCAAGCCAAAGCTCGGGAAGAAGTGAGGAAAGTCCTCGCCAAGCACAACGGCCAATACACTTACGAGGCTCAGAACGAGATGGTTTATTTGAATATGGTGCTCGACGGTAGTATTCAAAGTTTATTTTTTATGCTAGCTGTGCCCGCGACTCCGTCCACGTGAGAATTTATGATTGTTCAGTATCTACCCGGACGAAGTCGGGGGCGCAGCGCAAAAGTAGCCTAAGTTACTTCTTATTACATAAGCTATCTCCCAGTGAATGACCCGTTAAAATCGGTCCAGCCGTTTCCGAAATTAGCGGGAACAAACAGACAGACAGACAAACAAAATTTGTAAAAAATGTTGTTTTGGTCTATGTACCGTGTATACATACATATGCATTTAGTAAAAAGCTGTTATTTTTATATTACAAGCAGACACTCCAATTTTATTTATTTGTATAGATTATTTACTAATTCAAATTCTTATTTAAAGAATCATATTTTTTGTGCTTTGTTCGCGTAATATTGTTAATTATGATAAAAAACGTGTAATGAAGATTAAAAGGTAACATTTTTGGAAGCTATTTCTGTTAACATTACACATATATTATTATGAAAATATTGCATCATTTTACTGGTGTAGCTGCAGTAACTACTGTAAAAATGTGGTGCGAACTCTTCGAATTTTTGGTCCAGCGGTGTGTGTCGACCGTTTTGACCGAGGCGAGGGTCACAATTTCGATCCCCGTACCAGGACAAATATTTCTATGGCCTAAAGATTTACCTATTTCGGGTCTTGGTGTTTGTGTATACTATGTTGTGTGTGTGTACAAAGGCACTTACAACTCAGGTTTATACATAGTGTAAGCGTATCTTCTTTACTTACTATAAAAAACTACCTTGTGAGTCTTTCCCCCGTGCTACATTATGGGGTTCTTCAATAATGGCGTCAAGAGACCATGGCAAATGAACATAAGCGACGGTGACCACTTTCCATCAGGTGTCCCGTCTGCTTATCTGTCAACCTTTTGACATGAAAAAGTACGATGCCGTCGGGGCGTGACGACCCCAGCGCCCACTTGTGTTAGAGAATTCTTCTGATCGAACAATGGCACCGGTCAGACCATTCCAATAGAGCGGCAGTAAATGCAATAACACGGAAGCGCACATAGCCCCGTGGCTGGTGTAGATCGGAAGCGATCTACTTGGTTAAGCGATACGTTTTTTTTTATGTAATGGAAGTGGCAATCAAGCATGCAGTTCACATTGATGTTAAGTGATGACTGCAGCCTATAGACACCCACACAAAGATCAAGGTCAAAATGCAGTTGCGTTGCCATTCCTGATGCCTAAGGTGTTATGCCTCTGTGTCGGAAATTACAGAGCTAAGACGTGCGCGGTCGGGTGTGTGATGGGTGACCGCTAGTGGCAAAATGCGGGTTTCCGTGCTTCGGAGGACACGTTAAGCCGTCGGTCCCGGTTGCTATCGATAGATAGCAATCGTTAAACCTTGTCGGAGGCCTTATGGGTGGTTTGAAAACATCCGACAGCGGCTTGGCCACTAACCCGTATCTCCACCAACCCGCATTGGAGCACCGTGGTGGAGTAAACTTTAGGCCTCCTCCCAAGAAGGGGAGAGACTCGTGCCCAGCAGTGGAACGTATCAAGGGTTGGCATTATTAAAAGCAATCAAGCAGCATTCCGCTGTCCATTGGTAGCATCGTCCCACGACAAAACAACTGCCTTTGCGATGGCCAATCTGCGATTATGCCAGATTCTCCCCATAATGTCCCACAACCCTATTGTGTACATCGGTGGGAAAGGCTACATATATTAACAATAATGAACAATAATTTAGACATCAGTGCTTATTATACTTCAATTAATTCTTATGTCTAAAAACAAAAAAAAATGTTTTACAGAAACAATGAGAAAACACCCGCCACTCCGCGCGTTGTTTCGCCGATGCACCAAAGAGTATAAAATGCCGAACGGTGATCTAGTGATCGACAAAGGTACACTCATGTTTATACCTTTGCACGCGATCCACATGGACCCAGAGATATACCCGAAACCCGAGGTGTTTGACCCGGAAAGGTTCTCCCCGGAAAATAAGGCGAAGTTGCATCCGTGCAGTTGGATGCCCTTTGGTGAGGGTCCAAGAAAATGTTTGGGTGAGTTTGCATTGTTTTTTTATTAAACACTAACCCCCTTATTCATGAACGTATTTTAGCTAAAGTGTTGCTAATCTCTCCTTTGTCTTTTTCTTTCCTGCACATTTGACAATGCAACTGACAAAGGCAAAGCATTCTATAGCTAAAACGTATCTTATGTTCGTTTATGAATAAGGGGGTAGGTAATAATTTCAAATATTAAAAAAAAAAGATTTAAACCTTTTTAGCCCGGAGAGGTAATTGGCAAATCTTCGTTAGATTCTCAAATCATTATTTCAAAATGTAAATTTATATTTTTTTTAATTTTCTCTTTTCAAATTCAAATCAATGCATAAAACTAGTCATGATTGTTTACGGCTCCGTTATTTCCGACACAGATAGATAACCGCCTTGGCCTCTGGGGTGGTAACGCATCTGATCTACATTCAGATCTTTAGTTTTTATGGGCTACCTACAGTATTCGCTTATCCTAAGTAAACTGTAGATAATTGTCGATTTCATGACATAAAAATATACGTAGATATATTATGATTGATGGTAGATGGTATTTGAACTGCGCTACTATTGGGCTAGGCAATGACTAGGTATCAAGAGGTCTCGGGTTCAAATCCAGCAATACAATTAAATAATATGAGTAACTACATTTAGGATACTAAAATTAGGTAAATGAACATTGCTGTATTGGATTATATGGGATTATAAAAAAGGTAAGTCAAGTTAATTTTTTTTTTGTTTGACAAATTACAACAATCTATTCATAAATTGTTAGGGTATTTACTTACTCCAGAATTATTGTTTAATAGTCAGTAGATATCTATCATTATAGTTTACGAATGCAATATGTTGTTGCCCTTTTAAAATACTACTCATTGGTGTATTGTATCGAATGTAAACAACTTCAAAGTTGAGGTCAATGCTATTTATTAGATAATCATTCGTCAAAATCACATACTTGTTGCTTTTGAGCAGTTCAAGCGTCAATCAAGAGTCTTATAGTATTATAACGAAAGATATTAGAGGATCTAATCTTTGATTATCTCTTTCGAGAATAACTATTTAAACATATTTCGAAATTCCGGGGCCGCTAAGTAGGTACTATAAAATGATATATTATTCGAGATTTCTTGATCCGCGAACTCCAGAAAGTGCAAAGTAAACTATAGATAGTATTATTAAATAGGTATTTTTTTGTATAATTTCATATTCAATATTTATATATAATTCAGAATAATTAATTAATTATAAATATTAAACGTGATTTAACTTCTTATAAGTACGAATTTGAATATGACGGCAATGTACCTAATAATTACAAATTCTTTATCAAGATTGCATATAAATTAACAAATCGCTGTACATACCTGTTAACCAGAAGTGTTATTGTTATTTTTGGAAATATAATACCTACCCATGTTTCTTGTTTCTTAATAGGTATACATTATCATTAAAAATATAATTGGGCATTTTGACCCGGTCGCGAACAGTACCTATTGAAATAGGGTTTTTTTAAAGGTTTAGGATTCATTTGCATGGGGGAAAAAGTTATGCGCTTCTACACATAATGTTAATAAGAAACCGTATCCAGTCATGCCGTGTGCGGATGCAACAATATTATACATAATCATATTCTAATTGATTCCATTGCAAATGGGAAATAAAGTATTGCCAACTATTATTGTTCGTGCAGACACGGCCGCCGTACAGTTGGAAGTAGCGCGCATATCGCGAGTGTGGTTAGTTTTAATCGTGGGCAAGGCATTCAGAAGGAATGGTCGCACCAGGAAGGTTTTTAGACGATGTTACGATTGATATAGATTATGTTGAATAAAAAGTGTTTTACTTCTCATTGAACAACAAACAACATTAATTAACAAGATGTTATAAATTTAAAAGCAAATCTTCCGTTGCTAATAAAACAGCTTGCCTATGCTTTGGAGCAATGCGACTCATTTCATTCGGTAGTATTCATGGTCGTTTACAAACTCTGACTAGTTTCATTACTGAACGCTAGCGGGTCACCGGTCCGAACGAAATGCCCAATGTCCTTTGTGTTGTGTCTGGTTTTATATCGTATATACTAACGTTACCTAATTATCTAATTTTGTATTTTATTGAAAGTATACTTCTGTTAGATATACACAAGGTGTAACAGAAAGGTCCAACAATATTTCAACAGTCCATGCCTATACTGATGTCGAATTCATCCTCCAAAATCTTTTTCTCCTGAGAATGTAAAATCATCACTTTTTACGAGTCAAACTTTGATTCAAATTTTCTGCGTTTCAACCCTGATAACAACAGCGGCACTAGAATAACGAACCTGCGCTATGCCGATGACACTACACTTTTGGCTGCAAATGAAACTGAAATGTTAAACCACCTAAACAAAATGGAAGGGATCAGCGTAGAAATGGGCCTTCAAATAAACCATTCCAAAACTAAACTCATGGTAGTAGACCGCAATAACTCACTCCATATGACAGGTGCACTATCGCTAGAAAAAGTGGACGATTTCGTTTACTTAGGTGCCAACATCAGCAACACAGGATCCTGTGAAAAAGAAATCAGAAGGCGAATCGGTATGGCCAAAAATGCAATGTCTCAGCTGCAGAAAATATTATTATTATTTTTCATTTATCATTTTAGTTTAATATACGCGAGATAAATCCGAAAACTAGTTTTATTGCAACATTTTCCCCAAAAAAAAAAACATTTACGAGTTTACGAAAAGCTTTGACGGTTACTGAAAAAGTAATGATCTGCAACGCCTACAAGTACGTGAAAAACGAAACTACTGCGCTAAAATAGTAATTGTTTAGACAATATTATAAACGAATTGAACCGATTCAGAAATATTTCATTTTCGTTTCGATTAATTTCGCAACGTCACTATTTTGCAATTGTGCATTACGTTGCAACACTAAAAATGTCAAATCAGGAATCGAATTAAAATTCCGAGTATAGTTTGAACATTTTTATATATAGGGAGTGATTGTTATGAATAATAAAATACATTCAGGTTTCAGTGGAAGTTTGTTTTTGTGACTAAACGAGACCAAGCATGGTGGTAGAGCTCCAGTGACGGAGCTCGCGGGCGTAGCACCACCGCATTACCTAATATATTTGCCGCTAAATGGTAGTGTTCAGCACTATCGTGTTCCGGTCAGGTGGTAATGTACGGCCCTGTAATTGCCGGCACAGAGGCATAACACCTTAGGCATCAGGAGTGATAATGCATCTGCATTTTGACCTTGGTCTTTGTGTAAGCGTCTATAGGCTGCAGTCATGACTTAATATCAATGTGAACTGCATGCTTGTTTACCACATTACATAAAAAAAGACAAGACAATATGGCTCGCACTGTAAAAAAATTATAAGATTACATGTAGAGTTTATTGCTCAATCACGTTAAAGCAGCCGGACGAATTTGTATGACATTTTGTATACAGGTTTCTTTTTTAGGGTTTCGTAGTAAAGGCACCCTTATAGTTTCGCCATTTCCGTTTGTCTGTCTGTCTGTCTGTCCGTCCGCGGTTACACGCAAAAACTATTGGTACTAGAGACTTGAAATTTGGCACAAGTATACACCTTACTTATGCCGACAAAGTGGTAAAATAAAAACATGAAAAAAAAATATTACTCGATTCGATTACTTCGATTTTTATATAGTGTGGATAGGTCTTTCAAAAATATTATGGATGTCCGAACATCATTTTTCGATTTAGTTAACTGTTCGTGACTTATTAAGCTTTAAATTGCACATTTTCGTTAGAGTCAAGTGTCCCCCCCCCTAGCGACTAAACGGTTGTTGTTAGAAACTCAAAAGTTACGGCAATAGAAGCTACATATAACGAAATTAAAAGGAAAACTATCACACTTAAGTTGGCCTTGCAAGTTTTCGAGTAATAGTCAACTAAATGTATTATACTCGAAAATTTCTAACAATTCGATACAAAAAATATATATTTTTTTTTCATTACGTCTCTGTAACTACGGAACCCTACACTGCGCGTGGCCCGACACGCACTTGACCGGTTTTTATGTAATGAAGGTGGCAAACAAGCATGCAGCTCACATTGATGTTAAGTGATGACTGCAGCCTACAGACCTAAGTTATTACGTCTCTCCTAGTACCTAATATTTTATTTTTTTCGCATTAACACATGCGAGTGAACTTTAGACAACGGAAAGAAAAATTTGACTTCGGCCAGGAATCGAACCTGCGACCTCAGGATCCACTAAGCTAGACTTCGGTAGCTTAGTGGTAAAGCGGCTGGACTGGTTTTTTTCTTTCCGTTTTTTCATTAATTGCCATAGTCTCTATGACAGTTATTACGGGGCTATACAAAGGTACCTATAGGTACACTACGACTGTGACCAGTGCCGGATAAAGCCGGCGTGGGGCCCAAGAGTTACATTGCCTACTGAAATTTAGGATGTAAACAAAACAGAACATTTAAGAAAAGGAATCGAAAACAATATAAGGGGATTCCCCCTGTAAGTATTGTGGTATTGCCAACTTGCAACATAATAATATACCTATATAATTACAGTGTGGCCAACGCTCATTTTGAGAATAGCTAAGGTGTATTACATATATTACATATTTGTGGTTTTTTTTGAGCACATTCGCGCGCTTCATGGCGCCGGGCCCGTAGAGTAGTAGTTCAATTTTTTTGTGCAAATTGAACGAAAAGAGGAGAAAAAAAATAGATATGCTTTTTTTTAGTGCCAATGCATAGCTACATGAAAAATAAACACGCTATATCATTATCACTAAATTATATGCAGGATTGGCAAAGTTATGGGCTTTAACTTTTTTGTCATTGTTATGGTAATGAAGGAAGAAGTTTGATGAATGATAATGGGGACAGTGGTAAAGATAAACTGCTAATGGTAATATGATTGTAATAAAAAAAACGTTTTGTATAGAAATGTATTTGTAACAGATAATAACATTATTTATAGCTCAGTCTCAGAAGTTATGTTACAGTCTAAACTATAAAGAACATATTAAGCATGAAAACTAGTAGGAACTTTAATTATAGCCTCAAATTATTGACACAAAAGCACCATTGAGCTTAAAATATGTTATCATCAGAAAAATCACTACAAAACATAATTATATTAATAATATACTTTCCTTCGCTTGTATTTTACTTGTATAGATTTACTACATACGAAAATAGAATGTATCTGTTTTCGTATGTAGTAAATCTTCATTTGATAAATTTTTTACTACTGTTCTCTTAGCTGATCTTCTAGTTTTTTTTACAAAATTTAAAGGGAGTCAGATAGCGTTAGACATTATAAACCTTTAACATCTCTAAAGGCGACATTATCTACCATGAGGGCTATAGTACATATAGTTTTTTCTGAAAATTGTTCATTTCAGTTTCATAATGAAATTCAAAGCTTTCATTTCGGTGGTAGGCGAACACAAATAACGTTACACACTACGGTGGTGTATATGATTGATCAAGAAACCGGAATTTTGAAGCCATATAATGTTTGCAGTATCAGTGAATGTAATTGACACGACGCAAGGGTTATATAGGATTATCTGCGACCACCGCATGGCTATATCCAAGAAATAGCGCCGCTGATTGATACACAATCACATATCATATCTGATAGTCCATCAAGCCTTTATACATGATATATGTTATTTGTCAACCAAGTTTAAGTACACCAAGATTTTCCAGAGCTCTGATCTATTACCTGGAATTACTTCGAAGCGGGACGCGGAAATGGGAGCACCTGATGTGGTTGGTGTACTTTTGAAGAGGACTGCATATCAAATTTTGAGTCTGCGTAAAGATATTGCGTTGAAGACACACGTAGGAAGGAAAGTCAAAAACATCAAGTAGCTTTCTGTTTCAGAACTTGATGTTTAAGTAAAATAAATTCCACCCAAAGTTCAGTCATTTATTGAAACGCTGTCAGTGCGTCAAGTTCTCTGGTCATTTAACAATACCATGCCTTCAGAACGCGTAGCTGTGTCTTTTGAGAATATGTACAAATATGTTCTTGTATTTATAGACCTGCCAGGGCCTTGAATGTCCTGCCTACATGTGTCCAAAATTCTTCAAGACTATAAATATCTTTACCCAGCCGCAAAATTTGATCTGCAGTCAAGCTCTTCAAAAATACCCCAAACACATCCGGTGCTCCCATCCCGTGTCCCGCTTCTAAGTAATTCGAAGTAATAGATCTAACCTACATATATAGGTTTGATGGGCTCTCAATTATGATATGTGATTGTGTATCAATCAGCGGCGCTATTTCTTGGATATAGCCATGCAGTGGTCGCAGATAAGCCCATATAGCCCTTGCGTCATTTTTATTACATTCACTGTTACTGCAAGCATTATATGGCTTCAAAATGCCGGTTTCTTGATCAATGATATACACCACCATAGTTTTCAGAAAATCCGATATGTACTTCAGCCTCCATGGGAGATAATGTCGTCTATAGAGAAGTTAAATGTTTATAGTGTATAACTACATCTCCCTCCTTTAAAATTTTGTCTTTTCTGTTTTAATTTACCTGTTTCTTTCTTACGTTTGTAGCGTAGCGTTGTCAAACAAATCTCCACTACCATAATTTTATGATCATTCATCATCATCATCATCATTTCAGCCAAAAGACGTCCACTGCTGGACAAAGGCCTCCCCCAAAGAATGCCACAACGAACGGTTCTGGGCCGCCCTCATCCAACGATTGCCCGCGACCTTCACCAGGTCGTCGGTCCACCTCGTGGGGGGCCTGCCTACGCTTCGTCTTCCGGTACGCGGTCGCCACTCTAGAACTCTTCTGCCCCAACGGCCGTCAGTTCTGCGAGCTATGTGCCCTGCCCACTGCCACTTGAGTTTCGCTATTCGATGGGCTATGTCGGTTACTTTGGTCCTCATGCGGATCTCCTCATTTCTGATTCGATCTCGCAGAGTAACTCCGAGCATAGCCCTCTACATCGCTCTCTGAGTGACCTTGAGCTTTCTTATGAGGCCCATAGTGAGCGACCACGTTTCTGTTCCGTATGTCATCACTGGCAACACACACTGGTCAAAGACCTTCTTCTTCAGACACTGCGGTAAATTGGACGAGAAGATATAACGCAGCTTCCCGAACGCTGCCCATCCGAGTTGGATTCGGCGATTGACCTCTTTCTCGAAGTTGGACCTACCTAACTGGACCGTTTGTCCCAGGTATACGTAATCGTCAACAACTTCGACTGTAGTACCCTCGACCATAACAAGAGTGGGCGTAACAAGGACATTCGACATAATCTTCGTCTTGTCCATGTTCATTTTAAGGCCCACTCGTTGGGAGGCCCTACTGAGGCCATTGAGCATTGTGCCAAGGTCTTCCAGGGTCTCAGCCATGACTACGATATCATCCGCAAATCGGAGGTGGGAGATGTACTTGCCGTTAATGTTGATGCCGAGTCCGTTCCAGTTCAGAAGCTTGAAGACATCTTCCAATGCAGCGGTGAACAGTTTCGGAGATATGACATCTCCCTGTCTCACACCTCGCTGCAGTTGGATAGGTTTCGAGTTCTGGTCCTGAAGGCGAACCGACATAGTGGCGTTTTGGTACAAGCTCCTTAGCACCTCGATGTATCGGTAGTCGACTTGGCACCTCTGGAGTGACTGTAGCACAGCCCAAATCTCAACCGAATCGAAGGCTTTCTCATAGTCCACAAACGCTAGACAGAGGGGCTGGTTATACTCTTCTGTCTTCTGTATAACCTGCCGCAGCGTGTGTGTCTATGGTGCTAAAACCTTTACGGAACCCGGCTTGTTCGGGAGGCTGGAAGTCGTCGAGTCTGCGAGATAGACGGTTCATAACCAATCTCGAAAACAGCTTATAGACGTGACTTAGAAGTGCGATGAGCCTATAATTTTTAAGAAGGGTATTGTCGCCTTTCTTAAAGAATCTTGCTATGATCATTACCATTTTTCAAATAGCGAATAGTAAATGATGGTAATGAAAGGAACGGTAGTGAGATTTACCACTTATTTTATATTTTTTCCTTAAATAACCGATCAATGTTTAGAATGAAGACTAAAAAAGCACATAGACTCAAATCAAAGTGTATCAGGTTAACACCAAACATGTAATTTTAACTATTACTTTTTATATTTAAAATATCACTGATGGTAATGAAAAGAAAACATACCACACCCAATAATTACGTCTTCGTCCCTGTCATGTCACCAAACTACAAACATCCGACCTGTTCTCTATTCACTGGTCAACGGGGCTAGGATCACTCAAAGGGGAACAGGGGCAGGGAGTATACACTAAGGCGTTCTAACAGGTAAATATTTTTACTTCAAGTTCAATCGACGGTAATGACCTTTTTTTTTAGACAAACTTATTTTGTCTCAGCAAATGTAAATAACAAACGTAATTTTCTACTTTATTCTTTTCATTGCTAGATAGTTAATTTACAAATATCAACACAATAACGGGCAGTAATACACCAAATTTCCATGATATTTGCTTACAACTCACAAAAATTGATTTCTGACCAGTGATGGTAGTGAGATTTAGGCATGTTTTTTATTTTTATCTTTTTTTAAATGATCAAAACAATCTGAGATTATTCCTTTTCAGTGGCAGATACACATGCGAAAAATACCAACAATATAAAAAATATTTGACAGCTGAGGCTTATTTAGTTTAGGTTTTATTCTCACCGACACGTGTTTTGCACGAAAAAATAGAAATACCCCGTAGCATTTGCTGCCTCCTGCTATACGGCTAATCCGGCACTGGCTGTAGGACATATAGGATACTTTTTATCCCGTTCAGAAGTTCCTTAAGCAAAACCTCATAAAAAAGATAATGTGATAACAATGGAGTTTCGTCTTATTGTAAAATCATATTTTGTCTTTCGTGTTCAAGTAGGTCAAGGAGTTCGCGTTTTATTAAATTTGTGAACGTAGATATAAAAATGTTATTTTAAAAACAAAACTCCCCAGACCTAAAGCAGGCATCCATTTTACAAACCATGGTCAGATTCTGGCAAAATAGTTTACAGTAAATACATGTATACCTACTAGCAGGAAACCGGTCACTCGACCACATAGGCACTTTATGCGCTCATAATAAAAGCTATACTTGATTGAGCGGCGAGTTCTCTGTCTGTAACTACCTAGAGTAACAAAAAAATCCTGACACACATGGCTGATTTTCTGACTGTAAAAAATAACGCTTAATAACTAAAAACGTAATTATGCTTTGTCTGCACCTACTGGAATAATGCAATCATTTGTACAACAGCAGTTAAAATAATTATACCTATAATACTTGCAAGATAACATAAAATATTGTATCTGTGCTTAAAATAATTCCTGCACACAGGTCTATACTAATATTATATTATAAATAGAAACACTTGTGTTTTTTGTATGTATGTTCGTAACGTTTTCACACAATAACTAATGGACCGATTTCAGAAATTATTTCCTCTTTAGAAAGCTGCACTTCATTGAGAGACATAGGCTATAATTAGAAGTGCGTAAATTTCGCAAATAAAAAATCGTAAATTCGCATTTTTTAAAACGCAAAATAGAAAATTTTGCATTTATTTCCCAAAAAAAAACAGTAAATCGGTTAAAAATCAAAAAGGGAAAGCAAAATTTGACGCATCGGTGTGGGACTTCGGTAGCTTAGTGGCAAAGCGGCTGGACTGGTTAATTCCTACCCGATGTCAATTTTTTCTGTCCGTTTTATCGTTATTTTCTAAAGTTCACTCACATGTGTTTTTGCCAAAAATAACTAGTACAAAAATACAGTGTTAAAAACTCAAAGGCTAGCATTGTTGTAATTTCTATATTTTCATCTATCATTGTCTGCCTGCGATCAGTTACGACAATGTTGTAGATAATAAAATACCTCCCGGCATCAACACTATTGACAGGGAAATTGAGACATCGAATAGCTGCTTTTGCAAATCCAGGGTAGCAAGATTTTGATGCCACTAAAACATGTATTACATCCTCAGGAGCCGACCAATCGAATGGTCCAAGAGATACTGAACCCTCCGAGTACCGTTAACCCTGTAAGGCTGGAAATTTTTGTAGGGATAAATCATAACACGCTAAGTACAAAAACCATCGCCTGGCAAGGATCAGCCAGTCACGTCACCAACCCCACATTTTTGAAATTGTAAAAAAATAAATAAAAAATAAACTTGAACCTTTAAGCTTGAAATTTTAATATAATTTAGTGCATATATTGTGAAGCTTAAAAAAAATTGATTGAAAACTAGTGAAGATTTCAGCTTTTTAGCTATCACGGTTTATGAGATACAGCCTGATGACAGACAGAAATCTGGTCTTCAGCGTCACTTGACTCATTATCTCTCTGTCTAGAAGTGAAGAAATGTCTGTGAAAATTGAAAGTAGGTACCCGTCAATTAGTTTTTCTTGTGGTACACTTTTGAAAAACGGATTTTTTGCAAAGCATTCCACTATGTAATTTGAATTGACAGAAGAAGAGGTCACATTTGCTGCTTCTGATGGACAAAATAATATGCCATTTTTTTTTATGTGTTGGAAATGGTAAACAAGCGAGCAGTTCACATTGATATTAAGTGATGACTGCAGCCTATAGACACTCACACAAAGACCAGAGGTCAAAATGTAGATGCGTTGCCAGCCCCGAGACCTTAGTTGTTGTCTCTGTGATAGTTATTACGGGGCCATACGTTACCATCTAACCGGAAAACAATAGTGCTGAACACTATAATTTGGCGGCAGATAGATATGGTAATAAGGTAGTGCCTAAGCCCGAGCTACTAGGTATATTGTGAAAAAAAAATCAAATCATAATATTATTATAATTTTGTCGTATTCGTTGGCAGATTACCTATACCGAGCATGTCAAATAACCCACAAGCGTTGTTTAGACCTATTACTTTTATTGTAATGTATTGAGATCAGGCACTTTGAGCATAAAAATATAGGTCTATTTACTAAATGTTTATTGCATAAAATTGAGTACACGATTGCAAGCGATAAACTATTGGGCATTACCGAATCTAGGCTTCTAGAAACGAAGAAAAGTCTGGAAATAGGTTCCATTTATGTTTTCCAATAATGATAGCATTTGACGAATATAAACGAATGGGTAGTTAACTTAATAACTTATTTGTATTCAAATAGTTTTGCGAAATACGTACAAAATCAGCTCGGTAAACTTACTATGTAAGATTTGACGTAAAAATAAGACGTTATGGTATTACATGTTAATCATGCTTAATATGTTGCTTACAATCCTTGACCCACAGCCGTTCAGTTATTGACATAACAGATGCCGAGTAAGCTCGATCATAAACATAATTGACAGGTAGCGGTCGAGCTGCATACTTGAAGCTGCACGTGTTTGATCTTTATTGTCTCTAGTTTTGTAAATAATTATTTTACACTATTAAGTTGTGGTACCTACGTATATTTACTACGCGGAAGATATTTTCGAACATAATAGAAAATAGTTATAACATTTATAGAACGATGTTTTTTTTTTATATTTTCGCAGTAGCACCGCATTAAATAGGTAGGTAATCTAGGTATCCGTCGCCAAATATGACCAATAGTAGTGTTCAACGCTACTAATTGGTTACTCTATAAACAACGTAGATTTAAATAATAATTTGTTCGCGAAGTTCAGAAGAGGGGCGTGTCTATTTTGAGCTGGAATCTTTAATAGGTGGCACCTTTTATCCTGCTTTATTGATGTCATACTTACAAATGATAGAATCGAAACCACTAGTAGGTTCATAAAACAAGAGTTTCTTATAACAAGAGGACATAAGCCTTTTATTGATTCGATATAGGTCGGTCGACGTAAATTTCAGTATCTGTCTTGGAATTATTTTTCTGTTACTATTAATATAATGACCCTAAAGTTATGGCAACAAGTTATTGGTTACTTATCTTTTTAAAATTTCTTTTTCATTCACTGATTTTCAAACTTCAAATAATTTCAAAAAGTCGCTGTTTGTAAATGTAAGTGTACTTAGTTTGTAAGTGTAAATGTTTTCTTTCAATAATCGCTCAATCTTATCAAATCTCCTATCCCTGAAACTTCTACCACAATCCGTCAAGTGGTGGTACTTGAATTAATAATTTGTAAAATAGAATGTAGATCTATGAGTCATTACAATTTCAACAATTATAAAGGACAGATCAATTTGATATGAGTATAACGCTGTACAGTGTTATTTAATTATGAACGTGAGATGTAATCATTATATTATTCGTTGCAGGTCTCCGTCAAGGATACATACAGTCAAAAATGGCATTGGTAAAGTTGTTGAATAAGTACGAATTTTTGTTAGATGACCGAACTCAGATGCCAATGAAGCTAAAAACCACAGCGCTGGCGTGTACAGTCGACGGCGGAGTGTGGATAAAGCTAAAGAAATTATAAGGATTCTCATTTTGCTTCACCCAGTGCGTGCCGTCATCAGCAGAATAAATTTAAATAAATTCAACGAAGATACAGCAATTAGTGAAGTGTATATGGTGTAGTGTTAAGTAAAGTATTATTTTATTTTTAGTTTAAATTAAAATTAGATTAAATTAAAAACTTATCTTAGTTTCATTTTGTTTCATTTAACTTGTCTATAAGTCGTACAGATAAAAACATTAATAAAGTTGATAATTGTATTTATTTTTAGATTGTCAAATTTATGTTTAGTTGTTGTAAGTGTAGTTATTGTCATACAAAAAGGAATAAACAGGATGAGTCGGTGGTAGTCCGTACAATGATGTCTTAAATTAAGTACGATTACATTTTGAAACTTGGATAATTTTGTGTCATTTGTTTAAATGCAACGAGTTTTCCACGTCATCACTATCTGAAAGTGTGGTAAATTGACTACTGGAAACTGGAATCATCATGATCATTTTTACTCGATGTTTTTCGACAGTATTATAATAATAATGTAGGTACATTTCTGTAAGAGCTCTCGATCTACTAGCTAGCGATCTACCTACCTGAAGATGACTAACACTATCTTTATTTTGTCCTCGTTAAGTTACCATTCCTCTCCGAATGGGGTGTGTCACAACAAAAACATACAGAGGACTTCGGATGCGGTATGCTCGCGCTAGGTTTGATAAAGAACTTGACTAACCTCTTATTTTACTCATAAATGGCGTAAAAGCGGGGAAGCCCACCACGTGCTTGAGATTATTCAAACGCAATGATCCAGCTCACGCCAATGTTGTCCCTCGTCCCACATCGGGTTGGTTGTTTGGGGGACTGGTCTAGGGAAGGTGAAACACCACCTGCCTAACTTAAGATTCAATTTTTTTTTAATAACTATATTAATTTGTGCTATTTCTTTAATTTCTAAAATGCATTTATTTGCTACAAAAAGATCACAAATATTACAATGTGCATCTGAGTCTGAACTATGCGACCAAAGAGTACCTATACAAACATAAGCGACAAGCTTGTATCTCAGACAGCAGTGCTCAAAGATAATTAGAGATGTAGAATATAAGCAGGTGCCGGATTTCACTCTATAAACCCAGCCAGCTAGTCCACCCAGTTCACCCATAGCCCAAGTTTGGCAAGTCTTTTTCATTACAACGGTCTCATGTATTCTTGGGGCCTGTCTGTGCCTTTATCAGCTATTGATGTAGTCAGATAAAAGTCCCCCTAAATGCCACCGGAAACAAATTAGATCAAATATCTGGAAACGGCGTGTTGGCGCCACGTCCCCGCACAAGATTAGCAAAGGATGGGGTTAAAAATATCCCATTATCGACGAAAAACCTGGAACCTGGAAACCTGGCACCTGCAGACATGTAGCAAATAAAACCTAGTTTGTCCATAAATACGCAGGAGCAAATATATAAAATGCCGAATGTAGTGGAAAAAGTTCAAGTGCGTATTTCGCAATAACATTGGTCAATTCTGGTTCGCTTCTGACGTTGACACGCTGACCATGGCCGCCACTGTTTAAACTGCCGACATTGAATATTTCGTTCTTAAATTATCATACACTTTCGTAATTTTTAATTCATATCTCAACTATTTTTATTATGCGATCTAGAAAAAGATTTGCACTTGACTATTATATCAAACTAAATGATGCCCGCGGCTTCGCCCGCGTTGAAATTTTTCCTGAATTTTCTTGCTATAAACCTCACGGAGCCGAGACCTTTCCAACGAATCCAAAACCATGGAAATTGGTTCGTGCTTTCTGGAGTTATAGCGTCAGGAAGGAAAACCCGACTTATTTTTATATTATAGACTAGCTGTTGCCCGCGGCTTCGCCCGCGTGGATGTCGTTTTATAAATATTTTTTTCTTCGCTATAAACCTCACGGAGCCCAAGACCTTGCCAACGAATGCAAAACCGTGGAAATCGGTTCGTGAGTTCTGGAGTTATAGCGTCAGGAAGGAAAACCCGACTTATTTTTATATTATAGACTAGCTGTGCCCGCGACTTCGTCTACGTGAGAAAAAGTATGATTGTTCAGTATCTACCCGGACGAAGTCGTGGGCGCAGCTAGTATAAAAGTAGCATAAGTTACTCCTTATTACATCAGCTATCTGCCAGTGAAAGTCCCGGTAAAATCGGTCAAGCCGTTCCCAAGATTAGCCCCGCGCCAAACAGACAGACAGACAAACAGATAGACAAAAATTGTAAAAAATGTTGTTTTGGTATATGTACCGTGTATACATACACATGCATTTAGTAAAAAGCGGTTATTTTAATATTACAAACAGACACTCCAATTTTATTTATTTGTATGTATATAGATTTATTATGGAAGCTACAATACAACATAAGACCTAAAAATTCTGTGAAAATTTTAAGCGTTTACATTATAGCGGTAACAGAAATACATAATTTGTGAAAATGTTAGCTTTCTAGCTATTTCTATTTATGAGATACAGCCTGGTGACAGACAGACGGACGGACGGACAGACAGCGGTGGATTAGTTATCCGTAGGGTTTGTTTTACCTATTAGGTACGAAACCCCCTAAAAGATAGAACTAAGATACAGAATAGCTTTAAAATATTCGATATAAAAAGCTTATTTAAGTTAACATAACTTTTTTATTCCTGAACCGATTCACATGAAACAAACACTAAATGTTAAGTGAAACTTACCACAATATATTAGTGAAAACCGCAAATCGAATAAGCCGTTTCTGATATTAGCGTGCACAAACACACAGACAAACAGAATGTTTTCCAGGATAAAAAGTACCCAGTGTTGTGCGCCAAAGGTTAAAGTATAATCATACCAAGTTTCATTGTAATCGGACCGGTAGTTTTTCTGTGATGCTTGAACAAACAGACAGACAGACGGACAAAAAAAAATCTAATCACATATTTGTGTTCGGTATCGATCTAATAACATCCCCTAGTATTTATTTTTTCAATATTTTTAATGTACAGAATTTACACTTCTACAGATTTATTATAAGTATAGATGAAAAAGTAACAGGAAATGCCGGTATTAACTTTTAAGTGCAAACTAACTATTTATTAATTTGTATTAAATATATTATTAATGGACTTATTACACGGCACGGTATTCAGGGTACGATAGAAAGGATCAGGGTAGTGTAATAACATTTAGGGAGTAGGGGCCCTAATTAGGGCGACCGGAGCGGCCCGGTCAGCCTATCGCCCTAACTACACAGTACAAATATTAACAGTATGGAAACTACGTACAAAACGTTCAAAACGGCACACTCACGCAAACATGCGCATCACCGCGAGAACCGCTTTGAGGCCTCGTTGATGCGCATGTTTGTGTGATTGCGCCGTTTCAACGTTTTGTACGTAGTTTCCATACAGTTCATATTTGTACTGTGACTGAGTTAGGGCCCTGTCCACCGGATAGTGTAATAAGCGGCCACCCGGCGCGAGGCCACGCCCACCCTTTCTGCCGGACCTTGAATACCGTGTCGTGTCTTCTATACAAGGACAAGAAGATATAGGTAATAATAAATACTATATGACGCGGGATAATTGTTTGCCACTTCCATAAAATAAAATTAAAAAAAAAACATAAAAGTTGGTCAAGTCGTTTTGGAAAAGTTGGTTTCAGACACTGCCACGAGAATTTAGTTAATATTAAAACCCCTAACCTACATTGAATGAACACGATGCGTCGAATTCTACGTCGTCGCTCTTGTCCTAAGGTATTGAGAAGCTTGGCCGCATTGCGACCTTGAATAACAATGCTGATGTTTTGTGTACAGAATAAATCAATCCTGTGATCAAATGAAACGTCGTTTTGAAATATCCCATGTTTTATAAAAATGAATTTTACGAAAACGCATGTCATTTTTTTTTTAAACCTCACTATGCATAAACATTATCGTATTAAAAATTTACGCTATTAGGAGGGTTGGGTATTACCACGGCTCAATTGCAACATAAACAAAACTGCGCTGTACCGAACAATTCGACAAGTTGATTCCTGTCATTTATTCTCGCACGACCGCCCGCCCGCGTTCCTGCGGCACAAGCAATGATACAAAGCCATTTCACTCGAAAACGTAGATAATACGATACGATATTTGGATAATACTATCTGTAAGGGCTACAGCACATATTAGACAAGACTGTCTAAAGACAGTTGTGTCTCGCACAGACACGTCTGTCCTTAGTCAGTTGTGTCTGTGCCATGCCGCACACGTTAGTCAAGACTGTTTAAAGACAGACTTGTAGGGATGGGCATCGTTATTATGCTAAGCGGGAAAATGCCCGGCGTTTTGGGCATTTATTTTTTAAGTTGAATTACAAAGCGAAAATAAGAATGGGACTGTATTATATATATATAACTGCATTTAAATATTTTTTACTATGGAATACTAAGTCATTATTGAAGGTGAAATAAGAGAACATGTTACAGATATTTTCTATACTTATTATCATCATCATTTCAGCCAAAATACGTCCAATGCTGAACAAAGGCCTGCCCCAAAGAATGCCACAACGAACGGTCCTGGGCCGCCCTCATCCAGCGATTGCCCGCGACTTTCACCAGGTCGTCGGTCCATCTTGTGGGAAGCCTGCCTACGCTTCGTTTTCCGGTACGCGGTCGCCACTCGAGAACTGCTCTGCCCCAACGGCCGTCAGTTCGTCGAGCTATGTGCCCTGCCCACTGCCACTTGAGTCTCGCTATTCGGTGAGCTATGTCGGTAACTTTGGTTCTCATGCGGATCTCCTCATTTCTGATTCGGTCTCGCAGAGAAACTCCAAGCATAGCTCTCTCCATTGCTCTCTGAGTGACCTATAGCGGACATAAATATTTTTCCAAATTGTGATATAGGTATCAATTTCAAGGTTTCTTGGGGTGCTGATAACGAAAATGGCATTCGATTTCAGATTCAAGATGGCGGAAAGACTTTCTTTCAAAATATGATATGGGTATCATTTTCGAGGTTTTGTGGGGTGGTGATTGCGAAAATGGCAACCGTTTTCAGATCCAAGAAAGCGGACAGATTTTTTTTCTCAGTATATGTTATGAGTATCAATTTTGTGATTTCTTGGGGTGCTGATTACGAAAATGACATCTTATTTGAGATCCAAGATGGCAGACATAAATAATTTTCCAAATTGTGATATAGGTATCAATTTCGAGGTTTCTTGGGGTGCTGATAACGAAAATGGCATTCGTTTTCAGATCCAAGATGGCGGAAAGACTTTTTCTTTCAAAATATGATATGGGTATCAATTTCGAGGTGTCGTGGGGTGCCGATTGCGAAAATGGCATCCGTTTTCAGATCCAAGATGGCATACAGATTTTTTTTTCAAAATATGATATGGGTATCATTTTTGACATTTCTTGGGGTGCTGATTACGAAAATGACATGTTATTAGGGATCCAAGATGGCAGACATAAATATTTTTCCAAATTGTGATATAGGTGTCAATTTCGGGGTTTATTGGGGTGCCGATTACGAAAATGGCATGCAATCAGAAAAATAATGATTTTTCCGTATTCAGCACCCCAAGAAACCTCGAAATTGATACCCACACACAATTTGGAAAAATATTTGTGTCCGCCATCTTGGATCTGAAAAAAGATGTCATTTTCGTAATCAGCTCACCAAGAAATCTCAATATTGACACCCATATCAAATTTTGAAAAAAAAAAGTCTGTCCGCTATCTTGGTTCTGAAAACGGAAGCCATTTTCGTAATCATCACCCCAAGAAATCTCTAAATTGACACTCATATCATAATTTGGAAAAGTAATTATGTCCGCCATCTTGTATCTCATAAAAGATGTCATTTTCGTTTTCAACGCCTCAAAAAACCTCGAATTAGACACACATATCATAATTTGAAAAGAAAATCTCTCTTCCATTTTGGATCCGAAAATGGCTGTCATTTTCTTATTCAGTACCCCAAAAAAACACAAAATTTACACCCACTATTATAGGTTATCTGACATACCTACCCATATTATTCACATAATCTTTGTGTGCCTTTGAGCTCTATCATTGAAGCTCTACCACCGTACATTACTACTATCACTGAACGGCAGGTAAATTATACAATGCGGTGGAGCTGAGCGAGCTCTACCACTAATTGCCACATATTCGAAATTTCGCATATTTTACTTACTAAAGTTCAGTATCAGATATCACGGGCCCCAATTTAGTTTACTTTTCAAGTACAAACTACATAGGTACTCGTATTATTATAGTAAAAACTAATACGCAGAAAAACTGCTTTTGGTATATTGTTGGCAGCTACTGAAAGAACCTTCTATCCAACAGTATAAGGCATAAAATCCGGCGAAATACCACATTTTAGATTATATTAAACACACTTTTGAAAAAAAAAGTATGTTTTATTTCAATTTAGCTTGGAATCTTTACCAATTTTTAGCAAATTCGTATTTATTGCAGAAGTTTCTCCGAAAAAACCACTTAGGTGACAATTCATCTGCAAATGTAACTTATCCGCGGATGAAATGTCACTCTTTACAAATAGAAGGAGTCGACTCATCCGAAGTTTTGTTGTTATTCAGAGCAGTCGCCACTTAGGTAAATTACTAGTGGTCCTTTCATCCAAAGTTGAGCAACACCTATACTATACCTATCCAAGATGGCGAATGCATGAAGTTGTCAACTTTTTCCTCATGGGTGTCGTTTTCATGGTTCTTGAGGGTGTTGAATTCGATAGTGGTGTCAAAATGCAAATCGTGACGAAAAAGTTTCAATTCATGCAGCCGCCATCTCGGATTTACATTTTGACACGACTATCGAATTCAACACCCTCAAGAACCATGAAAACGACACCCATGAGGAAAAAGTTGACAACTTCATGCAGCCGCCATCTTGGATTTACATTTTGACACCACTATCGAATTCAACACCCTCAAGAACCATGAAAACGACACCCATGAGGAAAAAGTTGACAACTTCATGCAGCCGCCATCTTGGATTTACATTTTGACACCATTATTGGATTCAACACCCTCATGAACTATGAAAATGAAACCCATGAGGAAAAGTTGATAACTTCATGCAGCCGCCATCTTGGATTTACATTTTGACACCACTATCGAATTCAACACCCTCAAGAACCATGAAAACGACACCCATGAGGAAAAAGTTGACAACTTCATGCAGCCGCCATCTTGGATTTACATTTTGACACCATTATTGGATTCAACACCCTCATGAACCATGAAAATGAAACCCATGAGGAAAAAGTTGATAACTTCATGCAGCCGCCATCTTGGATTTACATTTGACACCACTATCGAATTCAACACCCTCAAGAACCATGAAAACGACACCCATGAGGAAAAAGTTGACTACTTCATGCAGCCGCCATCTTGGATTTACATTTTGATACCATTATCGAATTCAACGCCCTCAAGGACCATGAAAACGACAGCCATGACGAAAAAGTTGACAACTTCATGCAGCCGCCATCTTGGATTTATATTTTGACACCACTATCGGATTCAACACCCTCATGAACCATGAAAACGAAACCCATGACGAAAAAGTTGACAACTTCATGCAGCCGCCATCTTGGATTTACATTTTCACAGCACCATCGAATTCAACACCCTCATGAACCATGAAAACGACACCCATGAGGAAAAAGTTGACAACTTCATGCAGCCGCCATCTTGGATTTACATTTTGACACCATTATTGGATTCAACACCCTCATGAACTATGAAAATGAAACCCATGAGGAAAAGTTGATAACTTCATGCAGCCGCCATCTTGGATTTACATTTTGACACCACTATCGAATTCAACACCCTCAAGAACCATGAAAACGACACCCATGAGGAAAAAGTTGACAACTTCATGCAGCCGCCATCTTGGATTTACATTTTGACACCATTATTGGATTCAACACCCTCATGAACCATGAAAATGAAACCCATGAGGAAAAAGTTGATAACTTCATGCAGCCGCCATCTTGGATTTACATTTGACACCACTATCGAATTCAACACCCTCAAGAACCATGAAAACGACACCCATGAGGAAAAAGTTGACTACTTCATGCAGCCGCCATCTTGGATTTACATTTTGATACCATTATCGAATTCAACGCCCTCAAGGACCATGAAAACGACAGCCATGACGAAAAAGTTGACAACTTCATGCAGCCGCCATCTTGGATTTATATTTTGACACCACTATCGGATTCAACACCCTCATGAACCATGAAAACGAAACCCATGACGAAAAAGTTGACAACTTCATGCAGCCGCCATCTTGGATTTACATTTTCACAGCACCATCGAATTCAACACCCTCATGAACCATGAAAACGACACCCATGAGGAAAAAGTTGACAACTTCATGCAGCCGCCATCATGGATAAGTATAATATAGGTGTTGCTCAACTTTTGATGAAAGGACCACTAGTAATTTACCTAAGTGGCGACTGCTCCGAATAACAACAAAACTTCGGATGAGTCGATCCCTTCTATTTGTAAAGAGTGACATTTCATCTGCGGATAAGATACATTTGCGGATGAATTGTCACCTAAGCCGAAAAAACAAATTAAAAGTAAGTACAAAAAGTGATCGTTGCAACAAATTAATTAATTAAGTAGATTGGTCTTGAAATGGGCGTACATAATATCAATAATATATAGTAATCTTAAAATCGTTAATTTGGTGGTTACTGCGCTTTCGACTCGGGAGTGCAGAATCGAGTCAGTCTTGTCGCTGTCGTGTCTAACGGTCGTTTAGACGTTTTTGTCTGTTAGACGTCTTGTTCGAAGTGTGCGCACTGCCATAAGCTCTGTGATGCGTTAGTCTGTCTTTAGAATGTCTTGTCTAATATGTGCGGTAGCCCTAAAACACGCAGCCCAACGGTCGCGTCACCCATCATTACTCCTTGCGTCATACAACTGACAGCGCAAATAAACCTCCGTTAAAACAACATTTTTGCGGAGGCGGATGCGGAGGCGGAGTTCCATTCCAACCTTAATTTATTCTTCTTTGTCATTTACCCAAGCCTCCTCTCACCGGAGCTCTTCCAGCAACAATAGGTACCAATATTTATTTATTTATACAGCAAGTCAAATAAAAGCTTATTGCGCTAAGTATATATTATATATGTATATAAACTTATAGCTTATTTCTAACTTGCGCTTGTGGCGGCGTCGCCCGACACCAGAAGCGTTGCAAAACTGTATGATCGATAAATTGTGGTTTTTGAACCGTCTTTTCTTTTTTTATGTAAGGTAGGTGGCAAACTAGCTTGCAGTTACATTGATGTTGCGTAATAACTGCAGCCTATAGACACCCACACAAAGACCAGATGTCAAAATGCAGATGCGTTACCACCCCTGAGTCCTTAGTTGTTATATCTTCGAGATGGTTATTACGGGGCTATACCTTACCATCTAACCGAAACACGATGAAGCTGAACACTACCATTATTAAATTTGTCTGCAGATAGGTGCTAGAAGTTAATGCGGTGGTGCCTACGTCCTCGAGCTCCTATTCCTCCTCCATTTGAACTCTATCACTAGTAAAAAAGAATAGCATCTACTTTAGGCGGAACAATTCTCGGGCTACATCACACAGGAATATTTGGGTGGTGGATGGAACAGTGGGTAAAAGTCAATAAATTGAATTTTGGTTTTGCGTAAGGAAGGAATCTATACGGTTGACGTTGACGCTACCTTCCAAGAACGCCGTGAGCGCCGTCCTAGTATTTCATAGCAAATACTGTTTGCACAACATTTCGAAAGCATAAATTTCAGTGGAACCGACGAATTATAGAAAAAGTAAAATATCTCACGACACTTTATCACAATTTCCAGTTTTGGTGATTGTAGAACAGATGCACAAGTAACTTTGCTTTTCAGCTATCTCTCAAATAATCTACAGCAGTTCTCATTCAATTTCATTAAAACAATTTTATTTTTGAGGGAGCACAAATTTATAACGAATTACCTATAGATATCAAAAATATAACATCCATTACCGTATTTAAGAATAAATTAAGGCAATATTTGATAAATAGTAGATAGAAATTTATATTGTTTAATGTTAATAACGATTCGCCTAATTCATTTACTAATGAGGTTGTTAAGCCGAATGGCAGAGAAATATTGTATAAGTTAGTTTTTAAGTTTCTCGCTATAAGTGAACTATGTAAAGTTCTTGTTGAGAAAATAAATGTCTTAAACCCTAAACCCTATTTTGATCTAATTATTATGACGGTATCAGTATAGTGCAATTATTAAAATTTGGAATGAGTTCAATTTATGCGCCCGTATCGCTTAACCGAGTAGATCGCTTACAATCTACACCAACCGCGGACCATACGCGCTTCAATTTACTTTTGAATCGTTAAAACTTTGGATTGGAGGTTTGTCCGACCCCACTTTACATCCTCTTATAATATTTGACGTGATGATATCTAACTTATTTTGACGGGTTCGAGTAAATCCGAGAAACCTCTCTAGAGCTTGCCTGCTCTCTGCACTAGGCAACGTATCCTAACTAAAGATAGCGACATATTAAGTCAAAATTGTTTAACTGCAATAATGATAACTGCTATAAATGAAATATGTAGTAAAATTCTTAGACACATTAAAGTTCTGGTTTGGACTCGCGTGATCAATAGAAACAAATAATAGGGGACAGCTGAAAAGCAGAGTTGCTTGTGCATCTTTTCAACAATCACCAGAACTGGTTGAGTACATAGTGAGATATTTTATTCTTTTCGTCGATGTAACTGAAAATAATGCTCTCAAAATGTGTGACAGCGGTATTTGCTACGAATTCCTTGGACGGCGCTTCGGAGCAACATTTTTTTTATGTTACGGAAGTGGCAGACAACCATGCAGTTCACATTTATGTTAAGTGATGACACCAACACAAACACCGAGGACAAAATGCAGATGCGTTACCACTCCTGAAGCCTAAGGTGTTATGAAATTTCAGGGCCGTACATTACCACCTGACCGGAACACGATAGTGCTGAACACTACCATTTGGCGGCAAGTATATTAGGTAATGTGGTGGTGCCTACGGCCGCGAGCTCCGTCACAGCTCTACCACCAGTAAAGCATCGACCTTGGGAAAGATTATTAAGATTAGCGTCAGAATTAGAATCAGAATCAGAAACTCATTTATTCATTTAGGGTGACAGGTACCTCTTATGACACGTCAAAAACAAACAAAATAAATTAAAGTCAATTGTAAATATATGAACATTTAAATTTCTTTGTCTTTCTTCCATGCTAAACCAAAATGCCATTAATTGACATGTACTCTAGTAAATGTCTACAATATTAATGTCTGGCGCAAGCTAAAGGGTTGCCGTGGCCCTATCTGAAGTAGATGCATCATCATAAAACTACGACCAATTTTTTCAAAGTTGAGCGAAAAAGAAGAACAAACTTAAAAAAGACGGGATTTTTCTGTACACATCATGCATCATCATCATAATCATCTGCGTTGCTATTAAACATCGCAATGCGGCCAGCTTTTCAAAACGTTGCCTTAAGACGAGAGACAGCGCGACGCGGACGTAGAGTTAAATATGGGTAGCAATATTAACTAATGGTTATCTACTCGTGTCAGTGTTTGAAACCAAACGCCTCTGAAATGGCTTGACCGACTTATGACATTTTCTTCTGTATATTTGATAGGTCTGAAAATAGATGGTAGGTACCTACATTATTTTAACCGCTAAGGAGATACAATGTTTGCCGTGACAGTAACCGCTTAGGCGATACAAAGTTTGCCGTGACAGTAATGGGGAAAAAGTTTCTTCGCATTTTTTAAGATAATTCAAAACATTTTTTAATATAGTTTATTTAAATTTAACTAAAGTATGTATGTACCATTTTGTTCGATAACCTTTTGCCATCTTGTAGGTAGGGACATAATCCCATTGCTATAAAAATTTTGGGACTTCTCATCAAAATACCGCGACAAGTGGATTTGGCAGTCCTCTCGTGATGTTAACCTAACATTGCATAAAGAATTCTGAAGAGACCGAAACAGGTGGAAATCTGAAGGTGCAAGGTCAGGACTTTACGGCGGATGCATTAACACCTCCCAGCCAAACTCTCTTAATTTTTGCTGAGTGGCTATAGATGTGTGAAGTCTAGCGTTATCATGATGAAACACCACACCCCTTCTGTTGATCAATTCCGGCCGCTTTCTCTCAACTTCTTGCTTTAATCTCATCAGTTGTTCGCAGTAGAGTTCAGAATCGATAGTCCTGCCTGGTGGTAATAGCTCATAACGAATAATGCCCTTCCAATCCCACCACACACACAATATCACCTTATTGCGAGTTAACCCGGGTTTCGCCACAGTCTGTGAAGCCTGACCGGCCTTTGACCACGACCTTTTTCGCACGTTTTTGTCGTACGTGATCCACATTTCATCACCAGTTATCAGCTTCTTCAAAAATGATTCGGTTTCATTACGTCGTAATAAAGAATGACAAATGAGTACACGGTTCATTAGGTTTCTTTCAGTGAGCTCGTGAGGTACCCAAATATGGAGCTTTTTTTTATACCCAGCTTTTTTCAAATGCGCCAAAACTGTTTTGTGATCAATTCTCAGTTCTTCAGCTACGTCGTAACTACTGATATGTCGATCTTGCTCCACTTTTTCAAAAATGGCATCCATTTTATCCGTAATAGGGCGACCAGAGCGAGGTGCATCTTTGACATCAAAATTTCCGGATTGAAAACGCTTAAACCAAATTTGTGCTACTCTCACAGACACTGCACTAGGTTCATAAAAATCGCGAATTTTTTTCGCGGCTTGCGTTGCATTTTTACCTTTTTGGTAGAAAAATTGTAAAATGTATCGAATTTCTTCATTAGATTCACTCATCTTGACAGTACGAAAAACAAATGAAAATCACACATTTGCCTAATTTAAATTTGGAATTATGTTCTTTAAAATTTTAACTTTCAATGATACCAAAACCAGTCAGATACAAATACTACAGCCAAAGATATTTTATTACAAGTTCATACATACTATAATGCGAAAAGACTTTTTCCCCAACCTATTATATAGTAAAAAGTAATAAATAAAGGTAAGGTAGGTATAAGTGTAATTAAATGTAAGACGCGCTAGTAAGATTGGTACGTAGATGTTTAGAAAATAGGAATAAATAGATAGTTTACGTAGTCGTCATATAAAAAGAAATAATACGAAAGTATTAGTTCATAAATTAAATAATATTAACTGATTATAACAGAAATAGCAAAAAACTGAACTCGAAAACAAAGTCTCTAATTATGTTACAGGAAGACGTAAACTTAAAAAAATTAATATAACTACGTTAAGAAAAACCGACTTCAAAACTGAAAAGTAAAAAATAATAAAGATTCAATTGTAATTACATACTACCTTTTATTTATTTGTGCTATTTACTAATAGGTTTGAGGTCGGTGCCAAGCCAAAATCACTAAAGTAGGCATTTCATTGTATTATAACGCAACTTCACGCCTGTAATCCCCGAAGGGGTAGGCAGAGGTAAATGCATAAAAAAAAAGTACCTGCCGAATTGAGAACCTTCTCGTTTTTTAGAACTCGGAATTAAAAAATAGGTCGATTTCTCTCCGATGGTGCGGTCAAAAGTCTTAGGAATCGGTGTGCATGTATGAAGGACCGGGATATGTGGCGCTCTACACTATCTACCTACCCCGTTAGGGACCTGGCGTGAAGATACATACATACATATTAAGCATGTTTACTTTTCCTACAGATTTTTGAGGTACGGGTACATATGTACCCGTACCGTTGTAAATACCTATTTCAAGCTTTCGTGGTTTTGACATGTCAGAAACAAATTTTGAAAACTTGTTTTTTAAATGATATTGTTATATTCAGTGTGACTTGGGATAAGTGTTATCTCCAAAGGGGGTAAAACTATATTGATTTCTATAAACAAAATAAAAATTATGTAATCTAAAAAAATTGGCAGTTTAGCAGTCAAAAATTAAATATATTAGGTATAAGATATCTATATCGTATAAGATCGAGTCAAGGAAAAATTCATCAGATCTAGCTCGCTCAGTACCCGTTATGTTGATAAATAGTTCCGAATGTCTTTAGGTCAAGGAGGGTAGGCAAATCAATATTATGCAAGTTTAATTTGAATTATCGTAAAGTCCCAGTTGGATAAATATGTTCTAGCTTAGGTGCTCCAGCTATTATAACGGGTAATAGCGATAGAATTTTTGAAGAATTCGAAGGATTACTGTTGATCGATAAATCCTAAATTAGATAAGTAGGTGTTGCTGTTGGACTATAATTTATAGTCCAACAGCAACACACTACACCGGCCGCGAAGCCATGCGCGCTTCATTCAGATTTAGGGCTCCCACACATAACTGCGAATCCGCATTGCATCGCAAATATCTGCGAGCTCGCACGAATACATCGCCTACGATGCGGATAATTTATAGTCCAACAGCAACACTACACCGGCCGCGAAGCCATGCGCGCTTCATTCAGATTTAGGGCTCCCACACATAACTGCGAATCCGCATCGCATCGTAAATATCTGCGAGCACGCACGAATACATCGCCTGCGATGTGGCGTCGCATCGCAGTTTTGTGTGGCCGGCCGTCCTAAGAAAATATCTTAATTAATAGTAAAAAAAATATGATCAAATAAAATAATATTGTCAGCAAAAAAAAACCTGACACCGAACCCTTCGACCTAACTTGGCTTAGTCGAGGGGGTCCACAGTTCCAGTCCTGCCCAAGACAAGAATAAAAAAGCTGGGAAACAAAAAATAATAATATTATGTAGGTACTCGTATTGCAATAGTTTAGCTGAAAATAGTTTTTGAAAATTTGGTTTAGTGCACCTGGAAATTGATTCATTTGGGAAATTAAAAGAGGAATTGTCATTAATTACCTCTGTCTTTTAAAAGATCTTCCAACCGTTTTCGGGGTTTTAAGATTCGGGTAACAGAAATTCGAGATTTCAATAGGTTACTTTGAGCAGAGAATATGTAATAATACTACTTAACGTAACAGATTCTATAGACAAATAAATTTTCAAAATATAATTTTATACTTGAAAAAATTTTGTATAGGTGATAGACTACTTATATTTTTTGGATCGTGGGCTGTTTTATATAAATATATCATTTCTTTTCGTTACTGTGCCTATCCATACGGAGCACAACCTTCATCTTACACGTTTATTAGAAACAAGTCTGCACGTGTGAACTTGTGCGTAAGAAATCATTCACTTAAATGATTTCAGTCGTTTATAAGTAGCGTTACTGCCTGGTAAAGCTTTAATCTTAAACTTCGTGTCGTAGTATTTGCAATATTTAGATTTTTTATTATTGAATTATCCTCCGTTTATTGTGATGGTGTATTTAACAGTAGGAATCTTAACAAATGAACTGTTTCTTTTACCATGTGTTATATTCGTATTAACGTATTTATGGTTCCAAGACAAATTTTCTTATTGGTCTAAGAAGGGAGTTTATAGTCCAAAACCAACATTACCTTACGGGAATTTTCGGGATGTGATCAAAGGGAACTCGCATTTTTTCCAGCCTTATTGTGACAATTATTTTAAATATAAAAATTTACCATACATAGGAATGTATTGGTTTCATAAACCTGTGCTTTCCGTTCACGATCTGGAGATTATAAAAATGATATTGATAAAAGATTTTGAATATTTTCAATCGCATGGCGTATTTGCCGATGCTGTTGACGATCCATTAGCACGACATCTATTTAACTTGCACGGGAAACCATGGAAAAATCTGAGACAGAAATTGTCGCCAGCATTTACGGGCAGTAAACTGAAAACCGTGTACCCATTGGTGGATGATATATCTAATGAAGCATGCGTGTATGCCGACAAGGTTTATAAAAATGGAGAGCCATTAAATTTCTCGGAGTTCTACACAAAGTATGCCATGGAAATCGTCGGAAGTGTTGGATTCGGCCTGAAATATGACGGCTTTAATAATCCGAATTCAGAGTTTTATTTGCGGGGACTGGAATATTTCGAACCGCGGTCGTCTTATTGGTATGTATTAACACAATATTGTTTGTATATCAATCATTATTGACGGATACATGTTAATATATTTTAAATATCTGTTTTCATAACACAGGTCTTTTGTCAGATCAATTGCTTTTCTGGTTCCAAATTTATTCAAGAAACTGAAGATTCATCTCATCGACCCAAAGATAACGTCATTTTTTAAGAATCTCGTGCAGGAAACTGTGGAATACCGTCACAAAAGCAATTACAAAAGGAATGACTTTTTGCAGTCTCTCATTGATTTAAAGATACAGGAGGAGGCAATTCACGAAGGTATTATTTTTCATCCTACTATAATAATAATATAAATGCGTGTACAATGTATGTATGGATGGATGTTTGTCACTCTTTCACGTAAAAACTACTCAATGGATTTTAATGAAATTCACAATATATAACATATAGCTTATACATCAGAATTCAACACAGGTTACAATTTATAAATATACTAGCGGCCCGCCCCGGCTTCGGCCGCGCTGCTCTGCTCTTTTAAGTCATAGCGTGATGCTATCCTATCTGTTAAGTTGGATCAAACTGCACACGGTGTGCAAATTTCATTAAAATCAGTTAATTAGTTTAGGAGTCCATCGTGGACAAACACTGTGACACGTGATTGATATTATATTTTACTGTTTTATTATATGTATACATTAAGTTTGTGTGTTATACCTACTAATACATCGTAGACAAAGTCGCGGGCATTAGCTAGCATTAATATACCTAATATTATTATTGTATTATATTATAACCATCTAAGGATGTACCTAGGTTTTACTTCTGGTCGTCGGATATTAGTAGTATCAAAACCCTCAGTACAATCTATGATTTAGAATACTATAATACTTTTTTAAACTGCCTCAGTAGCGTAGTGGTAGCAGGCCACTACTATTGCGCTGGAGGTCCTGGGTTCGATTTCCGGGTCGGGGTCTATCAGAGATATCGGTTTAAAATCCTTTATCACTGCTTCTATTGGGATTTTTCCATTTTCTGGAAGTTTCCCAGTACCCCGGAGTTTGGTAATGTGCCCGGAGATGGCAACAGGTTCGCCACCTGTTATATGGGCCAAAACGTAACCGGCGAGTCGTGGGTGTTTGCATGTATGCTTGAATGCATGCATTTACCTCTGCCTACCCCTTCGGAGATTACAGGCGTGAAGTTACATTATAATACTTTTAGTAAACGGTGAATTATTAACCATATCGGTCTTCATCATCATCATCATCATCATCATCATATCACCCTAAATATGTCCACTACTGGACCAAAGCCTCTCCATTAAGAGGATATGCCATAATCGCCACGTTTGGCGTGGGAGGTAGTTTATTCGCAGGACGCTGCTGCCCATCTTGCCTTATCGCAATTACTACCGCCCGATGGATGGAATGGTTTGACCGCCATTATTCGGTGGACTGAATAGCACTATAATAGTACCAGTGGAAGAAGTCTCTTCTTGCAGAAAGCTGCCATCCAAAATTTTGACGGTTTGAATGTGAGGCAAGCTCGTAAACCTAACGGTTCGGCCCTATATATACCTTAGATTTGGTGGAGATACTCGACAGATTGCAAGGTATCTCCCATATAATAATCTGACGCGCTCGAGTAAATCCAAAAATCCTCTCTTGAGACCACTTACTAAAAAGAGCGTTTAGCTAAACTGTTGACAGTAACCAAGATTCGAGTTAATCGACCCAGAGAATAAATTTATGGATTTTCTCTCATTTCCCTCTCTCAGGGTTGACACATTACACGAATAACACACCCTCTCAATTTAATGTCTCTATGAGCAGCAGATTAGGCTGCGTTGTAACATTTAAAAAGTGAGTAAGGTCTTAACCAGAGACGTGATGTCCATGGACAAAATTAAGATGCTATAAATTCTTTCAATTGCTTTTAATAAGCTCTAACGGAATTAGAAAAATAATTTTGTTAAATTCTACGAGGATACAGCTAGTCTAAATTATGTTAATTATGTTACGTTTATGTAAAGTTTAAAAGTTTTGATGCAGTGCTTGAAGTAAATTTTGAATTGACCATAATTTCTTTTTCCCGTGACTAATTTTGACACACTGTTGTGATGCGAGTTCAGAAGTTATGTGTTAAAATCTTAGTAAATAATTTAATATTTTTAAATTTTAGTACAACCTTCTTATGTAGGTAATTTAATATCTACGAACGACAGACTGTCTTTCGTGATCGGGAAAGTTCGCGGGTTTAATTCAAAACGTTCTTTCTTGCTTTCGAAGGAATTTGGAGGAAATTATTAACTTTTTACAAAAAAAATGGTATGTAATGTGTATACCTAATATACAAATAATAATTAATAATAGGTCTCAAACTAGAAGTGTAAGTATCTAACAGCACTTATAGGTGGTTTTTATTTATTTTTATTTTTCAGTTACTTTTCTAGCGGTTAATTTTTTTAAAAAGTTTTTTTTTATATCTTCGTTCCGTTCCCTTAATTTTGATTTATATATTTTTTAAACCCATCACTAGACCCTTCGTCAGCTATTTTTATGCAGGTATTTTTAACGTAGTAATTTCTATAAAAAAGTATAATTATAGATGCTAACCCATAACATACCACAACTGACATAATTCACCTCAGTGTGCCTATATAGCCTAAATCAGATATCTAAATTCAGATTCGTTATCTCGTGTAAGGTTGTTATAAATTAGTATTTCCTCTCTCTGAGGCCTAATATTAACTCTGTGCCATAAATTATGGACACTTAAACTGGGTTGCACCACGATTTAAAAATTTTTTAAAGTCATAGTTATTGTAACATTTCACATTCTTCTCTAACTTAAAAAAACCTGTTAAAGTTAGAGAAGGATGTGAAATGTTACAATAACTTTAACAAATATCGTGGTTCAAGCCAGGCTTACATTAACATTTAAATGGGACATGATAGTGGAAAACCATTTGGTTGCGAAAGTTAAGGCAATTCAGTAGCACCCACGCCGTCGAGCTCTTTTCATCGTCATCATTTCATCCGAAAGGCGTCCGCTGCTGGGCAAATGCCTCCTCCAAAAATTGCCACAACGAACGGTCCCGGGCCACCCTCATCCAGCGATTGCCTGCGACTTTCGAGGACTTGAGTGTCATTGGATCATAGATTGATGTAAGCCTAAGTTAAAGCAAGATAGCTTAGAGATCGAATTCCGATCCAATGACTACACCATCCGATCCAATTACGACTAATTAAGTTCCCAGAGTTAGGCTCTGATAGTGACGATGACTGCATAATATTTTCTCTACTTTTTGTTTAATCCGCTTTATGAGTCTGCTTTTTGTCTTGTGACGTTGATTAAATATGCCAAGTTTGTCATGTGGATATCCACGTGAAGTTAAAAGGCGGAAAAATATGCGCAATATGGAATTATTCAAATAAGTATTAATAATAAGTACAAAAAGTGTCTACCTAATATATATATGTATGTATTTATTTGTGAAACAGAATATTTAAATGCTTGACTGGTGGTAGAGCTCCAGTGACGGAGATCGCGGGCGTAGGCACCACCGCATTACCTTATATACTTGCCGCTAAATGGTAGTGTTCAGCACTATCGTGTTCCGGTCAGGTGGTAATGTACGGCCCTGTAATTTCCGGCACAGAGGCATAACACCATAGGCCTCAGGAGTGGTAACGCATCTGCATTTTGACCTTGGTCTTTATGTGGGTGTCTTTAGGCTGCAGTCATCACTTAACATCAATGTGAACTGCATGCTTGTTTGCCATTTCCTTTACATAAAAAAAGTAACTTTTCTGGCAATTTTCATAAAAATAATACTTATTATAAAACTCGATGTTGGGTCATCTAAGGATGTTTTATCATAAAAGCAATCGATAAGATAAGAAAACAAAGGCTTACGACATGCATCTTATCGGGAAAAAAAATAACAAAACGTGATAGGTATGTCGCAAGGCCAGTCTAAATAATAATAATAAATAAAAAGTTTTTATTTTGATCAAAATATGAATACTTAGTAGTAGGTAACATGTAGTTAGCACGAACGAAAAAAAAAGTTGAGTGAAGTTGAGTTAATTTAAGGCTCTAGTAGGTATGGGTAAAGAAGCGGCTGATAACCTTTTAATATCATCTCAAACTGAATTGCTGTTATCCCCAAGAGGGGATTTTGGAATTTACTCCAGAGCGTCAGATTAAGATATAGGAGATACCTTACACCCTGTTCAGAACCTCCAACAAATCTAAGATTTCCATGAAGGGCCGAACCGTTCCGCCACGAGCCTTAGTAGGTATGTGTTAATTAAATAAAAAAATATATATATTTATTGACAAAAATCTCTTTTTACATTATAGTGGTTGAGACTTCCCAGTAAGTTATCAAAGATACTTGAGTTGGGAATGTCTCGCTACTTCCCAAGTGGATAACAATAGAAGATTTTTCTATTTAAAACTATGTTATATAATATTAATAATATATGTAATATAATTTATATATTAACGTAGATATGATAAGTTAAGGTTTTTTAGTTTAAGGTATTTAGTGTGTGTGTGTGAGAGTGTGTGTGTGCGTGTGCATGCGTGCATGTTCGTGCGGGTGTGTTTATGTGTGGTGTGCGCGTGGTGTTTTGTTGGTGTTGATAATATTTTCCAACTTTGTACAGGTTTATTTTGATAAATGTACTACTTTAACCGGATAAACAAACTTTCCTCGTATGTCATTTATAATTAGCCAATCCGTCAGTATTGTTTTACATTTATACAGTGTCATGGGGTATATTTTCAGCATACGATTGATTTTTATTATATAAGAAAACAGCCTGGGAATCGTACTGACGCCTGGCAAACTCAGTGCGGATGGGGCAAGTAGTGGCTACAGCGTACTTCCGCCTTTTGTGTAAGAAGTCTTGATCATATTTTAACGAACCATGATACTTAAGAATAAGACCAAGAATATAAAGTTTTCTCACCGACAGCAAGCCGCTGTCTTTATATAATGATTCAGTGGGAAACTTATATGGCTTGGAGTGCATTAATTTTATAAGTGATCTTTGAGCGCTCTCAATATTAAGAAAGTTAGTTTTGGAGGCCCCACACCAGACTGGAATGCAATAGTTTATAACTAACTGTGCAAGGGCAGTGTACGTTCTATTTATTAGTTCCTTAGTCATTGAAGATCCACATTAGCTTCCTTGTCCGGTTGAGTGTCATATCGATATGGGCGTGCCAATTGAGATGTTGTGGTCTACTATAACACCTAGGTATTTTATGGTATTTACTTTTAGCAAGAATGAGCAGTTACAGATTAGAAGATCCTCAAATGAGCAAGTGTGTAGCTTTATATGAAAACTTGCGTCAGGCTGAGACGCGACATTCGGAGTAAAACATATGTAGTTCGTTTTAATTGTATTCAAAGTGAGAAGACTCGAATTTAGCCAGCTGAAAACCCTTCTTAGACCCTTCTCAGTCCTAGTTTTTACGTCATTCCAAGTTTCACCAGTAAAAACAATAGCAGTGTCATCAGCATACGAGACTATCTTCCCTCCAGTATCCAGGCTACAAAGCTCATTTATGTATATCAAATAGAGCGTTGGAGCAAGGACACTTCCCTGTGGGACGCCAAAAGTAACATTCTCGGCAGCACTGATGAAGTTATCAATTTTTACCGCTTGAGATCTGTCAGTCAGATAGCTTTTGAAGAGATTAAGGGCTGTGTCGCGTATCCCGATGTTTTCTAACCTATGCACAAGGAAGGAGACACACACCGTGTCAAAAACCTTTTTAAGGTCTAAAAGACCACTAGACATTTATTACCTTTGTCTACGCATTTGGCTGTAAAAGATGTAAGATCCAGTATGGCATCTTGCGTTGCGAGTCCTTTTCTAAATCCGTATTGGGAGTTAGATAAGATTTTGTATTTTGTTAGATTACTACTACTTTTTGTTAGACCAACTAGCCTGACATTTATTAATTTTTCAATCACCTTGGAGATGGAAGTCAACACAGAGATTGGTCTGAAATTATTAATATTGCTCATGTCCCCTCATTAAATAAATAAGAACACATCCTAAATTCCGAAATTCCAATTTATTAATTAAAGTAAAAAGCAACCAGATAATGTATAATATATAATATTGCATCCACGACACAGGTTTATTTTTTATAATACCTAATATGGGGCTGCGAGTGTTTTAAAACGAATTATGTGAATTTTGTAATGAACATTAATTAAAAATGTACATAATTAAAAATTATGTATTAAAATTAATTAAAAATTATATACATATTAAAATTAATAAAATTAAAAATTTTATCTCCAAATGACGCACAACAGTCTATTATTAGTATCTTTGGGGAAAAACAGTCTGTTAGTAGTGTAAGGTGTTGGGGAAAATTGGGAAAGGCGGTCCAGTTGTGGACATCTGAAAGCTGAAATTATGAAAAAAAAAACTGAAATGGCGATGCGCCGCACTCGATTCGCACCTGCACTTTGAAACAGAATTAATAAATAATTATTTAAGGCGGGCTCCCAACAAAGAAAAAAACACAACAAACGTGATTTTTTGCTTGAATTAGTATCGGCAACAGGTAGACGCATGAAATATTCACAGAATATTGAGTTATACGTATAGGTACGAGTATCTACTTGAAAAGTAAATAACTTACTGCTTGGAGTTCCAGTGTAAGCACGACGGCGTAGGCACCAACGCATTACCATATCTACTTGCCTTTAAATTGTAGTGTTTGGCGCTATCGTATTCCGTTCAGGTGGTGATGTACGGCTCTGTAAATTATGGCACAGAGGCACACGAAGTTAGACCTCAGAAGTGGCAACGCATCTACATTGAAATCTCTGGTTTAATGTAGATGTATAAAGGCAACAGTATTCACTCACCATTGTAAGCTTGTTTCACCACTTCATTTCATGCCATTTAAACAAAGCACCCAAATTTAAAAACCACTGCCATTCCTCAAAATTTTACATTAAAGGAGATGGGTAATTTTGGCCCCGCAAAATCGTTACTGGTTAACCCATTACACAGTACATTTTGTAATATAGTTAACAATTTGCAATCTTACCCAACATTTACATAGTATACTTCAATTACGGGCAATTAAAACAAATGCTCGGATTTTAAATTATTTATTTTATAGTATGTAATTTGACAATGACTTAATTTGTATAGCGTGAACACCTGGGCCCAGAAATGTATGGAACAGTATCATTCTCCTTTGATAGTAACAAAGTTTTTGATTGCGACACGCGTCTGCAATAAAAATCATAGTCTAACATCCAAAATTCATCACAAATAGTTATTATGGTGCGATACATTAACCGGATCTAACCGGAACACGATAGTGCTGAACACTACCATTTACACTGGCACTCTACCACCAGTAAAAACTACATTCCTTACCTTAATAAAACATATCCTATGCGTGATTACACTTTATTATGTGTATTATATTCTACTTGTGTACAAAATTCGTTTGCGTGATTGATCAACAAACAAGAGAGAGATTAAGATTTTAGACAAGTTTATCATTCTTCATCATCATTACTTATGTACTACTAACACATGGCATCGTCATCAAAAAATTATATATAAAAAGTATTGTTTGTTGATTTTTTCCACGAATTTTGCATAAACGTGTCGGAATTTTACTTTTAGGTGCACGTGGATAACCACGTTCATAATTAAACGCGTAGGTGGGGCTTAATTTTCGTAAAGAAATTATTGTCATTGGAATGCGATTGAATCACTTTGTTGGCTTAGCAAGAGAGTAATGAGCAGCTTATACCTACATGGTTAAATGAAATTAGAAGCTCCAAATCGTCAGAATTTGCATGGGAGCTTTGATTGGGTTCACTGTACATCCTCTATGAGTATCTGACATTCCTGAGTAAGTTTTCAAAAAAAGAATCAAATGTTTTTGAAAAGGGCGCGGCATCAACGTCGTGAGTCAAAGGCGGGTCAAATATTCTGAAAGGGTGTAAAATGTGCCCAAACGATGCTCCTATCCAAAATTCAGACGATTCGGAACAGGACTACCGCAGTATAGATCTTCCGGTGCGGCCCTATATCTGAGGTAACTATTGGGGTTCTAGGTGTCTCCCATACCTAATCTGACGCGCTCGAGTAAATCCGGAAATAGCATACTATTGAGAGCAAAATGTGTTTAATAGGCGGTAAGAATGACATACGAGAATTGTCTAATTGCCGTGCATCTGGGGACCGAGGACTGGTCGTTCTAGACACCCTTGGGAAAGGTTTTTTTCCAGCAGAGGGGCGTCTTTTGGTTGAACTGATGATGATAGTAATTTTATTATAAGCCCCAATAATCCTAAAAGTATTGGTGCAAGCTTCAATGAGTACGATTGCTAAATGAAAATATTAACAGTTTTATTTTGCCAACATAACCAGATGGATTCAGTTTCACAATGCCGGACATAGTGGGCAACACAATGTTGTACATGTTTGCGGGCTTCGAGACTTCAGCGACAACAGGGCAGCTCGCGGCGTATGAGCTCGCTCGCAACCCTCATATCCAAGACAAAGCTCGGGCAGAAGTGAAGAGCGTGCTCGCAAAATATAAGGGACAATTTACTTATGAAGCGCAGAACGAAATGGTTTATTTGAATATGGTGCTGGATGGTGAGTTTGATACGTGAATTACAACTCAAATTTTTGAAGTTATAATTTTTGGTTTGATGGGTACTTCACCCACCTAAATCACCGGTGTATTCCAATGGGTTGACAAATATCAATATATACAGGGTTATTTGTAACCAGCGCATAATTCTTAAAGGGAGGCTTTGGCTCATCAAGACTAACACTTTTGTTATACAACTTTTTCTAATTCAATCGTTTTTTTACCATACAAAAAATAATATATAGAATTTGCAGTTCTAATACTTCACGTTACGTAAACAGCTGACGTCTGTACCTATGTAAAAATATACCTATGA
Source organism: Macrosoma leucophasiata (assembly GCA_036365455.1). Classification (NCBI taxonomy): domain Eukaryota; kingdom Metazoa; phylum Arthropoda; class Insecta; order Lepidoptera; family Hedylidae; genus Macrosoma; species Macrosoma leucophasiata. The sequence goes on along the minus strand of JAWQUS010000002.1, from coordinate 7,253,084 downwards.
AACGTAGTGCTAACAATTGATAGACGTCCCATTTGAAACGATTTTATTTCTTATCATGTGATGTACTGAGTTTTGGCAAAAGTCATAGAACAAAAGTTGTTAGTCTTAACGTACCTAACTCACCTTTGACGATTTATGTGTTAGAAATATTTAGCCCTGTATATATCTTATTTAATTAAGTTAGTGAAGTATGTGAAATGATACAATAACATAAACAAATATCGTGGTGCAACCCAGCTTTAGTGTAATAAATGCAACAAATCATATTGTTTGCCATGTTTTAATGAACTACATGTTATTTGAAAATATTGATAAGTGCCTAAATATTTTGTTTCCCTACTGATTGAAAAAATTTTTAATGTAAGGAAGGTGGAAAACAAGCATGCAGCTCACATTGATGTTAAGTGATGACTGCAGCCTATAGACATCACGCACACAAAAACCAAGGTCAAAATGCAGATGCGTTGCCACCCTTGACACCTAAGTTGTTATGCCTCTGTGCCAGAAATTACAGGGCCGTATATTATCAGCTGACCGTAACATAATAGTGCTGAACACTACCATTTAGCGGTAGATAGATTAGATAATGCGGTGGTACCTACGCCCGCGAGCTACGTCACCAGGCTCTACCACCATTAAAACATTGGTAATAAAATGTAGTCGTGCATTTGATTATTCGTCTAAGTTTGTTTTTTTGTGATTAAAGAATCGATAAAAATATTTGCGTTTGTTTTCAACACTGTAACATCACTATTAAGTTATATTTTCAGTGCGTTGTTACCACATCGAATAGACGTGGTATTTTTGTTTTCTGTGCGGTATTCCCCGGTTTTCCCCAAAATATAACCTTTATCTTTGTTGGATCCCCAGGCTAAGCCAAAGGTAAGTAGGTACATTCCTTAGCAACAACATAGTGCAAAAATCTCGTGTATCTTTAAATTTCGCATTGTTATTAGAAGTTTTGACAGAAAGGTGGTACCAGGTCTAAGGTGTTTTTTAGGTGTTTTTTATTTAAATAGGTCTACTATTTAAATAAAAAACAATGTATTTAATCATGATGTCTAACAAATTAACACACGAACCAAAATTGATAAGGATTTCCAAAAACCCGGCCCGTATAATAGAAGCAACCTTAGTTAAATTGGTAGAAACTAATTTATTTGATTACAATATGAGATGTTGCCACGAAAATCAATGTAACTTTTAGATATCTCAACGAAATTTGTTTTGTAATTCTGCTGATATGTGACATATTATTATATTACTTATTTGCAGTTGTAATAGAAATATTCGTACTAGATTATAAACGTTCAATTCTCCTTTCTTCATTTCCAGAAACAATGAGAAAACATCCACCTCTTCGCTCACTATTTCGGCAATGTACCAAGGAGTATAAAATGCCGAACAGTGATGTGGTAATTGATAAAGGTACAATTTTGTTTGTGCCTTTGCATGCCATACATATGGATCCCGAGATATATCCGAAACCGGAGGTATTTGACCCGGAAAGATTCTCTCCGGAAAATAAAGCGAAGTTACATCCCTGTCATTGGATGCCATTTGGGGAAGGTCCCAGAAAATGTTTGGGTTAGTTTTTGCCTTATATTGTATAAGAAATATAGGTGTCCAATTAGCTAGCAGTTTACATGGATGGCAAGCGAACATCGCAGCTATACACAGAAACGTGTGGTCAAAATGCAGAAACGTTGCCAGCCTACCGCCTAAGTTGTTTTCCCTCTGTAACAGAAACTATAGCCTACACAAATTGTCCTAAAAAGTATGTAATTATTTTTTACGTTTTAGGTATACGTCAAGGGTACGTACAGTCAAAGATGGCTCTGGTGAAGTTGTTGGATAAATACGAATTGTGTTTGGATGAGCGTACCCGAATCCCATTGAAGTTAAGAACATCGACGTTGGCGTACACAGTAGACGGCGATGTTTGGCTCAACCTAAAGAAAATATAAATACTTTGGATTTCTTCACGGATAACAAAATCTTCTAAGCCAAAGCTTGTGGGAAGGTTTGCTTCATATTGTACAATGTGTAACGTAATAAACGCCCACTCTGACCGAACCAAATTGATTTTAGGCATCTTTAGTATAGGTAATGTTTTATCCCAAAATCGTTTGCAATTAAGTAAATTATGGTCACCCATTTGGTGAACAGTCAATACAAACGAAAATGAGACTTACGTCTATTCAAAATAAAATGCTAGTCTCACTAAGTTCGATAGAACTCGTTGTGACGTGCATTTTACTATAAACTAGCGGTCCGCCCCGGCTTCACATGGGTGCAATGTTACCAACATTACTGCTATCATAATAAAATATAGTCTACCCATTTACAAAATGATCCGTCATTTATTAAATTAATTTGTTAAAAAATAGTGATAAATGAAGAACCGCTCTACCGATTTTGTGCAAACTTCATAAACAAAGCCTAAACATTTGGTTTGGATAGATGAGCCCGTTGAGTTATAAAATTACAACAAAAGTGGCATTGACTTTTAAGTATAAAAATTGTGTAAATGAATCTTATTACTAGAGAGTATTAAATTAAAGCAGTGTTACGCAAGTTACTCAACACAGTGTACGTGTGTGAGGTTTGTGTTTTATGTGAGTAGACTGAGTATGCGTGCGTAGGATATGGACAGAAGGATACTTTTTTGTTAAATAAATAATATTGATTACATAAACATGTGATTGCAGTTCATGTATTATGATTATATCTCGATTTTCTAATTGGGGTGTTTGAACCCTCAAACACCCCACCCCCCTGTGCTTTATTCTCGTTGCACGTTGAAGACGAAGCTTATTTAAAACTAGCAATATTTGCTAGTAAAGTTTGCTCCTCAATGGCGTAGTATGCGTGGTATCAGGTGCTGTTATTGTATTACTTAAAAATCTAAACCTTTTTTTTATGTAATTGAAGTGGTAAAAAAGCATGCAGTATAGCATAGATTTATTTTACTACCGATTGATGTTAATTGATGACTGCAGCCTATACCCACACAAAGACCAAGGTCAAAATGCAGATGCGTTACCACTCCTGTGGCCTAAGGTGTTATGCCTCTGTTACCGAATGATATGACCGGAACACGATAGTGCTGAACACTACCATTTAGCGACAAGTATAGGTAATGCGGCGGTGCCTGCGCCCGCTCCGAGCTACGTCACTGGAGCTCTGCCACCAGTAACTTTAAGAAAATCCATTTGACTAATATTATAAATACGAAAGTTTGTAAATGGCTGTACAAATGTGCAACGTGTATATGCCTAAAGCTGGATTTCACCAAAGTATTAATCGAGTTTAAAGTTAAACTTGAGCTTTAACTCCAAGTTAAAACATTTTTGGTTCACCACTTGTTAGATATTATGTATATTTGATAATGTTAAATGTCAGTTTTTATACTAACTTTTAAAAACGATACTGTTAGTAACGTTATCTAAGTTTATATTCAAAATCGGTCGGTGAAATAGAACCTTAGCCTGGGTTGTACCACGATACTTGTTAAAGTTATTGTAACATTTCACATCCTTCTCTTACTTAAAGAAATCTGTGAAAATAATAATAGATATCCGTAGACTTACTACAAAACAGGCTTTTAAGAAAAGAATCAAAGAACACTTTCTTAAACCTTAAATCCGCAATATCATCATCATTACTTTTATCATGTATTATATCACTGTGTTAATTTAATTTCTGTTTAAGGTATAATGCTATTTATGTATATTATTATGTATACATATATATATATATATATATATATATATAATATATTTATATGATAGTTATTTATTTGTGTATTACGTATGTATAGAAATAATTTAAATATTTATTTTGGTTTCTATAATATATTTATTTTTGTATTTAATTGTACCATTCCAACTGAATATCTCGATTTATTAGTTTATTTTTTTTGTAAGCACCGCCAACAATTTTTTTTAACTACCAATGGTTGACTGGCAGAGAGCGCTTTAAGCGTTAAGTCCGCCATTTGTACCGATATTTTATTGATGCAATAAAGAATAAATAAATAAATAAAATAAGAGAAGGATGTGAAATGTTACAATAAATTTAACTTTAACAAATATCGTGGTGCAACCCAGGCTAAGTGTTATTGTTGATTATTTTCTGTTTAGTCCTGAAAATGTTTATAGGCTGCTTTTTAATCAACTTCGAAAAAAGAAGGAGGTTCTCAATTCGTCCGAATCTTTTTTTTTTATGTATTTTCCCCGATAATTCGAAAACGCCTGTACCGATTTTGATAATTTTGGTTTCGATCGAAAGGGTGTGCCTCCCAGTTGGTCCCATTGTAACCATGTCAATATGTGATGATGGGATCCTGGGGAAATCGAGGGAACTCTTCAAATTTCATAGCACACTTGAAAGATTTTCGATATTTTTTATAATAATAACATTGTTCCGTGTGTTTGCTTTCGGAAGGCACAATTTGATGAAGTGGAACTGATGATGAAGACTATATATGGTACCTTCTAAGTTGAAATACCTACTTTTACTGTAATAATACTAATAATAGTTACTCGTTTGTTTAAAACATTGTTATTATAACCGTTATTGTTCGAAAATGCCTGTACCGATTTGGACATGTTTTTTGTTTGAAGGGTGAATACCTCACAGGTGGGCCCATTGTCACCATGTCAAGATGTGATTATGGGATCTTGAACTACTCAAATTTCACAGCACACTTGAAAGGAGATGATGATGGAGGTGATGATGGCGGAGGTGATGATGTTGATAGAGGTGGTAATTATGAGAGGTGATGAAGACCGTGGTGATGATGGAGGTGATGATGATGGAGGTGATGATGGTGGAGGTGATGATGTTGAAAGAGGTGGTAATGATGAGAGGTGATGATGACAGTGGTGATGATGGTGATGATGATGGTGGTGGTGATGGTGATGATGATGGTGGTGATGATGGTGATGACGATGGAGGTGATGATGATGGAGGTGATGATGATGGAGGTGAAAATGATAGAGGTGATGATGAAGATGATTATGATGGAGGGGATGATGATGGAGGAGATGATGATCAAGGTGATGATGATGATGGGGGTCATGATGATGGAGGTGATAATGATGAAGGTGATGATGTAGGTGATTATGATGGAGGTGATGATGATGGAGGTGACGATGATTGAGGTGATGATGATTAAAGTGATGATGATAATATCACTACACTTTAAATTAGCCTTTTGCTTGACTGCCTAAAAACCAGCTACTGGAATAGATAGTTTTCGAAACTGCTATTAGAGTTCAATAGCGGTTCGTTGCCGTTCCAGAAAAGCCGCTATTATAGACCTCTAGAACTGATGCTAAAGACTATAGATAGTACTTTCGTTGTTGAAATACCTACCTACTTTTACTGTAATACTTAATATTAATAATAGTTACACCACTGAAAAGCAATAAATAATTATTGTAAAACTAAAAAAAACTCCTTAAAAAAATTCAAAATTGAATAGACAAAAACACTAAAAAGCGAAAAATAAAATCAATTACTTTAATATGGGCTACGTACCTACCTACTCATAGGTTTGAAGTCGGTGCCAAGCCAATAGTGCGGCCCGCGCGTTAGGACTAATGTTGAGGTGTTGCAGTACCTACTATGTTAAGTTATCAAATACGGCTATTTGAAGCGCACTATTGCCTTGGCACCGACTTCAAACCTATGAGTAGGTAGGTACGTAGCTCATATTAAAGTAATTGAGTTTATTTTTCGCTTTTTAGTGTTTTTGTCTATTTAGTTTTTATCCTACATATTATAACTATTATAACAATTCACTGTCAATTTCACTCCGAAATAGGTGGCACCCGGTACGGGCTGCCTTCTCATAGCTACGCCACTGTTGCTCTTAGAAGGAAACAGCTGATCAGAAAATTAAATGTAGGTACAATAAGTGCGTTATTTGTAAATGGCTTATGAGTACAGGCGGTGACTATCCTTGTTTCTCCCAGCTATTTAAAACGAAGTCATGTTGTATGTTGAACAATAAGTTAATTTATATTAAATAAAATATTTCGTTTTTTGTGAGTTTATTTCGTATCCTATCATTTTCTGTAGTTGGTAACGAAGGACATTTTTTTTCTTTAAAAAAATATCCAGTAGGCCAATCTTAATTACCTTTTTTATATTGGTCTTCAGAACTTTCAAAGAATAACTTAATTACAATACGCAGCAAAATATATTACACATTGACCATAGGAGAGAAACTTCGCATAATTTCGGCTCTGTAGAGCGTTATCTTTTTCGCACACAACGTACCTATTTGATGGTTGTCGACCATTTTGATCTAGTTTTGATCAATAGTCCGGCTATTAGATTAGTCTGTGAACACATAGCGGATAAGCCAAACCATTACATCCGGTTTGATAAAATTCAAATACTCGCTAGAGAACACAAACCTAGGGCTATTGAAATTAAAAAACACCCAAATTTCAATAGAGAAGATGGATGGCGATTATCAACATCATGGGATCCCATACTTAGCAAGATTAAATCCCAGCCGCAGCAGTCTGCAAGACCTCAAGATACCATAAGTAATTATTGTGTTAATCCTGAACGCTACGCAAGGCGTTTAGAAATCGATGGAGGTAGCTACATATAATTTTTCAAACTTCTGTCAGACAAATGTCACCTCAGTCTGCCCGGGACCACGGAAGCTGAAAAGCGACCGAAACGTCGGGTTGATTTTAAAAATCATTTTAGTTTAATATACGCGAGATAAATCCGTAAAAATAGTTTTATTTCTATTAGATTAGTGTTTACGTAGACAGTGTGAAGCAAGATAACGCTTTACGAAGTCGAAACTAGGGGATTATCTCTTTCGTAGGCTCTATGTGCAATTACTATTGTAGGGTACTGTAACTCCGATTACAGTGTTCAACAAATATTGCATATCGAACCTAGGACGGAGACTTCGGCTTATTTCGGGTCTGTAGAGCGTTATCTCTTTCGCACCATACCTATTTGACGTTTGTCGACCATACCTATTTGACGTTTGTCGACCATTTTGATCAAGTTTTGACCAATACCGAACTGTCAGTGCTTACGTAGGCAGTGTGCAACAGAGATAACGCTCTACAAAGTCGAAACGAGCCGATCGTCTCTTTCGCAGGCTCGATGTGCAATATTAATTGTTGAGTACTTGATTTATTTTCGGAGTAGAAGGGCAGCGTGTTCAATTAACGCTAGTGTATCTACCTTCTACCTCCAGCGCTTTGTTCTGCCATGGTCTCTCATCAACATATGGAATGAAGTACGATTTCGGCATCATAAAGAGTGCAAGGTCAATCTGTCATTCAAGAAGCGGGGCGTGGTTAATAAAATTAGACAGTATTTTACGTCGATGCAACTACTACAGCTCTATGAAGCTCAAGTGAAAACCCATTCGAAATAGTTCTTATCTGTAAAGGAGTTCTTAAATACCAGCTTGATTCCTTAAAAAGATGCGCCGTTCGAGTTGTTTACGAAAGAGGGCTTACTGATGGTTTAGAACATTAGATCCTGTGCGGATTCTGTGTTACTTCGTGAGTATGTTTACGCCTCTACAATTGCGACTGGTGGTAGAGCTTCAATGACGGAGTTCGTGGCCGTAGGCACCACCGCATCAAATCTACTTGCCGCTCAATGGTGGTGTTCGGCACTATCGTGTTCTGGTCATTTGGTAATGTACTCCCTGTAATTTCCGGCACAGAGGCATAATACCGTAGACCTCAGGAGTGGCAACGCATCTACATTGAAATCTCCAGTTTCATGTAGATGTTTATAGCCTACAGTATTACTTACCATCAATGTAAACTATACTTGTTTGCCACTTCATAATATTAAAAATAAATTGTGAGTGCTCTGCTGATCTGTTTGATCCATAGAGCAACATCGAAGGGGAGTAGCCATATGCATGCTTTCCCCTCAGTCAAACTACAAGCCCAAATGGGCCTATACCTGTCCCTTAGATGTTTAAATGTGTGCGTGATATTGTTTTTGTATTTTGTTAAAGTCAAGGTGTGAGTATCGTAGTAATAGACGATTTTTGTAGTGTGCGTGTGTGTCGTACGCATTTCCCCCCGCAAAAAATGACCGACTGTTTTGCATATGTAATAAACGCTATGGCTACTCCTCTCCAGTCCGCCGAGGCCGGTGGCGCGTGTTGATGGTTTGATCTCATACCACTATCTCCTTTTCGACATCGAACTACCCACCAAAGAGAAAGATTCGTCATCCGCACCGACTGGAGAGAAATTGTTAAACTTAACTAATTTCCGTGATAAGAAAATTTACTTTTTTTTTACACGCTAATAATTATGTTTACGTACATTGAGCCAACCAACAAATAATTAAATATCACGCAAAAAGTATTTAACTTATGTACATAAACATGTTCAAAAAAATTAACTTAGTCAAAAAAAACAAAGTAATTTCAATAGAACTTGAACTTAAATTTATTGTTATAAAACAACAAACATGATACCTGTAACAACCTACATTGTAGTCGTGCAAAGCCGGGGCGGGTTCTTCTTCCTAGCGTTTGTCCCGTATAATGACGGGATCTGCTTTCAGACTGTTCTTAATACACTTCGCTCTATCCCAGTATCTGTCGTGTTGCCGATGTTCTCAGATGGTCTCCTTTGTCACCGTACCATCATAGCCGGTTCTCCTGTAATTTGTCAACGATACGTAGGTTTAATCTTATTATAATAAATATAAAAGAAATAATATATTGATTATTTAATATTATGAAATTGATAATTATTCATTTAGGAAAAAATCCTAAAAAGGGGGGTAATCCTGCTAAAGATAAAAAAATAATAAAAATAAACATTTTAATTAAAAAATTAAAGTTAAATAATTGATTTAAATTAATTTTATATTAAAGTTAAATAATTGATTTAAATAACTCGTTACGTTATTTTATCGAGCCTGGTCACGCCGCACAAACATCTCAGCATTTTCATCGCGGCAACTTGTATGTTACTTACATGGTTTTTGCTTTAGAGCCCACGTCTCACTTCTGTATGTCAGGACTGGTCTAATCATTGATTTTTAAATTATCCTTTTGAGTTTAGCAGGCATTCGACTATCAGAAGTGAATCCAGTAAGCTCATGCCATGCAGCAGATACGCGGTGCTGTATGTTAATCTCCAGACTACCGAATTTACTAATCGCGTTACCCAGGTATCTATACTCGTCACACTGTTGCATCACGGCATGGATCAAGTCGGGGTGGGTCGCTAGTGTTAAATAATATCTATTATGACAATCTGTAGTTACACTATGTCATATCAATTTTTAGGGTTCCGTAGTAAACAAGGAACCCTTATAGTTGCGCCATGTCCGTCTGTCTGTCTATCCGTCCGCGGTTAAGCGCAAAAACTATTGGTACTAGAGACTTGAAATTTGGCACAAGTATACACCTTAATTACGCCGACAAAGTGGGAGAGTAAAAACATGAAAAATAAATTGATTTAGGGTACCTCCCCTACATTTAACGCGCGGATATTTTTCGTTTTCTATATAGTGTAAGATATCGTTGGATAGGTCTTTCAAAAATGTTAGGGGTGTGCTAAAATGTATATAGTTAACTATTCGTGCCTTATTAAGCTTTAAAGATCCAAGTGTCTCCCCCCTCTACCAACTTAACGGTTGTTGTTAGAAATTCGAACATTACAGCACCTAGGTTGGCTTTACAACTTTGCGAGTAATAGTCGACCAAATGTAATAGTCGAAATTTTTTAACAACTTTATAGAAAATATATATTTTTTTCATTATATTAATCAAACTTAAAAACTGAGAAAGCCTACACTGCGCGTGGTCCAACACGCACTTGACCGGTTTTTTAAATAATAGGTATGGATAATTAAATAAACATAAATCTATTAAAAATATCTAATCAAATTTGAGAGATAATTTAAAACGAGATTATGGATTAAATTAAGAATTGTAAAATATTTATGAAAATGATAACAATAGAATTTTGAATATGATATGATAGTGTAGATCTTAGTTACTTTATAGATTACTAGAGGCTCGACCCGGCTTCGCACGGGTGCAATGAATGTTATATTATTATGTCATTCAGTGAAGATGCAGCTTTCTAATAATGAAATTGATAGGTAGATGTTTTGAAATCAGTATAGTATTTTTTGTGTGGATACGTTATAAACATACATACAAAAACACAAATGTTTCCTCTTTATAATATTAGTATAGAATTACAGATGATGAGTGTAAAAAACTTTTTAGAAAAAATATACTGATTTTATAACAAAATAATAGTGCACCAAATAAAAGGATAAAAATCGGTCAAGCCGTTTCGGAGAAATTGGGTTATAAATAAATACACGTAGTTTCAAGTATTTAGGTTTAAATAGGCTTTGAATAATGGAGAGGTCAAAAGTGGCACCAAGTGGTTCGTGTAATATTACACTCAGCGCTGGGCAACCAGTTCCTTTGCTTGGAACTAGAATTGTATTAAATAATGTAGATAATCTTTTGAATAAAATCAGATGATCACTATCATAGTTCGTAACCTTCAAACCTTAAGTTTTAGTTTAGATATCATACATACCTACACAAACTTTTGTAGGTATTTGGTATTTAAACACACTCGTACCTCGCAGATATAAAAGATTTCAGCAACTAATATGGTTAAGTCTTAGAAAAGTTTTAGTCGTATATATTGTGTCACAGTGCTTGACATAGAATTTTATGTGGGTTGAACTTAGATTAATAAGTTTAATCGTAATGGTGATAATAGAAAATGAATTACTTATCCTACCATGTGCTATTTTTGTGTTCATTTATTTATGGTTTCAATATGTATACTCGTATTGGTTCATAAAAGGCATCCTTTGTCCGGAGACAATTTTGCCTTTCGGCAATATTCGAGATGCAATACAAGGAAAATCGCATTTTTTTCAGCTTTATTGTGATAATTATTTTAAATTTAAACATATACCGTATATAGGGATGTTCTGTTTTCATAAGCCAGTGCTTTCCCTTCATGACCTGGAGATTATAAAGAGGGTTATGATAAACGATTTTGAATATTTTCAATCGCATGGCGTATTCTCTGACGTCTCGGATGGTCCTTCATCGAAGCATCTATTCAATTTACATGGACAAGCGTGGAAAAAGTTGCGCAACAAATTGACACCAACAATTACGGCACATAAATTGAAAACTGTTTATCCGTTAGTTGAGGAAATATCTAACCAAGCATTGGTGTACATTGACGAGGCATATTTAAATGGAGAGTCGATAAACTTTACGGAGTTCTATGAGAAGTACACTATGGAGATAACTGCAAATGTTGGATTTGGTGTCATATGCGACGGCTTTAACAACCCTGATTCGGAATTTTACTTACGGGGACGGGAATATTTCGGTTCTCAGCCAATTTATTGGTGAGTCTGATAGTATATTCTGATGAAAGTAACCAACATACAAATAGTACAGTTTCCACTGATTGTAAGTGAATACCGAACTATTGAATTTAGCAGCTGAATTAAAATAATGTAAATGTAAACTAGAGAGGCCTCAATGTAGATAACCTTCCCAGGAGTAAGACCGCCTATCGATTTGCGGTCGATATTTTTATTGCTGTCAATTGATATAAAATTAAATGCAGGATTATGATAATTAAAAAACAATTTTAAAATAGTATGAAAAATATATAGTCTGTTCCAGTTCCAATATATGAAAAACTAATGACATCGTAACGTCAACCACTACTTTCTTAAAAACAACTCTCCTCCAAAGAGTATTATCTCTTTGCTCTCCTCACCTCACCGCACCAAATAACACCACACCTCACCACGCCACGCCTCTCCTCTCCTCGCCTCTACCCTCGCTTCTCCCCTCTTAGTAGAATAACCATGCCAATACCAAACCAAACAATGTCAATAAGCATAGCATAAGTATTTGTATTGCCCCGTTATAACTTATCACAGAGACAACAACTAACAGGGGTGGCAACGCATCTGCATTTTGACCTCTGTTCTTTGTGTGGATGTCTATAGGCTGCAGTCATCAGTTAACATTAATGTGAATTGCATGCTTGTTTGCCACCTTCTTTATATAAATAAGCAGCAGATAACTTATGTAAGGCATTGATCATAGATTTATTATCTACTTGCATTGATGCCTGTATACTCTACCCCTTATAGTTCTATACATTTTAGTTATAGAATGCTATGTCTTTGTCAGTTGCATTGTCAAATGTGCGGGATAGAAAAAGACAAAGGAGATATTAGCAACACTTTAGTTAATCATGCATTTTCCTTTGCCTACCAAATAAGAAGGTTAGTTTTGTGCGAATAAATTTTGTTGCGCTTTGCTTTTAAAAAGTAGTAATTAATGCAAGCAATTAAACATATTTTTTAAAACAAGCTTTAAAAAAATGGTTCGTTCACATGTGAATAATACGATCGATTGCATTTCTGGCTCCGAATATCTTTAGGAAATTGAGATTGAATCTGAAGAGACTGAATTGAATTTGAAATTGGTCGATACAAAAATAATTTCCTTCTTCAGCCGTATGGTACATGAAATTGTGATATTTCGGAACAAACACGATTATAAAAGAAATGACTACTTGCAATCTTTTATAGATTTAAGGCCGAACAAACAAATGATAAAGGTATTTTTGCATGTTTCACTTATTAAAACAATTAGGATTAGGGCTTTTTCAAATCCACGTTTGGTGTCGTCAGTGCTGGATTGCACCAAGATATTTGTTAAAGATTTGTAGAAATTTTTTAAAGTTAGAGAAGGAATTGAAATGTTACAATAACTTTAAGTTATATCTTGGTGCCACCCAGACTAAGACTTGTTAATACCCTCAGCTATCTATTCCTGTTTGCCCTCCTATCCTTAAATATGTAGTTACATAATGAACAAAAAAGGAAACATTTGCTGTAGAGAAAAGTAGTAGGTATAAAGTAGGGAATAAAGACGCGAATCATCCATCGTCCACGAATTTGTTTTAACGGGTAAATCCATTTCGACGCACGACAATTTCTTTTTTATTGCGATCAATATAAAACAGTAAAAAAATAAGTTATTAGTTACATAAGTAGCAGAATCAAAACACAGTTACTTTTGAAATAGAAAATACGAGTTAGTAGCTACACAAAGTTTTCCTTTCAGTGTGTGCAACGTACACTACCATTTACGTATCCGAGGTATCGGTAATATGAGTCTAAATAGGTATATAATTGTGTAGGTATATCTAACAATAAGCAGATATATCTAATAAGTTGGGGAAAAAGTCTTTTCGCATTATAGTATGTATGAACTTGTAATAAAATCTCTTTGGCTGTAGTATTTGTATCTGGCTGGTTTTGGTATCATTGAAAGTTAAAATTTTAAAGAACATAATTCCAAATTCATATTAGGCAAATGTGTGATTTTCATTTGTTTTTAGTACTGTCAAGATGAATGAATCTAATGAAGAAATTCTATACATTTTGAAATTTTACTACAAAAAAGGTAAAAATGCAAGGCAAGCCGCGAAAAAAATTTGCGATGTTTATGGACCTAGTTCAGTGTCTGTGAGAGTAGCACAAATTTGGTTTAAGCGTTTTCAATTCGGAAATTTGATGTCAAAGATGCACCTCGCTCTGGTCGCCCTATTACGGATAAAATGGATGCCATTTTTGAAAAAGTGGAGCAAGATCGACATATCAGTAGTTACGACGTAGCTGAAGAACTCAGAATTGATCACAAAACAGTTTTGGCGCATTTGAAAAAAGCTGGGTACAAAAAAAAGCTCGATATTTGGGTACCTCACGAGCTCACTGAAAGAAACCTAATGAACCGTGTACTCATTTGTGATTCTTTATTACGACGTAATGAAACCGAATCATTTTTGAAGAAGCTGATAACTGGTGATGAAAAGTGGATCACGGAAAAAGGTCGTGGTCAAAGGCCGGTCAGGCTTCACAGACTGTGGCGAAACCCGGGTTAACTCGCAATAAGGTGATGTTGTGTGTGTGGTGGGATTGGAAGGGCATTATTCATTATGAGCTATTACCATCAGGCAGGACTGTCGATTCTCAACTCTTCTGCGAACAACTGATGAGATTAAAGCAAGAAGTTGAGAGAAAGCGGCCGGAATTGATCAACAGAAGGGGTGTGGTGTTTCATCATGATAACGCTAGACCTCACACATCTATAGCCACTCAGCAAAAATGAAGAGAGTTTGGCTGGGAGGTGTTAATGCATCCGCCGTATAGTCCTGACCTTGCACCTTCAGATTTCCACCTGTTTCGGTCTCTTCAGAATTCTTTATGCAATGTTAGGTTAACATCACGAGAGGACTGCCAAATCCACTTGTCGCGGTATTTTGATGAGAAGTCCCAAAATTTTTATAGCAATGGGATCATGTCCCTACCTACAAGATGGCAAAAGGTTATCGAACAAAATGGTACATACATACTTTAGTTTAATTTAAATAAACTATATTAAAAAATGTTTTGAATTATCTTAAAAAATGCGAAGAAACTTTTTCCCCAACCTAATATTTTAACCATAGACCATAATTTAACATAGTTTTAGCAGTAGATTATCATAAAAAGCAGTCTCTGTGTAACAGTTTATTATTAAATTTGTCTATAATCAGAATATTCTGTAATTATTATTCTTTATTAACAGCCTCAATAGCCTAGTGGTAGAAGGCCACTCACTACTGCGACGCCTAGAGTCCTGCGTTCGATCTCCAGATCGGAGGATAACTGATATTGGATTTTATCCATTTTTTGGCAGTTTCCTTCCATCATTCGGGCCACCCTCGTATAGTTGTTTGGCTATAGGCTATTCCAGGCTGTTTGCATGTATTTGAATGCATGACCTCTGTCAACCCCTTTAGCGTATACAGACATTTTTTATCATATACCTATAGACGAATTCACCTTCACAATGACGGATCTAGAAAGTAATGCAATCTTGTATATGCTGGCGGGCTACGAGACCTCGGCGACGACTGGGCAGCTCGCGGCGTATGAGTTGGCTTGCAATCCTCACATCCAAGATAAAGTCCGGGCAGAAGTTAGAAGAGTCCTTGCCAAATATGACGGACAGTGTACATATGGGGCACAGAATGAAATGGTGTACTTGAATATGATAATGGATGGTAAGTTTTAAAAATAATGTGGGTAGAGACCCACTTGTTACACCACGAATAACAAAACATGCGTAGGTAGCAACTTTGACTGCACATATAACAGCGCAATGCATAGAAACTCAGGCTGCACGCATAATAGCATAAAAGTATTAAACTGTAAACTTTCAAAGAGATTGTCTACACAAATAAATTTCAAAAAAGTATTCTGGATATTTTTTTTTTTAAGATTTACCTTTTCCACATATCAATACTTTTTCTAGGTATGTTATTGTGAATTATTGTCTTTGATTGTCATTCAACAGAAACCCTGAGAAAACATCCTCCCCTCCGAGTATTATTTCGAGAATGTACGAAGGACTACAAGATGCTTGGCACCGATCTGATGATTGACAAAGGCACGACCTTATTTGTCCCCATACATGCGATACACATGGACCCTGAATTATTCGCCAACCCGGAGGTATTTGACCCAGAAAGGTTCTCTCCGGAAAATAAAGCCAAGCTGCATCCTTGTCAATGGATGCCATTTGGAGAAGGTCCCAGAAAATGTTTGGGTGAGTTTATTTTTTTAAATAACTAGTGGTTTAGCTCCAATAAGAGCTCCAGGGTATAGGTACTTCCACATTACGTTACTTATAAGCCACAAAACTACATATAGGTAGTGTTCAGCACTATCATGTCTCGGTTAGATGGTAGGTAACAATACCTTAATACGGGTATTCGGTTTCTGACGATAAGTAATGGTATTCTACTGTAACCGTATGCTCGTGTGAACCATAGAACAACTCGGCCCACCGGTCGCGGCGGACCGGAGTCTGTAATTTTTTGCCGGGGAAAATACGTGTGACACACACTCACACTACAAAAATCGTCTATTACTACGAAACTCACACCATGACTTTAACAAAATAAATAAACAATTTCACGCACACATTTAAATATCTGGGCGACAGGTATAGGACCATTTGGTCTTGTACTTTGACAGAGGGGAAAGCCTGCATATGGCTACTCCCCTCCGGTCCGCCGCGGCCGGTGGCCCGTGTTGCTCTATGGTGTGAACACGAACATAGAAACTCATAAGCCAAACGGTATTCATGGGACGGAACTGGTACGTAATTATGTCAAAGCACAGTGACATACAATCCTGTCTTTTCTTTCATAGAGATAAAATGTACTGTTTAGTTGTTTAGGTCTCGAGCAAGTCGCGGGACTTCAATATGACAGTTAGGTTCGATTGCACCACAATCTTCTTCATAATATACATAAAAATGAATGTTTGTCTGTATGTCCTTTATAGAATTGTAAACTACGCATTTGATCATTTGATGATCTTTAGAAAAGTTGTTGTGCATGAGCCCACGAAAGTTTCTGAGTTGGCAAATTCGACAGATGGCGCCACTATCATTTTAAGTTGGTGGCGTAGCAACGTGCGCAGTGTACAGCTGGTAATGGATAAATTACGGTTTTTGACTAAATCAACAATAACAGTAACATTGACTTCAACATTTACTACGGAATGCGTCGGAATGTCGAAGCTCATTTTTTTGTGTTTCCACTGATATGCTAAAACATAAAAATATAATATAAATCCTTAGCAAAAACACAGCAAAGTAACATTCCTTGACTATAACGCAGTTTTCTGGGCTAGTCCTTAGCTATAACGCAGAAAAGGTATACTTTACCCCGTTTTAGCTATGTTTAGCAAAATTAAAAATTCAAACAATTCGTAACTAGAAAGCCAAAACAGTATTTTAACTACTTAATTAAATCAAAGTTAAAATAAGTTGAATGCGTAGCATGATGAAAATATTCCTACAGAAGCAATTTCTATATAAAAGGAAAACGTCTAGGTTAACTATTTTTCAAACAGCAACAGTTTGAATTAATGCCGGCGTTTTTCGTTCATAACTCAAAATTAACTTTTGTAACTTAGCGGCGTTTTAGTTAGAGGACGGCAGTATAGTTATACACTACCAATTTATTGTAATTTGGTATGTTTATGTAATAAATTGTGTGCACAACTGTATTGAAAAGTGTATCAAGAAAGATTAAAAGTCTAGGATTTCAAAAAGTGTATCTAATAGAAATTAAAGCGACCACTTTCGAAAAGTATATCTATCTACGAGGAATAATTATCGTTTGCCATCTTCATCACAAATATATACACTTCATCATTTTTAACATTTCAGGTCTAAGTCAAGGATACATACAATCAAAGATAGCACTGTTGAAAGTATTGAATGAGTATCAATTGTTGTTGGATGAGCAGACTCAGGTGCCTTTGAAGCTAAAAAAATCATCGCTGGCATACTCCGTCGAAGGCGGAATATGGATTAAACTCAGAAAATTATAAAGATAAAAAAAACGTCATTAGAGGTTTTCAACATTTTCACACAATATGCTTATTGTTTCGTAGTTTAAATCGCGCAATCGTTTTGTTCTTTCAGTACTATGATCATATCAGATTAATATCATAATTTTACTCTGTCCCAGATCACGGACCGCACATATCGGAAGGGTAGAAAGTCAAATGTTTTGTTCATTTTAATAAAATGTATTGTTACCTCATTGAAGCAAGAACGTATGTGTTAAGTATATGTATACTAATTTATGAATAAAGAATTAACTATGTAACCAACTTTTTGTAAGGATTTGTGAATGTGATTTGAAGTTATTTAATAAACAACAGCCGAAAAACATATTAGGCAATAGTATATTTAATCTACAATTACTTCAATAATAATTTTCCGGTTAGCGGTACGAAGACGAAGCGTAGACAAGTCCACGGACCGACGATCTGGTGAAGGTTGCGGGAAATCGCTGGATGAGGGCGTCTCAGGACCGTTCGTTGTGGCAATCTTTGGGGAGGTAATTGTCCAGCAGTCTTTGAATGAAATTGAAATTAATTTAATGATGATGCTAATGATGATAAATTATTTAAAAAAATCTAACTATAACATTCAAATACATATTGAAACATTAGTTCCAGTTCTTCGAAAGTATGAACCTTGATAAATCTAATCCTGCTTTTCTTTTTTATCGGTCTGAGTATCTTTATTAGCCTTTTTAGTGCTCTCAGTTGAACTATCTCGTGATATAACACTTGTCTTCGAATCCATGATTTGTACTTTATGACTGGGTGTCCCTTTGTCTTTAACGTTAACCTGAATGCTTTTGTTTTTCAAGTTAGATTTTCGTCCAGTGGCCGATGGCTTAGTGCCCGTGTCAAACAAAATCTTAAATGTTTGTGTGGAATCCGTGGGTTTATCAATCAACTCACTTAATTTCTTATTAAGATGTGTTTGCAAGTAATTCCTTATGTCTAAAGTAACTTGTTCAATCTCTTTTGAGTTCATCGTCTCCTGTTTAGTTTCATAATTTAAGGGTTTCTTGGAGGAAATCTGTTGTTGGCCATATTGACGATTGATGGTAGTAGTTTCACTCGTAATATCGGAACTCTCCAGCTGTTCTAAAGGCGATTTAGGCAAATTTATGGAATCGACCATTTCATAGAGTAATTTGACAATAAATTGTTTCTCTTTAGTAACACTTTTATAAGTCGTTAATCGCTCTAATTTATATTTTTCTTCTGGAACTAATGATGGATCAGATGTTTGAGGATTAGAGGAATCAAAATATAATATATCAGTGCTGTCATTGTACATTGGGGCTAGAAATCGTGAGGTGGTAGCTTCAATATTTGCATTATACAATTTATTCCTGAAGTACATCTTCATGTCGTTCAGTGATTTGGACTGTATTTCCCTGTTAGTCAACAGATCTGGGGATACTGTTCGTATATGTCTTTCGTGCTTTTCCTTCAAAGAGAAAATATTTATAAATAAGTGAGTTATTACAACGAAAAATCATGTTGTCCTACATAAACGTGAAGTTCTATACAACTAACTAGCTTTTAACCGCGACTCCTACGAGTATTTTCTTGATGTCGCCTTGTAAGTGAATGCTGATGCGTGCGACATGAAAGTCAGCAAACTAGATGACTCGGAGCAATGACAGGAGTGACGACGTAAGCCAACAGGTCGTTGTATAGAGCCAGGGAAACAGTATCGTATACCTTGGATACGGCATTCATATACCACAGTCATTAGGGCCGTTAGGTTAGGTTAAAATATCTAAAAGTATGGATTTACCAGTATTTTCTCGAGGTCACCTTGTAAGGTAACGCTGATGCGGACAAGTTGAAAGTCTACAACTAAGATGACTCGCAGCAATGAGAGAAATGTAGACGTTAGCCAACAGGCGGTATGGAGCCAGGCTGTCAGTATGGTGAGTCGAGTGGCCTGGTACACACCACGGATACGGCGTTCGTATACCAGAGTCGCTACGTTCATTGTATACGAACATCTGTAATAATACCTATATGTTTTATTACAATATGTGGACATATTAAAGAAGCGGTCACTTAATGCCAGTATTCCGCGAAGGAGTAGACAGAGGTAAATGCAAGCATTGCACCTAGCACCTAGTTTACCTTTGCCACACCCCGGAAACTCAGCAAAAATTCTATACAAACGGATAATCTGGTTACCTTTTACACAGACATCAATCAGTACACGCGCACACAGAAATGTAGCAAGTAGGGTTAAGACCTAAAACAAAGTCGTCGGACTGACTACGTCACAAAATTAACTAAAAATAGATTGCTCGTTTGTCCGCTCGCAACCTCACTGTTGAAGTATATTCAACTGTCTCTCGAGGAGGGGTGACAGGTGAGGCGGGTAAATCGGGCGGGACGTCGAAGAGTCCATTCTACACGTGGTATTATTACATATACTCTGCCTCTGCATACCCCGTAAGGCACTTGAGCGTGGATATACATACATACCTAGTATCTAGTAGTAGTTTGCGAGTGTCAACGTTTACACTTGTTATGTAATACCAGATTGTATTGTTCAAAAAATAAATAAATTTGTAAATTTGTAAATCTTATTGATATCTCAAGGCACAATAACAAACTCATAGCCGGCGTTAACTACCACAAAATGGAAAAATCCTAATAACACCTACCCCGGACCCCAGAATCGAACTCAGGACCTCATAGTAACAGTAGGTGTATTAAAATATGTACAAAATAATGACGCCTTGTATTTAAGGCAAAAAAAATATATGCAGTGTACATTCACGGCAAATTAATATAGTCTACAGACATTTACACCACAAATTAAAGTCTCAATTCTCATAGAACTGCTAAAGCCTGATATTTTGCCTTTACCACAAATTACGAAAGCGTAGGTATATTTTAACAATCTGACAGGCATAAGATACACTTTATCATTGAATAGAGGCAAATAGCCTACGCCTGGGCTACGAAGCTCTCGGTTCTATAAATATTGGTAGTTAATAATAGTAAACAAAAAAACAAAATGGGGGTAATCATGGGGGTATCATTACCTAAGTGTGATTTGGCTACTTTTTTGTTTCCAAATCAACTTGGTATCTGATTTTGTTTCTGAGACTAAATAGAAGGACTCACAACGTACGTGGAACTTCCAGTGATCTCGCCAAGTTTCACGCACAGCTCTTGCAAACCATAGTGCGTCACTGCAGTGGCATAGACACACAATACACCCATTGCCAGAGAAAACAAGAACACTGGTGGCAACACACGCCATGGTTTTTGTAAGCTGCAAAATATTTAAAGTTTAAAGTTTTTTTTTAAATACGCTTTCACTCTCAGCTCCACATTAGGTATTTTAAAAACCTGTGTCGTGGATGCCGTTATACACATACACAAACACCCAGACCCGAAACAAATATCTGTAGGCCATCGTTTATTTAAAACGTTGCTCATCTATAATTTCTAAAGTATTGAGTACTTATCTTATCTTATTACGGGTCCGTAATGTGATACAGAAAATGTTATTTTATTGTCCAACAATCCTATCAATGGGAATGCAAATAAATAATTGAATTGAATTAAAACCCGTTTAGGGTCAACTCGAGGTTGATACTTGAGGGTGTGCAAATACACATAGGAAAGATACGTTAAGAAGGTGGTTAGGCTAGTATGGGTGCTGGGGCACGAAGGAACTTGCAATACTAATAGTAGGTCCTGAACTATTCGTGGGACACCCAAAAGTACCACATATACTGCAAAAAACTCTTTAATAAACCGAGAACGGTATGTATATAATTTTATAAAATCAATACCCAGTTAATGTTCGGCTGCCAGTAGAACACATAAGGAACATTGTAGTCCACACTAGGCCAAATATCCCTGACACGAGCGGCACGTATGTTGGTAGATAACACGCACTCTTATCCACCCATTGTGTGCTCAAGAAATCCACCGGTAAAACTAAAAAAAGAAGTTAAACTCTAAAAACGAAAATACATCTTGAAAAGGAGCGACATTTATAGATTATTACTAAAGATTACTGCT
This sequence comes from Macrosoma leucophasiata, assembly GCA_036365455.1. Taxonomy (NCBI): domain Eukaryota; kingdom Metazoa; phylum Arthropoda; class Insecta; order Lepidoptera; family Hedylidae; genus Macrosoma; species Macrosoma leucophasiata. Next base: position 7,231,529 of record JAWQUS010000002.1, on the reverse strand, counting down.
CAGCTATTGTAAGATGAACTTCCACTCCTGATAAGCCTTTTAAACAACAGGTGGTCTTCAAATAAACTTTAGGCAGTAATGTAATTCTGTAGGAATCTGTTTTCTACAAGAGTGAGGTGAAGAGTGGTTTGCTTCCAAAAAATTGGAAAATTCCAATAAGACATACACCTCTTTTGAATCTACAACGCAAGCATGAGCAGTTATGGCTTGCTACCTCTAGACTACTGAGGCAGTTATCAAATAGAAAAATCCACTCCCAATTCAATGACTAGATACACTCCGTGTTCACAGTCTGTGGCCTAGTGGTATATCATCATCATCACTGCAGCCGAAAGATCCACTGCTGGACAAAGCCTTCCCCAAAGAAGCCCACAACACTATTGTGCGTCTTTGGGGAGAATATGCGATAATCGCCACGCTTAGCAGGCGCATTGGCGATCGCAGTGACGGTAGTTTTTTCGCAAGACGTTGTTATTTTTACTGCCCTATTAGAATAGTTTGACCGCCATTGTTGGATTAACTGACTGCACTAGTGGAAGAATTATCTTCCATTAGAAGGAAATTCTTCCGCATGTGGGCGGTGGGGTCGTCACGTCCCGACGCCAGACCAGCTAGCTAGTACCTAGTCACTAAAAAACAACAAATGTATACTTATCCTTAAATGGAATTTAAACATTACTGACCATCTGCTATTTCTTTGTCTTCGGGAATGAACTCGTAAATTATGTTCTGGCGCAGAGAAGAGAGTGACAGCAGCTTCGGAAACAGTACACATTTTTCATCAAACAAATACATCAACATGTGAAAACAGAAAGTGCAGAACGATCCAAATACAAACGCAAGAAAGAAAAGCAGCAAGTGGGCATCTGAAAAGGCAAACTATTTTTAGAATAATGCAAACGAGAAATCATATTGTTACCTTTATAGCCTACCGAACCTTACAAAGACTGCTTATTATTTGTATGTCAAAAGATTGACATACAAGCAGACGGGCCGCCTGATAGAAAGTGGTCACCATAGCCTACAGACATTTGAAACACAATTTGGATAACAATGTGCTACCAACCCAGGACCCTTTGGCGCAATTTTGAAGATATTGTGGCACATATGAAACATCTTACAGGGAAGTTCGTTCTATCATTTGCACGTTCAGGGCGGAAACTAACGCAAAAACCGCATCGTTGAGTACTACCACATGTCTAGTCTGAATAAATGTAGAGTGTGAAAATGTTTCTACTAAGAGAGACTATCCTTGTATGTCCAATACGTCTGCAATATCGAAATCATATTTGTACTTAAAATATTATTTAAATATTCTTTCTACATTATCATAATGGTGCCTGATCTCGTAACTTTAATCTATTTGCTCTTTAAATCTATTTGTTCTCTAACCCGATAGGTCAATGGTTGTATAATGAAGAATTTATAATTATAGCCATTATTTAAATCAAAAAATACCTGAACTCAATGTCTGAAAAGAATCTTTTATTCTAGAAAATCACTAGGAAATAAGGAAAATCTAAAAATATTATAGCAAAGCAACGGTCAAGTTTACCTTTCCAGGCGGTGTTTATTTCAGATTCATTTCTTTCTACAAATCGATATTCTTCATACAGTTGTATACCGAGCATTGTGTGGGTATTATTATTCAAAATTACGCTTTTATTGTAAGCAAAATCCTATTTCACGAATTTCACCATGATGTAAATAATTTAATTTCACGAATTTCACCTTAACGTAAATATGTCATGACAATGTTACGTTGTATTTGTATACTTTTTGACAATGTTTCTACTGGTTTGTACTGTCAATGAGAACAAATAAGATTTTACTCTCCAATATTAACTTTGTAAAGAAAATTTTTACCATCGAAAAGATCGTTCGTTGCGACAATATTTATGGAAGCCTTTTGTCCAGCAACAGTGGACTTTCGGCTGAAACATAGAGCAACACCGGAGGGGAGTAGCCATATGCAGGCTTTCCCCTCTGCCAAAATACAAGCCCAAATGGGCGTATACCTGTCGCCTAGATGTTTAAATGTGTGCGTGAAATTGTTTCTGTATTTTGTTAAAGTCAAGGTGTAAATTTCGTAATAGACGATTTTTATAGTGTGCGTGTGTGTCGCATGCATTTCCCCCCGGAAAAAATGACAGACTGTTTTGCATCGGTAATAAACGCTATAGCTACTCCTCTCCAGTCCGCCGCGGCCGGTGGCTCGTGTTGCTCTAAGGGCTGAAATAATGATGATGGTGATTCAAATTTATATCTCTGTATTTCCGAAGAAAATGGAGGTAGAATGGTCACCTATTTTAAAAGTGCAAACTACTTTTGCATAGCTGTGATTTGAAAGTCGATGAAACGAAAAAGCGACAGTAACAAGAGACAGACAGATAAATTCATAAGATTTATCGTGAGAGAAAATGAGAGGAAGAATAAGCGCGCTTGCGTAATACAAAGTTCGAGAAAAGGCATCACAACAACCGTGGTGTATAGTTTATATACGTACTATACCTTTGTAGAGTTTTTTCTTTTTTTTAATTCGTTTCATAACTTTGTAGGCAACACTTTGAATATATACACGTCTAGATGGATCATCTAAGTTCATAAGCGTCCAAAAAAATATCAGTTAACTGTTGGCTCATAACTTCGTTCCGCTCGCTCAGTAGCGATACTGTCATTGTAACGTAAACACGTCCACGTCTATGTTTTCATTATGACGATTTGCGTTATTAAAGTGTTCCAAAATTACAAAAGAAGAATGAAAACATCTAAAAACATTTCTTATCATCGGTAACTACTAAGAATTAAACTAAGAATTAAATCGACGATATTTAATTTAACGTCGCATTTGTACGATTCATTGAACGCCATGTTTACTGTGTTTCCAGTTTTTGATTTAAAATCTTCCCAGAGAATTATGAAGTTACAAAATAAAATCTCTATAAAATATATGTTTAATATACCTTTATTTATTTTTATAACATTATTTTAATAACCCCCGAAGGAAAAAGAGGGGTGTTCTAAGTTTGACGTGTGTATCTGTTTGTGGGTTTGTAAATTGCCAACTAGTGGATCAATTCCAGATTTTGTTCTTAAAAATGTATTTATTTTTCTCCAAAAGTAATTTACACTAAGAACAAATAACTAACAAGGAATAACTTAAGCTAATACATGTACCAATACAAACAAAAAATTAAAAATAACTTCAAACGAATAACTAAAGCTACTGTGAGACGACCCGACGAATATCGTAATATTATTATGTCACACATTATGAAAAAATTGAACTCGACTTAAGCTAATTTTCCCTATTTTTAGGGGAAAATGTCATAAGCAAGTAACATTTTCACCAGTCGAGTAGTGTGTGTAAAGCGAATAAAATATACATACTAGTGTGTGTTACACGCACACAAGGATTTTCGAATTGGGACATTGTTTTTGCAGCGTTTGTAAGGCGACGCTCCATCTAGACGTGTATATAATCAAAGAGGCAACATTAATATTTGTATACTCTTTGGCAACGTTTTTGAAGCTTCTTTTCTTTTTTTTTGTTATGGCATCGCTGTTAATATGCGTAACAGCGATGCCTTATCAAAGAAAAGAGCCGGTGTCAAGTAAAACGATATTTCGCATTCGCATTGTACCATAAAAGTTAGTATTATATAGTCAGTCAGTCAATTATTCATTATGTCAGTCAAGTTAGTTACATGCAGTAATTCGAGTAAAGTGATGGCTACTTTACCGGTACATTTACAATGAAGTTTTGGAGGCTACCCGAAAGGCCGTGTTTTCGCACTGTTATTCTATTTCTCTATACACGAGCACTGTAATAAACCTGTATCAAACAAAATGCCACCAACTTTATTTAATATAACTCAAAAATACATCAAGAAAATGAAATAAAATAAGAGCACCATACAACTATTTCAAGGTTCCCGCCAAAACCCGATTATACTTTTATACACATGCGCGCACACAGACACAAACACACACACAAATATATATTTTTTCATTTTGTCTTTTTAGTTTTACCTAATCTTATTGTATTCTTTTATTATTAGGTAGTTAAGTTAATAGTTAGCCTGTGTTCTCATAAGATTACTGGAACCTGCCTGTGTCAGTTAGGAGGAGGGCGTTGATTGTCTTTGCCTTTGGCGGCGTCGTGTGGCGGGTTGCTCACTTCCCTCTGAAATGGTCGAGGAGGGCAATGGCTGTCACATGCGTCATACTCGTGAACGGGTGCTGTTGGTGGAGACTGCTCTGTTCTGGTTTGCAGGGGCTATATCACATTTAGTAGATAGCAGTTTATTTGCATCTATGCTATGGACGTTGACATTATTTGATTTTTCACGACAATCTGTACTAGATTTAAGCTCTCATTTAAAGGATCTCTTACTGAGTTTGTTTGGTAGCGGCACAGAACAGAAGTTTTTTCTGTTCTGTGGGTAGCGGAGTTCTTCTCAGTAGTGACTGCACTTGGAACTCTGCTAAGTGAATAACATTGAGCTTGACGAATAAGTTTTTCTTGAAAAATTTTATGATTATTATGTTTTAACCAAGTAGTTTAAATTCTAATTTTTAATTTACTATTAATCTATGATTTTGCTTTTACTATATGTAATGGTTATTCGCTCTAGGTAGTTTATGATTTATTGACGTTTTGAAAGTATCTGTAAAGATCTATTCGAAATAAAAATATTTTCTAATTCTTCTATTCTATTCTATTCTCGTACAGGTATCTCTTACTTTTGCGATTGTCATCGTTTCCATTTTCTTTTTGTGATTTTGTATTATGTTCCAAATAAAAAAAAATTGAATTTTGAATATAGGGATTACAATCCCTCTAACATATAATAGGGATTACAATCCCTCTAACATTACAAATAAAGAAACCAGAGGAAGGAAATAAACAAGTTTTAATAGCAACTGTATTAATTAACTTACGTTCAAACAAAACTATTGACAAAGAACACATTGTTCTAATTTATTTGACATACCCCCCATAAATTGATCGGCTCTATACCTATTTTATAATATAATAGGTATTAATAACACAATTTGAAAACAAATAATTATTCAGTAGTCAATTAAAATACACCCAAATAAAAAAGAAACAATGTTCTCATTTTGTTCGTATTGTTACCGATACAGCAAATTGGAGGCAGAGTTACATCATTACTAACAATTGTGTGCATGACGGTCCATTTACTCCGATTAGTGACGAGCTCAGCGCGTTATCAATAACAACGTGAATTGTTTGTGTTTTTAGAATATCAAACTGTGTATCAGTGACAATGAAGAAGATAGTATCGTATTTCTATATAACCTTTATTTTTATTCACGTGCACAGTACTAATTGCGCATATTTCAAATTAGGACTGACGTCGGCAAATAAAGATGTTTCTTGGAATTTGGTAAACAACAATAAAAGTAAGTTATTCATTATTTTTTTTTGTAATTAATTATTTCTCAAAGATTTACTTGTAAGAAATGTAGAATATAACATCACTAATTAATGTGCAAGTAACCAATAAATTATACATTTATATTCAAAAAAAAGTAGCGCTATATTCATAGAGCATAATTGTAATAATATATCCAGGCATTCTCCAATAAAAAGTATTATTACATATTTTCCTCTTATGTTATGTATCATGTAATAATAGTTACGGCTTATGACTTGTATTATACTCTATAGAGAATATCAAACACATGGATCCATGATTAAAAGATAGTCACTCTGCTTGAAGTTAAATCATGTACACTCTACTTGTCTCAGTTACCTTTACCACTTTCATTATACTCTATCAAGCTCCATTAATAGAGTCAATTCTACATGTGACAGTACCCTACTCTTACGACTTTAATTATATTCTAAACCATGGTGAAACCCCGTGGTGAAACCTCAAGTAGAGTCGACTCTACATATCATGGTTACCTTTTGAGGACTCATTACTGCTAGGACCTCGTTTCTGTCCAGAACGTGCAAATAGTGGAACGAACTTCCATCTGAGGTGATATGATCAGGGATCATAGATTATGTTCAAAGAGATCTCGAAGAGGGTATCCTCAGCGCTACACTAAGGGATTCATCAAAACTGGCGTCATAAGAGGGGAGTTGCCAACGCGTTGCCAACCCTGGCGTCCTCCAGGGTTGGCAGCGCGTTGGCAACTCCGCTGGTGTTGTAAATGTTCATAGACGACGGTGATCACTTTCCATCAAGTGGCCCGTCTTGTCAACCTTTTGACATAAAAAACTCAGTCCGTCTTAAAATAGTAGATACTTAATTCTTAATTTAATTCTATGTTTAATTTCAGGCATCAATATCCCTGGATCAGTTCCTGGAGGTGTATATTCAGATTTGCAGCGAGCAGGCATTATAGATGACATCTTTAAGGGCTTCAATGATGTACTTACGCGATGGGTTGCGTACGATACGTGGACTTATACAGCTCGATTCAACGGTTGTTTACTTACTACTATTTTTTATTATCTACTTACTTGTTTCATATAATTATGGTCTAACCTTGTAGAAATGTTGTATGAAAAGCGATTAACGACATCGGGTTTTGAAACAGAGATTGACAGAATAAGTGAATGTATATGTATACATGAATGGAAATTATGAAAGTATCTTTAAACCAATAACATATGGCGTACCTCAAGGATCCATCCTGGGGCCACTCTTGTTCCTAATTTATATTAATAATATCAATAAACTGAACATAAAGGGTGAACTAACATTATATGCAGATGACACCACTATCTTTTACTTTGGACACAACATCAAATCGATCATAGATGATGCTCAAAGAGATCTCGTTGTTCTCAATGAGTGGTTCCAAAATAATCTTCTAGGTAATAATGTAGCTAAATAGGAATATGTATTATTTGTAGCAAAAAATAAAAAAAATACGAAGTACACGCCTCTAAAAATTAACAATCAAACCTTACGCATTTCAGACACTGAAAAATATCTCGGTCTTTATCTAGACAACAAAAAAAAACTAACTTGTCTACCATACATCAAACAAGTAATATAAAAACTAACTGCGTTTACCGGTTCTATCCGCGGCATTGTTCGCTGCCTTCCAAAGCAAATACGTTACACAATTTATTATTCGCTAATAAAACCACATATAGAATATCTAATACAAATCTGGGGTTCCACATCTAAAACCAATCTGAATTTAATACAAGTAGCTGAGAATAAACTAATAAAAGTCCTATTCAACTAGATTTCTATAATATTCATTAGAAATAAACAGTACGTAAGTAGATTTAGCAAAGATTCAAAAAATCACATAGAACTAAAATAATTTTCCTTACTTAAACTAACTTAACTTAAGAGTTGTCAATAAGAGTTCTCCGTTGTTCAAGCTTAATATCTAATTTCAGTCAGCGCCGACCACCTGGAGGCATCGGTAGCACAATTGGTACTTGATGGCGTAGACACTGTATGTTTTGTTGAGCTAAATCAGTTTCCATTAGGAAGTACTAGCAACATGTTTGTCAAATACGTGTTCGATGTTATACAACACTTGAAGGTTCGTATGTTCGAGAACTTTGTTAATGATTATCGATATTTCACAAAAAGTTTATTTTAAAACAGTAGCAATACTTTAAGGGGTCGTGATACTTATCATACCGGAAAATAAATTTATTTTTAAAGTTTCGCAGAAGAAAAGTTGAAAAATATTTTTTTATCATAATGAATGTAAACGAATTAATTATTTTGATTTAATCATGTCCATCAAGTTGAACAAAAAAACATTGACTGTCCACGTAACGTATTGACCTCAGACTAAAGGATTTAGTCCAAGTTCTGGACTGTAGTATGACAAGAAAATATGATTTATCTACATGAAAATAGGATAGATCGATCCTCAGAGGCAAAAACTATTTAAAGTAAATGAGAAGGTCCAGCAATAAAAGATTATACAACTTTTAATGTAAGGCCAAGCCTAAAGTTGCAAAAAAACATTTGCTTAATTTAGTCTCGCGGCGAAGAAGCTTTTGTAAGAAGCCGTTTTTCTTCTTGAATTAGAGCTCGCTTAAAAGAACATGCCTTAAAGATATTATGATTGTTTTAGAAATAACTTTGTTTATTTTCCTATTTAGCGACCTTGTTTATAATCACGATAGAAATGTACTATATAGGTATTAAACTTCAATTTGTTATAGATTGGTTTGAACGAATTGAAATTCAATTTTGCATCACCGATAGAAGCAGCTCGGGTACGCTCTGACAAGTATTTCGCGGCGCCGGCGTGTGTGCCAAATGAATACAATGGCGAGTGCAATGCCAACCAACTAAGGAAAATGCAGGCATCATTCAGCTGGGATTGGGGACCCGCTTTTCCCTCAGTCGGTCTTTGGTACGCGTCATACATAATATGATAATTTTATCCATGCAACTACTAGCTGAAGTGCCGTAGTGTTGATTTAGGTAATTATACATATATCGAACCAAGCGTTTCGGCTCTACGTTTATTATGCGAACAGCCAAGGGATGGAACATCCTGCCGGCTTTTTTGTTTTCGAAAATCTATAACCTTAAAAATTTTCAACATTAGAGTGAATAGGTACCTTCTAGACAAGCGCGCTTCATCTGCGGCCACATCTTCACTTTCCATCAGGTGAGATGGGGGTAAACGTTTTGTCTATAATAAATATATATATATATATATATACTATTAATTTGTGTTAATCTGTTAGGGAGCAGATTAACGAGGTATTCTGCAGATATATCTGGCTGAGTCAGTTAAAGTAGAAAAAAAATAATTTTTCATACATTAACTAGATGATATGTAGATTTCCTAGGTAATCTGCAGACTAACGACTATGCAACGGTAAATTCTATAAAACAGGTTCTTTTTTGAATAAAACATGTTAATTAATTGTAGGTAATTACTCGTATTTAATAAAGGGCGGCCCCGACATTGCCAGGTTAGGTCGAAGGATGCGGCATTTGTTTTTTTTTTGCCTTCCGTTTAGCAATGTACCTACGTACCATTCATTACTGTGCAGAATAAGTTTTACTGGTGGTAGAGCTCCAGTGATGGAGCTCGCGTAGCTCGCTACCGCTTTACCTTATATACTTGCCACTAAATGATAGTGTTTAGCACTATCGTGTTCCGGTCAGGTGGTAATGTACGGCCCTGTAATTGCCGGCACAGAGGCATAACACCTTTGGCCTCAGGAGTGGCAACGCATCTGCATTTTAACCTCTGGTCATTGTGTGGGTGTCTATAGGCTGCAGTCATCACTTAACATCAATGTAAATTGCATGCTTGTTTGCTACTTTTATAACATAAAAAAGTAGGTCAAGTACAAATAAAGTATTTAAATTAAGTACTAAAAATCGATTTTATTTAATTCAACAACTTCACGCAATACTATAAGTATTGCTATTTTGTCATGAAAAGATCAATGACAATCTTTTTAGGAAGCAAGTAGCATTCGAATTTTATGATGAAGCTATTATAAGATCTGTTACTACACACACTGAGAAGAAAGGTTCGCAATGGTTTCTAAGAATAATTGCGCATATAGAATCAAATGGAACGAAGAAAGAAATCAATGGTCACCTAGGTGCAGTATTGACAGTTGATGGTCCACAATCCATAAGAATTGGACGAAATTTAGATGTTACTACGAGAGGAGACGGCACTGTTGAGGCTGACCTCAATATGACAATTAGCGAGGTAGGTTTTGCTCTCGTATTTAGTACTACTTATGTAATAGTACCTATTATTACAATATGGCATATCTATCGATATGGTACAAAAATGTAATTTCTCAAAAAAAAAAATTAAATCTGCAGACTAAACGACAGTAAAATTCACTTATTAAATATGACATTGAAATTAAATTGCAGAACGTTATCAGTGCTTGGTGGCCAAATGGCTTTGGTGATCAGAATCTGTATGACTTACATGTAACCCTGAAGGCTTATAACGGTGGAGATCATACACGTAAACATGTAAGAATTGGTTTTCGTATCATAGAACTTGTTGAAGAGGATGCATCGCTGATATTGGGTTGGTTTTTTATCGAATCATTTATAATCATGTCATTTTCTGTCTCGTTATATTTTTACTAACGTTTTTAATCGAATAGTAAACCATATTTATGAACATTATTTCAGGCAATACAACAGCCGGTCAAGGGCTTACGTTTTATTTCAAAGTCAATGGGTATCCGATTTTCATGAAAGGTTCAAACTGGATACCGTCGCATATTCTACCTGAAAATGGTTATAACAGACATACAGGTATGTTTTTATCGTAATCTGTGTTTTTTTTTTAAAGTTTGTCAGGTCTTTTTAATGCTGTATTTCGTCTACCTTACATTATTAGTTTAATAGTTCATGTGCTAAGTGTAAAATCCCTTCAAAACATACAAAACAGAGCATTAAGGAAAGGGAAATGGATATATTGAGCTCCTTGTGCCCATTTCCTCGTATGCCATATTTGTAGGAGGAAGCATTTAACTTAGTGCTGTCATATCTCATGCTTGGAACATGAGAATAATTCTGATGCTACGATGGACAGCTTCAATGACGGAGTTCGAAGGCGTAGGTAATCACCTAATGTAACTGCCGTTAGAAGATAGTGTTCAGCACTATCGTGATTCGGCCAGGTCATACACGGCCCTGTACTTTCCGGTACAGAGTCATCAACCTTGGCTCAGGAGTATCAATGCATATACATCGAAATCTTTGTTTGTATGTAGACATTTATAGGCTACAGAATCCGTTTACCTTCAATGTGAACGTATGCTTGTATTCCTACCAATTTTATAAAAAATAGAAGCTTCAAGTTATATTGCACATCGAGAAAAGAAACAGGAAAGAGATTTCGACTAATCTCAGCTCTGTAAAGTATCTCTTTCGCACACTACCTATATGACGTTTGTCAACAATTTTGATCAAATTTTGACCAATACCACCATAGAAGTATAATAAATCTATGAATACCGCACTGTCAATATTTACTTAAGCCGTGTGCAACAGAGATACGCCCTACAAAGTTGAAACTAGCCAATTAATTATCTCTTTCCTAAGCTCGATGCGCAATATTTCTTGCTAGCTTGCAGCTTGTTTCATATGCTTTGCTTCATCATATCAGCCATAGGACGTCCACTGCTGAACATAGGCCTCCCCCAATGACCTCCATGCCGACCGATCGGAAGCGACGTGCATCCAGCGGGTACCTGCAGCCTTCACTAGGTCGTCGGTCCATCTTGCAGGTGGACGCCCTACGCTGCGCTTGCCGATACGTGGTCTCCACTCGAGAACCTTTCTGCCCCAGCGGCTCTCGGTTCTCCGAGCTATGTGCCCTTCCCATTGCCACTTCAGCTTGGAGATCTGCTTGGCTATGTCAGCGACTTTCGTTCGCCTACGGATCTCTTAATTTCTGATTCGATCCAGTAGGGAAACGCCGAGCATAGCCCTCTCCGTTGACCGCTGAGTGACTTGGAGCTTTCGTACGAGACCCATAGTGAGAGACCACGTCTCGGCACCGTAGGTCGTCACCGGTAAAACGCACTGGTTAAAGACTTTCGTCTTCAATGCTTTGCTTATATCCTAATTATTTCAAAATCAGTACTTTTCTTAAGTTGACAGTTTACTGATGGCAGCGCGCAGTTCTCACATGGCAATGTTAAGGGTTTGGGGTGGAGGAGTTTATGAGTCAGATTATTTCTACCAACGGTGTGATGAGCTGGGTTTACTGATTTGGCAAGATTTCTTGTTCGCGTGCGCCATGTATCCAACAGATCCTGCATTTCTGGAGTAAGTTTACGAAATTAGTTTCAAGAGACGCTTTTGATGATAGAACAGGTAATTTACATACTTGAATCTGAGTAAAACTGAAATTGATCCCATCTGAATATGGTCCGCAATATGCGTATTTGAAAGGAGATCGAATATTATCGTATTTACTTTCTGGAATATTCCAAAACCTGTGGATTTTCGTAATCTCATTTTCGTGTATTCCCTGAGGTAGGCAGGAGTACCTAAATATGCATTCAAGGACACATGCAAACATCCATTATTCACCGGTCACGTTTTGTACCAGGTCTATTATATGGCGAACATATAGTCATCTCCGGGCACCTTCCCAAACTTCGAGAGAAACACGGGGAAACATCCAGACAATGTAGAAATCCCAATAGTAGGTACCAGAGATAAAGGATCTAGGACTCCAGTGTCCCGCTACCAGTAGGCTACGGAGTCATTGAAAAATTTCGAAAAGAAAATTTTCATGATATATTGCTATAGATTGATCCTATCCCTGCTGTGAAACACAGTAGGTAACTACTAATTAGACTCATTACAATAAGGTGGTGTTTATTTAAGGGATGTAAAAACTGAAATAGAGCAAAACGTGGTTCGCTTGCAACATCACCCATCCATTGCAGTATGGGCTGGCAACAATGAAAACGAAGTAGCACTACGAGGTAACTGGTATGGAACACAGTCAAAATTCACTCAATATAAGGAACAATACGTTAAACTTTACGTGGACACTATCAAACCGATCGTTGAAGATCTTGATCCGAACAGGAGGTATCTCGTATCAAGCCCATCGAACGGCTTGAAGTCTGAACAAGATGGGTATATAGCTGATAATCCATATGACGCTCATTATGGAGATACGCACTATTACAATTACTTAGCAGATAACTGGGATTTCAATATTTATCCACAAACAAGATTTGCTTCGGAATACGGGTTTCAATCGCTCCCTTCGTTGGTAACAATGAAAACTGCGACAACGGATGTGGGTGATTATAATATTGATAGCAATTACTCGAAACACAGACAGCACAGTCCAAATGGATATGACTTTATTGAGCAACAAATGAACAGGCATTTAAGTTTGAACAAGACTGATTCGAAGTATTTCGAGAAGTTTATTTACTACAGTCAGGTGGGTTGTGAATTGTTTATTACATTCAAATATATTAGTAAGAAATTTTATCAGCTGAAAAACATCCACTGCTGGAAAAAATCCTCCCAATGTAATTTTGATGCCAGTTATCGCCTATGCCATGCCATGTGGTGTAACTATTGACAGCTACTGGCACATTAGGTACCAAAGCCCGGGGTACTGGGAAACTTCCTAAAAATCCCAAAACAGCACTTTCTTCCTGACCTGGGAATTGAACCTCGGACTACTGAGGCGGATTGGAAATACAAGCGTGACAATGCCAAGTAGGCAGGCACATAATAATACAATTAAGGTCCGATTTCATGTAATCGGATTATTAAGTTATGTTTTATAGCGTAACTATAACATATTAATATTTCCAGATAACACAAGCCATAGCGATGAAAGTGGAAACGGAATTTTATCGGCAAAGTCAAGCTGATTGGTATACAATGGGCGCTCTATATTGGCAGCTGAATGACGTATGGCAAGCGCCATCTTGGTCGGGCATTGGTTAGTCACAGTAGCAGTTATTTTTTTATGTGAGAAGTTAATTTACGTTTAGTGGTGGTAGAGACTCTAGGTGAGAGAGAGAGATAATGGCTTAGGGTATAGGCACCACCACATTACCTAATCTACTTGCCGCTAAATGGTAGTGTTCAGCACTATCGTGTTCCGTTCAGGAGATAATATACGGCCCCGTAATTAAAATTTTATAATTCTTTGAAAAAATGGGGTTTAAGGCACAACAACAGATGATAGATATTGAACTGTTACTCATTTAGTACTTCATTGATAATGATTATGTAAATAAAGACTAGATCTCACATTCAGATTACTTGGTGACCATGTTATTGACATAGTTAGATAGTTTATTTAAATAGGAAAATAATTGCACCTGAATTACCTAGGCACCCATTGATTAATACACAAATTACACATTTTCTCAAGGCAGACAATCTAATAGTTTTTAGACGAACCGAGGAAAACTGGGCCGCGACCACCTATTTATTGTTGTCGACATTGTTATTGTTGTAAATTGACAACAACAACATTGTTGACAACAATTTTGACAGGCGACCGCCTGTCAAAATTGTTGCATCCCTGGTCGTACTACTGTCTACCATTTCTAAGTTACCTTTAAATGATTGGTTTAAATGGCTTTAAATGGATGACAAAAAAACTTATAGTACCTAAAAGCTAAGTAAATACCTTCCTACCTATAGGCCCTGCGCCCTGGAGTATTTAGCCTGTAGGTCGGGGCTGAGGGGTTCTTTACTTAATTATTCTTTACTGGTGGTAGAGCTCAAGGGTCGGGGCTCGCGGGCGTAGGCGCCACCACATTTCTTAATGTATGTAGGTACATACTTGCCGCTAAATGATAGTGTTCAGTACTATCGTGTTCTGGTCCGGTGGTAATGTACTGTCCTGTAATTTCCGGCACAGAGACATATTACCATAAGCCTCAGGAGTGGCAACGCTAGTTTCATGTAGATGTTTATAGGCTAAACTATAAGTATTACTTACCATCAATGTAAACTGTGTGCTTGTTTGCCATTTCATAACATAAAAAAATCGTAAGAGACGACTAAAAACATCAGTGGTGGTAGAGTTCCAGCGTCGGAGCTTGAAGGCGTAGGCACCATCTATCTATCTATCAGCTGCAAAATGGTAGTGTTAACTAGTGTTCATCAAGACTATCACGTTCCGGTTCTGCGATACTTTTTCACTTACCATCGCTGTGAAATGCATTCTTGTTTACCACTCTTATAAGGTAGGGTCAATAAAAGAAATGAGCCAGTAAGGAATAGTAAAGATCTGGACTGTCAAAATAACAAATATTGTATTGCTTACAAGTGGTAGACCCAGGTATCTTTTACCTACATTATTGTTGTCCAAGCATGAATATAATAGAGGTGGGTTGGAAATATTTCCAATTACGTTATTCCGATTTCACGTATGTTCAACCAGAGATCGTAGGTACCCGGTACCGGAGTCGGCGGTTGCGAACTATTAGGTGTCTGTTTTTTTTTGCTCTCAGACTAAATTAATTTACACAACTGCCTATGGGAGACCCCTGCGGGTCTGATCCTCGCCTTAGGGCGTTGTGGGGGACACACATAAGACTTACTGGTGGTAGAGCTCCAGTGAAGCTCGTGGTAGTAGGCACCACCGCATAACCTAATATACTTGCCGCTAAATGGTAGTGTTCAGCACTATCGTGTTCCGTTCAGGTGGTAATGTACGGCCCTGTAATTACCGGCACAGAGGCATAACACCTTAGGCCTCAGGAGTGGTAACGCATCTGCATTTTGACCTTGATCTTTGTGTGGGTGTCGATAGGCTGCAGTCATCACTTAACATCAATGTGAACTGCATGCTTGTTCGCCACTTCCATTATATAAAAAAAAATATGTTTGGATAAGACGATGACAATGTCGGTACCTGTAGGTACCTACTCATCAAGAAATATTGCACATCGAGCCCATGAAAGAGACAATCGGCTAGTTTCGACTTTGTAGAACATTATCTCTGCTGCACACTGCCTACGTAAGCATCTTATAAAAAGAGAAAAAAAAAGATACAAAATGTTTTAAATGGGCTAAAAAGCTACCAAAAAAAACTAAATAAAAATAAAAAAAAATGTGTGTATATGACCTCCCCTCAGCGAGCTTCCCCGTGTACCACAATCCCCATTTAGGACCTCGCCCCCGACGCTTCGGGGGCAGATAGGCCCGGGGTACGAGGATTCACCTCAATCCCCGAACCATCTCCCCCCTCTTTTGCGTTCGCGCGGAGGAAGGGATGATGAAGATTAGTAGACCGTAGTCCGGTGTTGGTCAAAATTTGATTAAAACGGTCGACAAACGTCAGACAGGTAAGGTGCGAAAGAGATAACGCTTTACAGACGCGAAATATACCGAAGTTTCCTTCCTAAGGTCGATGTGCAACATTTTTTGTTGCTTAATGTACCATTATCATAGAGCAACACGAGCCTCCGGCCGCGGCGGACTGGAGGGGAGTAGCCATAGCGTTAATTACCGATGCAAAACAGTCTGTCATTTTTTTCGGGGGGAAATCCTTGCGACACACACGCACACTACAATGATCGTCTATTACTACGAAATTATTATTTAACAATATATTATTTTTGTTCTTATCGACAATTGAGTCAATCTCTACTGTGGTGTGACCACGGGGAATGCAATATTCCCCGTGGTACCACCAGTGTAACCAACGGTGTGACCACGGGGAACGCACCAAATTCACATCTTGGTTTTAACAAAATACAGAAACAATTTCACGCACACATTTAAACATCCAGGCGACAGGTATAGGGCTTGCACTTTGACAGAGGGGAAAACCTGCATATGGCTACTCCCCTCCGGTGTTGCTCTATGACCAATAGATAAATCATGTGTTGCATATGTTATCTACTTCGTTAAAATTCTGAATAAACCTAATTGGATATTTTGCAGAATACGGAGGTAAATGGAAATTGCTTCATTACTATACAAAATGGTTCTTCGCCCCAGTATTGGTCTCCCCACGCCTCACTCTAACTGGGGATGTCGATGTTTACCTAATCAACGATAGATTTGTGCCAATTGTTAACGGCGTGATAACTATAGATGTTTTTAACTGGAGGAGTCTTATACCAACGAAAACGGAGACTTATTCAGCGGAAGTGGGCCCATTGAAGAGTAAATTGCAGAGAACATTAGTTATGTGGGATGCTGATAAGAAGGATGAGATGTTTTTGAGGTTTTCTTTGAGAGCTGACGGAGTTACATCTTCACCGTACAATTATCTGTTTCCAGTTCCTTTGAAAGCAATTACAGGACTGAACACTCCTAAAATACAGGTATGAGTTTTTAATAGGTACTTACGGGCAGGGAACTCGCCGCTTGACCACATTGGTGCACTGTGCGGTGGCAATAAAATCTTTTTTTAATAATTTTGGATAAGCGGAAAGTTCCCCGGGCTGTAAACAACCCACGATTCGTCACGTTGTTCCATATAGGTAGGTACACTAGGTACTTAATAAGCAGAGAATAGATTGATTTCTCTGGGAACTTTACCAGACTCCGAGGGTGACACTGGAAAATTTTCTAAAAATTCCATTAGCATTTACGCTCCGACCTAAGATTCTTAATCTCTTAAAATCTAGGTTAAAAATAAATATGATTCTCCTGGTCGGTAGATATCAACCAAAACATTATTTTTATATGCAAATATTAAAACATGCATGCAGTTCACAGTGATGACTGCAGCCTATATACATCTACACAAAAACCAGAGGTAAAAATGCAGATGCGTTACCACCCCTGAGACCTTAGTTGTTGTCTCTGTGATAGTTATTACGGGGCCATACATTACCATCTAACAGGAACACGATAGTGCTGAACATTACCATTTGGAGACAGATAGATTAGTTAATGCGGTGTGACCTACGCCGTCGAGTTCCTACGAGTCCAGCAGTGGACATATTTCGTAATTTTGAAACGACTGATTTCGATGAATCTGTAGCCCATAGATTTATTATCTACTTCGAATCTATGCTGTAGCCATAGATTTATAACACTAAAGACAATTGAGCAATTAGGACGAGACCAAATTCGGATTACCTCAGTGTGCGTGAGATGTGTTTGTGTGCGAGCAAAAAGTAGATAATAAATCTATGGCTGTAGCCTAGACGGCTCGATTTTAGCTTGAGAGTTTAGTGTTTAGATTCGCCCTAAGTAAGAATGACACTGGTTACATTTTTTTGCGCAACCGTTTGTTATAAATGTGTTTATTTTCAGATCACAGTTTCCAAGCGTATGCAACGAAAGGATAACCGCACGAATAAATACATTGTAGACATAAGAGTGGATACAGTTGTGTTATTCTTGTGGCTAGAAACAGATGGTATTGAAGGATATTTCGTAGATAACGGCTTTATTATGTCACAACCGTACTTGAGAGTAAACTATATCAGTAAACAAGAGGTACCACCGGAGAGATTGGAACGTTCGATAACATATCAATATTACAATCACTGATATTGAGATGCAGTATTACTTATACCTACGTTATTAAAATTAGAACTATGAAATGTTTTTAAATGTTCTTTCAACCCACCTTAACGACACATACCTATTTTGCAGATTGAAAAAGGTTTTTTTTTTATGTAGAAATTTCTCAAACTATACTTAGTCAGCAGTAATTAAGGCGTGCACGACGGTGGAAAATGGCGGATTTTTTGAAGGAATTATTTTGTTCAACCCAACCACGATTTTTTTTATATGTTATGAACATGGCAAACAAGCGTACAGTTAACATTGATGTTAAGTGTCGACTGCAGCGTTAAGACACCCACACAAAGACCAGAGGTCAAAATCGAGCACCTTAGTTGTTATGTCTCTGTGATAGTTATTACGGAACCATACAATACCATCTAACTGGCACACGATAGTGCTGAATACTACTATTTGGCAGCAGATAGAGAGACGCCCTCGAGCTCCTACACTAGAACTCTACTATCAGTGAAAGATACCGGAAAATATGTATGGATGTTAAAATGAAGTTGTGTAAAAATAAAACAAAACGTATGCAAAACAATATTTATTTCTGTTTTTAATAATGCGTATATGTGCGTGCGAAACATACGAACTAATTTACAATATCTGCAATACAACTTTGCATCTAAATTAATCTTTGGACGATTCTTCATAAACTGGTAAGGGCTTGTCTGTTTTTTTTTACCAATTTAAGTCGATACATACTTTTCGCGGACGTATATTATTTTAATATTGTATCTTCATATATCTACACAGTCCAAAGCGGTATGCATCGACCGCTTATCTTATAAGATCCAATACATTTCTGTAACTATAGAGGTTAGAGAAGACAATTTATATCACACCTTTGGGAGTTTTTACATGGATTTTAGGTAAGAGTGAAACGCTCTAAGACATATCCGAAAGTTTGCAATAATGGATAATCTAAGGAACTTCCAAAAAGTTCGTGTGGTGACCACAAACAAACATAAACATACACTCACGTCTTTATGAGTAGATACACATTTACCCCCTTATTCACTATAAACGTACATTAGATACGTTTTAGCTATAGAATGCTTTGTCGTTGTCAGTTGCATTGTCAAATGTGCAGGATAGAAAGAGACAAAGAAGAGAATAGCAACACTTTAGCTAAAATACGTTTATGAATAAGGGGGTTACAATACAGGCGGTGTTTTCTTCTAATACCTACCTGCTTTTTAAATTTGTCACTTTAGATCT
The DNA here is from genome assembly GCA_036365455.1 of Macrosoma leucophasiata. Lineage (NCBI taxonomy): Eukaryota > Metazoa > Arthropoda > Insecta > Lepidoptera > Hedylidae > Macrosoma > Macrosoma leucophasiata. Next base: position 7,212,306 of record JAWQUS010000002.1, on the reverse strand, counting down.
ACCTACACATAAAATCTTTTCTTCTCTAACATTCGAGATACCAGCAATAGATAGATTATGTTATAGATATTGAGCCTCTATCTGCCTTTTATCTTTCTTGAGATCACTACAGATTAAATTCAAAAGTCCATAATAGGTACGTAATATTGCATCAAGTTTCTTTGATATGTTATTCGTTTGTTTGTTTGTGCTTATGTTATTTGATTATTCATTATTGTAATTCTTAGGCGCTGTGTTATTCAAATCGAGGTCAAGATAAGTAGCCTTATCACTACTCCGCACATGAAGAGTGAAAGGTAAAGATATAAATAACGTGAAAGAAAACCATTAATAACTCGACTCAATATTTTGTGCTAAATAAAGTAGATAGACATCTTAAAATTGTAAAACATCTATTGAAAATTATATGACTCACATCATAATATTTAAATCAAGTCATCAGTTATTTACATGAATGAATTGAACTGTCATTAAAAATCGTTAATTCTCTTCATGGCAACTTCAATTTTATAATGAAACCGTCCAATTACAATGAAAATTGTATTTACCAATATCATCATTTAAATACTGTGTTAAGAATTAAACAAGGTTTTTTTCATTAACTTTAACATACTTACATCATGTTAATAAAAACAAAAACGATAATAGATGAAGCTTTTAGTAAATATATCCAACATGAATAAACTTAACAAAGATTGCATAAAGCAAGTGAACAGAGCAGAATGAACATTAAAATCAAAATTGATTTGCGTTTCTATCGTGCTCCTAATTATATTACTCAGATCAATCTTACTAAAATACTTTATTAAAAAATATTATATTAATATGCCTATATCAAAACAAATATCTACTTCGTTGGAAGATCTACATTTGTAGAATAATTTAAGAAAATTAATAAATAAATAGTTACTATATTCTCAAGACCGGCGTTACTATTTTATATTTTGTCTTACTTGCAATTAGGTACTTTTATTTTTAGTATTAAAAAATATTACAGCAACAAACGATACTGATTGAGCATACATGGGCAGGTTACCTACTATTATAACTTATTTTCTCAGTAGTTACTCATATCAAGAAGAAATATTAGTTTAGCATTTTACTATAGACGTAAATATGAACTATAAAATCAGTTTCATAAACCCTACACAGGTAGTTAAATAAGTAACGAGCAGAGCAACAACAAAAATATATGCTAAGCATGTTGTAGTTGTTCGTCATATTTTTAGTAAACTTTAATATAACAACGGCTTAAGGCCAATGAAGCTCATCAAATGACCATTGAAACTATTGGGACATAGCATCATGATCATGCCAAGTGTCCACTTCATATTAGCTTAATAATATCAGTAATAAGTCATTTTAAATAAAAAAAACGATCCTATATCTAGACCCGTACCATGACATGTCATTGAGATTCAATTTAGGCGCTGCAAAATTTTCGTTTCCTTGGTCTTATGTGACAGCGTGTATGAAGAAACGAGGACAAAGCGAATAGCGATGCAGTGTAGGTTGACAATATAAGATCATGGTACGGCCGCTGGCAGTCCATTTTCCAGTCAAGCAAGTCCAAATGTGGGCAAGTAAAAAGTAAGGCCGTGTATCATTATAAATAGAATGATTAAATGAACAAAACAGCGCGGCATAGTAGCTTTAAGTTAGACGAAATGTTATGCATGTGTTTCCGTTGTATGCATACGCTTGCGTTATTTGTATGATTTTTTATAAACTGTAAAATAATGCTGAATATTTGTCAAAAATGTGAATCTGCATTCACAATAGTAACTAAAACCGTGACTATATAAACATGCTGCATGCATTGACATCTCTCGTTCTTTACAGTAATTAGTTTGTGTTCGGTATTACACGATAGTTTTACAATAAAGAGTACCTATAAAATGATTAATTTAAGAAACTGTACATGTGATCTCTTTAATAGGTTATTTGACTATTCAATATCTAAAACGTAAACGTAACTTCACGCCTGTAATCAAGGGGTAGGCAGAGGTAAATGCATGCATTCAAGCATACATGCAAACACCCACGATTCGCCGGTTACGTTTTGACTCATATAAATATTATAAGGTTCCTTATTTACCTCTTTCTGGATGATATATTCTTATTTAATAAATGGCAGTAGAGCTATCAAAGTAAGTACTATATGGATGATGCATATAACACAGAACCAATTTAACGACCCGTTTAGCCCAGAGATGTGTGACGACGGCTTGATTCGAAGTGTCGCGGGTTCGATCCCTGCACCGGGACAAATGTGCAATACGCGAATAACTAATAATGTAAATATAACAAAATGTATAGGCAGTACACAATGTCTATCGATTAAAACCGAGAACGTCCAGTCATGCAAGATATATAAAGTATCATCTCCAATTCTTGCGCCAAATTTTCGTGAATAATCTGAGTTAAAATGTATCTAAAGACACTAAAAATAGTCGTGCATGCACAAAAGCGAAGCACTTATATTCTCCGTCACATTTATCACACACTATAAATAAATAACGACCTTCATTATTATAACTTCACCGTCATTACAACAATTTAAAATATATATGACACATTTAATTTTAATATATACATACATATATATAAATAATATAAACTTGTATCAAATGTTCGCGTGCATCTCTCCCTATAAAATCACCAACCGTTCTTTGGCCTCTACTTTAGTATTATATCTAAACATTCACATGAATACAGCATGAACGTAATCTTGTATAATCTCATAACCAAATATTCAAACGTCACTTAATTTTGAGCAACCCTCTACATCTACCTAACCCCATAATATGAGCTACAGTCCCCAACAACAAATATTCGACATCAACTTTAGGAATGATACGTCGGCTAATTTCGGCGTTGATTCGTCGCGCGCGGCGCGGTCTAGGCTTCGAGGCACGTGCCCCTTTGCCTCCGCATCTTCTGCTCCCATAGGAATGAGAGCGGCGTCTTTGACTTCAAGTCAAAGTAAAGTCGTAGTGCGGTCTGTGAATGTCGCCCTAAGCCTCAATTCACATCAAAGTGGTTGAGTCTCGTCTGGGTGGCGCAGTGGTGGCCGCGTCGCCGATCAGGGCGCAGCGACGGAGTAGGCGCCTCCCAAGTGTGGTGGTGCCGCGATGGCAGCGGTTGGTATTGCGGCGGCGGGGGTGGCGTCACGACGCGGAGTGGCGTCGCTGCGTCGGCTAATTTCGGCTCTGTAGAGGGTTATCTCTTTTGCATACTATCCGACGTTTGTCAAATAATTTGATAAAAATTTTGACCAATGCCGCACTTTCCGTGTTTACATATGCAGTGTGCAACAGAGATAACGTTCTACAAAGTAGAAACTAGCATATAGTTACTTTCCTAAGCTCGATGTGCAATATGTCTTGGCGGGTAATATACAGGGTTATTTGTAATCAGCATATAATTCTTAAAGGAGGCTTTGGCTCATCAAGACTAACAATTTTGTGATACAACTTTTTCTAATTCAATATTTTTTTTACCATACAAAAAATAATAAATAGAATTTGCAGTTCTAATACTTCTTAACTCCACGTTATGTAAACAGCTGACGTCTGTACCTATACAAAAATATACCTATGAAACGTAGTGCTAACAATTGATAGAAGTCCCATTTGAAACGATTTTATTTCTTATCATGTGATGTACTGAGTTTTGGCAAAAGTCATAGAACAAAAGTTGTTAGTCTTAACGTACCTTACTCACCTTTGACGATTTATGTGTTAGATATATTTAACCCTGTATATTTGTTGTTTGCACGTGTTGAGACAAAATACTTTTAAATCCCACTTAGACTTAAGTGACGTATGAGTATTCGGCTGTCAGTATAATAAATATTATATTAAATAATGTAACATGCGAGTAAAAATACAAAATAATTATCCATTGAGCATGGCCCGAAGCGAAGGAACCATACGAATTCAAAGGGTAAAATTCACATACCGCATTACGATTTTACTTTGGTTTGGAGTCGAACTTACAACATTAATTTTATTTGACAGACTAAACTAGAGATAACTCTTATTTCACTTTACTTATTCTTTACCTAGTAAAAATGTAGTTCACAAAGCTAATTAAGAGTTTTGACACGTCTGTAATACAAAATAAGTGTTGAAATTTCGACTCCAAGGTAAAGTCGTAGTGCGGTCTGTGAATGTCGCTCTAAGCCTCAATTCACATCAAAGTGGCTGAGACCGGCAAAGCAACAACATTCATAAAACCATATAGGTAATCGTATACCATTTTGAATATAAAATATCATATAAATTATTTTCCGCACACTTTTATAAGTTTCAATAATCACTAGAAAACTTCAAAATCGTGTATTTTTCTGCGGGCGATAATTATTAGTGGAGATGAAATGGATATTCGGTAATTATCTGGTGTCTGGTCTACCTAGTATTGTGGTTTTCCGGTCCGGCTGCTCGAAATTCAGCAGATGTCCGATTAATTGGGGACCCCTCGTAACGAGCCAAATATCTGGTTTCCGGTATCCGGCCGAACCACTGTCCGATTCATCTCCACTTATTTGGTGTGAATAGTTTCTCAAAGTTCCTTTATAACGAACTCGTGAATCCGCACCATTGATTCATAAAATTGTAAAATTAATCATGTATATGTTTATAAACATGTATATATTTATTATCGTTTTAAAACATCAATAGAAGTCAATGTGATAAAATAGAACAACAATATTCGATATCAGCTGACTTGCATTGTTGTTGTTGTAAGTGTAACATAGTTGCAGTTCTTACGAATAATAATGTAACTCATAAAAACAGCGCTTCAATTTTGCACAAACAACAAACTGCAATCATAACAGACACTCACAATTGCAACAAAGACAATGCTTGCATTCGATTGTTTGTAACAAGCTCATTTCGCCGAGCGGCAAGGAACAATGCAATAGCCTGACGCGCTGGTGTGTCCTTTTTATGCCCCACCCACGATGTGCCTATTTACTTAGATCCATTCATTGGCCTAGATTCACTTCTTGACATTATTATTCGTAGTGCAGCTCTTATTATTTGACAGATTACAGAGGAAATAGCAAGACTCCAATCTTCTGTTTACAGTTGAAATCGAATATTGAAGTTTTACGCTAGCTTCAATAAGACAAAGTTAATAGCAGTATAATTAAAGAAGCATATTTATCTGTATCGGGAGTGTGTGAAGTGTGGTGTTAAGATGAATGCTTACTATATTATTGAACGGTGTCCGCCCGATATAGTGTTAGTCTATGCACACGATCACAGATAAGCACCGAGCCTGTAAACAAATAATATATAGTATTATACAAGGTGAAATTTTAATGGTGGTTTTAACGAAGCAAAATTATTTTGTCTGAATAGTATTATCGATTTATCATCTTTTCATTCGTTATGCCGTATTACAAGGCACGTGAGCTTATTTTACTCTGAACATTGATGAATATTCAATTTGTTTTTCCACTCCGTCGGCAGCGCACGGCGGTGTGTTCAATTCAAGGAGTACTTGCGTTACGTTTAATGAATTACTGTCATTTTTCAAGCATTCGAGTTGATAATTATTTTTTATTTTTTTGTAAGATTTTTAATTTGTTCAAGTTAAACTCTTATGTTTCGATTAATCTACTGCGGGCAAATCGTTCTGCCGCAGGAAAACAACCATTTAAATTTCAGCGTGTATATCTGTCAAAGATACACATGTATATAGATAACATTATTTTTAAGAAATAAGGGTAAAGGAAGAATGCATGGTAAAATAATAGCGGGAAACATTCGCCGATAGGGAGAAAAAGTTGTTTCTTATAAATTAAAAGCTAAAGCACAATCCTATCAAGTGTTAAAGAGTTCATATACACTCTTTTTTATTAAAATTATATCAATTTAAGATGATCGAATAAAAAACTACTCCGTAAATTGTCTTTAAAAATTTTGAACAAGTCCTAAATTAATAAAGTTAGATTATACTTTAAATATAGGCTTTTATTAAAATATAATGAATAATTCAAACGTGCGTAAGTACTTACGGATTAAGTTGAGGCCAAAGTACAAAAATATATAATTAATTCATGCTTCAAAGATACACGTTATTAAATGTGCAACAACATTATTATTTAATAAACACAAAACATGCAAAAAACCAACGATATACACACCTTATTTAAAACATCCCAATAATGAGCTAAATAAACAAAACTCAAATATTACAAGGAATTATATGACACAAAAAAGAGTAAAATATGCTTATTGAATTAGCACAAAAGTCTAAATAATGTTTATGCTAAACAGATCTAATGGTAGCACCTTTAGGAGTATACATTTGAGCATTATCTAAAAAAAAAAAAAATTATAACGTCCCCGATATTGTTCTTTACAATGCATCACACAAGTACAACCTAACTATATGTAGAATGAAACTGTAAGAAAACTATTATGGTCATGCACAGAGTTGAGTTCATGAGAGGTAGGACATGCTCTAATGTATACTCAACATAAGGATATTAGGACTTATTTTAAAAACCTTATAGCCTGTTTTGTGTCTAGAAATTTAGTCGAGAAGCTATAAGTTGTCTGAAAAAAAATTATAGAAAATGTATTAATAAAATTACATTTGATCCTGAGATTTAATCGTGAAAATTGATGAATGTACAATGTAACACACTCGACTAAATGACTAGTATTTATAATTTAATGAAAATTAATAATCTAAATCAGACTTTGGCTACGGACACATTAGGCTGTGGAACGTTCATAATATAGATAGTGTTCATACAATACAAACAGGCGCCTAATGGTGCTCATGTTTAGTCGTTAGTCAATAAATCGCAATTGAATCGCTCCGCTGTTTTGCTCTATTATAGGGATGCGCAGAATTTTGTTATTACATTTATAATTATTACAATTTTTCATCTTAAAAAAAAATATGAATAGCCTGTTAAAGCGGAGCAATTCATTCGCAATCCAATAACATTTACGACTAATTACATTAAATAATCAACATGTTAAATTAAGCTGCCGACCACTTAAAAATAATGTTTCAAGGTGGTCATCGCAGATTTTTTTGAATCGGTGTATAATTATAGGTAAAATTTAATACGTTTGTGAATATTTAATCCATAAGGGTGAAAATTAAGGGATAAAAGTTTATTGCTATTAAATAAAGTCACGGGCTAAATGAACACCACTATGAGCTAGGCGACACTACGACTTTACTTTCGAGCAAAGTACGCTTCGAACTGTCAAATCTGACTCATGACTGATCATTTCTGACAGTTCTAAGCATACTTTGCTCAAAGTAAAGTCGTAGTGCGGTCTGTGAATCTCACCATAAGTCACAAACTATTTTCCTGATGCCTCTGAAGCCATAGAGAATAAGATTATTTGGAAGAAAAACAACCTGAGAAAGCTTCGCCAGCAATTATGCGACGTCATAACTTCTACAACAAATAAAGTTTTTTTCTTTCATCTTGTTAATAAAGAATAATTAGGAACTGATGAAGCTAATCCAAATTGTTATTTACTTTTCTCTTGTCGTCTCGTAGTAGTGAAAAATATCCAACCAATCATCAGCATCATAACATTATTTCAAGCGTTTATATAAGTTTATTGAGAATCAGTTGTTGAATTTTTTCACAAAAGCTTTTAATTCATACGAAAATAATATTTTATTGACAAACAGAGGTCTACATTTTATTCTAAAATTACATAATCTTGTTTACGATACTTTAATATTAAATTTTGTAAAAGTTTGTAAAGAAAAGTAGCAATATATTTACATAATGCATCAATATATATTTTTTAACAAAACATTCCAGATACATATTATTATGTCTATACATACTTTTATTTAATATATTGACATACATGTACCACTAGACAGAACGATGCGATGCGAATTATAAACGTTACGTCTAAAAAGGTATAGATCATAGTATGTTCTTAGGATTTCGCGAAATACACTCATTGAAATAAAACTAGTTTTCGGATCTATCTCGCGTATATTGAACAAAAAAGGTTTAGATCAGTTACTTTTTCACCACTTTAAGTCTGAAGTCACGTTTTCTAACGTGATCACGTTTAATAAATCGATGCACGTCGACTACATGCACGATAAAGTGACACGTTCCGCCGAGCGTGCAAGCGAGAGCGCGGAACAAGAGATAAAGCGGCACGATCGGCCTAATCGTTCAGCTTGTGACGCATATTTTCTAATTACGTTATCAAGTTTTACTGGTGGTAGAGGGAGGTCGCGGGCGTAGGCACCACCGCATTACCTAATATACTTGCCGATAAATGGTAGTGTTCAGCACTATCGTGTTCCGGTCGGGTGGTAATGTACGGCCCTGTAATTTCCGGCACAGAGGTATAACACCTTAGGCCTCAGGAGAGGTAACGCATCTTTATTTTGACCTTGGTCATTGTGTGGGTGTCTATTCTATAGGCTGCAGTCATCACTTAACATCAATGCGAACTGCATGCTTGTTTGCCACTTCTATTACATAAAAAAAAGTGAAATTGACGTCCATAAACCTACTTTAGAGACAACTCATGTTTCATATAAAATATTGTTTCTAGAATCTTTATAATCGCACATCGATCCCCGTCTAGTAATCCATATATATCAACGGCAAATTAAATCCACATAAAACTTTTCAAATCGAAAAAAATCCATCATGTACATATAGTCGTGATCAAATTTACCTGACACGAGTATGCAAAGCAGCTCGTTCCTCCGCCGGCGTGTCTCTCAGGAAGGTTGAAGAGAGATTGAGGACCACCATAAGGCAGCACAGTAAGAGAGGTCCGAGGATAGCACCCGCCGGGCCCAAGTAGAATATACCACCCGCTATCGCCAATCCTGTCACGTATGGGTGACCGCCGCTGTAAGTAAAATTGAAGCATGAGTGTATGACCAAAGCCACAATTTATAGGACAACTCAAAACGGGTCATTTTCGGACTTTAGGGACTTCAGGAGTGGCAACGCATCTATATTGAAAGCTCTGGTTTAATGGAGATGTTTAAAGGCTACAGTATTTACTTTTTTATGTAATGGACGTGGAAAACAAGCATGCAGTTCACATTGATGTTGAGAGATGACTGCAGCCTATAGACACTCACACAAAGACCAAGGTCAAAATGCAGATGCGTTACCACTCCTGAGGCCTAAGGTGTTATGCCCCTGTGCCGGTAATTACAGGGCCGTACATTACCACCTGACCGGAACACGATAGTGCTGAACACTACCATTTAGCGGCAAGTATATTAGGTAATGCTTATGGATACTTACCAACAATGATAACCAATGTGAACTGTATGCTTGTTTGCCAATAAAATACGTGATGCACAACTGTGAGCATTTTTGGGACATACTTTTGTCCAGCAGTGAACCTCTTTCAGCGGAAATGATGATGACGAAGAATTAAAAATTAGTCCATTCCAGGTTTCAAAACTTTCTTGGAAGATACCGGGGTGGAGTGATGGAACGACGTTTGTGTAAAAGCAGCAGTACGTCGTATATTGTATTTGATAGATTGAAATATTATATAAACAAATTTTATGAGTAGCTCTTGTGACAATATTTACATAATATACAATGTCTCCTTGTCGCGAAAGTAATTAAATTGTTTTTTTTTAAGTTTTACTAACTTTGCGAGTAGGCAATAATAACGATAACCTCTATGCCGATATTGTCAAATGACTCGCACATGAAAATAACATTTAATGACTATTATAAGCCCTAAGTGTGTTAATGGAGACAGCAATAATCATCCATAATTGATCTTCTATTTGACGATTAATTGAATGATCATGATTAATCATCATTACAATTTGTCATTCGGACCCACAGAGCAACACCGGAGGGGAGTAGCCATATGCAGGCTTTCCCCTCTGTCAAAGTACAAGCCCAAATGGGCCTATACCTGTCGCCTAGATGTTTAAATGTATGCGTGAAATTATTTCTGTATTTTGTTAAAGTCAAGGTGTAAGTTTCGTAGTAATAGACGATTTTTATAGTGTGCGTTTGTCGCACGCATTTCCCCCCCGCAAAAAATGACACTTTTTTGCATTGGTAAGCCGCGTTGCTCTATGTTCGGACCATACCACCTTACTTACTTTATTTTCGGCGTACACAGTAGACATGTAGACTTCCATAAATATACAATTTTTAGATGATTTGTCAACTAGACATGTACTATTTGGGGTAGGCAGGACGCTTCATCAATTATCTCTCATTGAGACTACATCAGAATATGGCTGAGCAATCATAACATAGTCCTAGCAAACTATGGATGCTGCTTAAGCAATGAGCGAATGGTGGGCTGATATATTAAATTGTCTATTATATTGATAATATAAATGATCATAATTGACTATCATAATGATTTGTCAATTTAAAATGTAATATTTAAGAGAGGGGGCGGGAGGATTCTTCTACACTACAATTGCCGATCGCACTATCTTGTATGAAGAGAATGATGAAGGTAGACGAGGCACGAGAGGTTTGTCAGAACCGGGATGTCTGGCGCTCTACACTCTCTGCCTACCCCGTTAGGGACCTGGCGTGAAGATACATACATACTATCTTAGTAAAAGTAGTCAAAGCCTGTAGATCGATTCGGAAATGAAGAGATCCGCATGAGAATTAAAATAACGGACATAGCTAACCGAATAGCTCCGCGCCACCGAAACTCAAGTGGCAGTGGGCAGGGCACATAGCTCGAAGAACTGACCGTGTACGGGAAGACAAAGCGTGGACTTGGCCCCCACGAGTTGGTCTGACGAAGGGGTGAAAGTTGCAGATAATCGCTGGATGAGGGCGGCCCAGGACCGTTAGTTGTGGCAATCTTTGGGTAAAGCTTTTGTCCAGCAGTGGACGTCTTCCGGCTAAAATTATGAATAATGATAATTTAGATGTTTGAAGCTCAAAAGCAAAAAATGTATCTGAATCTTACTCTTTAATTTCGGCGTAAACAGCGGCGTCCAAGAAAGCGATGGGCGCTGCTTGAGCGATGGGCAGGAGGCAGGCGGCCATCGGACGACCTTGCAGCCACACGTCCAGCGCCGCCGGCAGACCAGCCAGGTATGGCCCCAGGAACGGCGCGGCTCCCAGTACCGCAGCTAACACTGGAACATTATTATTAGATTTTGTAATTAGACCTGTCACAAGAAAATTTTATTATTTCCAAGTGATTTAATTAAAAAAAAAAAGTTTAGTTTAGTTTCACCTGTTCCGAGGTCTGTTTATAATTTTGTAAATTGACTTATTTTACATTGTCTAATTGAAGTGAAATTTTGTATAGACGGGTAAATTGGATGGCAACACTTACAATGTGCATTGCCATCCAACCGTGATGTAAATAAAATATTTTTTATTTGTGTATATTCACGCTTGTGTTCACGCCAAATGTTTTATCGGGTAGGCCAGTAGGTAATAGTGTTTTTTTTTTTTTTAAATGAAATTATCTAATTGAGTTTATTTTTTGGCTTTTTAGTGTTTTATATCTATTCAGATTTTTTTAAAAGCGGTTTTTTTATTTTAAAATGATTTTAAATTCTAGATTATTTTTCTAGCACACGTGTTCACAACCCGACAAAACATGTTATTAACAATGTAAAAGTACATTCTACGCTTACACTGATACAGGTGGACCACGGGAAAAATATATTTCCCTTGGAACATCTAGGTGAACTTAGGTGGACAACGGAAAGAAGTAATTACCCCTGGTACACCCAATTCATAATAGGTGAACCATGGGTAGAAAATTTTACCCCTGGTTCACCCAGGTGGACTAAGTAGGTGTACCACGGGTAATGACCGGTTTATTACACACATACGCATACACGCTCACACGTTCCAACTTGCACACGGCCACGTCCACTTGAGATTTTGGTCGAGGTTTACTATCGGCACAATGATGACGAGTACCTACATTTCTTATGAGATTATATTTACCGGCAACAAACTGCAACTGCATTGCCTTCACATAAAAACCATCTAACTATTCAAAATAAGTAATTTCAATACATACCTATGCGGTATTTAAAAACAGCCGACGTGGAAAAAAATAACAACATTCAAGTTATCATTAAACGATGTGTTGTTTATTGTAAAAAGATAAGTCACAATTTATTTTTCTTGTCGTTTTGCATCGGCGTCCGTAGTTGTGCATATACATATTTGTAGAAATCGAGCGCCTTCTGTTTGTCGTACGCAACATTATTCCTGCAATGTCCACCAACACATCTGTTAATATATTCTTCTTTCGGTGGGGTTTTGAATGTGTCAGATGGGCGGGTATGCGTCGTTGTGGTGCTCCTTAGCGTTTCCACAAAGTCTCTGGACGAGTCAAAGACGACTTTAATTATAGTTCTATTAGTCATATTCAGGTGGCTATCGTTAAGTAGATCTTTATCTATAGCAGTGATAGCGGCGCTTGTGTCTCCACTCAAGGAGTTGGCCTGGCGGATGAGATAAAACGTCGGTGCCGGTTCGGTGACGTCGTCGTCTGTGGTCACCTCATTATTGCCGTGCTTATCGTTGTAAAGTAAACACATCACTCGCGGGTCCAGGTTCAAATGACACATGTCACTGTCGAGCAAGAATCTAACTACCTCGACGGGCAGCACACACGGTGCTGATAAACAAGTGTTATTGTTGGAAATATCCAAAATCATATGATTCAATTCGTTGTTCGTCATTGGCGAATTCAGGAATGCAATATTTCGACATTTGCAATCGATTTTGTTTTCGCGGAACGTTACAGATGTGGCCGATGATTTGCAGCTTGCGTAATCGAAGGTTATAGAATAGGGCTCCAGGTTGCCTATTTTATTATTTATAAAATTGAATTGCTTTTTGATAGCTCGCTTTCGCGAACACTTTACACTTGCGAGAGCGTTCGTCTTGAGTGATTCAATATTATTATTCGATATATCAGAAACAGCGGAATTAACGACTATACCATTTGCACTTATTTCCTTGAAACTATTTCCAATAATCTTCAAGTTTTCCGTTGTTATATTGATTGCATTCGCAATTATATCGCCAAAAACGTTTAATGTAATTTTAACAGCCATACTTTGAACAGTGAGCCCCTTGAAATCTAAATTATTTATGTTACTATTGAGCATTGTAAACAAAGTATTGTCGTTTCCCATAATAACCTCCATCCCTTGATTTTCAATATTCGTTATAGTAACATTCTCGAATTCAATGCTTCTTATCCCGCTAACGTTATAAATAGCTCTTGTATTAATAGAATTAATTTTACTGTTTACTACACGTATTTTCCTTAAACTGGGGGAACCTAAACATTTCAATTCGGTACTGGAGCTTGGAGATTTAAATATTTTCCTTGGAAACGATACCACTTCCCTCACGTTATCTATAGTTACTTCAGGTGGAGTTTGCAGCAAGGAGGTCGGAGAAAGTGTAATAAATTCAAGTCGATCACAGTCTTTAATTTTAAAATGTTGAAGACGCGACGGCCTGTGCAATAAAGGGCAGTCCAAAACCACTCTAATATCTCTACAATTTTGCACCGTCACGCTAACGATATGTTCAGTGTAATAGTCTTTTAAATGTATGATGAAATCCTGGAACAATGAGCACACTTTCAATAAATGAAAGGATAATCTCAAATAATATACGTATAGGTATGTGTTAAGGTACTTACATTGCTACTGACGATCGAACATGTGTATACGATTTCAGACGCTACGTTATTTATACAAGACCATTCCGGTTGATGACAGTTGGTAAAATTGATTCTCACTCCAGCAGTGCACCTTAAGATTATGGTTCCAAATAACAATAGGACCTTCTTATCCATTTTCGCAAAATCGTGGATTCACTAACATTTTTCCTTTGCGTTGATGTTTATAAATAGAACGAGAGAAAAAAACACGAGCAATAAAAATGTGAGAACGGCCGCGAATGAACATTGTCGAGAGATAATTATTTAGCAAAATACTGACGTAAAACTGTTGTAGTTATCTATCAATTCGGAGTCAGGCTAAGTTAATCAAAAGCTCAATGACCTCGGTTTAAGAGATTATAATAGAGATCCCCATTTCATAATGTGTACAAATAATATACTAAGCTAGTGGCAAATTAAAAATGGGCGTTTCCGTGCTTCGGAGGGCACGTTAAGCCGTCGGTCCCGGTTGCTATCGATAGATAGCAGTCGTTAAACCTTGTCGGAGGCCTTATGGGCGGTTTTAAAAACATCCGACAGCGGGTTGGCGACTAACCCGTATCTCCACCAATCCGCATTGGAGCAGCGTGGTGGAGTAAGCTCCAGGCCTCCCCCCAAAAAGGGGTGAGACTCGTGCCCACTAGTGGGACGTATAATGGGTTGCCATTATCATTATTATTAATAAGCTAAGCTACTACTACCACTTGTTGATACTTTGTAAAACCGAAACACCGAAACATCAGTAGTAATCTTATTGTAAAAAAATTGTAATTTATATAAGTGTCTGTCTGTGTTTTCATAGTTCCTAAAGTATTAATACTAAGTAAAGTGCTTATTTGAGAATATGTTATCCTTTTATATGTGAATCAAAACGTCCCGTTGACTTAGAATAACATAATTTGGCAATAAGCAATATCATGTGACATCAGAAAAGGAAAAAAAAAATTTTTTTTATTACGTATTACAGTTGGCAAGTTGCCCGTCACTTATGCCGATGTATGAGAACAACAATGTTCCAACAACGAACTTAATTTTGTCTTTGAATCCAATTTATCTTTTCGTTACAAATATTCAGTGTGTTTATTCTTTCTTTATCTGTTTAAAACTTTTAATTTGTTTGTTAATATCGAATAGGCTCAAAAACGAATGCTTCGATATTTTTTTAATAAGCAAGATAAATATATTTCGGTCAAACGCGCCGCGCCGAGTGTGACCAATGCGCGGCTCGATCGGGTGGATAGCTCTTATCTTATAAAAACGATGTTTTCTAATAATGGCAGTCATATTATAAACTAGCTGACCCGGCGAACTTCGTACCGAATTTCTTAATTCCCTTTTTTATACAAACCTTCTCCTAATAGTAACGAACACCTGAAAGAAAGATTAAGCCAATTTGGTGCAGTCGTTCGGAAGTTATACGCTTACATACATTTGAGTGATTCATTTTTATTTATAAAGATGGAAGAATTATATTATATTAGCATTAATATTACACCTATACGAAGCCGGGGCGGCTTGATACTTTGCTATTGATCTTAATATTACAATAATAATCACCTGATGGTAGATAGACCACTTTCGCTCCAAAGAAGTTGTGCACCAACCAGGTCCAGAGTCCGTAGAACAACGCCATTTTGAAAGATGCCCTAAACACCTGAAAATATATTTATCTTTCATGATGTTATGATTGCATAGTAAACACTTTCAACATAGAAATTTTTTCTTGTCTTTCGATTGGTCTCGAAAAGTTCATTTCAATTTTCAATATCCCGACGCACACCGCTGTGTTCTTTTTATGCCCCGCCCACTTTGTGTCCTTTTACGTGGAACCATTGTCTTTGGTTTAGTTACAATTCTGTACATTATAATTCGTTGGAGATAATCCAATTTTCACACCAGCAACTTACCTGATTAATGGCAACAGAGAGCGCAATGCCCAACCGTGGGCCGAAGTTGGGTTGCACGCGCGTTATTACCTCCACCGGCTTGTAGAGGGCGTTGCTGGACGCCAGCAGGTAGAACAGGGTCGTGAAGAACACCACCTTGACAAAATATCGTCATCAGTAAAACTAATAAATTTTGAAGTGTACAATAACATTTCATTTGTATAATTGTGATTGTTTTAAGTTATTTTCCTAATAAACAAATAATTTATTTAATTAAAACATTTTGGGATAATTTTTGGAGAACAGGTAATACAAGTAAATTATTTGAAATTAGAAATTCTGTATTTGATAAAAGTCCTCTTTTATTTAATACTAGGAAAGACCAAGTCGTTATTACTAGATTTCGTATCGGACATACAAATATGACACATATTCACCTGATAACGAAACAAGATAAAAACAAATGCAAATGTGGACTCGAATTGACTGTTTTACATCTATTAGTAGATTGCACAGCTTTCAGTAATGAAAAACAGAAATGTAAATTACCTAACAGTATAAAGGAATGTTTAAATGAAGATGGATGTACAAGAACTTTAAGTTTTTTAAAATTGATTAATATGTACAAATTAATTTAAGAAATTATAGTTTTTGCCGTGGTCGCTAATGACCTTAGATGTTAAAAAGCGACATTAAATAAATAAAAAAAAAAAAAAATATATTTATCTATGATGCACTTAAATGCGGTGGTGCCCATGGGAATTTAATTCAAAACATGTGTACATTATTATTAAAGTAATCAGTAAAATAAAAATACAATGCCTACTGTTAATAAAAAATATCAAATGTCATGAACAAACAAACAAAATTATTTAAAATTAAGGTATTAGAAAATAATAATTTAAGCTAATGTCAAGTTAATTGTTAAGCCAATGGCCCTCGAGCTTCGATACTGAAAGTCTACCACCTCTACCACCCTCCACCGATCTGGACCTACCAGATTGATGAACATGTTGATGATGGCACCACCCCCGCACAGCAGTAGTGATGTAAAAGCTCCCAAAGAGCCAGCCAGCAGTGAAACATTGCTTGCCAGTGGGGCCCAAATACCACTAGCGATCGCGCTCAGCGTGCCAACGTTGGCCTGGACCCATGCCACCAAGCCACTGTAGTCGAATAACCCTGTGAAATATATAGTTCAGTAGATTATAATTTTTCATTTAAAAAGCTCTTACTGATTTTGTTGGGTAGCGGAGTTCTTCTCAGTAGTGACTGCACTTGGAACTCTGCTAAGAGAATAACTTTGATCTTGACGAATAAGTTTTTCTTTTTCTTCATTTATCATCATTGAACGAATTGAAAAAGTACTTTAAATTTTAATTTACTATTAATATATGTTTTTCCTTTACTATATGTAATGGTTATTCACCCTACGTAATTTATGATTTCTTCACGTTTTGAAAGTATCTGTTAAGATCTATTCAAAATGAAAATATTTTCTCTCTTTCATTCTTAAACTGTCATTAGTTGATTGATAATGACGTCTTTCGGCAGAAGTGATGATACTGATTTGATGTGAATAGATCTATTTCAAAAACATAACCTCGTTAAATTAAAGATATTAATCGACTTACCAGGTGTTAGGGAGACATCATTGACAAAACTGTCCCAGGAATCTTGGATTGCCGACCCATCGACTTGTGGGCCTACTTGAGCCCCGAAATGCCCCGACACCCAGCTCTGGTACACTCTGTCCCATATCTCTAGTACTTGTTGTTCAACACGATCTATCTTTTCCGGATCACCTTCTTTGAGGATGCTTTTTACCTGTTTATTGAAAAGGTTTATGTCATCGATAATATATTTTATCACACCTATTACTGTGGTGTCATGGTATAAATGCATGCAGTTCGCATTTTTTATGTAATAAAATTGGCAAACAAGCATGCAGTTCACATTGATGTTAAGTGATGACTGCAGCTTATAGACACCTACACAATGACCAGAGGTCAAAAACAACTTAGAACTCAGAAGTGGCAACGCATATATTCGAAACCTCTGGTTTTTATAACGATAAATGCTTCATGCAGTATTCACTGAACATCAATGTGACTTGTATGCTTGTTTGCCACTTCATGACGTCACAAACACTATAAAATAACACTTATTTTTACTCATTCACTTTTTGTTTTTATGCCACTTCATGACGTCACAAACACTATAAAATAACACTTATTTTTACTCTTTCACTATTTTTTTATGCCACTTCAAGACGTTACAAACACTATAAAATAACACTTATTTTTACTCTTTCACTATATTTTTTAATGTATTAATCTGAAACACAGTATAAAGTTAATAAAAAATAACGTGACTTACATATCGCATAATCTGTGGATATCCGATTGAAAGCAGAGAATAAAGGAACAGATTACAAAAAAGGTCAACAAAATAATTTTAATTATAGTTAACATCATCTTACCCCAGTCGATATGCCCTCTCTGCCGTAAGTGTACGCATTATCTATAAGTGAATCCAGCTTTTCTTCCCAACCTTCGGGTAGATATGCGTGGAGAGCGCTGTTTTGTACAAATGTACTATTGAGTAGACTCCCGCTTAGTTGGACCACCACAATTGTTTCGGAATATATCTGAAATATCAGCATTTTATATTATTATTTATAATTTTTAGTTTCATCAAAAGGAACAATTAGATTACTCGTACGTGTCTCTGTATGACTGTCCGTCTGTCACAGCCGATTTTCTCGGAACAAACTGCGCCGATAGAGTAGAAATTTCGTACGACGGATATGTGAATCAGTGACCGTGAAGCAAATAAATAAAACCAAAAAAAGGGAGATTTTTTTAGAGGATAAATATATTGTGTATCAAAGAAAAAAAGATCTTGAATATTTTTATTATTTTAAAAGTGTTACATGCACTTTTATTTAATAAAATAGGCGAAACTATTGGTCCTAAAACTATAAAAGCAACACCAGTAATAGTTATATACCTATAGATTACAGGAAAATCCAAAACAAGTCTATGGGCATTGTTACTATCCACGTGTAAGGGGAAACTACATTTTTCGGTTATTTGTCGAAACTACGGATGATGATAGAGGCTGAAGCTTAACCACGTATCTTCACGCCTGTAATCACCGAAGGGTAGGCAGAGGTAAATGTCCAGTCGCAGTGCATTCGAGCATACATGCAAACACCCACGATTCGCCACTTACGTTTTGGTTAATTTCAATGCTTATGAGCGATCGAAGCCTAAGGTTATGCCTCTGTGCCGGAAACTATAGGGCCGTAAAAAGCATATTTATAAAGTTCTGTTTCACATACCTGTATAAAAATAAATATTGTGGCAGCGGTGAGAAAAACGATGAGGCCAACAATGACAATGCAAGTTGAAACCGTGTCTATAGAGTCGTACGCCATCTCTATAACCCGGTTGTTGCAGATTGTGGTCATTTTCCGGATGCCACGGATCTCGACTGGTATCAAAGCTGATTGTCTAAAACAAAAATATATCATCTGTCACTGATATCTATAATTTTTTTTTTATAGATTAGTTTGTATGTATGTATCTTCACGCCAGGTCCCTAACGGGGTAGGCTGAGAGTGTAGAGCGTATCCCGGTCCTGACATACCTCTCGTGCCTCGTCAACCTTCATCATTCTCTTCATACGTGCACGCCGATTCCTAAGACTTTTGACCCCACCATCAGACAGAACTTGACCTATTTGGTCATGGTAGGTCAGTCTTGGTCTTCCTAGACCTCTGCAACCATCCCACAGATTTATAGATTAGGAACGTGGAAAACAAGCATGCAGCTCACATCGATGGTAAGTGATGGCTGCAGCCTATAGACATCTATAAAAAAACCAAAAGTCAAAATGCAGATATGTTGCCACCCCTGAGACCTCAAAGAACGGTGAACCGGATCCGTGTTCACCGTTCTTGAGCGCGTACCTCAAATAACGGTGAACACGGATCCGGTTCACCGTTTTTTGAGGTCTCAGGGGGTTGCGGGAGACGAAACTAAAACTCTGTGATTGGCTGTCAGGCTGCGTCGCGATTTCAAGCATTGCGTTCTATGCTGGCAAAATGAACTAATGTGTTTTGAGCGTCGGTTGCCCTGAATACGGTATCTATTGGAGGTTATCTGTGCATGCAAACACCGAATTCGCTGGTTAGGTTCGCTTTGGCCCGTGTAACAGGTGGCGAGACTGGTGTACATTACCAAACGCCCGAGGTACCGAGAAATTTCCAGAAATTAGAAAAAAACCCAATAGAACCAGAGATAAAGGATTTCACACAGTTATCACGGATAGCTCCTGACTTGGGAATCGGACCCTGCTACTGGGCCATTGAGGCAGTAAAAACTAATAAACAACTACATGCCTAATTGGCGCGCCAAAAGAGCGCCCATTTGAGCATCTGAGTGTTCATTTACTTTAGTTGTATTTGATTACCGGGAAAGTAAATTTGCCATTTTTTATTCGTAAAAAGAACCAAAATCGTACATATGTCAAAAACGACAAAAACTGGCCAATTAAAAAAAAATGAGATAACAAGGGTTGTTATCATGCTATAAAACAGTACAACCGGATTCTGAGTCTGGATTAGCTATAATATATTCACCTGTCCTTCCACCAACTATCCACCTTGGCCTTAATATTATTGTAATGATTTTCGAAGAAGGTCCAAACACCAAAAAGAATCACGAGTTTCTTGATAATGTGTATAGCCAGGAAAAACAGCAGGACAGGCAGTAACCAAATATATTTCCATATCAACATGCAAAAGCATCCAAAAAACAAAAGCTTAAAGTATAGAGCTGTCTCATCATCACTGTCGAAATTCGTTCTCATGTAGTTTTCATCTAGGGATCTTTGTTTGAAAGAGGCCAGTAATCGATTTTCGAATGTTGTTTTTGATAAAGGCAAAGCTGACAATGTTCTGGTCTTGAAGAACATTTTGGCTTGTTTTGGTGAACTCTGTATGGGTTCGTTGCCTGTCCAGCTACCTCTCTTTGTCAGAGGATCAGGGGTCACAGGGGAAGGATAATCCTTGTCTGGTGTTGATTCTTTGTCGCTAACTTCTGGTATTGTATCATCTATTTTAGCTTCATCTGATTTATCTTCATTCTCATAGTAGCCATTTGTAGATACATAGTGTAGAGCTGACATTATCGTTGCTTCTGGATCTGAAATTATATTTTTATTTAAATAAATTCTCTCCTTTTTTCCTCTTGCTGTGTCTGTCAAACTTTAGGGTAATGAATTGGGGAGGCCCTTCTATTGCATAATTAGAAACAATCATAATGTAAAAATAAATCAAATTTCCAAGATCTTATGGGTGTTTACGCATCAGCATTATGACTTCTGGTTTTTGTGTGGATATCTATGGGCTGCAGTGATCACCTAGCCGAAAGGCAAATCGCGATCGGTATTATTTATCAATGAATTAAATATTTCGATATTTATCAAGATTAACAATAATCACTTTAAACCATGCAAAAAGAAAACAATATTGTGAAAAACAATGAAGGTATACCTTTCATCAACAGTTGTTTGTGGGCATGGAGAACTTCGAGAGCAAATCCAATCATACCGATAGTTTGTAGAACCACAAACATGTACACCTGGAAGGACCCGGCTAGACTCGAAAAGAAACTTGCAATCACCACCCATAACAAGCGAGACGTTACTCTAAAAAACCCAGCTCTCTCGGGAGTCCATAAGATGTACACACTTATGATGTAAGCCAGAGCTATGGTCAGCGTCTGTAATTGTGAATAAATATTATTCCAATAAAACTCAACTTTCAGATTATAACCTTTACTAATAATGAAAGAGAGGTTGTATTTCTGTGTTGTTATTAATAGGCTCATAAACTACTGGACCGATTTCAATCATTCTCCTACCAGAAAAATATTATTACCTAATCAAGATAAGTAAAAGATCCATAATTTATAAATTTTTGTTTGTTTTTCATACAAAACTTCAATAATGCAATTGTAATATTTTTATTTTAGCGAGTGACATGCAATAATATCGAAAGAATTTTGTCAGATGTAACTGGTTTGTATACTAGCAGCCGTTAAAATATAATTAATTAGCTGTTGCCCGCGGCTCCGCCCGCATGTAATTTGCTTTTCGCGTAACATGTGGAAACTCATCAAATCAACCCATGGCATCCACAGGAACATTTTATCGGGATAAAAACTATCCTATGTGTTAATCCAAGTTACCTTCTGTGTGCCAAATGTAATGAAAATTGGTTAAGCAGTTTTTGCATGAAGGAGTAAAAAACAAATAAACAAACATATAAACTTTCGCATTTATAATATTTATATAATGACCCACCACAGCAATATAATAATTTTCCATTCATCCAATAATAATATATAATATTTATGTGACCTACTTAGTATCTCTATGTATTTAGTCAGTATTAATTTGATAATTTTCCATTCATCTTTATACTTACTTTCCACAAATACTTACAATATATGAGCTGCACAAACTTATAAGTAGAGTTGTGGAGAAGCTGACGAAACTTGTCAGTTGCCAAAATATGCAACATAAGCCCCTTGGTATAGAGTTATATAACCATGGCAGGACATATATGGCGGACAGCAACCCAATTACAGTCTGAAAAATATTAATTCCAATGGATTAAAATAATAATCATGACAGTAAGGGGGCAGAGCAGCTTGTGGCGAGCTGTTGGTGAGTAGTGACACTACCCCTTACCATCATCTCGAGTTCCTCCGAGAGAACTGGGCTCCGCCTTGTCCGTTACACAGAGGTACGGCCGGACCGAGCATCAGGTCTCTCACCTCTGGCTTGTCTTCATTGGCCAGTCAGAGTGGGGCACTAGAGGTATGGCATTTGCAGAAATTTAGATAATAGGCTGTTGTCTAAATTTCTGCAAGAGCCATACACTCGGGGGTGGAAGTGTCTAAAGACATAATAGCGGGGAACCCCGCTCCGAGCTCGAGATTACTCGCTCGTGATGGTGAAACCAGGGCCAGACCTCTCGACACAAGGGCAAAGCATTCTATAGCTAACACGTATCTAATGTATGTTTAAGAATAAGGGGGTTAGTTTTTTATTGTGACAAGCATGCAGTTCAGATCGATGGTAAGTGAATATTGCAACCTATAGACATCTACACAGAAAAGTGCTGATGCGATGCCACCTCTGATAGGTAAGTTGTTTGCCTGTGTAAGAGTTATTACGGGTTACACATACTATGTTTGTTAATCTGTCCAGACACGAGAAAAATATGACAATTGAAATTAAATTGTGTCTCGCCGCCGGTGGCCGTACGATCCATGAAGGATTAAATATACAAGAAACTTATGTGTAAGGAAAAAATGGAAGGATAAGTAAGTACATCTAATTAGTTCAAGATAAAGTACCTACTTTCTGCCTGAATTAATGAAGGTTAATTACCTTATAATGTTCTTTGAATTGATGTCCAACACTGTCAGAGGCAACATTGACCACATTCACTGGTATCACCATCAGACCAACTATCACAGATTTGTTACGTTTCTCCAAATCTTCGAACCATGTCTTTATTTTTTTGGACAGTTTGTACTTGAATGGGTGAAGCAGAGAACCGACCAGCAACGCCCAAAAGAGGGGCTTGAAAAATGGTTCAAGTATAAGAAAAAGCACATATACAGCGGCACAACAGACACCGAGTGTGAAGAAGGCGAACGCATTGTAGAATCCATGTTTCATAGGTTTTTCATTCCCTTCTGTTATACCACCGATTATATTAAATATATTATCAAACGGGGATTGCTGCATTGTTGGATTATTATAAAACGATATCCTTTTAAAACTGGCCACTCGTTAGGAGTAATTCAAGGTAGATTTCAGATGAGATCATTGTTCAAAATTCTTCGGCTACAAAATCTGTTTTCGACATGTCGCATGTCGACAATTTCAACACAGACCAATAACCAAGAAAGGAGATCCGCCACTTTGTATGGGGCATTGGTACATAATTGTACATCAGTAAAACTTTTCGTCATCAGACATTAGTACATATACTACTATATAAAACATATTTCACTTAGTTGACGCGTGGGGTTCATGAAATATACTAATTTAAAAATTGTAATAATAAAGTCGTTTTTCCGCCATATTTTTTATATTTTCGTACTAATAGGCGCTAATTTAAAATTTACGGTTTGTAAAGTCTGTTTTTTTTCGCTACGGACTAAATTGACACATGCAAATGTCAATTTCCAAAATAATGATAGTATTAGTCTCTCTAGTATTAGTGTTGTACGATACCGGTTTTATGAATCGTTACTTTTTACTTTACCACATAATTTTATTATATTTGACACTTGACAAATCTTTTCAAAATTATGGTTACTATGGAGTATCACAGATTTAATTTAATCCTTCAAGGATCGTACGGCCACCGGCGGCGAGACACAATTGAATTTCAATTGTCATATTTTTCTCGTGTATGGAGATATTAAATTACGTATTGAACTAAGTAAACACGACAATTATTTATTTGTTGTTGAAGAATACGCAATAACAAGTTGCTAACAGGAACTACACAAGAAATAGGTCGATGTACTGTAGCTATCAATTCCATAAAAGCGAAAATACGGCGCCATTTTGAATACACTCCATTTGTCCTTCGAACTCCGAAATGCGATTTCACGGGCAAAAAACATGATACTGACTGTTTATTCATCATCCCTCCCTCCGCGCGTGAAGCGCAACAAAAGGGGGGGGGGTGGTTCGGGGGTCGAGGAATGTCCTCCTTCCCCGGGCCTATCTGCCCCCGAGACGTCGGGGGCGTGGTCCTTAACTGGAGATGCTGGCACGCAGAGGAACTCGCTGAAGGAGGCTTCATACAGTTTTTTTTTTTTTTTGTTTTGTTTTTTTCTCCTTTTTATTTTTTTTTAGCTTTTTAACCCATTACTTTGTTTTTTTTTTTTTTTTTTGTTTTTGGGTACATTCTTTTCACTCCCTCAGCTATTCCTCCGCGCGCCGCTTACAAAAGGTTGTATATGTTGACGTTGGCGATGGTAAGGGGCCACACGACCACGTCGTCACCTTGGCCTAAGCCTGACGGCGCAGCCGCGGTCCCGGGCGACGTCTCAAGTCCTCGACCGGGAGTCGAACCCGGTCGGTGGGCGGGGCTCGAACCCTCCCAATAATCTGCGGGTGGTTGGGGCCTGTCGACAGTGGTATGAGTGTCAGTGTAGGTGTATGTCTGGGCGGCCTTCACTGACAGCCTCGAGCGGACATAGGTCTTGTATAGCCGGATTTTGGTCCGGAGTGGCAGTCTCGATTGAAGAACGTGAAAACATGATAATGAACGCGTATTTGTACGCGTTCATTATGTACACACCGAAAAGTAAACAGAATCTCCAGCCGAAATGCCGAAGAAAAACGAATGTGTGACTTCGTCTAGTGACTCCCCAGCACTGGAAAATTATATTAAACATGTACCTAATAATTGAAGTTGAGAAAAATATGTGTACTCTAGGCCATATTGTCGACGACATTACCGACTGATTTATTATTGAAGTAGGTGATGACTCTGACGATTCGGCACATTCACGTACGGAGTCATTACCTGATTCTGATTATTAACTTGCATGTCAATATTAAGATTTTTAGACACTTAAAAAATAAGAGTGTTGCATTTATGTTTTTATAAATTCTATACATTAATCATACAGGTATGTACATTATATAGGCATGCCTATAGGTACATTGCGGGTGTCGCCACATTCTAAAATTTTAAAGACACATTTTTGTAATTACCTAATTTTTATATAAACCTCAAAATGTTAGAGGGTTCTCTGTAGGCACTGGTTTGACATGCAATAGTAGCAGTCGTATTTAGCATTTTTTCTTTACTAGCGCAGTTTAAAATGTTAACAAGATATCATGTAAATTAAAAGGCTAGGATCAGTAAACGTACTAAGTTGCAATAAATTTCCTTTTATTATTGATTTGTTGTTTTTTTTAAAGAAAAATGGAAAGAAAAATTTGACTTCAGGCGAGACTCGAACTCGCGGCCACTGGGAATCTAGTCCAGCCGCTCTGAAGTCAAATTTTTCTTTCCATTTTTCTTTAAAAATATATTTCACAAGCATGTGTTAATGCGAAATAATATAAAACAATGATTTGTTGTTGTTGATATTGTTTTTTTGTTTTCTGTTTTTGTTACTGTTATGAAACAATATGCAATTCCTTAGATGTCTAAATACGGAAACTTATAAATGGTCTGATGTAATTTTATTAAGACTGTTTGTAAGCAAATAAGGCTGTTTGTTTTCTTGAATAAAATAAAATAAAAATTATTACTGAAAAACGATACTAGATTGTAAATTACGTAAAGTTGCGGTAGTGGCACATCACTATTAATGATTCCCAAAAACCTAGCCACACAGCTTATGTCAATTTAGTCCGTACCGAAAAAAAGCAGACTGCAGATTGCTATTAACGCTATGAAAGTGATTTGTACACTAAATAATCACGCTTGTATCCACATATACCTACCTATGAGTGCTTTTCACTAAACACCGAGCACTTTTTTTTGGCAAACTCCAGTCTGCTTTTGCTGATTATAATAAATTGTTTACAGAAAAACTAACGAACACGATTAACTGACTTGAACAGAAAACTCTAGCACTACCTACGTATTCCAAATCGCAAAAGCACTCGAAATTCGTTTCAACAAGCACATAAACAAGCCAGTAGTCAAATCACAGAGAAGAGAAGTCACAGAACGCCAAGTGAATGACGTGACGTCAATCATCAATGACGTGACAGACATGAGGTGACATATCAAAGCATCAAAAAAGGATGTGTCAACCATGGACTTATTCATGGTGTCATAGGCGGCTGTCACAAAATATCGATGTTTAAGAATATCGATCCATTGATCGGGCCATTTAGTCTTTTGTGTTGATTTTAAAACCTAAATGAATGTATTTCAGTAAATCCTCATCTGGTTGTTGGCAAATTAAAATGAAATCTAACGTGTACTTTCACTTATTTTTCTATTTATTATGTAACCGATTTTTTTAAATATGATTAATCGATTCTTTCTGATACAATTATTATATCCTAAGCCATTACATTTCGTTACGTTCCTTTCTACGCCATCATAAATATCAAAAGTACAGATTTTTTCAAAAACTGTTTTAAATACTTTTCCGGTGGTTTTCAGTATAAAATTATACTGAAAAATTTACAGCTCTATGCGCACAAATTTTATGTAAAGTATTTGTTCATGTACAATCTATGTACCATTTTGGCTGATCTCCTTTCAATTTTGCTCGATTTTGACGTTTTTGACAATGACATTGACAAGTGATGACAACTAAAGACAACAGTGCATTTCCCAATATTGTTAGCCGACCGTGTTTTTTTAAATTCCGCTCACTAGATAAGAGATCTTGCTCGGTGCTATGCCGTTTACG
This sequence comes from Macrosoma leucophasiata, assembly GCA_036365455.1. NCBI lineage: Eukaryota > Metazoa > Arthropoda > Insecta > Lepidoptera > Hedylidae > Macrosoma > Macrosoma leucophasiata. Next base: position 7,185,225 of record JAWQUS010000002.1, on the reverse strand, counting down.
TTTGGGTCATGTGTGTTCTCCGGTTTTTATGCGAAATATTAGGATTAGGGACAGTTCTCTCTGCGAATGCGGTTTAGATGAAGGTTCCGTAGACCATATATTTTTTAATTGTTCTATAAATTTTCCTTGTACTCCCTTCATCCCCGTAGCATCCCCCGTCCTACTAATATGAAATCTTTGCTTAATTTAGTAACTTCACCTTTTGTATATAGATTAGCTAAATGTATACGTGTAAATAATATTAGAATTTAAACTATTTTTTTTTGTGTAGAATATTAATAACTCTTTACTTCGTCTATACTATCATCTAACTATAGTGATTGTGTTTGTTTTTGTTGTAGGTATCATCAGAGGATATAACTTCATTCACCAGACAATCTTCTAGTCCACCGATCAATTTCATTCATTTATTTCTTTTTCGTTTGTGTTTAATTGTGTGTCTCCAATTACTGGATTTTGGCAGAATTACCCTTAGTCTTGGGTAGTAGCCATTAATTATAATAAAGAAGAAGAAGAAGAACAGTGCATTTCAATCAAGAAGCTTGAAGGTAAAAATGGAGTCCAAACTCCAAACAAAAGTTTCAGTCAAATACCTACATATCTCTATCCACCTCTTGGGGGGCCGACCTCTCTTTTTAGTGTTATCTGTGGTATTGCTATCTTTTTATTTATATCTCCTACGAAACTTTGTGAAAGAAACATCACAGTTACAGAATTACATGATAAACATTACTGCATAATTTATTTACAACTTATTAAATGTATTCAATTAAGTGTTTTAAGAATTATTAATGATATATCTCACATTGACTATTTTGAGTTAGTGTATCGGTTGAAATTATACACCGACTTATATGGACTGTACGAAAATACATAGCACGGCAACATTGAATCTGCTTATCAGTAATGTCAAAACCAGATCGGTCTAATATGGCCTTAGACTAAGTACCTATAGACGTAGCCATGTTCGCCATATGCTTTGTGGAAGTGAGACAGTCATATACAAAGAACATAAGAAAGTTGAAATAGAGCATCGTATCTTTTGTCCCTTACGGCGTGCCGGTTTATGCTTGGCGAACTTCACGAAGTTAGCCAAACAAATATCTGTCATCGCAATTACTGTAATAGATAACCTATCGTATAAGCATTTATTTATTGTTTTCGACGTATATCGGCGATTATTAATAAGTTTTTGGGTATTTATAAGAAAAAGACTCAATTAGTTAAGTGATTAGTGTATAAGGTGTGCAGTAAAATAGGAGGTTGCGTATTTTAGCCTGTATAAACCGTACAGAAACGAGGCCTCTAAACGACATCACTTTTAATTCGTAAGTAAACAGATAGTAGTAAATAATTTATGTCTATTGAACAAAATACACGTTGAAGCATATAACTCTTGATTATCAATTCAAAATAAAGCGCATTTCTCATGAAATTCTTGATTTTCATTCAACGTAATCCCACATACTCATTTTGTGTTTTCCCACATACAATGTGAACTGCAAGCTTGTTTGCCACTTCCATTACATTAAAAAAATGCGATTTACCACAATTCTAAATATATATATATATATATATATATATATATATATATCGGCACGGACGTATTATTAGTTTCATCGTCCGACATAGTGGGCGTATAAAGTGGGTAGTCGAGCAACGAAACAACGAATTACACAATTAATTACACTCGCAAGTCACTGTACACAACCACAACACAATATCAGACCGAAACGACAGAAACAGTTCCTAGCTTGGAGGAGAACTTATCACGAGAACGATCAAATGGTAAGTGAGCCTTGATCCGACCTCCCGCCAACGGCTAGGCTCTGTTGTAGCACGAAGTTTTTTTTTTTTTTTTATGTAATGGAAGTGGCAAACAAGCATGCAGTTCACATTGATGTTAAGTGATGACTGCAGCCTATAGACACCCACACAAAGACCAAGGTCAAAATGCAAATGCGTTACCACTCCTGAGGCCTAAGGTGTTATGCCTCTGTGCCGGAAATTACAGGGCCGTACATTACCACCTGACCGGAACACGATAGTGCTGAACACTACCATTTAGCGGCAAGTAAATCAGGTAATGCGGTGGTGCCTACGCCCGCGAGCTCCGTCACTGGAGCTCTACCACCAGTGAAAATATATCTATATATCTATATATAATAAACTTTGTTAAACACTCTTAAATTCATAATTTTTACTTTACATTTTGTCTTAAAGTTTGGGATTCATTGATAAATGCTTCATTATCGACAAGATTTTCATTCTTTTCCTATGCTCGGTTTCAATAAATTACTACGTAGGTAGGCTTACATAGCTTACTATCCGTTATAATTTGACATTTCATCCATACATTAACTCTCACAATCAACCGTTTCTAAATATACGTACGGAATAGTACGGACGTTGGTAAGTTATTGGAACCAGGCCCTAGTAATGCCATCTTACCAGAAAGAAGAAGGTTTTAATAGACTGTTATAATGGGGATGTTCGTATCAACTGAGATCTTCGAAATCCTTAACTACCACAGAGACAGATCATCTTAAGCCTTAGGGGTGGCAATGCATCTGCACATTTACCACTGGTTTTTGTGTAGGTGTCTTTAGGCTACAGTCGTCACTAAACATCCGTGCTGCGTGTTTGTCACCTTCGTTACATAAAAAAAATATGTATGTGTAGTTATGTTTTATGTGTCAAAATTGTGGGATTTTTATCATAAAGCAATCGATAGCGTGCACGGGTGTAGGAAAGTGATTTAATGCAATGTAAAGTGTTTTTACGTGCTCCTCCGAGACTTCATAAGAAGATCCTACTCCCCATTAGTTCACTGGACATCCCATCAACTTCCTTAAGGAATCATCTCATCATCGCGATCGTCATCCTGCATAAATATATTCATTCACTGTTAGAGATTTATGAAATGAGCAGTTGTATGTAATTATAATATTACTTGATCAATAGCGTTATAGTCTATAGCTGTCTCTTTGCCAAACGAAAAGAAAAATTAAAACATTTTGTCATCTTAAATAAAAATCACAGTCATGTCCCAGGAAAATTGTAACTTTATGGTCACCCTACATAGAAAGAGACGGCCTGCCCCCAGAGAGAGAGATAGCTATATTTAGGTTTACTTCAAATAGGTATGGCTTGTGTGGTCTCCATTTTTACCTACAAGCTTCTTGATTTCAATGAATGCTTACGTAGTTGCCATTAATCAAAAGAAAGAAAGAAGGAATGAATGCTTACACCTCTCGTTATTTTAAAAGCTCCATATTTTTTTGGTCACATGAACTCGGTTTCTTCGGAGCGAAAACGACCAATTACTACGGGGTCCGTTTAGCTCACAAAAGTATTATAATACATATATTATTATGTATATTTACTGATATAATTGGGTACATATAGTTTACATTGATGTTAAGTAATAGGTACCTACTGTAGCCTATAAAGACATAATAAAACCGGGGAACGTTGCCACCCCTGAGACCTTAGTGCCTATGCCTCTGTGACAGTTTTAAAAGGGGTCAATTCTCTGATGGTGAGCTTTTCGAGGGTTTCCTTCGATTTCACCATGATGCCTTCTTCGAAGACCAATTTAGTGGGACGGGACCACATGGGAAGCACCAGCCTTCAAAAAGATCGGTTCACGTAGTCGAAAGCGCTGAGCTAGGTAACAAATTAAAAAAAATGCAATAGTATTTGCGGAGAACCGCCTCCGTATTTTGAATTTGTTTAAAAATCGGGCAAGTGTGTGTCGGACTATTTATACATCTATACAAATAAATAAAATTGGAGTGTCTGTTTGTAATATTAAAATAACCGCTTTTTACTAAATGCACATGTAGATGAGGCACGAGAGGTTTGTCAGGACCGGGATATCTGGCGCTCTACACTCTCTGCCTACCCCGTTAGGGACCTGGCGTGAAGATACGTACATACAAACTAAGTGCATATTATGTAAAAACTAAAAAAGTACCTACTTAATGGATTTACTTCAAATTTTGCATGAATATTAATAACAGGTCCGGTCAACATATAGGCTACATACCTATTATCACGCTATCACCTACGGGGGAAGAGCTGTGAATCTTTAAAATCGTAGGAAAGTCAAAGCAGTACATAGATTTTTTTGTTTTAAAGAATTCTTGGGGCGTTATTGGTCTACTATCGATATCGAAGCTAAATATAGTGTTTGTTTGACGGTTATTGTTTGTCTGTATGTATGTCCGGGCTAAACTCAAAAAGTATTTACTTAATGGATTTATTTCAAATTTTGCATGAATATCTGGGAATTTTCAAGGACACCGCGTTGGATAGGGTTTTTACCAAATAATGGCGAATGCTATTTCCTGCGGTTGTTACTTCACACGGTTCGAGGCCCAACGTCTTTCGCTTTTCTGAGGATATTTGATGGCCTGGAGTATAACACGTCACCTTCTCGACGGTGATCAAAACCGGTGGGATGACACCCTCGCGGAAGCAAGCGTCAGTGACGGAGAAGATTTTCTACGAGCTTTGAGACACGTGCTACTGGAGACGAAGTCGAAGTAACTGATGAACGCATGCTGAACACCTGTCTTAGTTCACTTCAAGATGTGGTCATTTCTATCGGCGGCAATCCACTGATCGAATATGGGTTACCAGCTCCCCAATCATCACCGCATCAAGACTGTAGAAATCGGGAGTAACGCTTAGATAAATTAGGATCCGGGCGAAATTACCATATCGCTTTGTTCTCTTCAGAGCAAAAACAAATGTATGATACCGTCCTTGAAAGCGTTGGGCAAAACCAGGGTAAAATGTTTTTCTTGGATGGAACAGGTGGTCTGGCGGACCAGGAAAAACATTTGTTACCACTGGCATACTTGCAGAGGTCAGAGGGCAAGGCATGCTTTGATGCATTGTCAGTCCTGGGGGCCGACCGCCTAACTCAAATGCTTTCGTTTAGCTTTCGATTATGACAACATCTTTTCGTGGAAGATTCGTCGTTCGCAAGAGCAAAATGTTTTAATAGGCGGTACGAAACGGACATAATAATGTCCTAAACGAAAGCATTTTGTCTTTATGTGGGTGTCTATAGGCTGCATTCATCACTTATCATCAATGTGAACTGCATGCTTGTTTGCTTCCTTTATTACATAAACAAGTCCTTTCATTTGTTTCCTTAAATCTTAATATTATTCTTAATCTATATATAAAAAAATATTACAAAATTCTTACAAACTTAAAAAAGGATTACATATTTGAGTACATAAATAAAACTATTTTTATGGAACCCTTGAAGCCTTGTATATCAATGACATCATCACGCCTTGAATTTCGAACACTATATTTTATAACTACTCGAAATAAAAAAACAGAGTTATAACTTACAAATAATTTATTGGTAGCTAACCACGTCGTTTTGGTATACATCCAAAATTAGTTTTAGTATAACCAATGGCACACTTCGGAGAATAAAATCCGAAACGAAAGCCCAAATCAGTTTCTTCAAGAGCATCAATATTTGAGGAATCGTCGAATACGATGGTGCCATCATTATTTATTCTGGATGTCGTCAACTCTGGATGGCTTGATCTGAGTCCCTTGAATGTTGCTTCTTTACATCCTGAAAAAACTCGAATATAACCAATGGCACACTTGGAAGGATTATTGCCGAAACGGGTGCCCAAATCAACAGCATTAATTTGTGAGGAATCGTCGTCGGAAGGAAATACGATGGCACCATCACCATTTATTCTGGATGTCGACAACACTGGACGGCTTGATCTGAGCCTCTTGAATGTTGCTACTTTACAAACTACACTTGTTAACACTAACAAACACAACAGAAGCGTTAGAGATGAAGACATTTTTTATTTAAAAAATTTTAAGATGCCCTACTAACAATGCGGTGGGTACCAATGGTCTGTTTAAAGTGATTACGAGCGCAACGTTCATGCAAAAATTGTGAACAAACAGGATATTATTATAATTAACATGAGTAACTAACTTAGGGCCAATGCACACCTTAGACAAAACTATCTAAAAATAGACTCGCACAACAGATAAGTCTGTATTTAGATAGTTCTGTCTGCGACAGGCGGCAGACTTTAGACAAAACTGTCTATAGACAATTTTGTCTTGGATGTCTAGTTCCTAATGTGCGCACCTCCATAAGTTTTGGGAAGTGTTAGTTTGTATTGTCTAAGGTGTGCTCTAGCCCTTATAGTGATTATTTTTAGACAGTAAGGTTCGGTTGCACCATAATACTTGTTAATGTTACGGTTATTGTCAAATGTAACAATAACAGTTACATTGAATTTAACATTTAGGTACTGCAGAATGCGTTGTACAAGTGTATTTTTGTCATTGTTTACTGTCAACCCTAGTAAGATGACAGATTCCCTTATCTACTGACAGATAATAATTTTGAGGTTAACTTTAGCGTTAATCAGTGCATCTAGATCAATTACTATTAAATTGATGATGAATGATTTTCGTCATTTAACTTTATCAATATTAAATGATGAAATGTGTTAAAGTTAAAGTAAGCCTTCAAGTAAAATGATGCAATCCAGCCTTAAACTAGTAGGTACTTATTTGCGAGGATTCAAAGGAAATTTGGTGTATCCATTGATATTTTTAAAGACAATAAAAAGTGCGGCATTAAATCTATGTAGACAAAAATTGTGGTAATAATGAAAAGATTAATTTCACTTTTGATATAAGTTTCTATTCCCTTTAATAATTATATTCTTACTTACCTACTTACTATCTACATCATAGATTTATTATCTACTTCGTTACATACTCGTTTCTGTCGGTAGTAATAAGGCAGTAGTTTACCGGACTGTCAAGAAAGGATTTTTATATCGGTAGGTTACTATCAATAATTCGCCATGCCAAGAGTACGAATGTTGCGTCAAAAAAATAACACCGGTAGACCGATATGTTAAACACTCTATCGCTCACTACCGGGTATCGAGAACCGGTTAAATTTTTCATAACCGAAATATTCCGGGATTTTTGGAAACTTCGATAGGTTATTTACCTATTAAATGTTATATTGTTTTAAATTTAAGATGTGAAATAACATGTTTACGTAAATCACCATGACAACACGGGTTTGAGTCCGCGAGCTAGCTCGCGTGAGATCAGGACTTTTAATATAATTTTTATATTCTTTTTCAGTATTCAGTACTTCCAGTGCAGAAGCTTGAGTGCATAAGTACCACCGCATTATGGACATGGACTAAACTAGGCTTAGATATTGTATCTATCTATACTAATATTATAAAGCTGTCATGTCTGTTGCGTCATGGCTGCTGTCTGTATGTCATGAAGTGTCAAATAAGCATACAGATAACATTGACTGTAAGTAGTACCTATCGGGCTTCGCCCTCCCACGCGAACTACTTCCCAGCGCCTCGCCGAGAGCGCGTCGAGACGATGACACAAACGCTAATGAAGTCTCTGTCCCTGTCCCACGTATTCGGATACGCCACCAATTGGTAAGCTCGGGTAACTTCGCCCACCTACACCACTGGCGGTCGGGTTCAATCCCCGACCCAGAGTAGCATCTCTCCCTGAGGTAGCGATCGCAATGCCTGGCTAAGGCTAATGAGACGTTGCGTCGCTGCAACCTTGTGTCGGCACTCCACAGCCGGTGTCTAAACCAAGAAAGGTGGAACACGCCCCCGTCGTAATGGGGGCAGATCAAGCCCGGGCAAAGAGGACTACCTCGTGGGCCGCACCGGTTATCAGTAGATGAGGTCATCACTACTAGTATCTATCCACATCTTGATGAAACACAGATTTCAATGTTGTCACGTAAGATGTTTTTAATTTGTGCTGGAAATTACAGAGCCGTACATCACCACTCGACGGGAACACGAAAGTGCTGAACACTGCCATTTAGTGGCAAGTAGTTAATGTGGTAATGTGGTGGTGCTTATCCCCGCGAGCTCCGTTACTGGAGCTCTACGACCAGTAAAATTCTAAGCGCGTTTCTGCGTTTGTTCTGAGAAATGAGTTTAATAAAACGTATTTTAGCTTAAAATTTGCTAAATGAATTTTTGAGTTTGAGTTTGAGTTTGATAACTGCTATTACTTTTACGTAGGCGTTTTGATGTTTTCTCAATAGCAATACTGGCCGTAGAGATATAGCAAAAAAAGATTGAGATTTAGTTATTTTTTTTTTAATCTACGCACGTTTATTCTCTCCTAGCGCCATCTAGTTTTACTATAGATTGTTTATTGGAAAAATACTGAGTGACGACGTCGCGGTCGGCATAAGGGCGGCCACACTAAACTGCGATGCGATGCGATGCGATGCGATGCGATGCGATGCGATGCGATGCGATGCGACGCCGCATCGCAGGCGATGCATTCGTGCGAGCTCGCAGATATTGGCAATGCGATGCGAATTTGCATAACTGCGGGAGCCCTAGTCACTTAGGTACTGACATAGAGCAACACGGGCCACCGGCTCCGATCCGCCGCGGTCCGTGTTGCTATATGGGAACCGATATCGGGTTTATAAAGGGCATGGCGACACAGTTGAATCGAGTTACAACGCACTGACCTAGGTTTTCCTATGTTTTCCTATCAACTAAATATATAAACTGAACATGTAAATATCGCTTTCATATCCGGTAAATAGAATTGTATAAATTAATTTGCATTATAAAGGGTCGGAGGATGTAAGTATTCTTATATTTACCTAGATATTAAGCTCAAAATTGTCATTAGTTAAACTACTCTTAAGTAATGATTATGTATACATACCGGTATCTAAACATTTATCTTTTTTTTTTATGAAATGGAAGTGGCAAAAAAGCGTGCAGTTCACATTGATGTTAAGTGATGACTGCAGCCTATAGACACCCACACAAAGACCAAGGGCAAAATGCAGATGCGTTACCACTCCTGACGCCTAAGGTGTTATGCCTCTGTACCGGAAATTACAGGGCCGTAAAATAGAAATTTAAGATTAAAAATCATTTTTTTTAAATTTTAAATGAATTGAGTTATTATAAAGCAGTACCTAATGCTGCTAGTTCGCATAGTGAAAATCAGTTTAATTATTGAAAGTAAAGTGATAAAGCGGATAGTACTGAATTGTATTGGCAGAAGAGTAGTTAAAGCAGTATCGTATCCCGGTCCGAACAGTTTCTTCCTCATTCTTCTATGCCATCTATGCCGGTGTAATCGAATAGGCTGTCTTTGGCAATATACGACTCTTTTTTTATGCCAAACCCTGTGTTTTTATTTCATTATCCGCTAGATTACCCATCTACAGACGGCCACAAACGCGAATTACATCTTGGCTTAGGTATGGAAAAGACACACAGAAAACACTAACTAGATGTCTGACTGAAGAAGAACACCATGACAAGAGGATACCTATTTTATACTAGTGGTAGAGCTCTAGTGACGGAGCTCGCGGGCGTAGGCACCAACGCATTACCTCTATCTGCCGCCAAATGGCAGACGTGTTCAGCACTATCGTGTGCCGGTTAGGTGGTAATTTATGGCCCCGTAATAACTATGCAGACATAACAACTACTGGTTTTTGTGTAGACGTCTATAGGCTACAGTCATCACTTAACATCAATGTGATCTGCATGCCACTTTGCCTCTTTCTTAACATAAAAAACCTATGTTTATATAGCGGAATGTTCCGACCTAGGAATCGAACCCTGGATCCCAGCGTAGCAGTGATGGCCTGCTACCACTAGACTACGGAGGCAGTTATTAAAATTACTTGCTCGTAATAGATAACATAAGACAATAATTCGTATAAGTTTTACAAAATAAAGCGGACGCAGATATGAAAAGATGTCTGTCGCGAACAAGAGATGAATAGACCGTCACAATAGAGACACACAAGTGGATATTTTTATTTTAACATCGATAATGACCTGTTTACCGTCCCACGTGGACGTATCATCGGAAGCTTTGTGTTCATGGTTCCATGAGATATAAACTAAACATGTTCTGTACCGGAATTGAACAAACGAAACTCCTTATAGATTTATTATGTAAGAAGAAAGAAAGTAAAATATTTATTGGTGCAGCCGACATACCAATATCAGGTACTGCATAGAAGAAAAATAAATAGAAAAATAACATTTAAAATATAAGTATGTAACAAAAAAAAACTTAAGAAAAGGCTTGACAATATTTACACAAAAAAAATGTGTGTGTGTCTTGTCGTCTGTATGGCACTAGGTAAAAGTTTTCTGTGAACCGGTTTTGATTCTTGCACAATAAAATCTAGTCTTTGATAGTATATCAATACCTACCTATACAACGTGTAACAGGATAAAATGTACAACCCGAGACTAGTTTGTTCAGAATCGATAACCGAATCGATTTCAGGTATTTTTGATATAGGTAATATAATATGTTTCATAATTAATTACAATTAAGGAAATTATGGTCACCCTTTTGGTGAACAGTCAAGCCTAACGTCTATCCAAAATAAAATGCATGCAATAGTCTCAACAAGTTTATTAGAACTCGTTGAGCACGTCTCAACGAGTTCTAATAAAATTGTTGAGACGACTTGCTGAGACTTCAAAAAGCACGTAATAAAATAAAAACGTAAAAAGCTAGTAGCTATAGCTATAAGAAATAGAAACCTATAAGATTATTTTTCACTATTTTATTTCTTAAATTATTATTTATAATCATGCATACAATAGTCTCAACAAGTTTATTAGAACTCGTTGAGACGTGCTTTATATTATAAATAATAATTTAAAAAATAAAATAGTGGAAATATTATTACTAGAAAGTGTTAAATAAGGGTACGCAGGTTACACTACATCACACTGCAATAGTGTGAGTAGGTTCGTGTTTTTATGTGCGGCCGTATTTAAAGGTAAGATAAGTATACATAGGGTGCTTACCGTTCGTACTAATTGAGGACAACTTATTTCTTAAATAATAAATATTAAATACATAAACATGTAATTTCAGTTCAAGTATTATGAGTATAACTCGATTTTCTAATCGGGGTTTGAGAGAGTGTGCATTATTCCCGTTATATCTGGTACATTCCCCTTATGAGGAGGCTTTGGTCCAGCAGGGATCATCTTTCGGTTGATATGATGATGATGATGATGATGATGAAAGAGTAACATGAAACCAAATAGTAAGAAATAGTCACATTTTTCTTTATAGGGAAGGTCTATTTATAAAGACGGTTATAATGCCAATCGCTAAATAAATAAAATTGAAGTGTCTGTTTGTGATATTAAAATAACCGCCTTTTACTAAATGCATATGTGTCTATACACGGTACATATACCAGTACATTTTTTTTTACAATTTTTGTCTGTCCGTCTGTTTGTTCCGGTTAATCTTGGGAACGGCCGTACCGACTTGGACGGGACTTTCAATGCCAGATAGCTGCTGTAATAAGGAGTAACTTAGGCTACTTTTATACAAGCTGCGCCCTCGACTTCGTTCGGGTAGTACTGAACAATCATAAATTCTCACGCGGACGGAGTCGCGGGCACAGCTATACGATATAAAACATCATGTTATTGGCATAATAACATTAATAGCTAATACTTTTAATGATCGCATGTATCACGTAGTCTATTTCTGTTTAATGAGAGTTATTTGGAAAAGTTCCACAACGACAATACTTGCCGAACGAACTGTTCTTTAAAAAACATCCAGTAATTAACGGTGTAAGAATAACTGTGAAATGTTTCGAGGGAGGAATTTTTATGTTTTCACTTTGACATAACTTTTACGGTATAGTATACGTATGTATGTATATATCTTCATATCTTCACGCCAGCTCCCTACCGGGGTAGACAGAGTGTGTAGAGCGCCAGATATCCCGGTCCTGACATTCTCTTCATACATGCACGCCGATTCCTAAGACTTTTGACCGCAACATCAGACCCAACTCGACCTATTTGGTCATGGTAGGTTAGTCTTCGTCTTCTTGGGCCTCTGCAACCAACTCTACGGTATAGTACCCAGCAAGAAATATTGTATATCGAGTTTACAAAAGAGACCATCGGCTAGTTTCGACATCGTAGAGCGTTATCTCTGCTACACACTGCCTATATAAGTACTGATAATCTAGTATTGGTTAAAACTTGATCAAAATGGTCAACAGACGTCACATAGGTAAGGTTCGAAAGAGATAACGCTCTACTGACTCGAAATAAGCCGAAGTCTCCGTCCTAAAGTTGTTACATTATTTCTTATTGAAATAAAAAAATATATACACATTCGAATGAGAATAGATTCTCAGGGATACATTTTATTTAAATTTAATTAAGGTGGCAAACAATCATGCAGTTCACTTTGACGTTAAGTGATGACTGCCGTCTATAGACACCCACACAAAGACCAGAGGTCAAAATGCAGAAACATTGCCACCCCTAAGAGCTTAGTTGTTATGTCTCTGTGATAGTTATTACGGCGCCATTCATATAGGTTTTCGTACAATTAATGAATTTCCAACATATATAAATACCACAGATTTCTTATATGTTTTCCTCTAATTTATAGCTAAATTTTTTTTTTATTTTTTAGGCTGCGTTCTTTTGGAGATAAAAGCTAAGGGAATGATCAATTTTTGCCTTTTTATTGAAAAAAAAAACAAACAAAACGTATAACATTAAAATTTCAATAATAGTGCTGAAATATATTTAATGTTTTCTAACACCTTATGTTTCAAAATTAAATAAATATATACAAAGCAATACTTCAGCTATTATGCACCTTTTATTAAAAGAGGATATTATCCGTGTAACATTATATCCGTGTATCACACGCACATGGCAGTGTGCGTACAGAGACGACGTCCTTGAGGAATTACAAGACGGGGCCCCGAAAAAGATAAACAATGGACCTCAATTAAAGGTGCCCTTGATTCTACAAACGTGTGCCGACCACGCTCTCCCGTGCCCATTTGTCAATTGATTCCCGATATAATGAAGGTACATCGTTACATTCGAGCGAGCTGTCAGAGGCGGTCTCCCAGTTCGGTATAGATTTCTGGAGGGTGTGAGTGTGGAGACGCGGGGGTATCGAGCGTGGTGCTGCGTGCGCAGTCACTGCTTGTTGTCATCTCGCCCGCTCCAGAGCCTCCGCGGATCTAGCCGCTCGCCTCCGGCCTACTTGCGTGCTATTTGATAGCGCCACGCGTCTGTGTGAACCTTGTTTATATTGGGCTAGATGCCACTTTAAAATAATTAATTCTTACTACACGAGACCTTCCGTCCTGACACACCGCCAACTGACACACAATCAACGATTTTATCGTCTCAAATACTAAATATTTCACTGTTTAATTTGAGCAATCGAACTAAATTACTTTTCTTTGATTATACATTCAAATTGACGCTTTTAGAGGCTCTCGTTTTATATCATTTGATGAGAACGAAAACTGAATGAATAAGGTAAATACATAATCAAACAGACGGAATCGGAGAGAAATGTGATATTAAATAGAATATTTTAGTAGGTCTAATGAAAAGCATGAAAATCAGCGCGCCTGTGAAATCACCCTAAGAGAGTTTTCCACAACTCACTAACACCGTTTCACTGCTCGTAGCCACGCAAGTTTTCACGCACACACGTGTTCGTAGCAAAATAAGCGCCTGTAATTCAAGGCGCGCCGGCGAAACGTAGCGTCGTCTCGCTCTCGCGCAGCCCCCTGTCCTATTTCAACAGGTTTCGCCTTTCAGGCGTTGCAGTGGCAAACGCGTGCCTCTAGTAACACAGCACAAACAGCACGGGGAACACACGTCGTATTCGAAAACTGAAAACACAGTTTCACTGACAGTTCCGTTATTACCTGACATTCGTCGCCGTCCTCCGAGCTATGGCGGGCTATCGCGTTTTGTGAAATGGACCGACACATTTCGCGATAGATATAACTATTTATAAATGAATACGATGTGACGGCGTGTGTTCAGTGGGTAGCGGCTCTCGTGGAAATATCGCGTCCCGCGAATCGCGTAAAAATTCACGTGCAAAACATGGAAACCGAAGTTGACTGTGCCAAAAACAGTTATAAAATAAATCCTTTGTAAAAATTATAATTTCGCGATGTGCTATCTATGTGATGTTACAGTGAATTGAAATGGTAATCGCCAATGTCAAGGAAAGTTAACAACGATGTAAAGTTTTGCTCGTTATCAATGTGTACCTCTTCAGTGTTGTGAAAATAGCTTAGTCGGTAGTGTTAGGCGCGAGTGTAGCAGCGATGTAGGCGAATGCCAGCTGACATTGTCGTAGACTGTAGAAGTGACCATGGTTGTGATAAATTAAAAGAAAATTACAATGTGCGTTCGATTCTGTCCCTTCCATGGTATATGGAAAGACTTATCTACTAAGACTACTAATAAAATTCGGTTGTTATACTCTCGTAAGTTGTGAGTAAACACTAAGAAATTAAATATATTTATACAATAGAGGAATTGTAAAGAAAATATATAAGTATAGCAAATGTTAGATACCTGTTCTAGTGTTCATGTTTCTATTTTCGATTTCAAAAGTAATAAAGGATAAATCTTGTGTCGCATTCAGAAACTGGCTTTCACTCTATAATTTCCCATGAGGTTGTGAATACTACAATAAGCGGACTGAAGGCAAAAACTTTGAGCATTATCATTCAGATGTGATCGTGTATTGGGAATACGCTTCTATCAGTGAGTGATATGGTGACGGAATTTGGACGCTTAGCTGTATCAGTCGGCGTGGAAATTCATTGAAATATTCAAACAGGTACGTACAATATGAATCACGTATGTTTGTATACGCTTATCTCCATAACTGTGAATTATAAGTTTATTGGATCCAGCTTAAATGAAAGAGTACTCTTGAAGCCGATCGGTGTGATTGTTGAAGAGTGCTTATGGTTTATACGAAATATCATTATTCGTTCAATCAAAAGAACAATCTTCTATTATGTATCCTGTTACCTATCCTCTAGGAATAAATAATTGGCAAGAAATGTTCATTATACTTACTTATTTTCCTTTGTTTTCAATTTTCAAACCACTCAATGCAGTAGTACCTTAAGTATTTTGTTCAAAGTGTCATTTAATTTTATTGTACCAGGAAACTCAACTTCACGCCTGTGTGCCCCGAAGAGGTAGGCAGTGGTAAATGCAAACATCCACCTATTCGCTGGTTACGTTTTGGCCCATCGTAAAAGATAGCAAGCCTATTGACATATCCAGAACATCCGGTATCCGAGACTGACGCAGGGCAACTTCCAGATAATGGATGAATCCTAATAGTAGAGATAAAGGTTCATCCACCTTTATCTCTGATAGACCTCACTGCGACCCGGGGATAGAATCCAGAACCCCGGCCACATCGCGGATACTCCGCCAAAATTCCATACAAACGCTTAATTTGGTCTCTATTACACAGACATCAATCAGTGACGTGTATTTACACGTGCACCTGTATACGTAGCACGTAGAAAATACCAACCGTCGCCCATAAGAGGGGAGGAGGTTGGGTGATGCGGGGAAATCGGGCGGGACGTCGAAGTGTCCATTCTATAGGTAGTATTATTACATATTTTCTGCCCCAGCGTAGCGGTAGTAGCCTGTTACCACTAGACTACCGCGGCAGTTACTACGGGTAGGGTACCGAGGGAGTAGGCACCACCGCATTACTTAACCTATCTGCCGCCAAATGATAGTCTTCAATATTATCGTATTCCAACTCGATCTTGAGAGTCGAAGTAATTATAATCATAATGAGTAATATACGGAATAATATACGAAAAATATACGGAACTCATTTCAGAGTCTTTCAATAAATTAAATATGAATTGATCTAGTAATTGTAGCTGCATTGTTATGACTGATGCATACTTTATCAGGTCGGCGTCATTTGTCCGACACGTCGATTATCACAAATAGACCTGCCGTTGACAGACGAATGGTATAAAGCTCGGTTTACACTGTTATTATTACAGCTACTTGTTACATGGGCCAAAAAAAAAAGCCGGCGAGTCGTGGGTGTTTGCATGTATGATTGAATGCATGCATTTACCTCGGCCTACCCCTTCGGGGACAGGCGTGAAGTTACGTTTTTATACAATATTATCATTTGTGGAGGAATTAAGTGTTGTTTTAGGCAAATAAAAATTATATTTGTGGTTGCATAGTAATGGCTGATGCATACTTTATTAGGCCGTAGTCATATCTCCTACATGTCGATTATCACAAATATACCTGCCCTTGAAATAATAAGTTCGTTAAATCGTCTATTACGTTGAAAAAAAAAACAACAAATAAAATAACATTGTTCTTAATTGTTATGGTTATGATAAGGAGTAGAATTACGCGAGTATCTTTAATGTAACAGTTAAATATTACGCATTATATTTATATGTATCTATGTATCTTCACGCCAGGTCCCTAACGGAGTAGGCAGAGAGTGTAGAGCGCCAGATATCCCGGTTCTGACAAACCTCTCGAGCCTCGTCTACTTTCATCATTCTCTTCATACATGCACGCCGATTCCTAAGACTTTTGATACCACCATCAGACAGAACTCGACCTATTTGGTCATGGTAGGTCAGTCTTGGTCTTTCTGGGCCTCTGCAACCATCCAAATTCGTATTGTATATCTGTTTAGTCATTCGCTCATTCGACTTTCTTTCTATATGCCCGAACCATCGGAGCATGCCTTCTTCATTTTTACACCGATACTATCATTCACACAAAGCCTCTTTCTTACATCTTCATTACGAACGCGATCGGTGAGTGATACACCGCAGATCTTGCGCAATGATCTCATCTCGACCGCGTTCAACTTACTTTCATGCTCTTTCCTGCATACCCAGCTCTCGCTTCCATATAAAAGCGTTGGATATATTTTATTTTTAAAGAAAAATGGAAAGAAAAATGTTTCTTTCCATTTTTCTTTAAAAATAAAATATATTTCACAAGCATGTGTTAATGCGAAATAATATAAAACAATTAAAAGCGTTGGAGTAAGTACAGCATTATGTACGGCTAGTCGAGCTCGCTGGCTGAGATGTTTTGATTCTAGCAGCTTACCCAACGCTCCATTCACGCAATTCCCAGCAAGCACTCTTCATTCTATGTCAGTGGTGTACCTACCATCCTTATATATCTGCACATATAATAAGACAGTAAAATTTGAGTGTCGCTACATTAAATATTTTTCCAAAAAACTAATAGGGGGCGATTAAAAAAATTATTTAAAAGTCAAAGGTACAGCTCCAGTGACGGAGCTCGCGGGCGTAGGTAGGCACCACCGCATTATCTAATATACTTGCCGCTAAATGGTATTGTTCAGCACTATCGTGTTCCGGTCAGGTGGTAATTAATGTACGAGACCCTGTAATTTCCGGCACAGAGGCATAACACCTTAGGCCTCAAGAGTGGTAACGCATCTGCATTTTGACCTTGATCTTTGTGTGGGTGTCGATAGGCTGCAGTCATCACTTAACATCAATGTGAACTGCATGCTTGTTTGCCACTTTTATTACATAAAGAAAAACTTGATATTTAGAAATTTACCTTTACAATGTACTCGTATATTAAAACCACCTTTACTTGGTTGATTTAGGTTTTAATTGTATAGCTTTTAGATAACTAGATTTTTCTCCAATATTCATTATAATTTATAATTGCATATAATGCATATTATAATGTGCCTATATTATAGGCACAGTATACTGTGATATAGGTAAGTAATCCATCCACAATAAATCCAAAATTAAATTTATTTATACAAATTTAACTTGTTTTTTTTCGTTACCTATTTGAATGCCTACGACCCGGTTATATTCGATGGGTCGCGAGTTCGATCCCCACGCCGGGACAATTATTTGTATGGCCTACAGATATTTGCTTCGGGTCTGTGTGTTTGTGTATGTGTTGTGGGTGTGTATAACGGCACCCACGTCACACGTTTATACCTAGTGTGGGGCTGTGAGTGTAAGCGTATAAAAAATACTTTTCGTGTAAATAATATTTTATTTTTGATCGAAATCGAAGCAGTTCCCAATTTTTCGAATATCATATCCGGAATGTTAGAATTTTACTCGTAAACATGTCAAATACAGTTCACTTACTCGACAACTTCATAAAATCCCATCGTTCAGTCGTATATAATAATATGTACCAATTTTAGACACGAACCTGTTAAGTGTGAGTCGGACGCCTGTGTATAGGGTTCCGTACAATTTAGAGGTTTCTCTTGTAAACTTATTATCTTATGGACTTAACAAACATTTTCTTGTAATCTTTTATTTTTCACTTGCTGTCCCGGCAAACTTCGTATTGCCTGACAATTAAATAATGTGTCTAAGGTTTGTTAGATACGGACTATTTGTATGGGAAAATGAAATTGTGTTTTACTATTTCCCTTAAATTTCTTCATATTTACTTACCTTTTAAACCTTCGCTGAACTTCCAAAAATCATTATAAACCATAATTGCCCAAATCGGTCAATCTGTTCTCGAGTTTTAGCGAGACTAACGAACAGCAATTGATTTCTATATATATAGATAAAGTGCAAATATCCCGTTCATATTGAAAGTAAGTAATACTGTAGAATAAAAATACCTAAAAATCAGAGATTTCTATGAAGATACGTTGCCACTCCTGAGGCTTAAGCTCTTATGCCTCTGTGCCAGAAATAACAGGGCTGTGAATTACCACCTGACCGGCAAACGATAGCCCTGGCCACTATCATTTCGCGGCATGATCTAGTATCAGTAAAGAATAAAGATCTATTGGTTAAGTACAAATCTCTGTCTTATTTTAATTTTAGGCTCAGTAGTTTTGCCGATATAGTACCTACCCCTTTTCGTCTATTTTCTTATAAAAATTGAAAGCTATAAATCATAAATATATAAAAACATATATCCTTGACATCTTAAATTAAGACCTTTTATGGTGTAACACAAAATAACTTATCTAACTTATATTATAAAATTATGTTAATTTTCCTAAATCCTGTATGAAATTTGTTTATTTACGACATACGACATATATTCAACCCAAAATAAAAAAAAATAAATTACAAATTTCTTTATTAACAAAATAAAGAAAAACAAATTAAAAATAAATTTGAAATTTGTTTTTTTATTTTGAGTTGAAAATATGTCGCAAATAAACAAATTTCATCGTAAATGAATATTTCCAACTACTTTGTGACCTACGAGTTTTAAGCAAATATGAGTGACAAACGGACAGACAGACAGCACATGCACGAGTGATCCTGTAAAAGTTCGTTTTTTTTTAACTACGGAACCATAACAAGTTAAGACGGCGTAGCTGATAGAAACTTCCTATTCTGAACTAAGACGGAGTGGTGAAAATTCGTTGCGAGAAAAACGGTTTTTATGAGCTTTTTATACTTCCAGCGCTAATGACTGCGTCCAGCGATGCGTAAAATCAAGTAACAATGAATACACACAACTACCCATTAAATCATAGTTTATGTATATATAAAGATACTCCATGTGAATACCTTTTTTGCATTTTTAAAACAACTGGTGGTAGAGTTGCAGTATAGGAGCTCGCGGGCCTAGGCATTACCTAATTTATCTGCCGCTAAATGGTAGTGTTTAACACTATCGTATTCCGGTTGGATGGTAATGTATGGCCCCGTAATAACTATCGCAAACAGAACACCTAAAGTCTCAGGGGTCGCATCGCAACGCATCTACGTGGTCAAAGCCGAGGTCAAAACCTCTGGTTTTTGTGCAGATGTCTATAGGCTGCAGTCATCACTAAACATTAAAGTGAACTGCATGCTTGTTTGCCTCCTTTGCAACATAAAAAAAATAGACAGATAGACAAAAATTCAATTTTTTTTTGTTTCGGTTACTCTTCTTTAACGTATCTTCGACGTATCTACTGAGATTTAATAGCGGATACAAGTACATTTA
Source organism: Macrosoma leucophasiata (assembly GCA_036365455.1). Classification (NCBI taxonomy): domain Eukaryota; kingdom Metazoa; phylum Arthropoda; class Insecta; order Lepidoptera; family Hedylidae; genus Macrosoma; species Macrosoma leucophasiata. The sequence continues at coordinate 7,165,306 of JAWQUS010000002.1, read as the reverse complement.
TAAAATTAATTATAGTTAAATTTACAGAAACAAAACTACATTCTGCAAAATAATTAAATTAAACTAAATACTATTCTTAATCCGATTTATAATAAATCTAGTGGGAAACTTTCATAAAATGGAAAAATCCCAATAGAACCAGAGATAAAGGATTTTACACCGTTATCTCTAATATCCCGGGAATCGAACCCAGGATCCTAGCGTAGCAGTAGTGGCCTGCTACCACTGGGCTACTGAGGCAGTTAACTCTACTTTAATCGCACTCTATCAAGTTTTTGGAAAAAATATGTACAGACGCTTGATTTTTACTGCGTTATTTTAATTTTATTGTGTTCGTAATAAATTTTGATAAAAAAAGAAAAAAAATAATTACAAATATTATGTACGCAAATCTTAAAAGAATAATTTATGTTTTATTAGAGAAGTACGTCCCTGCAAAGCTGAGGTCGATCGCTTATTTGACAAATTATAAAAGAAAGATATTTTTCAAATTATATTTATAAGCGATGTATTTTGGTCTTTAATCCAAAATTACACCCTGCAACTATGTCAGTGTTATTACTTCAAAATATCGTATTCAATCACGTAAGCGAATACAGTCCTTACGCCAATATTCTTAAACTCGAAACGAACTGTGCATCGAAAGAACAATACATTTAAAATTTGTCATCGGACTGAATATTTTAGTCTCGGCGAACCCGTCGCATAACAGTTGTCGAAGAGCCAAATCTCACCTAGTAATGTACGACGTACTGCCAAGGCGAATTCTATTGCTATGATACATACGACGACCTTCTATTGTCTTCGCTAGCCACAGTTCTCGCTGGTCTGCAACCATAAATAATACAAAGTTGTCTTAACGTTTCGCAGTTAATAAACTTTTAATGGGTTACAAGGGATATTATATGTGAGCGTTACGGACTATCGTAATGAGTGTATTGCCTTGTTTTGTTTTTGAATAGACCGTCTTGTTTTATAAGTGAGCTTTTAACAGAGGATAGTGTTGTCACTCACTATGTTTATATTACAAAAAAATATTGTGTTAAAGATATAAAAAGAGCTGTCAACATGTTTACCGGCTCATTCTTTATTCGGACGTGTTGAAAGACAGTTGTATGTTAATAATAATTGAATTATAATTAACATTTAAATCAATGTCAAAGTTGAAACCGTGCTTCTATTTTTCACCCGTAACTATAGGTAGTAAAATGTAATCCGGAGGGGTAGGCAGTATGGTTTTGCCGTTGAACAAAGTTTTTGCGTCAGGGAAGATACTCGTAATTTTATCAACATTCTGTTTTGTATGTCTTTCATTCAATTGTAAACGAGAACGTAATAATATTTTTACATCTGTATTTACCTAAAACAGTAGACAAATATTTACTATAACCACAGTCTAAGGAAATGAGAATTTACCATCGGATATGAGCTTATTAATATTATTATTTATTAATATTTGACGAGGCCTGGGGTTAATTGCACGCTTGATTACACCCGGATCAGGGTGTAATTAATTTTAATACAGAAAATTCTTAGAAGCATCACTAAACCTTTTTTTTTTAATATTTTTAGAATGTTTTGCAGTGCCATCCTCTGAGTATGGTGATAATATGCTCGGACAAAAAAAAACTGTTACGATGACCTTATACTAATTTAAGATATTACTCTCACAATAAACGTATCAACAAAGCTAACATTTATCAAATTGTCTACGATATAGTAAAGCAATTGAAAACACCGCTTCATTAAAGTAAATTAAATAAAAAGAACAAGGATTAATTGCTTACCCAATATGTGAAATCGAGGACGGTGTTGTGAATCTGTATTTACAACGAAAATAGAAATAGTGGAACGATTTGTCGCACATTCTGTGACACTATCTTGTAATGCTCTATCGTCTAGAATCAGTGTATACCAGTAATGTAGAACATCTTATTCGCATCATTTTGTACACAGTAAATCGCAAAGAACGTAATAGTTAGAATATGTGCTCTATACAGCATGCAAAAACGTTACACAAATATGAAAAAAAAACTGGTTGCCTGTAAAGTCGGTTTTACGGGCGAAGATTTTACGTGACAACGTCTTTTTCTCGGTAGAAAGGCATTCGCCGGTCCGGCAGGCCTCTCTCTCGTTCGGTGACTCATCGTTACGTTACCGGGCGTTACACTTTTTCATGAGTGACTCCGAGCCGCAACCTAATTTAAGACGTTGTCACGTCAAAAAAAGTTTAATGGATATAATATGTTCTTTAGTAGCGTGTAACAAAAATTACAGAGAATACGCAGTAGAATATGCTGCAGTTATCAATGAATCAAATGGTATGTACGGCCCTGTAATTTCCGGTACAGAGGCATAACACCTTAGGCCTCAGGAGTGGTAACGCATCTGCATTTTGACCTTGGTCTTTGTGTAAGTGTCTATAGGCTGCAGTCATCACTTAACACCAATGTGAACTGCATGCTTGTTTGCCACTTCCATTACATAAAAAAAAATCTATTTCAATTGCCTCGATGGTGTATGGTGGTGTATGAGTAATGAAACGCTTGACATTTGGTGTGTGAAGTGATTCCCCGTGGTTGGGGAATATGAAGATATTTTTCTATTAAAGGAAATTCCCAGTACAGTTATGCCATCTATAACAAGTAACTTAAAGAGCTACCTCAGCGTATCGGTAATGGTCTACTAGTACTGGACTATAGAGGAAGTTCAGATAGTTACAATATTTATTTCAATAAATTAAATATTAACCTCCTTATTCATAAACGTATATTAGATACGTTTTAGCTATAGAATGCTTTGTCATTGTCAGTTGCATTGTCAAATGTGCAGGATAGAAAAAGACAAAGGAGAGATTAGCAATACTTTAGCTAAAATACGTTTATGAATAAGGGGGTAAGAGTAGAATAATTATTAAGAGATTATTTTTTACTTAATAAAGACCAAATTCAATAACTTGTTGTAGCCCGGTAAGTATAACTGAACGCTGAAAAATTATAATTGTTACTATATTATTTTCAAAATGTGTTACTCGTATAACGTTACTTTACGCCTGTAATCCCCTAAGTGGTAGGTAGAGGTAAATGCATCTAGCATCTAGCGCGTAAGAGTAAATAAAATCTCGCACTAGGCACTCAGTTAAGAATAACTTCGTAGCAGTCGTAGCCCCGTAGGGCCTGCTACGAATGCTACGTACTACGCAATTCCTTCACCTACAATACCAAGAGATAAACAACCATGACATCATCTGGAAGTGACATGAATTTGTTACGCATTCTTTCACTAAGTTGACGCAATGCGGTATGAATAAAAACCTCTATTTCTCACTTTCATCACATACCGTGAAACGTTAGTAATACGTAACTAGATTTCAACCTCGTAAAACCATTTTATGGCTTTGGGTGAAAATTTGTTATGAGTTTAGAAGTTTTATATCCACGGTGAGGTGATATTTTTCTATTTCATCTCTATTATGATGTTACAATGGAATGTTCTCAATATCAATCGGTAAAGTGATTGTAAGTATTTTAACGATTTATGTGACTCGGCGAAGGCAGTTTAAGACGTGGCATAATCTGTTGTCTGTGGGTCAATTATCTATCTAAAGATTAGGTTCATATCTAGGGGATTCTTAGATATAAACCTAATGATAAAAATATAGGATAACGACGAAAAAAAAAAGAGATTTGACTTTGGTTTATGTGATACGAAACAAAATGTTAAAATGTTAATTTAAATGACTCCGCGGTTTGTTTATGCCAGCGTAACAGACAAACCGACGTACGAGAGTGAGTTTCACATTTATTCTATTGTATAATTAAAACTTACTACAATTTTATTCAGTTTTACAGTACATTCTGTCAGGCGCAAACATAATTATATAAATTGGTTTTACGTACCTTAAAATGGTTTAAAATAATAATAATATACAGGCAAATAACAATAAATCTAGAAAAGTCACGGTAGATGTGTAAGGTCAGAGATATTCGGCAGTCCACGCTCTTTACTTAAGAAACATCCTACTATAATTATATATAATAATATCTTACTTCTAATAATTAACTATTTTATTATAATTACTAATTACTTAAATCTTACTATAATATTATAAATCCTAAAAAGTTTGTGAGAGTTGATGTTTGTTACTCTTTCACGAAAAAACTGCTAGATGGATGTGGATAAAACTTTACAGTAATATAGGTTATACATTAGAATAACAAATAGGCTACAATTTGTAATGATACGGGAAAAACCTAGTACTTACATAAAATACAATAATTATTTTTAAATTGGCCTCTTTAGCCATAAGTTCATAAAAATGTTGTGAACGCGTTGCGGTTTCTTTTTATTGTATAATAAAACAGTTTGAAATAGCTTATGAACTAAACTTATTTTAAAAGATCAACCAAATGCGATTTTGACCTACTCCATACAATTAACGAATTTTCTATGTTATCTTAAATACTCTAGACAATATAACTCATGAAACTTTTTTTTAGTTCCTCTTTTATCTATCACCCAAAAGTGGAACTTATGTTTGAAAATCACTTATTATTGTTACATCTTCAATATTTAGATCGTTGATTGACATATGTGTATCAAATTTCGGGAAAAAACGGACAGACCCAAGACACTCAGACGCACGAGTGATCTTATAAGGATTCCATCAAAAGTCTCAAAACCTGATAAAAATAAACCATTAATCCAACACCTTTCTTTGATTTAACTTAAACCAAAAATAACTGTGTGTGTACCAAAATAGACGTCCAAAATAATTACCCGACACCTGTGAGATTCGCCAGCTTCTTGGTATAATTGACGATGTCGTACAAATTACAAACATTGTATGTACATTTATGTTGTTTACTTCTAAATTCAACTTTGTGGTGTGCTATGATTACCCAGTTCCGTGAAGCATACATTTTACATATAATGTAAGTCAGTAAATGTACGATGAGAATATAATGTACAGATTCTTAAGGAAAAAAATTAAATACAAAAATCACTTCGACAACGATTCGATCTACGACATCTGAGATAACTAGCTCAGGTACTTTACCACTAAGCTACCGAAGGTCTTGCCCCACTTGCTGGTGATTTACCGCTACTACTGCATTGCCTAATCTACTCGCTGCGAAATGAAAATGTTCAAATCATATTCTGGATAGATGGTAATGTACGGCTCCGTAATTACACAGAGGCACAATAGCCTAGGCCCCAGAAGTCCCAACGCATCTTCATTGAATTCTCTAATTAAAAAAAAACGTAACTTCACGCCTGTAATCCCCGAAGGGGTAGGCAAAGGTGAATGCATGCATTCAAGCATACATGCAAACACCCGCGATTCGCCGGCGTTACGTTTTGGCCCATGTAACAGGTGACGAGCCTGTTGACATCTCCGGGTACATAACCAAACTTCGAGGTTCTGGGAAATTTTCAGAAAATTGAAAAATCACAATAGAACCAGAGCTAAAGGACTTTACACCATTATCTCTGATAACTCCCTACCCGGGAAAAGAATCCAAGACCTCAGCGTAGTAGTAATGGCATGTTACCACTAGGCTACAGAGACAGTTAAAATGGTAATGTTCACTATCGTGTTCTGGTTAGATGGTAATGTATGGATCCGTAATAACTATCACAGAGACATAACAACTGAGGTCTCACGAATGGCAACGAATTTGCATTATGACTACTGGTTTTTTTATCGATATCTACAGGCTGCAGTCATAACTTACTATTCATGTGAACTGTATGCTTGTTACTTACAAAACAACCTCCAAAATATTTAAAAAAACCAGGATACCTGCTAATCTGAACACTGTATATCAAGTATTGTGTGATATGAATACATAGTACCTACAATACAAGAATGATGATTTTGTGTTAATCCTGAACGCTACGCAAGACGTTTGCGAAATAGATGGAGGCTGCACATAATAATTTTTCAAACTGCTGTCAGACAATTACCACCTCAGTCTGCCCGAGACCACGGAAACTGAAAAGCGACCGAAACGTCGGGTTCGATTATAAATAATCATTTTAGTTTAATACACGCGAGATAAATCCTAAACTAGTTTTATTTCAATGAGTGCAGCTCGCGAAAACCTAAGAACATACTAAGAATAATGACATTTTGATCTTAAATTAAATTTAAAGAAATCGATTAACTCAGTGATTAAGACTGATATCCAGTAAAGCTTCATTGATCAAGTTAGTACTTAAACATTAAAAAAAGCCAAGTTACTTCTTGAATGTAAAACGAAGCAAACAGTATCCGCGGCTGACAGCTGTAATTTATACCGGGCGTGTTTGAACCAGTTTGACAACTATTGATTTATGGAGGAAAATAGTGCTGCGTAGACAGTGAATAATTTTTCTATGCACTGCATCGTAAACTAGAGAATTTACATAGATTTTTTATGTGATGGTGGTGGCAAACAAGCCTGCAGTTTACATTGATGGTAAGTGAATAGCAACTTATAGATATCTACACAAAACTGGAGGTTTTAACTTAAGTGAGTTCTAAGTTGTTTTGCCTCTGTGATAGTTATTACGGGACCATGTAGGTATTTTGGAAAAATTATAAGGGAAATCACATTTTACCTGCTTGTCGTTTATATCGCTTTACCTTTTATATTATTACTCCTTTTCATAATCTTATTATCGGTATGCACAAGTGCTTTACTAAAATACAAAGTTTTCTGGGTGGGTACGTCTCAAAAGGATAGACAGAGGTACTTACTGTGGACTGAATGCATGTATGAAAATAGCACGATTCACCAGTTGCGTTTATCAGTTTCGTGTGAAAAGTGAGGAGTCAATTGATGGTACACTTATCGTATAATACGTATAATACGTAATAAATCAAGTCCTAGAATCGATTAAATCTAATTTAAGTGAATAAGACTAAATAAACTTCGTTGTAAAGGAAAAAAAAGTCCTCCTGGTCGAGGAAAAAACTTGGTAACGTAAAGTTACCAAGTTTTTTCCTCGAATGTAAAATGAAGCAGACCAACAGTATCCGCGCCCGACAGCAGTAATTTATATCGGCCGAGTTCAAACCAGTTTGACAACCATTGATTTATGGACGAATATCCGCCTGCGTGGAGGGAGCATGATTTTTCTCAATGTTATACTGCGAACAGTATATCTTAAATTCTTATTAGATTACATTCTTTAATAATATGAAATGACGTGCGGTTTTTGAGGGATCTTAAATCTTACGACCCTAATTAGCATTCGTCGGGCACGTAAACATATTCTAAAGGTGTCAGTGGGACTTCTCAAATGGCCGATAGCTTAAAATATAATTCTTCCTAACAGGGCTTGAACACAGAACTCAGGCGTAGGTACTGGTGATTTGTATCGGACGAGTTCAAACCAGTTTAACAACCACTGATCTACTGGTGAAAATATCTGCCTGAGTGGGTGGAGGCTGGTTTTTCTCAATCTTCACTGTGCAATTTATTTTTTAACCGAGTTCAAAAAACGAGAAGGTTCTCAAGTCGGCCAGTACATATATATTTTTTATTAAGTTAAGTTCTTTAACAAATACCAAGATTTTTTTTTGTGTTTTAGGAATTTAAATTTAGTGTTCAAATATATCAATACTTAATTTTAAAAAGCTATCTATGGATTTTTATGCAATGAAAGTTGGAAATGAACCGTTCAAAATAACAGTGTATCTCCGGTGTAATTGAAGAGATATCAATTGTTTGTTTTAAAGTCCAGGCTGCACGTCTCCATATTGACTTCGCGGTCCAACTATGGACTGGTTGTCTGGGTGGTGGTCTGATTCAACTGTGCAGTCATATCATGTACAAAAATGAAAACTGAGAATTATGGACTCTGATCATACATACGCTTTACTGACTACGCAAACCATCTTCTAAAGGCAAGATTGGCAGTGTGGTTCGACAATTAGCACGTCCAAACAAAGACATCATCCGATCCCATATTTATGTACATAGATAAAACAGAAAACTCTTAAATAGTAATATTCGCACTCAACAATATTTTATCTCCCAAAAACAGTATCAGCTGAATCACCGATCTTAACACGAAAAAATATGTCCAAGCAAATGCTATACATATACAGAGAAAATCGGCGGGGTGGGCACAAAAAAATATAACAATAGACTCTAGAGATTTGAAGGGGGATTCCTGCTGGCCCACTTTCCCCCGCTGTGCTTTCTTTCCGCGTCGCTTAATGACGCTATGGTTGGGGAAAGTTGGAAATATTAAAATGAGCGAGCACTTGTTTCGTTCGTAAAACGGCTATTGCTCAAGCCTTCGCGCCTCTGATCCGTCTTTTAGGATTCCGCAATATAGGAATGGGGAAATGACAATAAAACATTCTCAGCTTCCTTTTCCTCTCTGTTTATTGTTTTGTATCGCTACTATGATTGTATTGCTGTGATAACGATGCAAATAAATGTATTGTGTTCTTATTAATTTAAGTCGATTTTGAAAACGACTTCATTAGCGTAATGAACGTAAACGTAACTTCACGCCTGTAATCCCCGAAGGGGTAGGCAGAGGTAAATGCATGTATTCAAGCATACATGCCCATGTAGGTAACAGGTGGCGAGCCTGTTGACATCTTCGGGCACATTACCAAACTTCTAGGTACTGGGAACTCCTGCCTGGCCTGTAGACTCTTACACAAAGACCAAGGTCAAAATGCACATGCGTTACCACTCCTGAGGCCTAAGGTGTTATGCCTCTGTGGAAGAAATTACAGGGCCGAACATTACCACCTGACCGAAACACGATAGTGTTGAACACTACTTTTTAACGGCAAGTATGTTAGGTAATGCGGTGGTGCCTACGCCCGCAAGCTCAGTCAGTGGAGCTCTACCACCCGGAAAATAAAATAGTATGACCTTCAGCTACAGATATTTGTTTCGGGTAAGTGAGGTTTATACCAACCAGGTGCATACATGTGAGTGTAACCGTATTTTATTTTATTTGTGTGCCTTCCTGAATCATTTGATACGTTCTACTGAAATCACGATCAGGTCACCTATTAATTTATTTAAAAGAAATAAATTATGGGAGTATAATGGTTTGCATATGTGTGATTTTGATAGTTTATAGGGTCCCCTACCTCAAAAGGAAAAGCTGGAACTCTTATAGAAACACTCAATTGGCTCAATATTTTTTAGTTTAGATTTGACTTGTACGTAAATCTTATCTACACTAAAAAAATACTCAGCCAATTTTGTTTAATTTGGCACACACGGGTAAATCAGTAAATCATCAGTAGAGTAAAGTATCAGTCATCCAAATATAGACGTACAGTCTCAACTCAGTACTTTACAAACGCACGAGTAATGAATAAGGTTTCTATTTTTTCAGGCATGGAACTCTAAAATCCATATGTAATAAGATCTTTCTGTATTTTTAGCTCCATTTGTCACATATCATTAATCACAAACGTAGCTATCATGTTATTCAACAAAACAGCTTTCAGCATTGAAACTTTAGAATAGTATTGTCAAGGATACGAAAAGAAACCCGTATTTCTTAACAGCATGTCCCAAATGAGTAATGCCTCCCACGATTTAGCTGTCAGCCTCGATAGAAAGCGCTAGACATCAATGATTTATACACTGCGTAGTTTGAGGAGAACGTTGCAATAAACTGACTTCCAAAGCATTAGAACCGATATCATTTTATACACATATTTTATCTTACTGTGACATTTGAAGAAAAATATTACTTGTGTTACCTGTTTGGGATTCTGTTGCCAAATGACATAATTATATTTCTCACTAGCTGACCCGCCAAACTTCGTATTGCCTCACAATGAAATAATGTGTCAAAGGTTTGATAGGTACGGATTATTTGTTCCCTTGTTATTGCCCTTCAATTTCTTCATATTTTTTTTACCTTTTAAACCTTCCCTGGACTTCCAAAATCATTCAAAACCAGAATTAGTTAAATCGGTAAGCCGTTCTCGAGTTTTAGCGAGACTAACGAACAGCAATTGATGTATATATATCAATTGCTGTTCTTATGTCTAAAGTATAAATATATATATGTTATATTAGTATAAAATATATATATATATATATATATTTATACTTTAGACTATTTTAGACCAAACCAGCGTGTTTATTCTATCCTCAATACGTCAAATTATTTTGTTAATACGGACACGTCATTCTTTTGTTTTTCTCTATTCTATAAAACAAGCAAGTGTTAGTCTAAAGCATTCTTTAATTAAATTCTGAATGAGTGTTCTATTCAACACTTAGCGCGTTTGGTCTAAATCCATGAGCGGGTGAAAGAATTCTAGTTCTTGTTCATCGTTCTGATTCTTTTCTAAACAATTGATTGTTAATACTGCAAGAATAAAAATAAAGTTCGCTAGTTCTATATTCGATTGGTCTAAGTCAAACTTTATAATGTCACTAGTGGCCCGCCCCGTCCTCGCGTGGTTGCAATGTTACCTACCCTCTCCTATTCATCTTAGCGTGATTTTCCTATTCATCTTCAGCTTTCCTCGATAAATGGGCTAGCTAAAACTGAAATAATTGTTCAAATCTGACCAGTAGTTCCTGAGATAAGCGAGTTTAAACAAACAAACAAACAAACTCTTCAGCTTTATAATATTAAAGTATAAAGTATAGACTAAGTCCTAAAAAGTGAGAAGTTTTCAATATTGCAGATCAATCATGACGAAAAAGGACATGGATGTCTAAAAATTTACTAAAAACGCAGAACGCAGATAGTAAGTAGCACAGCTCTATTTGATACATTCTAGTGAAAATTACTGAAAAAGAATCTGTAATTAGGGTACAAGGTAACTCGTAGCTTAAAAATCGTTGTTGGATCGGTTCCAGAATGCAAACGAAGTCATAGAAAACGCCTAGTGTTTCATACATTCTCTTTTACTTAATTAACTACGTCAGCTGAAATAAGAGCAGTGCAATTTTAAAAATGTAATTTCACAACGTTAAGTTTTAATTTTAATGGACATTTTGCATACTAGTTAAAATTTTCATTTCATATAGAATTTTAATATCATAATGAGATACAGGTTAATGATAATTGAGTTTGTTTTACTCAAATTTACAATTCTAACAGCCTGTTTCGGCGGTTCGTGACAATTGAGGAAGAATTTGTGAAATTACAAGATACCTGTAGTTACAAAATATTATGAAATTGAAAGTGTAAACCGAATGATTTTCACTATCTCTATATATCTATACAAATAAATAAAATTGGAGTGTCTGTTTGTACCTAATATAAAAACAACCGCTTTTTACTAAATGCATATGTATGTATACACGGTACATAATATATACCAAAACAACATTTTTTACAATTTTATTGTTCTGTCTGTCTGTCTGTCGGTCTGTTTGTCCCGGCTAATCTCGGAAACGGTTTTACCGATTTTGACTGGACTTTCACTGGCAGATAGCTTATGTATGTAATAAGGAGTAACTTAGGCTACTTTTATTCACAAATGCGCCAGCCAGCTGCGCCCACGACGTCGTCCGGGTCGATACTAAATAATCATAATTTCTACGTGGATGAAGTCGCGAGCACAGCTAGTGTACCTATATATAAAAGCGAAAGCTCGAGTGACCTTCACGATGAGAACTCATCACAAAATTTCATGAAATACAAGTGTTAAGAGTTTCTAATTTTAGATGGGGGTCTTTTTAGAACGTGTTCACTAAGACTGGAAAGTATGAAACTTCGTTACTACAAGTGTTAGTCTCAAATTTTGCATAGTGATTTTTTAAGCACCAAGGTGCTACTTGTTGATTTTGCAAAATTCGACCCTCAAGGCTATGTTTTTGGGGTTGATATTAAGTATGAAACAGATAAAGCAGGGGTCGGTTTAGGGAAAAATAACCGCTTTCGCAATCCTGTAGATTATATATAGAGTACCGTATTAGTAGTAGTGATGTTAAACATTGCACCCGCGTGAAACCGGGGCGGGCCGCTAGTTTTTCTTATAAATCGCATTTTTTTTGTTTCCATAAAAAATCGCCTTTTTTATTTGCTTGACAAGTACCTACTGATCTGTATTTTTGTGATTGGATGCTGGCAAAACATATCTTGACTGTTTAAATGAAATTGTCAATAAAGCACTAATTAAATATCTCTTTAGTTCAATCATATATTTAACGATAGATGTGACACGAGATTTTTAAGCTAATACGAGTTCTTTCTAATAACATGTCTATACTAATGTACTGAGTACAGATATATTTTTTATACAAATATACCCAAAAAACTTGATAGTGCCAAGAAAGAGATATATTGACAAAGATACGAGACCTCAATCTACCTAAATACCAACCAGTCAGCTTTTATACATAGATACAAACACTTCTGAACATTTACATTAGCATATTAGGTAGATGTAAAGGTATCCATTTGAAGAAGGACGCGGGAAGGGGCGTGCACGCACGACTGACTTCAGTTCCAGTTTAACCAAATACAACCAACTGGTCCCCGAAAAATTTATAACTCGAAAATATTACGTTGTTTTATTTAACCAAAATAAAAAATAGAAAAGGTTCATGATAAATGTTTTTGAAATATACGCGATTGAGCGCGGAAAAATCTGTGATTGGTCTTTAACGTACTCGTTTTTGTAAAAAAACATTATTAATTAAAATGTAACGTAATTTTACTTACTCAAAGGAATAGGAAGTAATATTACGCGCACCTGTTCTGATTTTGTCACTCGCTATCAAACTGATAACATCTTTGTAGTCGTTATACTTGCAAGTTAATCGTTCAGTACAAGCAGGTGGGCGAAACCTGCATGGTCCAACATGCATTCTTGCATTCCCCATGCAGGGGATCGCGAGGAGATGAGAGAATTCCGGCCGCGATGTTGCTAGCACGTGCGGGGTTTATATTTGCAACACCTAAATATATTGATTAATTGATTGATTATTGATACTGCTTCAAAAAAATTGTGCCTATGCCGGTTTTTATACCTAACATTCGTATGTTATCTACTATTTGATTAATTTAATTTAATAAAACCCTGCCTTCAAATGTGTGCCAAAACACAACTAAAATGAACTATCCGTTTAGGTTATAATAGACGGATATAAAATGCACCTAGTTTTTTGCTTTAGCTAAATTGGACAACCCTTTCATAGCAATACAACAAACAGGGACCAAGTTTCTCCTATGTCTCCGCAAAATTTTCAAAGACATCTAACTTTGTACAATAACGTAACCTTTTATAACTCGGAGTTAATCCAAATGGCACGTGACCGGAAACGCAACCGACTGCGATGGCGCTAGCTCCGATGGTTTATTGACAGTGCCCACAAAAATGGTTGTGTATATACGCCAGCTGCTCTACACCAACTAATAAATCTCACAGCGCAATAATGGTGGATCTCTTTTTTTTTTACTAAATCCGGTGTGTGTCTACGCGTTGTGGTTTGGGTAATGCGTTGTATTATCCTAGTTTAAATTATTTACGTCAATACAACGGTTTCAGTAGGGAATATATAATAACAATTTTTTAGCTTACCAATTTTACGGTTAAATTTAACCGGTAACCGGCTATCGATATGTATGGCAGTGAAATAATATATATTTGGATGACAGCATAAAAATAACGCATGTGTTACCTATATTTTTATTTTTTATACCGGAAAGAAAATACGTTATGTATAATGTAATTTCTTTCTCAGTAATTTTCTAAATATCTGGGACTGGGTTAAATTATTGTACTATTTACTTTTCGCAATAAAACATGCGAGTGAACTTTAGAAATGAAATAAAAAACGGAAAGAAAAAATTGACTTCGGGTAGGAATCGAACCTGCGACCTCAGGATAACCAGACCAGCCGCTTTACCATTAAGCTACCGAAGTTTAATGGGTTACTTCAAATTATCAAAAAACCAAATAACTCCACAAAATCGTCCAAGAAAGCATGCTCACTCACACGATTCGTACATTACCGTAACCCATCAACTATAGTTCAATGGTAGATGCCGTAACCTGTTATAACTCGGAGTTAATCTAAAATGCACGTGACCGGAAACGCAACCGGCTCCGATGGCGCTATCTCCGGTGGTTTATTGACAAAGCCCACAAAAAATGGCGATGTATACAATATACGTATACGCCAGCTGCTCTGCACCAACTAATAAATCTCGAAGCGCAATAATGGCGGATCTCTTTTTACTAAATCCAGTGTGTGTGTACGCGTTGTGGTTTGGCTAATGCGTTGTATTATCCTCGTTTATAAATCATTCACGTCGATGCCACGCTTTCAGTTTGCCGATTTTACGGTTAAATCGAATGGACCGGTTATCGATTCTTGAGACTGTGAAAGGATGTGGTATAAGGGAACTACAGATATAATTCCTAAAAAAAATATTCGGATGAATAAAGTAGTATGTTCTTAGGTTTTCGCGAGTTTCAATGAGTGTATCATTGAAACTAGTTTTCGGAATAATCTCGCGTATATTAAACTAAAATGATTATTTTCAAATCGAACCCGACGTTTCGGTCGCTTGATAAATCCGAAAACTAGTTTTATTTCAATGAATAAAGTTTTTTGTGCAAGTTATATTATTGTTTAAAATTGTCTCAATGAATACTACATTTCCCAATCCTTTCCTAGCTCTTGATCACTACTAAGTGGCCTGTTACTGTTACATAATAATAATATTATAATCACTAGCTGATCCGGCAAACTCCGTATTGCGTCAGAATGAAATAATGTGTCAAAGATTTGATAGATACGGACTATTTGTATGGGAAAATAAAATTGTGGATTTTACTATTTGACTTCAATTTCTTCAAAATTATCCAAATCGGTCCAGCCGTTCTCGAGTTTTAGCGAGACTAACGAACAGCAATTGATTTTTATTTATATAAATAATCACTATCAGTCCAATTTTATATGTATTTTGCACTGTTTCCTATACCCTAAACTATACACGTCTACACAAAACCAGAGGTTACAATGGAAATGCGTTGCGCCCACCCCTGAGATCTAAGTTGTTGTCTCTATTTAATTACGGGGCCATAAAGGAACACGATAGTGCTGAACACTACCATTTGGCGTCAGATAGAATAGATAATGCGGTGGTTCCTTATGTTTATGTGTATGTATGTTAATACATTAATAAATTGTATGAACTATGAACGGCTGAACTGATTCTCATCGACAATATCAGACTTTTAAAACCAACTCAAGGAAATAAACTGTGAATTAAATAATCCATATCCTGAAATCCTGTGCTTGCACAGATCTGTGTCTGTGTATGTATACAGTCACACCTCTTAAAACTTTTTAAACCGTTTTCTTTTGCAAACCTACGCGCAAATCGAGTTGCGCGTATGTTGGCAAAAGAAAAATGTAAGTCACTGTAACGTAGTGGTAACTAGCCAAGTAATACTCGGCTATGTATCATTTACTTCTACATTTCCAAATTGCGAGCAACTGAACAAAACAAACGATATTTCTTGTTACGGCACAGGGCCGCGCGACGCCGTGCGGCACGACGCGAATTGCGTAACAAACATTTATCATGACGGTGGATGAAACGACGTCGCCCGGAGCAACAACATAAATCATTAGTATTCGTCCTCCACGCCGCTCTGATTCACCCTCCGAGACTAGCTGGCGATACACGAATTAATAAAAAACAATAAATCTTACAACAATTTTACTGACATGTCCAAAATTGTGACGGTTGTTGCGTAATACATTATTTTATAAGTATTTATATGAAAAATAAAACAAATGAGAAAAACAACAGATAATCAATAGAATCATGCAAAAATATCACTCTGTACGTTTAGGAAGTACCTAAAGTTCTTTGAAACCAAACCTAACCCCAAAACATTTTTTTGTAGCGGCAAGTAGAATGAGGTGGTTTCTACCACCCTCGTATTCTGCCACTGCAGATCTACTAATAGTTAAAGACTTACAACGTCTTCAAAATTATCTACGTCTGTGATCTTGGCTTATTAATAATGTCCAAATTAAGTGTTCAACTGTGTAAGATTGTAGGTACCTACTAAGTAAGATTGATCGAGCAAGATTGTGAGACCATTGTGCGTGATTTTGCACACGTAAAAACAAATGGAGACAATCCATTTGTATAACGAGTAAAACGTTTTAAAATCAGTGTGCATGCATGAAAAGAGTGATGAATATAGGAGCAAAATAATTTCAAATTAACTTCAATGTTTCTATCAACACTATATGCCATTCAATCAGTTCGTATTTCGCAAATTCATTCTTACCTTCCAGTACCTTTCCATATATCTTTTATCACATTATGTAAATATAATAATAGAACAGTCTTGGCCTTGGTTTGAAAAAAGAAATATGTGAAGCGACGTGCATTAGTAGTTCGTCCAGAAATATCTTAGTGTTTACTCCATTGCTCGGCCTATGGGTGTCACGATACAGTGATACATGCGACTGGACATCCGCCATTATTATTTTCCACTTTTTTATCTTTTTAAATGATCTTTTGTTTTTAAATAGCCCCATGTTGTTAGTTGAGAAAAGCGTTGAGATTTTTTAATTAAACTAGTGATGGTCTAGTTCATTTTGTACTTTTGCTGTATGCTAATTAATATTTCTTCTTGGTATTTTATTGTAAAAATGTCATTACTAACAGACTAACAGTCTTTTCCGTAAGGCTGTTTTACAATGGACAACATAGCTTATTACGTATAAATGGACTATTATTTGTTATAATGAACATTTAATTTGCCTTCAGTTTCATTATGTAAATAGACACATTTACATGTAATCTTTACATTTTCATTTTCGATTCGATTGCAGATATTTTTTTTGCAGCAAACACGTTAGATTTAGATTGGCCTCCATTTCCGCATTGCTTGCCCTAGCGTTAAACTGAGTTAAAGTTATCAGGCAAACCAATTGTACCCAACATTTTGTAGTTGAAACAATCGAAAATATGAGTATATATATATTGTTACGTTTATTAAAATGACTATTAATAAAACAACCAATATTAGTTAGGTACTACAGTTTTAATAATTTATAAAATATCTTCTTATATACTATGACTCTAATTATCCTATAATCTAATCTCCCTAACTACAATTAAAACTATTTAGGTAGGTACTACCCGGTAACTAAACTAATTTAAAATTAAAACCTAACCTTAATTTTTAATGAAATTGAGAAATTAAGTTAGAATAGGGCGTGGATCGACTATCGTTTGTTTGCACTGATAGGAACAAATACAGCAACACTATCCTGCACTAGAAGCCGGTGACGGTGCTCCCGGTGCCGCTCTGTAGACCGTTGCGCGACGCGGGGAAGAATCTGACGTCACGCGAACAGGACAGGACAGCATCAACCCAGGTCGTTTTAGACCCAGAATAAAAACCCTGGAAATTCCCAAGGGTGGAAAATAAGAGCACGCTCAAATGGTATCACGTGTCCCCTATACGACCTTGATGGTTGATGAGATGATTAAACACCAAAGCAGCCAGATGATAGTTTGCTATATGTATAGCCATTAGTAATCAATGATGTGGTCGTAGTGATACAAATAGGAGGCAATGATAATATGAGCACTTAGTACCTACAGTGAGAATAAGTTATAAATAAATGCACAACTTACCCGAGATCGGGGTTATATTCCGCAAGTATATAGATATAGCACAAGTAGGTACAGGCAAAAATAGTATAAGCACTAACGGCACAATAACTATTTGGCAGTAGATATAGGTATGGTGTAAAGAATTAGAAGTAAGTATTATTCATGTCCGATGTTCCAGCACGAATGTCATACCGCTGCCCTCCGCTCCGGCGAACGGTGGCCCGTTCACCAGAACCGGTTCTGTCTACGCGCCGCTCATTTCATATCGCACGGCGTACGACACAGCCTAGGAAAATATTTTAATTACGTACCTTCACGCTTACTCGCGCATCCGGTAGGCAGAGCGCGTGAGGTACTAAATCGAGCGACCAAATCTTTCAATTACAAATACATTGTAACAGTATTCCCCCCCGTAGATAAGGATTTTACCATAGAAAAATCCGCTTGAAATAAGTACAGCTAAACTGATATTACAAATGTAGCAATGTAAAGATTCGTTACTCTATTATTGATTGTTCAATTTTAATTTAATATCTTTTATATGCCACGCGCCGAGATCTCGACCAGACATATCTTGCAATATATAGACCAGAGGTGATCTCTTTTCTTTTACTTTGCACTTTTCAAATTTGGGTGCCAATTTTTTACTAAAATGAGCACCCTTATCACTTTGAAGGAAGCAACGTTTCCAAACAGTGTCTCCAACGCTAAATTCTACATGTTTACGTCTTAAATTGTAACGCTGAGAGACCTTCTGATGACTATGCCAAAGAGTAGCTTGTACATTATTAAAAATTTCAGCCAGATGACCCAAATTCTCACCATATACATCACGAGGTAGAAATAAAATTTCATCAACATTATCATTTTCAATATAATGAGATCCGCATGTTACCAATTCTCTACCGTAAACCAAAAAGGCAGGTGTAAATCCAGTAACTTCATTTACAGAATTGTTGATTGCGAATTGGATCTTATGTAGGTTAAGATCCCAAGTCCTGTGATCATCGTTTACAAATGTTGAAATTGCTGTAACAATCGTTCTATTGTATCTTTCCACGTTATTAATTTGGGGAGTATATTTAGGAGTAAAGTGTACATTCGGTACTTTATATTTTTGTAGAAACGCATCCATTTCACGCCCTGCGAACTGTGTACCGTTGTCCATAATTATAGTCTGAGGAATGCCATGTACTAGAAACACATGATTCTCTAACAACTTACACACAGTTGGAGCTGTTGCATTTCGCATTGGAAACACTAGGGTGTATTTAGAGAAGCAACAGTTGATAACAAGAATGTAATTGTGTCGTTGTCTACTTGTAGGCAATGGACCTACAATGTCAATAGAGAGAGTCTGGAAAGGACGGGAGCAGACTTTAGGTCTACCCATCTTTCCTAAGACAGTGTGAGCAGGATGCTTGTAAGCTAGACATGTCTTGCAATCACCTACAAACTTAACAACATCACTGTACATACCAGGCCAATAATAGGACAAAGCGAGTCGTTTATACGTTTTAAAAGTTCCTAAATGCGCAGCAGTTGGATCAGAATGATTTTTATCTATAATATCGTTTCGGGATTCCTGAGGCACTACTACTTTCCAACAGAATTCCAATGTTAATGGATTTTTGGCTTTCATGAAACGATAAAGAACGTTTGCCTCAACTCTGTAATTAGGGAAACTTGTTTGAGAGTTTAAGCAACCGTTGAAGATATTTAGGTACCAAGCATCAGAAGTAATAGGTGGTGAGTCCGGAAGTGTATTAATAGGAGCAACTGAAACACACCTAGATAAGGCGTCTGGAATAACATGATCCTTACCTCGCCGGTGTTTTATTTCAAAATTAAATGAGGATAATCTTACTCCCCAACGAGCAAGGCGACCAGTAGGGTTAGACAGTGACATGAACCACTTAAGCGCTGCGTGATCAGTAAAGACCGTAAATGTTTTGCCATTTTCCAGGTAGCAACGCCAGTATTCTAGTGAAACGAGCACCGCTAGAGCTTCTCTTTCTGTAACGCTGTAGTTACGCTCAGCGCCCGTGAGTGATCGACTCATATATGCAACGGGATGTTCTTCCCCGTTGATGGTTTGTGAAAGCATAGCACCCACACCAAAATTGCTAGCATCAGTATGCACGTCGAAAGAAAAATCAAAGTTAGGACAAGCTAGTAAGGGAGTGTTAACTAATAATGACTTGAGGGTCTCAAAAGCTGAATTAGCTTCCGAGCTCCAATTAAAAGGTGGAGACTTCTTTCCTGTAGAGGTCAATCTGTTTAAAGGACCAGCAATAGAACTAAAATTAGGAACAAAACGTCTATACCATGATGCGGTACCCAAAAATCTCTTAACTTCTTTTTTATTCGTAGGAGTAGGGTATTTTAAAATAGCTTCAGTCTTAGCAGGATCAGTCCGTAGACCGTGTTCATTAACTACATAACCCAAGTAACGTAATTCTCTTCTGAAAAACTGACATTTAGCTAGGTTAACAGTGAGATTTGCAATTTTAATTTTCGCTAGGACCCGTTTTAGCAAACTAACGTGTTCTTCAAAAGTTCTACTTACAAGTACTATATCGTCAAGATAACAGAAAACTTGTAACTCGAATTCTGGGCCAAATAGTGTATCAACTAACCGCTGTTGGGTCGCGGGAGCATTAGAGAGGCCAAAAGCAGTAACGTTGAACATGAAGGTGCCTTTACCGGGTACATAAAATGCAGTTTTTTCGCGATCAGGGTCAAAAATTGGAATTTGCCAAAAAGATTTCGATAAATCAATACTAGATAGGTACTTAGCATCTCTGAGATTGTCAAGTATTTCCGATATATACGGTAAATTGTAGGCATCTTTTTTAGTAACTGAATTAAGCCTTCTGCTATCCAAACAAAAACGTGGATTGCCGTCTTTTTTATCTACCACCAATACAGGCGACGACCACGAACTTTCGCATGGTTGTATTACCTTTAGGTCTAACATCTCATCGACCTGTTCGGATATTATTCGTTTCTTTTCAGGCGACAAACGGTAATATCTTTGTTTTATAGGAGGAGCGTCACCTGTATCAATGCGGTGGTGTATTAAATTAGTCCTACCAAGGCCTTTACTTTCGAAGGCAATTTGCTTAAATTGTTCGACAATGTCATCTGCTTCGAGTTTTTGGAAGTCCTCTAAGATCTCGTACGGCTGTATAATAGGATTTGAAGATATTTCAGAGACGTTGTTTAAAGACTGATCATGTTGGGACAACATTCTTATATTCTGTATATGTTTAGGAAATATTTCAAATTTTGTCCAAAAGTCAATGCCTAAAATTAAAGCAGTTTTAATTTCTGGAACTACATGGGTTTTAATAACAATACATTTATCATTGAAACACACAGGCAATAGAAAAAATCCTAAAGACTTCATTATTTGGCCTCCAGCTGCAGATATAGATATGATTTCATTACTAAAAATTTCAAATCCATGTTTTTGTAAATAACAATGAAAATTATTTCCAACAATAGTAACAACAGAACCAGAATCTAACAGACCATGTACAGATAAAGATTCTAAATTATTTATTTTAACTTTTACGTAAGGACGTGGATCATTATTTAGTGAATAATTTCTAACCGTAGCAACAGTGCTGTATGTACCAAAAAAAATTTTGATATAGTTTAGCCAATCACTCCAATCCTTACTGTCAAAGTGATTGCTGCTACGTTGTATAATTAGTTTTTTTGGTTGAATTTTACACTTTTATTGACAAGTTTATTCTGACAAACAGGGCAATCCGGGTAGCGGACGTCCTTCTTCCCACATTTAAAACAGATGATATAGCGTGGTTTATGGCAATTCTTTAAAGAGTGATCAGTAGATCGACATCTAGGACAGAACACTTGATTAAAAATTTTTGTATCTTCTTTGTATACAGCACTACTTGGATTTGATTCTACAGCACTTATGTTCATATTTCTAAATTGCTTATGTGTAGGATTCGAGGTATTGTAACTTGTAGAAGACCTTGTATACGCAAATTCAGGTGCTAAGGTATCAGTAGTTACTTTAGGGGGTTCTTTAAACTGGGAAATGCGCGTTTGTAAGTTCTCATAGTTGCGGCATTTAGTTAGCAGTTCAGATATTGATGTAATATCTGGACAACAAGACAAGGATTGAGAATAAAAGGGTCTGATATTGTGTAAAAGTATTTCTAATTTTTCCTCTTCGCTCATTATTTTCGACAATCTACAAAACATTCCCTCCATAATAGCAATATAGATGACAATGGACTCTGATTCACCCTGTGTTCGAGCGCGTATCTCGTTCATTAGTCTATAATCATAGTCAAATTGATCAAAGTCCTGTCTTAGTAATATAACTAATTGTTCCCAAGTTTCAACGGAACCACTTTTACTATGATACCAATGTAAAGCATCTCCTGTGAAAATCTCGGTAGCAAAAGCTAAAACTCGGTTTGACTTAATATCCCTTGCTTTTATGAACTCATTCACCTTTTGAAGGAAAGCTCTGACGCATGACTTTCCGTCAAATTTTAATTTGCCTAAGTCTGTGCCTATACCGCGATCACATGTAACCGAGATATTAGTGGTCGGTACATCCATGTCGCAGCTATCTGTTTTTGATGTGGTAGGTGTAGCGTATTTAGCAAGTTCTATATAAGCAGCTTGAAGTTTTTGGTTGCAATCCTTAAACTGGCTAGAAGTTTCTACGGTGTCGGGTTGTATCCTTGAGAGACGATGATGTATATGGAGAGCAAGATTATCTGACCTTATAAATAAGTTTTTATCAGATTTTAACTTTAAATTCTGTACGTTACTCTTTAATTTCGATAAACTCTCCCTTACACCAGCAATGTCATCAGCAGGTTCTAGATGCGATTCCAGAATGTCCTCGGAAGGTAAACACCTGGCCTGCTTGATAATTTGTTTCCGCAAGCCTTGGACATTGTCCGCAGGTGATTCTCCCCGTACCTCTACCTCATACTCTAATTCAGCCTTTTGCAAAGATAAAAATTTAATTTCTCTAGACATTGTAAGTTTTTTTTTTTTATATTGCTATTATTAAACTGTAAATATCATTAGAATGTAAGTATTTAAATATTAAAAATGGAATGTGCTTATGTCTGTGATAAATTATTTTGTATACCTACTGTTCTTTGATTTTTATAATAAACATTAATTATGCATATAAGTATATCACTCTATCCATCTCCTTGGAAAACACAAGCGTGAAGTTATATAGGTACGGCAGTTATTATTTGACTATGTTAAACCAGTAGTCGGATATGTTGTGCAAATATTAACGATAAGAGAATGAAAGAAGCAACAATGCATGAGAACAATAAAAACAAATACAGAAAAATTAAGTAAGTAGCATGAAGGTAAACACAATCACAATCAATATACCTACTTTTAAAATTTAATAAAAAAACATGCTATGTCAACGAAATAGGTATAATAATAACGTCTAAAAACTATTAGGTACTACTCTTAATTAGTTTCAAGAATAATTTGTATTTTTAAATAATATTAATTAAGTTTACTACCTTAATCAAAATTACAATTGAGATTAGCATGTTTTTATTTTGTTACGTACTGAGTTGTTATAAATCTAATAGGTACTTATTATTAACAATTAACAAACTACTTAATTAATAATAAACTAACTTAATTTAAAAGTAAGTAGGTAAGTATCGAACAATAACCATCACCAAAGATAACCAATAACTACGGTAAACCAGTGCAAACAAAGGAAATCTTAAAACACGTTATGGCGCCACTGTTACGTTTATTAAAATGACTATTAATAAAACAACCAATATTAGTTAGGTACTACAGTTTTAATAATTTATAAAATATCTTCTTATATACTATGACTCTAATTATCCTATAATCTAATCTCCCTAACTACAATTAAAACTATTTAGGTAGGTACTACCCGGTAACTAAACTAATTTAAAATTAAAACCTAACCTTAATTTTTAATGAAATTGAGAAATTAAGTTAGAATAGGGCGTGGATCGACTATCGTTTGTTTGCACTGATAGGAACAAATACAGCAACACTATCCTGCACTAGAAGCCGGTGACGGTGCTCCCGGTGCCGCTCTGTAGACCGTTGCGCGACGCGGGGAAGAATCTGACGTCACGCGAACAGGACAGGACAGCATCAACCCAGGTCGTTTTAGACCCAGAATAAAAACCCTGGAAATTCCCAAGGGTGGAAAATAAGAGCACGCTCAAATGGTATCACGTGTCCCCTATACGACCTTGATGGTTGATGAGATGATTAAACACCAAAGCAGCCAGATGATAGTTTGCTATATGTATAGCCATTAGTAATCAATGATGTGGTCGTAGTGATACAAATAGGAGGCAATGATAATATGAGCACTTAGTACCTACAGTGAGAATAAGTTATAAATAAATGCACAACTTACCCGAGATCGGGGTTATATTCCGCAAGTATATAGATATAGCACAAGTAGGTACAGGCAAAAATAGTATAAGCACTAACGGCACAATAACTATTTGGCAGTAGATATAGGTATGGTGTAAAGAATTAGAAGTAAGTATTATTCATGTCCGATGTTCCAGCACGAATGTCATACCGCTGCCCTCCGCTCCGGCGAACGGTGGCCCGTTCACCAGAACCGGTTCTGTCTACGCGCCGCTCATTTCATATCGCACGGCGTACGACACAGCCTAGGAAAATATTTTAATTACGTACCTTCACGCTTACTCGCGCATCCGGTAGGCAGAGCGCGTGAGGTACTAAATCGAGCGACCAAATCTTTCAATTACAAATACATTGTAACAATATATATATATATATAAATCAATTGCTGTTCGTTAGTCCCGCTAAAACTCAAGAACGGCTGGACCGATTTGGATAATTTTGGTTTTGAATGATTTTTGAATAGTAAGACAAACTATTTGTATGAGAAAATAATTCTCATACAAATAGTCCGTTTAAACCTTTGACGCATTATTTCATTCTGAGGCAATACGAAGTTTGCCAGGTCAGCTAGTTTAGAATAAATTAGAGTTAGAATAAAACAGACATCTGATGGAGGCATTAGGTAATTAATTAGATTTACATTAAATGAGCGTGTATTATCAAAGAGGACGGTCTTTAGTAGAAAGTAAAGCAGGGACTCATCATTAATTAATCTATAGAAACAACAATTTTACACCACACATAATGTATGATGGTCGATTGAAAGTCGTGACGTGACGAGAGTGACGAAACAATCGACAAGTGCTCGAAACCGCGCCAACAATATTTCTGACGTACATATATTTTAAGTGTATGGACATCATCTCCGCAATTTAACGATTTTCACCTGCGTTTCACTGCTTGCATTGCGATAAATGTACATTCGAAAAATCTGCGTTGGATTACAGTGACAAATATGTATTTTCGCGGTGCGAGGAGGAATTATACGAGTATATGTGAAGACGACTAACTGCATAATAATAAATTTTATAGATATTTTCTTTTTCATAAATATATTATGTTCTCAGGTTTTCGCTACCTACATTCTTAACAAAAAAAAAATGTTCGTATTTATCTCCCTTACTACTCCGAGACTACGGAAAATAAAAAGCGACCGAAACGTTCGGTAAATAATCATTTTATACCTACCTACGCAAGATAATGCCGAAATATAATTTTATTTCTTTTTCACTGTTTCTGTATAAATTACATTTAATACAGGAAGAATACAATAAATTAAGGTGAATTTATTTTATTTAGGATAAAATATTTATATAATTTTTATTCATCTATTTATTACAAAGCAGTCAAACCTTCAGAAAAATATGATTTAAATATTAAACAAAGTAACATTATATTCCCATGTCAAATTTTGGCAAAGCGTTCTGCTCGTGAAACCAGACAACTGTTCTCTCGGAGGATAGGTCGGGAAATAAGAAAAAAAGTGTATTTCCCATACACTTAGAGAAGTCTAAAAATATGTTACCGATATGTTTGAAATTTTATTTAGGTCGTATGATTAAAAATCGGTTCTCACACTGTTCGGAAATTGTAGGGTGGGTGTATTGTATACCAAACGATAATTACCTTGTTTGCGTTAACTATACCAATATTATAAAAAGGTAAAGTTTCTAACATTGTTATTTTGTTTGTTTGTAGGGGGTAATGTTAGAAAATACTGATCATGAAAATTCTTTCACTAGCAGAAAACTACACTACTCCAAGAGTGCTATAGGCTATACTTTGTTAAGATTGAACAAAACTTTTAAAATCAATGATTGTCTTTCTTTCTTTGGGTGAGTGGCAATTACCAACTTCAGAGTAATTCTGTCAAAGTCTAGTGATTAAAGAAACAATGATAATATTAAAAATGGCCGTTGATATGATGTCTATCCGGGAGAGAAGATATATCATATCAGCATATTTATATATTATATGGGATATCAACAATCAAAGCATTTAACATAATTAACAAACACATTAGCATTCATAGATGTTTGGAAGACAATCAGAATATTTATAGTCGTATTATCACAATATTAGTTTGTTAACTGTTCGCTTCAATCGTTGAGATGAAATGGAATTAGCACAGATACGATATGGTGATCTTGGGTACTCAGCAATTGCTTATTGCAGCTTAGACTCGGTCGATGTGTACGCAAGACGTGTAACCGCATAGATCAGTTGGTAGGGTAAACGCAGGTATAACCGATCCCCTAAAACGCAAAATTTTTACTTGATATCAATTACTCAAAATAAAATAAATGCTTACACATTTACTTTTATTGTAAGTAAATATTGAGTGTAGGGTTTATATTTCAACATATAGATCGGTTTGATATTCTGGGCCTGCGTAGAGACATTGTATCTCTAACGACTCTACAATGGCGAGTGCTTTACTGAACTGTTTGATTTGGTGCCGTGTCATTTTCTTATTCACATCGCACTACCTGCAGAAGAGAAAGATTCTAGCTTTATAATATACTGGACACGTCGAACTATTGAATGGTTGTGGAATGTACTTTTCTATAAGGTGCTCTGTTGCGCTATAATGTGGGGTTCATCAAAACTGGCGTCAAAAGAGTTCTGCAGAAAGCAGCCAGCGAGCAACTCCCCTGAAATTGCAAATGTTAATATGTGACGGTAGCCGTGTATTATGCATAAGGTGACCCGTCTGCTAGACTGTCAACCCGTTTAAAATAAAAAAATATCACATTTAATATTTTTAGGCATATTGGGTATAATTCATTACCTACCCTTTAAACCCTTTCAACGGCTCTGAAGCTAAGGACTTTAATGAAGCTTTAACCGCCTGTAAGAAAATAAAGTTTAGGTAGTTACGTGATTAACTTTAAATCTATTACGATATTTGTAGTTAGTTAATAGGATAATAAAATTAGCATTGTAAAAACACGTATATTTTTGTCTGTTAACTGTTAACATACCGAAATTACATACATGTCAACATTAATCCAACTATACACTATAACAGACACGTATATTTTATTTACTAAATTAAATTTTACCACGTTAATACCTATCTGCAGACTTAAGATGGATCGTGGATAGCTGCGCTTACCTTAGTGTTAGATAGTCCACCCTTCGTGAAATTATTGCACGCCGGCCGAAAATAGGTCAATTGCTTCCCCGTCAGAAGAGAGAGACCGATGCTGTTTGTGGCGCGAGTGACAAGGACGCAAATTTTAATTCCCCCAGGTGACGTCACAAGTTTTAACAGGCCTATTCGCTTTCTTTTTGTGAGCTATTGTTTTGATCCTTCGATATTCATGCACATTCCGATGTCTCTAAGGCGCTGCTTACGTCATTTCATAGTTTTGATAAAATGCCTCCACTCTAACTTTATTTTCGTCTATCTATTGTTTTAGAAGCTTTGATTTCACTGTTTCCATTCTTGTTATATTGGGAGCCATAATAATTACTTATTATGGCTCCTTCCTATGAACATTTATGCACTTTCTTGTGATATAACAGAATATGAGTTTACTTTGACGACAGTACCTACCATTACTTGGTTTGGTGTTGGTTCCATAGTCGATGGTTTGGAGTTAATGTAATGATGAAAATAGAACAGTAAATAATAGTTTAAAAAACAAAGAAAAACACGCTTTTAAAACTAATCGAACTAAAAAATTACATTAAAAACAGTAGTAATCAATAGAAAAAAATCGCTTTTTATAAGAACTATAATTTTATAAAATAATGATAAAATATTTACAAAAATCAAAATCAACTAATCAAACGCTTGGTATACCTACAATAATTAAAAAAAAAAACAATTGATCAGTACTTTTTATTTTCAGTGCATTTAGTTTCAAAAACGTGTTTTAAATATAATTATTTTTTTTTAGTTATGGATTTATTTATTATATTTATTGCATTGTCATCGGTCCTTGAGACGTGAGCAAACTTTCAAGTTGATCGGATTTCTAAAACCGGTGAAAATGAAGCTAATAGTTTTTGTTAAGTGGGTACATACAACCCAAGCTTACAAAAGCGTGTTGAAAAGCTCTGATATCATTTCTCATTCAAACAACACAGCTCAACTCATTCAGGTTATTGACATTGCTTTATAAAAGTATATCGTTTTTTTCGGAGTCAGACGATGAGTTCTTCTTAAAAAGCTAGAGCATGGAATGATTTAGGTAACGTTTGTATTTATTTCTATTTCACCGAGGACTCCGATGAAGGCTGAGGACGAACACCGAAAAGGAAATGAGCAAGATGAAACAAACGACGCCACTTTGATCTTGACGTCTCTGTTTATTTTGTTATAATCAGCGGAAGATGTTCTATGTGGTTGCTGAGGCTTTGTTCATCACGACATTAATTCGTATTTAATAAGCTGAGACATAATTGCATTGAACGTTTAACAGAATCAAAA
Source organism: Macrosoma leucophasiata (assembly GCA_036365455.1). Taxonomy (NCBI): domain Eukaryota; kingdom Metazoa; phylum Arthropoda; class Insecta; order Lepidoptera; family Hedylidae; genus Macrosoma; species Macrosoma leucophasiata. Next base: position 7,136,799 of record JAWQUS010000002.1, on the reverse strand, counting down.
GTAATAATAACCGATACTCGTAACAAGCGGCGCGAATTAATGGCTAGCTTTTCTGAATTAATGCAAGGGCTTTGAGTGAATAATTATTTACTCTAATTAAACACCAGAAGGCAGTCGTCGAGTTTTCTGGGTTCCTTTTGCCTCTTTTGAGAGTCAACTGAGTGTGTGATTAGGGGGGCGACGGAGGCTTGTTCGAGGTACTATTAACCTACATGAGCTTGTTTGCTCGTTTGTCGTCTGTGTCACGAATAATTGGGGGCGGAGTAATTCACCTTACAACAATTCCGTCTGGCGTTGTTTGTTTGACTGGGACGTTAGCAACCCGTTTCAAATCACTCTGTTCGTAGCACTTTGTTGCTCTATGTTTTTATTAGTAGTGTAGTAGTGAATTTGCGTAGGAATGTTTTCTTATTTAATTAAAAATGGCTTCGCTATTAGGTTACACATATTGGCAGTGTCAAGTAAAACGATAATTCGTATTCGTATAAAAGCTGCTTTTATACGAATACGAAATATCGTTTTTTTGTATGTATTATGTAAAATGGTTTATTTAAAGTTAGAATCAGTCAGTCAGTTAATTGTTTATTATGTCAGTCAAGTGAGTCACAGTCAGTAATTCGAGTAAAGCGATGGCTACTTTACCAAAACATTTACAATGAAGTTTTGGAAACGGGCCTGAAAGGCCGTGTTTCCGCTCAGTTATTTTATTGCACTATACACGGGCACTGCCATAAACCTTGGTATATCAAATAAAATGCCACCACGTTTATTTAATATAACTCAAAAAGACATTAAGAAAACGAAATAAAATAAGAGCACCACACGCCTCTTTCAAGGTTCCCGCCAAAACTCCGTATGTATGTTTTCGCTAATTTATTTTTGGGGTAGGCAGAGATTGTGAAGTGCTGAATGTATCACGTCTATATTTCGGTAGACTGATGTTTTTCAATCATGTTGATGTTCTATGTTCATTTATGTGTACGACTTAGTTTATTATTCAAAGATTATTATAGTAAAGATGGAAAGAAAAAAATGACTTCGGGCGGGATTTGAATCTGTGACCACTGAGTCACCAGTCGCTCTATCTATTGAGATACTGAAGTCCCACACCCGACCGATCGATGACCATGGCGATGCAATAATATTTTATATGAACGAAAAAATCGACAATCTTCGGTAGCTTTAGTAGCAGAGAATATGTAATAATACTACGTATAGAATGGACACTTCGACGTCCGGCCCGATTTCCCCGCATCACCCAACCTCCTCCCCTCTTATGGGCGACGGTTGGTATTTTCTACGTGCTACGCACACAGGTGCACTGATTGATGTCTGTGTAACAAAGACCAAAATAAGCGTTTGTATGGAATTATGGCGAAGTGTCCGCGGTGTGCCAGTAGGTAGAGTGACTGTGTTTCAGTGGGTGCGAGTTTACGTCCCACCCGAAGTCAAATTTTTATTTTACATCTTTACAATAATAATCTTTGAATAATAGAGGAACTTCATGTGATTTTTTTTTGTTATCATTACAAAGTACTTCTACTGTGACTAGAGTACCAGAATATATACTTCGAAACTGGTAAAACGTGTGTCCTGTGTAATATATAACTTTTCGAGCAAAAAATCTTTCGTACAATTTCTCTATATTTTGTATATACTCATTCTATTTAAATACCTCTAAATTACGTAGACAATTTAATCGAATAAATTACTATTTGAATCGGTGTTAACAGTTAAATCAAATAAATTATTTCTTGAATTAATGTTATACCTAGTAAACGAGTTTTACTCGTAATATTCCTGAGCAAATATAATGAGAAATCGATGTGTTTGTAAATAAAAATCTCAAATAGGAGCGGTTGAATGAAGGTTTAATTTGTACGGTTCACATACAAGGCATTAAGTATAATAAATAGAACGCTCAAGTCTTACAGTTCTCTATTTTCTTCATAACATTCACCAAGTTAGTTTATATTCAGCGTTATTTGTACGACAATAGAGTTTCTTTTAGCGAATTACCACACGTATTCAGAGTTTGCTCTCCCCAGACTGAGTTCCCACAGATCCCATGGCACTTGGAAAGGAAATGGAACTTTCTGCTTTGATAAAGTTTTAATATATTCTTCGGCAAGTTCCCGAGATGTCTCACAGGTTATGACAGATTCGTGTGTGCCGCCTCTTTCCACCGCGTCTTTACTCTTTTATTTCTACTTCGAAAAGGATTTAATAAAGAACTTTTTTTCCGCTCTCGCGTTTCTTTGTCCAAATCGTGTAAATCAGGTCATATGTTATTAAAACTTGTCTAACTTGTAGAATGGAGATTTAAGGCTTTTATGTTCCAGTTATACTTACATATTCTTATGTAGTAGGTAGTCTACATCATTGAATGGCGCCGTAATAACTATCACATCTATAGACATAACAACTAAGGTCTCAGAGGTGGCAACGCATCTGCATTAGACCAGAAGTCCGTCCCGTTGCCACCATGTGTGGGTGTCTATAGGCTGCAGTCATCACTTAACTTCAATGTTATCTGCATGCTTGTTTTGGTAAACAAGCATGGAGATAACATTAATTACATAAATAAAAAAATATAGTCGGGATACCGACTATAATTTTTATCGATTATAATATTCGATGGATACATCGAAATGGAGATTGCTTAGTGGGAAAAAGGAATAATTCTTACTATATTTGAAACTAGCTGTGCCCGCGACTTCGCCCACGTGAAAATTTATGATTATTCAGTATCTACCCAGACGAAGTCGTGGGCGCAGCTAGTATAAAAGTAGCCTAAGTTACTCCTTATTACATCAGCTATCTGCCAGTGAAAGTCCCGTCAAAGTCGGTCCAGCCGTTCCCAAGATTATCCCCGCCAAACAGATAGACAGACAGACAAAAATTGTAAAAAATGTTGTTTTGGTATATACTCGTATGTACCGGTTATTTTTATATTACAAACACACACTCCAATTTTATTTATTTGTATAAATATACAATCATCATATTATCGTTAAATCCACGGAAAGACGTCCACTAATGGACTAAGCCTTCTCCAAAGTTGCAGACAATAGTGTTGTGCGTTATTTGGCGAGAATATGCCATATTCGCCACGCCTGGCAGGCGGATTGGCGTTCATAGTGGCGATTATAATAAATAACTATCCACTGAGCTCATGGTACGATACATAGCATTTCTTTATACAGCACACAATAATATTGGCTGCAATTTAAAATGTTAGTCCGACTCTCACGCTCTCCTGTTCGAACATAACAATATTTTGCTAACTTCAGGAGACTGCTATATCGTAAATCTGGAAGTTTGCAATGACTATATATTACTTACATCGTAAAATTTTGGTTTCGCTGGCTCTCTGCAACTACTTACTTATGACAATACGTGGTCAGCGGAGTTGGAAGTAAGTGATAATAGTCGTAATGTCACAAATTAGTAATAAGTCATTTAGTCATTATAAAATGGCCCATCAGTGGAGGTCTTAATACCCCACTCCCATCTACATATATTTAGATTTATGACAAAGGATTCTCCTAAATATTTAAATATTTAATGTGTATTAAATAATTAACATTTCTTTAAACAGCGCACAATAAAAAAAAATTCAATTAAAAATGTCAGTCCGACTCTCACGCTCTCGTGTTCGAACATAACAATATTTTGCTAACTTCAGGAGACTGCTATATCGTAAATCTGGAAGTTTGCAAATACTATATATTACTTACATCGTAAAATTATGGTTTCGCTGGCTCTCTGCAACTACTTACTTATGACAATACGTGGTCAGCGGAGTTGGAAGTAAGTGATGTTAGTCGTAATGTTACAAATTAGTAATAAGTCATTTATTTCATTTAGTCATTATTAAAATGGCTTATCAGTGGAGGTATTAATACCCCACTCCCATCTACATATTATTATTATATTTGTATTTATGACCAAGGATTCCCCTAAATATTTAACATTAATATTTAACGTATAAATATTAAACATTTCTTTATACACGTACCAATCTTGGCTTCAATTTAAAATGTCATTCCGACTTTCACGCTCACGTGTTCGAAATTCGAACATAAAAATATTGTGCTAACTTTAGGAGACCGCTATATCGTGAATCTGGAAGTTTGCAAATACTATATATTACATCGTAAAATTATGGTATCGCTGGTTCTCTGCACCTATTTATTTATGACAATACGTAATCGGTAGAGTTGAACGTAAAAGTGCAGTCTGTCGTAAAGTTACTTTTTTTCCCTTTGTATAGCAATGTACCTATTTTTGTACTTCATGCCAATGACAAGTAAACGACAGAAATTTATATGCTCAAGACTTGTTTCTTTTCTTTTTCATGTCTCATGAAAATCCATGTGGAACATGGAGATGGTTCCTTAAGGAAAATAATAAGATGGATGGATGTAAAGTGATGGGGACTTTAAGGAGTTTCAGAGAAAATATGAAAAATCTCTTTACACTGCATAATATCACTTTCCTACATCTGTGCACGTTATCGAATGCTTTATAAATAAAATCCCATCAGTTTTACACACAAAAACTATCATATCATGCTGCGACACACCACTTTCCAACGTTCCCGTCAAAACTCGTAAAATTACTTACTGCTAATAAATAATTTACTAGTGCTGGTAACATTGAGCTACTCAACGTAACTTCCATTAGTAGACTAGAGTTAACACTACATAAATCTATTTGGAGTTCTATTACTATATGGTGGTACTGGACTACTAAATGGTATATAATATATTATGAACATGTAGTTAAGCCTTTGGGTCCAATTGGTATTTTGTGAATAACGGAGCTAAACTTGCAATTGAAATACACATAATAACTATAACAAACTAATGTCTCTGAAACTTACACTGTCATATTACACTGACTGGTAGATAGATATAAATGGTCGTAGGTAAGATTTAGAGAACCTGAATAAGATTCAGAAATGTATTAATTAACTAGCTGTATCCTGCGCGCTCGCTGCGACGCTGTGGTCGCTCACTATGGGCCACATAAGAAGGCTCAAGGTCACTCAGAGAGCAATGGAGAGGGCTATGCTCGGATTTTCTCTGCGAGATCGAATCAGCAATGAGGAGATCCGCATGAGAACCAAAGTAACCGACATAGCCCACCGAATAGCGAAACTGAAGTGGCAGTGGGCAGGGCACATAGCTCGCAGCACTGACGGCCGTTGGGGCAGAAGAGTTCTAGAGTGGCGACCACGTACCGGAAAACGAAGCGTAGGCAGGCCCCCCACGAGGTGGACCGACGACCTGGTGAAGGTCGCAGGCAATCGCTGGATGAGGGCGGCCCGGGACCGTTCGTTGTGGCATGCTTTGGAGGAGGCCTTTGTTCAGCAGTGGACGTCTTTTGGCTGAAATGATGATGATGATGACCCTGCGCGCGTTGCTACGCCACCAACTAAAATTGATAGTGGCGCCTGTCTGATCTGTCGAATTTGCCGACTCAGAAACCTTCGTGGACTCATGCACAACAACTTTGCGAAAGATCATCACATGATCAAATGCGTAGTTTACGATTCTATAAAGGACATACAGACAAACACTCATTTTTAGGGTTCCGTACCTTAAAAGGAAAAAAGGAACCCTTATAGGATCACTCGTGCGTATGTCTGTCTGTCTGTCTGTCCGTCTGTCACAGCCAATTTGCTCCGAAACTACTCGACCGATTGAGTTGAAATTTGATGAGTATATGTAAATTGGTGACCCCAAAGATGAACACGTCAAGTAAAATAATAAATTTTAAACAGGGAGGCCACTTTCGGGGGATGAATCAGAAAATTAAAACGTAAACGTAAACTGTGTCGTGTGGCATATCAAATGAAAGAAGTTGTTGTCAGCATCTCAGATATTTTATTTATAATTTTTGCATAAACCAATTTGAAGTTATTTAAGAAAAACGACGAAAATTGACCATCTCCCCCCCTATCTCCGAAACTACTGAACTTAAAATTTTGAAAAAAATGTGGAAAATAGATCTTTGCCTATAGATTACTGGAAAACCTATAAGAAGTTTGAGTATTCAAATTAAATAGAAAATTCTTAATAATATAACCCCCCCTGCCGGTACCACCGTAACCGCTATGTCCCTGCATTTTAAATCTGTAATATTTTCGAAAATATTTATTTAAATTACGGAACCCTCACCACGCGAGTCGAACTCGCACTTGTCCGGTGTTTATATATAAGATTTAGGGTGACAAGCACCACTTACGCACGCATTTACGTCTGCCTCTCCCTTCGGGGATTACAGGCGCGAAGTTACGTTTTTTTTTAAAGTAAGTATATTAGTAGAATGTCTCATTTCGCCTTTCACAAACTGACAACAGAGAATAAAGTAAATATATATATATCGAAATGTGTGACATCACGCGAAACGTTGAGTCAAAATCCGATCGCCATTATTAGACTTCGTAATGGTTGCAAGACACGAACAATAATTTCAGTCTCCAGCCAGTCTGACATCTAGGCCCTCTCTCGACCTGTTTGACATTATGTCTGTGCCCATTTCGCGTGTTTGTACGTACAAACAATGCTGCGATAGCTTCTAAACGAGGGCAATCCCTATATCTATCTCCGTCACTCCATCGTGTAATCTCACCTGTCTCTCTTCCACGCTCGACCTGCAATCACTCCTCTCGACTACTGTCCCAATGATATTTGTGTTCGATTATAATTAAACTCATGTCCTCCTTTGAAATGTCAAACTGTCTTTAATTAAAAACGCAGGTTTAATTATAGATGGTGATGCATTTTGTTCACCATTCTCGGATTCATATTTTGTATGAACATTGTCTTTGAATATGTTATGCGTGTTTCCTTCATCAACTACTTCTTTCAAGGTTTAAGAGGCTAGCACAGTGATTCCCAAAGTGGTCCATATTGACCCCCTGGGGTCCATGGGAGACTCGATGGGGTCTACGTATATGCGTAAATAAAATGGGATATATGGGAAAGTGATATAAATGTTAGCAAGGGGGTCCACCGAAACCAGAAAAAAAATTAAAGGGGTCTACAAGAAAAATAGTTTGGGAACCTCTGGGCTAGCAGATTCGATCCTTGGATCGTGACATTGGATTTTTAGGGTTCCGTAGACTATAAAAAACTTTTTCTTTTTCTTACTACCCGACTTCAAAAAGGAGGAGGTTCTCAATTCGCCTGTAAGTTTTTTTTTCTATACTAGTATTATTATGTTAAGAGCTAACAAGATATGAGCTTACTTAGATTTAATATGTGGAAGCGTTTAAATGGTGTTTAGCTTTTTATGCTATTTATCACTGTATATTTTTCGAATAAATAAAATAAAATACATAAAATTATAGTTTCCATATATCCGATCGCCCATCCGTCCGTTCCTTCGTTCGTCCATCTGTCCGCAGTTATGCTCATAGACTCTTAACACTAGAACGTTGTAATTTAGAATATACGTATTAGCTATGCGGAAAAAGTTATAAAATCTCGAAAAATACGAGTATGTTTTGAGAGTGTCTTGTAAAGTATACAAATATGTAAACAAATATGAGTACGTCGATTCCTACAGCCGATTTTCAGTCTTTTATACCGATTGAAATTGACTCACGATTGTGCCTGTCGATTTTTTTAGAAAGTACTAGAACAATTGAAATGCTATTTTGTACCTATACACATGTAGATCAGTGACCCAAACATGAACGTATAACAAAGATAACTGAATTCGAAACGTAGGGGCCATTTCTGGGTAATAAATTGCAGAATTAAAAAAAAATTTTCCAACTATATTGAACGTGCGACTGGCCATAACTTAAAGTTCTCAAAGAAGTTTTTTTAAGTAATTAAGAAGTTATTCAGGGTAATGTACTATTTCTCCCCTTTATCTTCGAAAATACGGGCCCGAATAAAGTTATTTAGTGGTATTTATAGTGGTAGGTATTAAACATATGTGTGTGGCTTTACATTCCCGGAACACTGTGAGTTCGAGTCCGAATCGCACTTGGCCGCTTTTTTATGTCGTGTCTTCGCACCGCGAACACGTATCGCCAAACGGTATCCTTCATGGAAACAAAACGGCATGTATATGTGTAAATGAAGTTATTATGTGAAGGGTTAATGATATTGATAAATTAAACTACGTAGATGTTACAGTAAAGAAAATCGTTTGCTAAATTAGTTTTAAAAATATAAAGAGCAGAAAGTAACAAAATTCATCAATGCCCTGAAGCACCTTGTATGGGAAGCCAGCTAAGGGAGAATCATTGTTCACGTTTCGCAAACATGTGATATAAAAGCACACGATGCTTTGTTACCTCTAACAAAACAGTAATACAATTTTTTAGGCCCACTTACGTTAGAGTTGGCAGCCATCTTATTTACTGTTTTGAAAAAGGATTTAAATAGTCTACAAGAAGAGTTATAGATTTTGAGATTTTGGAGGTGAGAATAAACTTATGCTTGCAAGTACATAGTTCATAATAACATATGGCAATACAATGCCAACACATTGGACAGTAAGAATGACTTTGAATTCGAATTAACATGGAAATACCAAAGAACGTGATACTTAATTAAAGTGTTCTGGCTAAAGAATTTTTCTTTATATAACCACGTAAAAAAGTTATGATTTATAATAAAAACACTTCAGTAAAATAAAAGCAAGATAAATTCTGTTCTATTGCGCAGATAAATCCAACTAATAACTACAGCTCTTATGTGTCCTGTTTTACTACCAAAACACCCGGACACTTCGTCCTCCATAACCTAGTTTTCAAAATGGCCGTACCGACCCTAGCTTACGTGAATATTTATCCAAAATGTACTTCAGTTTACTCCGTCGAGACTACAGCAATATCGAAAAGAAGTTTATTACAAACAATTAAACCGGCCAAGCAATATTCCGCCGACCTTGATCATTGTTATCTGCAGACATAAACAGTAGAGATGGCGCCACCGCATGTTTTCACCACACTTCAGTAATAGCTGGTGTCCCGATACCTCGAGAGATCGAAGCGCCGACAAACAACGCTCGGCGAAAACAACATAATTTATCAAGAGGGTAGAAATGCTGGCAACTCTTTACGTTCCAGAAAACTCTGGCTATAAAAGCCACAACCGTTTCCGCGCGGGGCTTCCATATTCCAATATGGCGGATAGACGCGCCAGAGACCAATTCACTTATTATGACTATCTCAACCGGGAAAGTCGATGAACCGTCCCTGCCCGACGCATAATCAGCTGCCTTCATTAATAGAATAAATATAGGAGAGCCATATTTATGGCGATATGTGGAATTTATTCTCTATTTCACGAACCATGTAGGTAATATATTGCCGAATTTCACCAACAGCAACTGTAAATCTCTATTTTTCTGCTGTGTGAATGATTTTGTTGACAAAAACAGTTTTTAAAATGTATATATATTTAAAGAATGGGTTCCTAATAAAGAAGGCAAGTAGTTACTTAGCTTTAGAGATTAATCATTATAATAGTTCATGAACATAAAATGAACTCGAAAAAACGGAACTATACATGATACACCATACACCATACGTTGCCATGCTCTTGGCTGGTTTTTTATATGTCTACAGGTTTTTTAAATGTCTCCTTGCATAATGTTTTTGTAATAGAAAAAATTGCTCTAATAAATTCTCATCTTAATTACCTTTTTGGTTAATTGATTCCATCTACTTGTATAACATAAACAAGATAGATGCCATATTAAATGTCGGCGGATTGAAATTATCAGAGGAATATCAAGCGAGTGACGAATATATCATAACGTCCAATTGAGACGATTATCTATAATTATCGCGGGTTTATGAGGTATTGATGGATATATGTGACCGTTTGATAGTAATGTCGTGACTCACGGTTTTCTATATTTATACTCGAGCTAGCTTTTCAACGCGGCTCTGCTATAAAATTGCGGTTTAGCACCAAGACTTGTTATTGGTTTTGTGTACTGTTAGGTTTTCATAAGCAATGCCAATTCTATCACCAACCACCACCGCGGCGCGAATTCAAAACACTCGCCATCGAGCTTCGTGTCGTGCCTAAACCAAGGAGTTTGTTGCACCTTCATACGTCGAGGCGACACTAGCGCCACGCAGCTAGCGGCATCGAGAGAAAACACTTACTTACCTGAAAATTGCCGCCAATTCGAGATGCATTTTTTGTGAATTTTCATTTTATTAAGTAAAAGCCTAAAACCAATGACTCTGAAGTGTCTGTGTAAAAACGGAGTTTAATTAATGAACTTTATTGAATCATATAACTGAAAAGGTGGTCTTCCAGAACTTTTTGGTGAGTTGCATTGCGTCTTTCAATACAGTAATTATAGTCCTAAACTGGACAAGTACCTTAAAACGAAAAATCGGAACCCTTTTAGATTCACTGTGTAGGTATCTGTCTGTCTGTCCAGCCAATGTTTTTATGAACCAAGGTGCCAAACAAGCATGCAGTTCATGTGGATGTTACCTAAGTGATGGCTGAAAACCTAGAGGTCAAAATGCAGATGCATTGCTTGCAATATATATTTTTTTAATTTTTAACAACATTCTGTGTTCCATAATAATATAAAAAAACGTGCTTAGAATTTGGCAAAAGCAAGTAATATCTTTCTTTGTCTACCTTTACTACCTCATATCTATGAACTTGCCGCCTTGTCAAGCTATCCAGTATGCACACACTATTAAGCACATATAGAAGTGTCTGTTCCGTAATATTCCTTACTTCAAATTAAGTAAGATCTAGTGGTCCTGGGATTTTTATACTAGTCTCTATTACGGGGCCATAAATTATCATGTAACCGGAACACGATAGTGCTTAACAATCTCACTACATTTGGCGGCAAATAGATTAGGTAATAAAAAAATAAAGTGCATTCGCCCTATCTAATATCGCTAATATCTTCTTATCGAAGCTGATCTGGGCTTTGACCCTTTTAGACCATCCATGAGACATACTATGTTCCTCTTGATTTTTTTTAATGTTCAGGTATATATGTGTTGTTTGTTAACTGTTTTCCATTTATTTTTTCTGTTTATGTTTCCGTGCTGTCTGTCTAAAGAAATTGTTTCTTTCTTTCCCTCGAGCTCCCACACTGGAAATTTACCATAAGCCTCAATTTTTGCTTCAAAAATGCTAAGCTGATTGGGTTTACATAAAATACACACTGTTTACACAATACTTACTGGCATGTTTATGTAGGCAATGCAAAAGAAAGAATTTCGAACAATGTGGCTTTTAATTTAAAAAATATGATTTAAAAATAAAATTTTTATTTAATAAAAAATTGTTATTTAAAAAATATGCTAGATGAATTGTATGACTTGCCAAATAATAGGCTTTGTGAGAATTTCCTTGAATTTTCGTTTGTTTCTTTAACATACATAACAATAAAATTTATCAAATTTCGATCAAGCTCTATACGATAAGGCTGTACCTAACTACCTACATAGAGATTAAACTCTGATTTTTTTTTATAAAAATGTGAGACTATGGAATGTCTTGAGATAATAACTATTTGAATTACCCTATTAAAATATAGAAGTTGTTACCTCAAGAAATTAAAAGCTACGCGTGGACGTTATCTTCCACGAACAATATGAAATCATTTGTCATATTTTACTGCAGCTCAAAAGGTTAAAATGGTAAACAAAAATAAAATACGCTTACACTCACAGCCCCACACTAGGTATAAACCTGTGTTGTGGGTGCCGTTGTACACATAAAACACATAACACAAATACCCAGACCCGAAACAAATATCTGTAGGCCATACAAATATTTGTCCCGGTGCGGGGATCGAACCCGCGACCCTTCGAATCAAACGGTCGTGTCACACCGCTGGGATAACCGGGTGGTCTAGTTCAAATCTTTGTTTTTTAATCTCGTCAGCAAAAATATTTTAGATACACCATAATCGCTAGATATCTTCTTATAATTCATTGAAGACCAGTAGATCCACGAGCACAAAGCTCGAAATATTCCAATATCTTCTCACCACATATAAAATGTAGTCACAGATACTATTTTTCATTTCCACACACATTTCGTTGACAACGTTATATTTTAAGCGGCGTTTCGCACGATTTCAAAAGGCTCCATTATCATAATTCTAACAGGGGAAGAACAAAACCCGGGCAATGGTTGCTTACAATAAAAACAATGGAGTCATCGTACGTGTGCGTGAATGTTTTAGTGGTTGGGCCCTGCTCGTGCATGCGCCAAATAATTTTTAGGGTTCTGTACCTCAAAAGGAAAACGGAACCCTTAGATGATTACTCTTGTGTCTGTCTGTTCATTTGCATAGCCACAGATATATAAATAACAAGACAGGAGAAATGGTGCGTTACTTAAAATCGTCGGGTGATAATATGTCGCCGGATTATAATATATATTCACTACTAGGTATACAAGATACACAAGATTTACATTTTTTTTTATTTTTTATTTTTTTTTACATTCACGCACACGTACGATGACTCCATTGTTTTTATTGTAAGCAACTATTGCCCGGGTTTTGTTCTTCCCCTGTTAGAATTATGATAATGAAAATACTATTAAGAAAATAAAAGCCGTAAATGCGTTCGTCCAGGTTCAAAATTCATTCTATTTATATAAAATCAATTGCTGTTCGTTAGTCTCGCCAAAACTCGAGAATGGCTTTACCGATTTGGCTTATTTGGTTTTGAATGATTTTTGGAAGTCCAGGGAAGGTTTAAAAGGTAAGAAAAATATGAAGAAATTGAAGGGAAGCACTTAAAACCACAATTTTATTTTCCCATACAAATAGTCCGTATCTACCAAACCTTTGACACATTATTTCATTCTGAGGCAATAGGAAGCAAAGAGGTCAGCTAGTTATTTGATAACACTTGTATTTGTTTAAATGACAAGATTTGACACATCACTGGAATTGGTGTCGAATACTGTCGAAGATACACCAATTTGTGGCGACAATGTCACGCGATGATAGCACTTCGTCTTGTTATTTACATTTATGTGGTCACAAAAAAATTCAATAAACTTCTACTGCGTTGAAATTTGGCACACATACGTGAATCAGTTGGGATTGGTGTAGAGAAGCTGCCTGCAAGAGGTGATCCGCTAATTTCAATTAACCCTGTTTCAGTAGGTACTTATACTGTTAGATGACAGTATAAGTACCTACATATTCTAAACAAATTTAAATACGAAATAGCCAAATACGATATTTTCATATACGACTAGCTGTGCCCGCGACTTTGTCCGTGTGCAAATTTATGATTGTTCAATATCTACCCGAGTGAAGTCGTGGGCGCAGCTAGTATAAAAGTAGGCTAATTTACTCCTTATTACATAAGCTATCTGCCAGTGAAAGTCCCGTCAAAATCGGTCCCGCTGATCCTGAGATTAGCCCTACAGACAGGCGGACAGACAGACAGACAGACAACAATTAAAAAAAAAAAAGTTTTGGCATATCTACCGTATATATACATATGCATTTAGTAAAAAGCGGTTATTTTTATATTACAATCAAACACTCCAATTTTATTTATTTGTATAGGTGTATAGACTATGTATGATATATATATTTGATCTATGGTTGCCCAAATAAAGGTAAAAATTTACATGCATGAGTGAGAATATCGTACAAAGATCTCAAGAAACTTTCATTCCAAATCGTTTAGAAATTTATTATGTTACGAAGGAAAAAGGGTCCAGTTATGCCTTGCGGGTAGAAGCAGTGATATTTCTCTATAAAAATAGCCGTAGCCCTTTTTACTTACAACTAAATAGATGGTGGTCCTTTTATGTATTGAATTCAGAGAAGAATCAGTTCGAGGAACATTGTAATATTATTTCAATTGGTCTTAAGTAAAGGCTTTTTACCTACAAACTAAACTTCGTACTACACCACGTGCCAAGTTTAAATGAAACAGTGATGCTTTTATAGCTTAACTAAACTTCTTCATTATTCTATAATTAGCTATCATTTTGCGGGGGATATCCAGATGGGTAGTTGGATTTGATTTCACATTCATGCGAAATCCAACAGCTACCCATAGTCATTCGACGACATAGATGACGTCACTGTTCGCGACCGTATCGCGCCCTCTTCGCCCACAAAATATTGGAGGGTCGGAGTGGGCTTTCACCAAAACGTAGCGAGAATTCGAAAAAAGAGCGATGTGCGTTCCGCCTATGAATTTCGCCAACAACGCCCGCGGTCTTTTCACTTTAGTGGAACGGCAATTACAGCGGTCGTGGTCGCGGTCGATTAGTGGAACGCAGCCATAATATACGACCCCGTGATTTCTGTGACAGGGGCAGAACATAGAAAAACAGAGGAAAGCAAAACAGAGAAAAGAAAAAAGAAAGAAAATATTTTTTATTTCGAGTATGATTTTATAACCAATTTCGAAGAGTCAATAAGAATCTATAATTACTTAAGAGTGAATAACTATTTTATAAAGTAAAAGTAAAAGTAAAACACACAATATGTAAATTAAAAAAGTGATTAAAAACTTACAGTTAAAATGTCATTAAAAAAATATATTTTTTTTTATAACAAGCAAGCATGCAGTTCACATTGATGTTAAGTGATGACTGTAGCCTATAGACACCCATACAAAGACCAAGGTCAAAATGCAGATGCGTTACCACTCCTGAGGCCTAAGGTGTTGTCTGTGCCGGAAATTACAGGGCCAATTCCTGGAGGAGACGACGTATTTCCATTTTGATCGCCGGGTTTTGTGTTAATGTCTTGAGGTCGTAATATTCACTAATCATCGATGCGAAATGCGTATTTGTTGGCTTTATCATTAAATACATAAAAAAACAAATCTTTCGACTTTTGACTGTAGTTAAACTGTGATATAACACATTGAGTAGCAAATAATTTTAGACACTTTGCCAATAATATTTAAGAATGGCTTCTATCATCACTTTCATTGTTTGAAATGTGTTTCACGAATACGCAAGGTTGTTGAAAACAGTTTTTTTTTAAATTACGTGTTACATGCATATTTTTATGATTTCTGTAGACTCTTGGCTTGTATTCGTCTGAAAAATAACTATTGACTAATTTCTGAGGAAATTATGTAAACATATTCTATATTCGGCTAGACGAGTAGGCACCCAAAAATAGGTTCGCTTAATTCGAATATCAAAATTCTACTTTCTTCTTTTTTAATTGACTGCCTCAGTAACCTATTGGTAGCCAACGTAGTACTACTGTAGTAGTTGGGGTTCTGGGTTCGATTTCCAGTCGGGGGCTCTCATAGATAACAGTGTCAAATCCTTTATCTCTGGTTCTATTGGGTTTTTCCATTTCCTAAAACTTACTCAGCACCTTGGAGTTTGGTAATGTACCCAGAGATGTCAACAAGCTCGCCACCTGTTACATGGGCCAAAACGTAACTGGCAAATCATGTATGCTTGAATGAATGAATTTAATTCTGCCTACCCCTTCGGGGATTACAGGCGTGAAGCTACATTCTTTTTTTAACCGTCTTCAAAAAAAGGAGGAGGTTCTCAATTCATCCGGATCTTTTTTTATGTATGTTCACCGATAATTTGTAAACGCCTGTACCAGTTTGGATATTTTTTATTAAAAAAACATTAAGACTGATATATGTTAGCAGATTATTGTGGCACGAGAACTGAAAAGGGACTAAATCGAACAACCTTCCAAGTCTTATCAGCCCGTAACTCACATTTAAATATCACTGAAGGATTTTCCATTTATAAATGTATAGCGATTAAAGTTAATGGAGTGATTTTGGTAACCAGGACGCCTAAATTAGAAAATTTTGTAGATGGTCAGGCAATTACAGGTGGCTTAGAAAGTTATGAGCCGGCAACCGACAGCCGACGTGGATTTACCTCATTTGCCTTTGATTTGTTTATTTTGTACGCAATTTTAAAGTGATCACATCAATTTTACGGATCTGTAGATTTTCTTGGTAATTTTAGATACCACCGCAAAGCTTTGCAATAAAATTTGAATGAAAAATTAGACGGCTTAATGTGGACTTCGGTAGTTTGGTAGGCTGTGACCTCAGTGGTAGTAGGTTCAAGTTCCATCTGAAGTAATTTTTTTATTACATCGGTATTTTTTAGAAATCCGATAAATGAAACATTTTTTTAGGGTATCTTTTTCATAATTACACGATCATATCTTCACTATATTTCATTAATTGAAAAATCAGTTGTGTTGGTTGCATTATTAGCATTGTTGGCAATAGATTTCGTCACAGTTACCGAAGTTAACTAATAAAATGTGAAGGAAAAATTCGGCAGCCGGGTGAAAACTTCGGTAGCTTAGTTGGTATAGCGATTGGACTATTCATCCCAGTGGTCACGGGCTCAAGTCAAGTACCTTTCATTTTTCTCTTTAAAATATTTCACTCGGCATGTGTTATTTCAAAAAATGCAATAAAAAAAAACAGTTTTAATTAAATCCGAGTTCCCTTTTTTCATTGAACTAACTGAAAAAATGGCTTATCTGAAGACGGCCGTTTTCTATTTCATCAATCAATAAGGCAAGCGCAGAGGGCTCTCAGCCTAAATTAAATCAAAGAACGACAAATTGGATTGATAAGAATTTTTAGATGGATGCAGCGGTCGAGAGAGACTAAGAATGACCAATCTTGATCAAATATTGCTGTTGCCCAAAATCGGTGTCAAACTTTTTTGACTCTTTGAAATCAGTGTATCTTTTAGCACAGTCTAAGAACGTACCTATTACTATTAGTATGGAGAAAATGATGAATATTATGTTCGGCATGCCACGCTTTCTTTTACCTGTAAGAGATTGGTCTCTAATTAAGGTCATTCTGATAAGTGGAGATCCTTGTTGGAATTAGCATTTTGCAGTAATCGCAGGTTAAAGTGAGATGTGTGCATGATGGAGAACAGACTTAGAGTGTTTAAAAATTTAATCCCTTCATTTCATCGTGGTCGGAAGAGTTCTAGAAAGGCGACCGTCCACCGAAAGACGAAACGTAGGCAGGCCCGCTACGAGGTGGACCGACGACCTGGTGAAAGTTGCGGGAAATCGCTCGGTGAGGGCGGACCATAACCGATTGTTGTGAAAATCTTTGTAAGAAGGCCTTTGGCCTACAGTGGACGTCTGCCAGAGGTCAAAATGTATGGAAATTATGATGATAGTTTTTATCGAAATTTGTGGAAGCTGGTAACTGATAAATCTCCAAATTTGCCTCATTCACCCATTTTTTCCAAATTTCCATTTATTCTTGTGCTTCACACAAAAAGCTCAAAGGGGTACGATTGGTCGAATATCACAGGGGCTTTACAACGCTTATTCGCAGTACAATAACGCGTGCTGTGTCACGTACGTGATGTCACATCGAGATACCTAGCGGAGTTTACCAAAATTCCTGCATTGGAACACTATGTAAAGTAGATGCTTCGCTCACTGGCTTGGAGCTAGCACATGTACATGTACACAGTATTGACATTACGTGGGTATGGGTAGACAGAAGTATCTTTTCAAAAAAATACCGATTTGAAGTGGTCTCAAACTAAAACATTTTTATGAAATGATGATAACAGACTAACTCAAACTCAAACTCAAAAATATATTTAATCACTCACTCACTCACTCACTATCAATCACATTCTATTATTTCCAAACTAGCTAGTGCCCGCGACTTCGTCTGCGATGTATTAGTATTACACACAATTTTAATATTATACATACTAGCTGTTGCCCGCGGCTTCGCCCCCGTGGATGTCGTTTAAAAAGTAGCCTATGTTCTTTCCCAAAGTCAACTCTATCTCTGTACCAAATTGCACTAAAATCGGTTCAGTCGTTTGGAGGTCAAAAGGTAACAGACAGACAGACAGACATACAGACAGACAGAGTTACTTTTGCATTTATAATATTAAGTAGGGATGGAAGGTACAATACAACATAAGACCTAAAAATTCTGTGA
Organism: Macrosoma leucophasiata; assembly: GCA_036365455.1. NCBI lineage: Eukaryota > Metazoa > Arthropoda > Insecta > Lepidoptera > Hedylidae > Macrosoma > Macrosoma leucophasiata. The sequence goes on along the minus strand of JAWQUS010000002.1, from coordinate 7,118,840 downwards.
ACATTTTAAGCGTCTACTTGCTACCGTTATTATTGAGCAAAAAATATTTTAAAAAAACACCTTTATTGTATTTGGACCTTCTTAACATGTTCATTTTCTTACTTTTAGTAATTAATTTTGTCTTTATAGCGGTAAAAGAAATACATAATTTGTGAAAATCTTAGCTATCTAGCTATCACTATTATTGAGATACAGCCTGGTGACAGATACACGGACGGACGGACAGACAGACAGACAGCGGAGGATTAGTTATCCGTAGTGTCCGTTTTTACCTTTAGGTACGAAACTCCCTAAAAGATAGAATTAAGACACAGAATAGCTTAAAAATATTCGATTCGATTCTTTAAATTGACATAACTTTTTATTTCTGAACCGATTCACATGAAACAAACACTAAATGTTAAGTGAAACTTACCACAATATATAAATGAAAACCGCAAATCGAATAAGCCGTTTCTGAAATTAACGTGCACAAACACACAGACAAACAGACATTTTTTCGGGATAAAAAGTACCCAGTGTTGTGCGCCAAAAGTTAAAGTATAATCATACCAAGTTTCATTGTAATCGGAGAGGTAATTTTTATGTGATGCTTGAACAAACAGACAGACAGACAGACAAAAATTTTTCTAATCACATATTTGTGTTCGGTATCGATCTAATAACATCCCCTGGTATTTATTTTTTCAATATTTTTAATGTACAGAATTTACACTTCTACAGATTTTTTATAAGTATAGATAATAGAATTTGCTCGATAGGTCAAATTACAAATATAAAAATTAAAACGAATAACAACTAATACGTTGATTAATGTGTCAAAGTAAACAAAATAAAATAAATAATGGTCCAAAAATACTAAATAATAAAAATAGGTCTCAACAGAATGTTCCATACTCTCTTTTACAAACGGCAAGAGTTCTAGTAAGCAGTTCTCACGGAAAGTGATTAAGAAAATAAACTACACACATTAAATCAAGAGGTCAAAATGTATTCAAAATGTATGCTCCGTAATAACTATCATAGTGACAAAACATCTAAAGTCTCAGAGGTAGCAAAGCATCTGCATTTTGACCTCTAGTTTTTGTGTCCATGTCTATAGGCTGCAGTCATCACTTAACATTCATGTGAACTACATGCTCATACGCTACCTTCGTAACAAATACAAATGGGTGGTCACGCCTCAGGCCTCAGTTATTTCGTATCTGTGACAGAAATTTCAGGGCCACATGTTTCTGAAAAATTGAAATATTTGGAGTTGAATAATTTTGCTGGTGTTTATCACATATCAACATCTTTGTCTACTATTTCTATTGTAAGAACAGTTTCGTATAATTTTTCTTACCAACGCGACACAAAAGCAAATAATCATTCTCGTTAGAACGAACAACCCTCAAAAGCTTAACTCAAAACCGCATTCGAATTCCAGACAAACTTTGGCCATCGATGGCAACATAAGCCCAGCATTAATACCGTACACAGTTAGGTACCCGAGTCTTTAATTGCGTAACCTTCGAATCGGGTTGATTAGCCGATAGCTTGTTATTAAGAGGATTGCTCATAGCTCCGCATTCGTTTTGGCGTAGAGCCAAAATCGGGGACACTACAGACTATAGCTGAGTGTCGGAACGTAATAGCCACCGACTCAGGAGGTGTACTGGCTAAAACGATAAACGACATATTAGACCAAATTGTTGGAACAATTGTCGTACTAAATAATAAGATAATAGAAATAGAAATGGCATGTTGCTGAAAACGGTCGGGGAAGCATGTCGCCGGTATGTTAATTCAATACTGCGGATGATAACTAGGTACGTACTCAAGTTAACAATTTGAACCGAAAATGCATTGATGAAGGTTCAAAATAATACATTGAGTTTCGCTTACCAACATTTTAATGCAGACAAGATTTGATAGATGGACTTGGTGACACTGGAATTGGTGTTGATTACTGTCGAAACGACACCGACTTGGCGAGCGTGTCTTTTTATTTAGATTTCTGTGGTCGTTCGTGGGTCATGGGTTCAATCCTCAGGTCCTATCAGAAACAAAAGCGCATTATTCTTTATCTCCGGTGCTATTGGGATTTTAGCCATTTTCTGAAAGTTGTCCAGTACTCGGCGTTTGATAATGTGCTTCGAGATGTTAATGGGGCGAGCCCATCGTTTTATATGGGACTAAACGTAACGTAAACGTAATATAAAATACATGCAACCTCTGCCTAGCATTTCGAAGAATACAGGCGCGAAGGAACGTTCCTTATCACATTGCATGGAAAGAATATAAACTTATTATGAGGTATGAATGACTAACAGTAAAATATATATCAAATTAAAAAAAAAAAAGTTGGCATATAATTGGTATTCAAAAAAATGCATCGACTTAAAAACAAATAACACTATTATTCGAAGAATACAAAAGCATAATGTACTTGTTTGAACATTCAATATGATAAAAACTCAATATCGATCGTAATTTCATAGCTTCTGTTCGGATTGATTAACTGGTTATTACGATATAGGTGTTATTATGAGGATTGCTCTTAGCCTCGCATTTATTTTGGCGTTTAGCCAAAGCTGCGACACTACAGCCGAATATCGGAACACAATAGTCACCGAGTAATAAACTATTGCCGGACACGCCTCGCAAGGCAGTTTGTGATAACGGGCAGTTATTAATATGGAGTGTAGAAGTAAGGAGAGTCGTTCTTGTATGACAAAAAGAGTTCGTGCAAAAGCAGCGCAGTTGTCATAAGCGGAATTCTTTTTTTCTTTTAATAAATCTCTTTGTTTTGTTACGCCTATTACTTATCCAATCGTGGGTCTATATTTCTAGTGGTAGAGCTACCGTGGGTGGGTCTCGACGGACCGGCGCATTACCGTCTACTTGCCGCTGATAAGTAAGCGTTCCGTCTTATCGTGTTCCGGACCAGTGGTAATGCATGGCATGGTACTGTAATTTCCAGCACTAAGGCACTTAGGCTTCACGACAAGTGGCAATTCGTATACATTGAAATGTCTCTCATATTTTTGTAGATAATTGTAGGCTACACTTACTAACAATACAACTTTCATGACCGAGGGAAGGACATGGTAAAAGTTTAGGAGTTCATTGTAAGCCATGAAACACTAAAAATATTTATCAAATACGTATTTTAAAAAAAATGATTTGTGTACCGATTTTTTCTATAATTATCTTTGTAAGTTGGATATCGTTAAGCCGAGTGCAAGTTGTAGGTAAGTATCTTATACTAAAGTCGACGTTAATTGCACCACCCTTCGTATCGGGTTGATTAACCGATACACTTTGCTAAGAGGGCTGCTTATAGATCCGCATTCATTTTGGCGCGAAGCCAATGCTGGTGATACTGCGAGTACCTACTGAAACTCAATTACCTCCGACCTCGAGGCAAATATATATATACGTGTTTATCTGTCATGCAGTTAAACTGCAACACCTTTTATAACGTAGGTGCACCACAATTGTCTATTTGTTATGTTAACACTTAACACTTACAGTGCACATCAAGAAATAATGCACATCCAGTATATGAAAGTGACAATCGGCTAGTTTCGGCTTTATAGAGCGTTATCTCTGCTGCACATTGCCTACGTTAGCATCCGTAGTCCGGTATTGGTCAAAACTTGATCAAAATGGTCGACAAACGTCAAATAGGTAAGGTGCGAAGGAGATAACGCTATAAGAGAGAAAACAGATCCGAATTAATCCGGCGTCTCTTCCTGAGGTCGATGTGCATTATTTCTTGTTGGATACTGTACTAATATTGACACGCAAGATTTGCTAGTCATATTTTGTAATAAGTGGCGAGCCTATTTAACTCCGAGGCACCGGGTAATTTCCAGAAAATGCTAAAAGCACAATAGCACTTAGTCTCGAACTCGGGTATTATATATTATACCTTTAGCCACACCGCGGACATTCCGCCAAAATTCCATACATACGCTTATTTTGGTCTCTTTACACAGAAATCAATAAGTAACGTGTGTTCTACGCACACAGGTGCACACACGTGCACCGGTGTACGTAGCACGTAGAAAATACCAACCATCGCGTCGCCCATGAGAGGAGGAGGTCGGTTGATGCGGGGAAATCGGGCGGGACGTCGAAGTGTCCATTCTATACGTAGTATTATTACATATTCTCTGCTTTAGCGAAACAGTAGTGGCCTTCTACAACACAACTGAGATAGTTAATATGTCGAGAATATGTACTTATTTTAATTAAGTAATAATCTGAAAATCAATAAACTGAAAAGTCTATTATATCGGTTGCCTAACTAGCATAGTTGGTAATAGATGGCGCTACTGGTACCATAAACCAATGCAATAGATGTGAAGGAAAAATTCGACAAATCGGGCAGGGCTTCAGTAGCTCAATTGGAAGAGCGGCTGGACTAGATTCCCAGTAGGTCGCGAGTTCGAGCCTCGCCTGAAGTCAAATTTTTCTTTCATTTTCTTTAAAAATAAAAATAAGTAATAATTACACACACATACATATACATGTCTGTGGGTCCACACTAGCCTATAATTTTACCCTATATCGAGGGTGTCATATATACATAACACACACATTTATAAAACCAGACTAAAACAGTTGTTAGGATCTTCAAGCTTCTCAGCTTCCATCATTTCGACAAAATCAAAAAATGATCGTACACTGCACAAAAAATATTCTGACATCGTCTAATATCTAGAATAATTGCAACTTACGATATGAATAAAAAATAATTATTTTATAAAAAATGGTTACCTTGAATCCACGATTGCTTATGTCGAAAAGAAAGCTCTGATAAATCTAAATCTTCGATGCAAAGTTTTCTACCAAGGGTTTTTTATGTCCCGTATTCTCCCTGTTGCGGTATACACGTCTAAGGTGCCAAGTCACCTTCTTGATTATCGAAATCCCGCCGTCTCATTGTTATGTAAAGATCGATACATATGTTTTTTTTTATTTATCAGACTGTTCTCGCAATTTACTCACCCATGGAGAAGGAGCTGATGGTGGAAAACAAGCATTCAGTTTATATGGTAAGTGATGTCTGCACTAGTCTGCAGCCCATAGACATCTACACAAAATCGGAGGTTAAAAGGTTGCCGACCCTAAGGCCCAAGTTGTTCTACTCATCTGTTAGTTATGGAGAGTCCATACATTCTTCCAATCAGCACAAAATTTTCAGTCTTCACGATAGAAGCAATAGGGGAAACAATACGGGTATTAAATAACACCCGCCTTGTAAATCATCGCATATAATTGGGCACAACCATGATTCTGAATTTTTCTTTTTTCGTTCAGTCCAAAGCTGAATCGAACCCTCTGCAAATAAGAATTCTTGGTCAATCTCTTCCCTAGTGAAAATTAAGAATCCACAATTGATAGGAGGTCTAAGCCATGATGCATTACGGATAGATATATCGGACGCCACTCGTGACCTTGGCTCAGGATCGCTCGTTTGTCTACAGATACGTGTTTGCGTCAGATTGAACGCATATCGGTGTTCGCTAAAGGCATTCCACTCGTCATCTATTTTTGTTTAAGAACTAGGTCAATATCCAATGTTGTGGACTGATTTGAATATCCGGAAACCGTAACGATTTCCTTTTTGTGCAATTATGAATGTACAATAAAATAAGCATACCTACTCATAATTGTCTTACGAACTTAAGATCCTATGACCTCTCGGTGGAGTAGAGGACGTCTACTATGGATTTTTTTATGTAATGAAAGTGGCAAACAAGCATGCAGCTCACATTGATGTTAAGTGATGACTGCAGTCTATAGAAATCTTCATAAAAATCAGAAGTCAAAATGCAGATGCGTTGCCACCTCTGCGACCTAAGGTGTCATTTCTCTGTGATAGTTATTACAAAGCCATACATAACCATCAAACCGGAACGCGATAGTGCCGAACACTACCATTTAGCGGAACATAGGTTAGGTAATGCGGTGGTGCCTACTCCCTCGAGATCCTACACTTGGAACTCTACGACCAGTAAAAAAGCATTTCTATTTTGATCTGTCTTTAGCCTCAGCCTTAATTTCTCTCCAGGATTTCCCGATTTTCTTTGCGTCATTTGAATACACACACTCGAATAAAATTAGTACGTGCTAAAAGTAACGTCGTTCTGGTAATCTCTTAGGTAGGCCTTTGTTCAGAAGTGGACGTCTATAGGCTGATTATAAATTTATGATGGTTTTTAATATCGCCAGTATTAATATTAAAGACAAAGAAAAATGAGATACAAGTACTTACAATATCTAAAAAGGTCCTTATAAAAAATAACTGTATCGGTGCCCTAGTGACCCAAATACCAGTTTCGATTTCCGAGTCGCGGAAAAGTTTTATTGACTTCTTGAAATTGAAAACATTATGAGATTAAAAAATGTGCATACATGTATTTATATATAAATAAAATAAAAAACCTTATATTTATCTTCTATACAGTATCAAAAAAATACTATTTTTAAAAATATTAAGTTTTTGGTGAACCCCTGAGGTAAAGGCCTCTCCAAAGAATGCCAGTAGTCTCTATTTTGAGCTATATCCATCCAGCATGGTCTAGCTACCTGCACAATCTCATCATCCCAGCGTATGTGTGGTCTTCCTCGCTTCCGTTTTCCAAGCGGTCCCGACCAAGAGGTTTTTTGCCCTTCTGTCGTTCTGAAGTCTTGCGACGTGACCTGCCCAGTTCCATTTAAGTTTTCGTGCATGTGTAAGCGCATCAATTACTTTGGATGTACTCCTAATTTTTGAATGACGGACTCTGTGTTGTTTTTTAGTTTTTAGGATTCCGTAAACAAGGAACCCTTATAGTTTCGCCATGTCTGTCTGTCTGTCAGTCCGCGGCTTAGCGCAAAAACTGTTAGTACTAGAGACGCTTTTAAATACTTATTTAAATTCCAATATTTATTCCATATTAGCTTTATTCTACGTTTTACTTCCAGGTAGTTGTTCTTATTATCAAATGAGATACGTTTCCCTAAGTATATATTCTCATTTAGGTATACGAGTTGGATATTATTTACTCATTTATATATAAATACCTAAGTGTAATTAACTTTACATGCATTTACATTATTATCACTGCCTGCCCGTCTGAGGGAATAAACCTATTAGAAAAAATGTAGGTATTCTTGTGAATTTGCAACCCACGACTTCCTTCAAGTAGGATTGTTATCACTTCCATACATAATTTTACTCTAGTTCTTTATTTATTAATGAAATGAAATAATGGTTAATGAATAAAGAAAATTAAATGAAATAATGGTTTTTACTATTTCCCTTCAATTTCTTCATATTTTCTTACCTTTTAAACCTTCCCCGGACTTCCAAAAATCATTCAAAACTAAAATTAACCAAATCGGTCCAGCCGTTCTCAAGTTTTAGCGAGACTAACAGACAGCAATTGATTTTTATATATATAGATGTAATTGAATACTGCAGGCCATACAAATCTACATAAAAACCAAAGTTCGAAAATAATTACACAACAACCCAACTTCACCCCTGCGACGGTAAGCTGGGTCGAGAACGTTCTGTGTTATCACTATTAGCACTTAAGTTTCGTGGCCCGAACAGGGTTTGAATAGAAATGGGTTGAAAGAGGTTATGCCCTACGGCTCCTGCTTTTAAAGTTCATGCACGTCACGGTTCTACGTGAATAAACGGATCGGTCTGCATTTGTGTAAGTAATAGTTTGTTTTACTATTTTCCCTTATCGTACTCAGATTCTCGGTATAACAATTTTTTTTATGATATCTATAACTGTTTTCTTCTTCTTTTTGTGCCTCTCCAACTAATGGAGAAGGTTGGCTGCCAGTTCGGAAAACTTTAATCTGTCCTACGCGAGACGAAATAGTTCAGCGGCGCTGTTGATGCCGGTCCACTTGCGGATATTGCGTAGCCACGACTTTTTTCTTCGGCCTACTGATCTTTTTCAAGCCACTTTGCCCATCATTATAAGTTGCAGCAGTTGGTATCTGTCATGTCCCATCATATGACCTAAATACCAACTTTTCACTGTTTGATGGTTTGCATGATGGCGCTTTTGACCAGCTCGACGGAGAACTTCTTTGTTAGTAACTTTGTGTGTCCAGCTAATAACCAGCATGCGGCTGTAGGCCCACATTTTAGTACACATTTTATAACTGCTTATGGCATCTAATTTGCTATGTCAAAGCATTCCTTATACATGTGCCAAGTCAAAAGTAAAAAAATATAAAAAACAGGTTCTTGTGCAGTAGTAGTATGCTGCTGCTGCGTATCGTTCAGTATTAAAATAAAGCACTAAAATTTAATGGCTGAAATAGGGCCGGAATAGAAGTGGGTTGAATAAGATTATGTTCTGCACAGATCGTTTCATAGTTCATGCACGTCACGCTCGCGTTCCCTGCAAATGTAACGGTTTGGCCTGCATTCGTGTGAGTAATATTTTGTTTTACTCGTATCATTTTCTTTTATTGTATTCACTCTCCATAATGGCTTTTTTGGCATATTTTTTTGAATGTAATGAAGTGACAAATAAGGCTGAAGATCACATTACTGATGAATACTGTAGCCTGTAAACATTTAAATGCAAACCTGAGATTTCAATTTAGATGTGTTGCCTGAGGTCTAAGTTGTTGTACCTCTGTGATTGAAATTACAGGGTACATTGTCATCTGACCGGAACCCGATAGCGCTGAACACTACCATTTAGCAGCAAGTAGATTAGACAATGCGCCCACGCCAGTAATTCAAAGTTATAGGTACATATAACGCATATGCTGTTAGATGGTCTCTTTGAATATATTAAATTCGCTCAAACAACTGTTAAAACCTTCAAAACTTTATAAAAACATTGAGTTACTTATTTGTTGTGTGCATTAAACCAAAACATGGATGCAGTCAAATTAACTACTATTTTACTGGTGGTAGGGCACTAGTGACGGAGCTCGCGGGCGTAGGCACCACGGCATTACCTAATTCACTTGCCGCTAAATGGTAGTGTTCAGCACTATCGTGTTTCGGTCAGGTGGTACGGCCCTGTAATTTCCGGCACAGAGGCATAACACCTTAGGCCTCAGGAGTGGAAACACATCTGCATTTTGACCTTGGTCTTCGTGTCAATCAATGTGAACTGCATGCTTGTTTGCCTCTTCCATTACATAAAAACGTTCGCAAATTATTGTACAACCCTAATCTACCGGTGCGATCGTATGTCCGGCTTAAAGTTCCGTGTTAGGTTTTGAGTTCAAACAGGATCTGAATAGAAATGGGTTGAAAGCGGTTATCCCTACGACTCGGATTACTTCAAATTCATGCACGTCACGCTCGTATTCGCCATCAATATACGGGTTGCTCTACAATGACTCTACATTAGTATAAGTAATGCTTTATTTTATTGTTTTCTTTCACGAATTAAGCTATTCGTGTTGTTTTATTTTAGAATAAATTTCGTTTACACTGCCAAATTGAGGGATAATAATATATTTAAGACGATCGACTCTATTCCCATCATCCTCATAGTGTGAATTTAGTATTTAAACTCGTTATAATAAGTGGGACTCTACACATTACAATGTTTGATAAATAACCTAATCATATTACGTGAAGCAAACACTAGTGATCCCTTTTTACGAAAATTGCGCCTATGGAGGAGTATGAAATAAGGCACACTTATCGTTTTTATGTAAGAAAAGGGCAATAAAACCAGTAACTATTTCTCTAAGAAGGCGCGTATGGCGCCGCCATACCATAATTTTAAAGCTTTCAAATGTAAATAATCATATATTTACAACCTAATTACTTAGACTTAGGTACAATAAATAATAGCATTTTACGAGGGCTGCGGTCTTCTATCACGAACGTAACTCGCGATTGTCGGGTTCAGTTGGCTGGCTTTTTATTTAGTAATCTATACTTATAATAAAACTTGTAGAAGTGTCAATTCTGTGCATTAAAAATATTGAAAAAATAAAAACCAGGGGATGTTACTAGATTGATACCGAACACAAATATGTGATTAGAAAATTTTTTGTCTGTCTGTCTGTTTGTTCAAGCATCACACAAAATCTACTGGTCCGATGACGATGAAACTTGATATAATTAAACTTTAACGCTTGGCGCACAACACTGGCTGCTTTTTATCCCGAAAAAATGTATTTTTGTCTGTGTGTTTGTGCACGCTAATTTCGGAAATGGGTTATCCGATTTGCAGTTTTTACTAATATATTGTGGTAAGTTTCACTTAACATTTCCTGTATGTTTCATGTAAATCGGTTTAGAAATAAAAAAGTTACGACAGTTTAAAGAATCATATATTACTCGTATTATCGAAAAAAACAAGCCCTATTACTTATCCTCCGCTGTCTGGGGGGGGGGGGGGGGGGGGGGTGATGATGGTGGTAGTGTTGGTGGCATTAGTGGTTAAAAATGCACAACGTTTTATATTCAATTGCAGATGCGTTGCCACTCCTGAGGTTTAAGGTGTTATGCCTCTGTGCCGGAAATTACAAGGCCGTACATTACCACCTGACCGGAACACGATAGTGTTGAACACTACCATTTAGCGGCAAGTATATTAGGTAATGCGGTGGTGCCTACGCCCGCGAGCTCCGTCACTGGAGCTTAACCACCAGTAAACATACACGTCGTCGTCACATCCGCCATTATTAACCTAAGCACAGACATTACATGTCATATCTGCCACAGATCTACGGTAGATTCGAACGAAACCTATTTACAATTAAAGATCGTAAAAAAATTATTATTATGAGTCGAGAACATGTATGTATGTATGTATCTTCACGCCAGGTCCCTAACGGGGCAGGCAGAGAGTGTAGAGCGCCAGACATCCCGGTTCTGACAAACCTCTCGTGCCTCGTCTACCTTCATCATTCTCTTCATACATGCACGCCGATTCCTAAGACTTTTGACCCCACCATCAGACAGAACTCGACCTATTTGGTCATGGTAGGTCAGCCTTGGTCTTCCTGGGCCTCTGCAACCATCCACATTCGCATTGTATATCGAGAACATGTATCTGCAAAATTCGTGTTTTTTGATAATTCGTGAAATAAAATCAATAATTTTATAAATTCAAATGTCAATGACCGCCATTATGACGTATGTACACATATCATTTTTATTAAATGTCATTGATGTAATATTGAAATTGGACAGGCCAGGCAATATTCAAAAATCAATTGCTGTTTGTTTTCTTCGCTAAAACTGTAGAGTATTTTGTATCTTTACTTTAAAGCGATACAAAGTTCGCCGGGCCAGCTAGTTCAACAATAAAATCGCGAAAAAATATCAGCTACTTCATACAAAAATGAAAATGTCAAATTGTATGAAATTTCATTTTTGCGATTTCAAAGTAGGTTCCTTAATGAAAGACTGAAACTTGTTCAGATTGACCGTCTAAAGAAACGGTTTTCAGGTTTTGCGCACTTATCACTACCTACACCCTATATAACAAAAGCTGGAGCCACCCCAATTATAAACACCAGGAATCGCCACTGAGTAGAACGCTCACATTTTTCAATATTAATGCCTATAATATACCTACTCGTATATACATTATTTAAATCAATAAATAAAACATTACACTACCATGCATTTGACAATACAATAAATCACTTTGACATGGTTTATGTTAAAATGTCAACATTGACGACCCGGTTAGTCCAATGGTGTGAGACGACCACTCGATTCGAGGGATCGCGGGTTCGATCCCCACATCGGCAGATATTTGTTTCGGATCTGGGTGTTTTGTATGTGTTATGTGTGTACAACGGCATCCACGACACAGGTATATACCTAGTGTGAGTGTAAACGTGTTTTTTTTATTACATGTGCTGTGTACCATCCTGTAGTAAAATGGTTTCACCATACAGGTTCATTATAGAATTCAAACTTACATAGTTATATTTTATGCATACATATTGCGGTCGAATTTCGACCATTGAGCGATCACTAGTTACTCAAACTCAAAAATTCATTTAATCACTTGGAAGTAATAGAATTTGCTTGTGATAGGTCAAATTACAAAATTAAAAATTAAAGCAAATAACAACTGATACGTTGATTAATGTGTCAAAGTAAACAAAATAAAATAAATAAATAAAAATAGGTATCAACAGTTTATTGAAATACGAAAATAATAATTTATTATAACATCGCGATTATGTATGTTATATGTTTGTGTGATTATGAGTATCAACCATAGATTTATTGTCTTCTTGTATCAACTCGGTTCATGGTTCTAATGTTTGGTGCTATCACATCACTTAGGTTTCGTGAAATGAGTTGAAAGTAGGTTGAAAGAAAAGTTAATACGAAATAGGTTATTTCAAAAGAGTCCTGAATAGAAACGTGTCGAAAGTAGGTTGAAAGAGGTTAACACGACTTAAATTGTTTCAAATTTGCGCACGTCACACCTGCTTCCTCGTGAATGTATTGGTCTGCTGTGTAAGTAATAGCTTGTTTTATGAGTTGCCTTCCCTATTCAGCTCAATGCTATTTAGAAATTAAAGAAAATACAATGCTATTTCTTTTATATTAGGATAAATTGCGCTTTCTTGTAAATCCACTGATCGATTGTGTTCTCATCAAAAAAGTAGGTAGGTAGTAGGTTACCCTGAGTCAGAGTAAAGTTAGTTCCACAAACTGTGTAAAAAAATATTGCTATTGTGAATATGCTGATAATTTTATTATCAGTAGGTATGTCTGATATCATAGTTTGTTTAATGGCACCTCTGCGTAGAGGCATAATAATTTTTTTACTTACTTATCTACAGTATCCAACAAGAAATAATGCACATCAACCTCAGTAAGGTGACTTCGGCTTACTTCGGGTCTGTAGAGCGTTATCTTTTTCGCACCTTACCTATATGGCGTTTGTCCGCCATTTTGATCAAGATTTGACCAATACTGGACTATCAGTGCTTACGTAGACAGTGTGCAGCAGAGATAACGCTCTACGAAGTCAAAACTAGTGGATTGTCACTTTCATAGGCTCGATGTGCAATGTTTCTAGATGAGCACTGTAAGTGATATTTATATATGTGAAGACTGTAGCCTACAGACATCTACACAAAAACCAGAGGTCAAAATACAGACGTGTTGCCACCCTTGAGACAATAGTTGTTATGTCTGTGATTATTACGTGGCCATACATAGGTATTGCTTTCATGTCTAGAAAGGTCTGTATAAAGCATACCTAAAGCGTAATTAATTGGGTCTTGTTCTGGAATTCGTCTGTCATTTGATTAGGTGCGTCGTTGGAAGTAATTTCTAGATTCCTTTGTGACGAATGACCGCTTATGAATTCGGGGATTCTTAGAAAATATATTGAGTTACTCTTTGTTCTGAAAGACGCCATTTGGTAAGATTAAAGCAGTCTGTTTTGATAGGTCGTCATAAATAGATGCTTGAAATATTCCATTTAGACGTTATCTGGTAGCTGAATAAATGTGCCGTGCTTATTGTGAGACGACGCTTTGAGATAAATGAAAAACCTTGCTTGAAAGTGTCCTGTTTTGCTTGAGTTTGTTAAAATATTTTGTATATTTTCTTGTCTTAAATAAGATGATGGTATGTTTGAATAAAGAGGTTCAATCAAATGTATCGGTTGTTTTTACAGATTTTTGTTATGGGGGATCCATATTTTGCTACTCACAAATTTTCTCTGATTTATTTTTCAAATCTATTTATTTTTTAATGTTCAAAAGGGATTTATTTGATTTTGTAAATTAAGGTTTTTACGTTTAGTATGATGAGTGCAGATTAAATTATCAGTTACTTGGATTTATTTTACATTTTAGAAAAAGAAGCTCAATCATTATAAAACATCCAATCACCAATAGATTTTCTTGCTAATTGTTTTTGCAATATCAGCCTACAAAAAAGAGAAAACATTAAAGTTGTTCAATTTTATTGGATTTTTCGCAATAACACATGTGGGTAAATATTTTAAAAACTGCAGGCGGGACTTGAACACGCGACTATTGCTATCACTAGTCCTCCAGTTGCTCTCTCAATTGAGCTATGAAGTCCACAACTAAGTAACTCAGTAATTTTTTTCTGTCCATTTCCTGCTTGTTTCTCAAGTTCCATCACAAGAGCTCTACCACAAGTTAATTTCTAATACAATAAACAAACAAATTACAAATACATACAGCATAATCTCATTAACTAGGTAATATGATCAATATCAGCCGATCACCCGTCCAGTTTAATAAAATTACTTTACCCTGACTAAGTGATTGTGCCTCAATTCATTGGTAGGTATGTACTGAATAAGCGAAACGTGAAAGGGCTTTAGTTCTTGGAAATAACAGAGCTATAAACGTCATGCAGATTTTTCGAATATAACCGAATATGCCTCGACTTCGTATAATGAAGTCGAGTTAAATTCTTTATTTTAAACCTGTCAAAAAACCCTCGTGTTATTCTGTTGGCATACGAGAACTAGCTGCTCCGACGAAGTTCGTATCGCCTTAGAGGTATAAAAAATTATATGTACGAAAAATAAAAATAAAATATTTGGGGAGAATCACCTTTACCACTTAGGGATATAAAAAATAGACTACAACCGATTCTCATACCTACCAAATATACGCGGAAAATTTAATTATGATATTTTTACGGATCGAAGTTAATTTATTTCTTTACTTTTAGGCAAAGGCATTTATTCAACTGGTCTATTAACATGACAACGAGTATTCTATCCAAGCCTTTGATTGAACTAAGCTACAATAACGTGGTTTCTGCGAAAATGTCAAGTCCCTGTCTATTGTGTTTCAAAGGATATAGGATCTGAGTCCGGACGAACAACAGGCAAGGCCTATGTCAAAAATATCGTTTGCACACTTCCGACACGAATCCTGAAAAAGAGCACATACAACTAAATTACACCTAAAGGCTTTGTCACACTCCAGCGATTTGAAAACGAAGCGAGCGCTCTGCGAGTTCTTCGTGAATTCATCATGAGTGCACAGCGTTCACGCAGTGAAGAGCACTGAGGATTTTTTTTATGTTATGGAATTGGCAAACAAGCATGCAGTTCACATTGATGTTAAGTGATGACTGCAGCCTATAGATTCTTACACAAAGACCAAGGTCAAAATGCAGATGTGTTACCACTCCTCAGGCCTAAGGTGTTATGCCTCTGTGCCAGAAATTACAGGTCCATACATTACCACTTGACCGGAACACGATAGTGCTGAACACTACCATTTAGCGGCAATTTTATTAGGTAATGCGGTGGTGGCTACGCTGGCGAGTTCCGTCACTGGAGCTCTATCACCAGTAAAAAACTACAACAATGTTCGCGTACCACGAAAGTTTTCCACAGAAGGCGAGGAAGCACGCGTGGCCAGTGACACATAACGTTATTTTCGGCGCTGCGTTTCGAATGCGATCGCATAATATTTTATTTTCAGTGCGTACTCATGTTTATTTGCAGATGACGCGAGCGAACGCGCTCGCTCCGTGTGACTTTGCCTGCCGGATATTTCGAACAATCTGTGACATGATTCTATTTGTTCTATCTGTGAATATGACGTACGGTTTAACTAATTCGCTCCGATTTTATGTTTAGACGTTGCCGCCTATATTGTTTTATAGTGCTCTTAATGATGACGACCAATCTCTTTTTTAGGGTTCAGGGGTGCGACCGCCTATCGACATTGCTATTGTCGTTGTCATTGCAGTCAAATTTTCATGTTGATTTTTGCTTTAACTAAATAACAATAATTGTAATAATTTACCATTATCGCTTGTTCCTCACCTACGAAAGCAAGAAAAACGATCAGATTATCACTACTACTTTTAAAGGAGCTACAAATCTACAATGTATGAAGCTCGCGAAAACCTACGAAAACGTTAATGAGGACATCATTAAATTACGTTTACTGGCAGAAGTATAATATGTAAGCACAACGAATATTACGCTAGTAGATATAGCCTGCCAGTCAAGACAGGGCCATAAATGTAACACGGAAAAAACGTGAAAGTATCTCAATATCACGCATTTTCGCATCCGCTTGACGCACCAAATATTTCATTAAAACACTAAACCTTGACACAAAGTTGACGAGCTCTGCATAATCACGAATAAGGTGTTCGCAGTATGAAAGCCACTTTGTAATACAATGGGGTGGGTGGGTTGCAGCAGCGTTTCGGGTTTCGAGTATATTATGAATAGGATTAGCGACACAGCTCCAACATCGCAACTTAAAGCCGTATATGATAAACAATTGTCACGCCACCTTGTGGTACACATAGTAATATAATAAATCTATGGTGGTACACGTGCCAACATTTCAGCAAATCTCTCAAACATTTTAGTATGCAAAGTTACGTCCTCAGTAAGTACAGAGGCATGAACAATAATGATCAATTTCAGAGAGAATGTCTCAGCTTCAATTGAAATGTTAGCAATAAAAACTAATTTCGAGGTGTTTGTAGATTTGATTTTTTCCTGACCAGTGAACGCGACACTAATGGATAAGGTCGGCACTCATTTATCAACACGCTCTTTTATAAAAGTGCGCAAAAAGCTATGCAAGCTAAAACAAACTTCAAAGTAATTTCAAAATAATGCGAGAATGATTTGACCAATGTGAACTGTAAGCTTATTTGTAATTTTGAATACTTAGTGCATGGTACATGGAACATATAATGATAATGGTTCACACAAAGCAGCAGATCAACAGAGCAACTACAGCAAGAACTTTGTGTACACTAGTAGAGGGTGACGTGTAGTTTGCTTACGAGTTGCTCGTTAACGTTGTACAGTCTATGAATATGAGCAATTGATTTTAAGCACTCAAGCATACGCTCGCGTTCAGTATACATAATTTTACTGGCGAGCGAGCAACGATGCATAATCGATAAATGTCCATAAAATTAAACAAGTGCTCATAAAAATTTACAACGGGAAAAGTTGTGGTGCATCGTGCTAAATGAGCGTGTACCGTTACGTTTAAAAAAAATATTTGAACGCACAAAGCTCCGAAACGATTGTGAAACAAATAAAAAGCCTTGCTCAGGAATCGGAAAGTTCGCAACTCGACGTTGTAATTTTAAGTCAGTGAACGAAACGGGGCTATCGGAGTGTAGGAATTGCAAATCGACTTACGCTCAGCCGAGCGGAAAGACAAGGATGTATTTAAATTAATTTGAACGAGTTAGAGTTGTGACGAGGCCATGTCACTAATCAACATCGATGTTGGGCGGCGACACGTGCCGCGAAATCACGCGATCGGGGAAATTAACTCGGCGCTGGTTTTAGCCGATTGCGAATTGCGGCTTCTCTATTCTTTTGCCGTATCACATAAATTAACAATGTGTCGTTTTATGTATGACTCTGAATTTATGTAAATGAGTGTACTTTTTTGATATTATTGTAAGTGAATAAAACTATTTTACGCAAAAGTATAATTTTAAATATGATATATGCTGCTATATGTAATCTTAGAGGAAGCTCTTTTTAGAGTTCTGTACCAACCTCACAAGAAATAAATTGGGCCGAGAATAAATGATACCTATTGCAAGATATGAAAGGCTTCTTTTAAAAAGTTTTTCGACGTATATTGAGCATATCAAGTATGTCTTACCTATAATTATTCTATGAATATGATATATATATTTTTTACGCTTACACTCACAGCCCCACAGTAGGTATTAAACCTGTGTCGTGGGTGCCGTTGTACACATACAACACATACACAAACACCCAGACCCGGAACAAATATCTGTAGGCCGTACAAATATTTGTTCCGGTGCGGGGATCGAACCCGCGACCCTTCGAATAAAACGGTGGTTTCGCACCGCTGGACTAACCGGGTCGTCAAAATGGATGTCTGAATCGTCAAAATATTGGATGTGAATATATCAGTTAAGCACAAAGAAATCTAAATAATAAAACAATAGTTTATTCTTTAGTTTATTCATTTTTTTCATATAATTAGACTCCTGGAGAGCACTTTTACATCGTCATTTTTTTTAAAACTAACCTAGAGTGAATTACCACTAATAATAATCAAAAATACATAATAAATTAAACAGAAACTGATCGATTTTGTATAATATGGAAAGCATCAATTATTTACAAATTCCTCCATTTCCCCATTTCAAAAATAGATGTGGCATGTGGTTAAGAATGGTCAAGAAAGCATGTCGTATGCCATTGAATACTACTACATACGCGGATAATAACCACGTACTCAAGTTAAGACAGGTAATAAAAAAACCATTATGAATAGATGCAATCGTGACGGTTGAAAATAGATTCTAATACAGATTTGACAGATCACTGGAATTGGTGTCGAATACTATCCAGCGACATCAATTTGTGGCGACAAGTTCACACGAAGGTGCTCTGAGCAGTCATGCAATTAGTCAGATTATCAGTAAGCTTGTACTAATTCATTAAAAAATGTTAACTGTTCGATTAAGTAGCTATCCGAGAATTATCAACGGACGTAAATCTCTTACTTTTAAAAACTTTTATACTTAAATATAAAATTTTAAATTATTTCCACTCGCATTAATGCCTTTGTAAATATTTAATCAGCAAAGCATTACGATTTTATTCATTAAAAAACTTACAAGCTCCGTTGATTACGATAGGGTCCTTCCTGAAATTGTTTAGGAAATTACCTACTAATGGACATCAATCTTCCCCGGGCGCTTTATTTAAAGCAACTTTCTTTAAGAAAGAGTGTAATTTGTTACTAGACGCAAATTAAGACAGGAAGTATCATCAAGTTTAGAAACAAGGAACTGATAAGAAATAAAAACAAAGTTTTTTTTCTTAAGTATATATATTTGTACAAAAATAGCTCTCGGTCTTGGAGCTCAGTAATGGATGTCAATTAATGTTTACACAAATAATCTCCTTGAAAACTCTGACTGCATTTCTTTTCAACGAATTATTATACTTTGTTGTTTTGTATCTAAGGCTGGGTTGCATCATCAACTTTAATTTTAACAAATTGTCAAAGTACTGGTTAAGTAAACAAATGCTGACAAGTTTAACAACAGATACCGTGTTGTTCTGTTATTCCTTTAGTTTAATGTTGTTTATTAGTTTTGTCTATATCTGGAAGGAAAAGGCAACTGAAATATTAGCTCATTTTCATTTCAGTAATTACATAGGACAGTCTATACCTATATATCACAGAGACCTCCAGGCTTCAAGAATTGCTACGCCTCTGCATTTTGACCTCCGACATTCACTTACCATTCATGTGTCCATGCTTACCACCATCACTGTACAAAAAAACTGGTAAATGTCAGACTACACGCAGTGTAATTTTTTGTTTTCCAAGTACATATTTTAATAAGTTGATCGACTAATTAATACTCGTGAAGTTCTAGAGCGTACTAAGCTGAGACAGCTTTCCTTTAAAATTCGTTATAAGTCCTTTCACCGTCTATTTTTTTGTCTAAATACCAACGTTCAAATGGTAGAGGGGTGAGACACTTGATTCTAACAAAATAAAAAAAAAACTAATTTAAAAAAAACTTTAAAGCTTAACTAAAACTTAACTTTAAAGCTTTTATCTCACAGACGGTTAATCCAGGTTTCTTTTTTAAAAATCACATGTTTTAGAGTCCTATCCAACAATATCCCTATATTATGGAATGCGCGAGGCCATGAAAAGAACCCACTTTATAAGTACCTTAAAAAGTCCACTTTGGTGGCGTGATCATTATTTATATTCGTGCCAAATTACAGCTTTTTCTCCATAGTCTCTGAGTTTTGCTACGGACACACGGACGGAAGGGCGTGGCGAACCAATAAGGGTTACTTGGAAGCTACGGCACCCGAAAAAATATTTTTACCTACCCAATGATCGAGCTACGAACCTCAGGCATACAATCAAAGCCACCATGCTATATTTAATTTTTTTATACACATTTCAAGTAATCGCTACAGACAATGATGTCAAATTGACCTCAGAAATTCAATATAAAAGAATAATTCTCCGACTTAGAAAACATAGAAATACGAGTACTTTGTCGGAGCTTTTAAAACCCAACCAGCCCGTAATGTACTGTTGGTAGCCCCCGGCTCCATATAACCTTGCCAGTGTTTTCTCTTTTTAAACGTATAATTTTAGCGGTAAAAATACTCGACATTTCTTTTCGACTTTTATTTCGCAAGTCCCTGTTTTCGTTCAATTATATTAATAGGTGCTCCGCTGATATTGTTTGTTAAACCGCGTTTTGAGTACTTTGTACGCTGTTTTTAAAAACACTTGGTGATTTGGACAGAATGAAAAACAAATGAATGCGTGTTAGAGTAAAGGTATTATGTCTTCATCTTTTGATAGTTATTAGGTATAGTTATGAGCGTTAAATTTACAGTATTAATAAAAAAGGGACTGAAATTATTACTTATAAGCATCCCCTTTTTACGTATAGGTTAAGTTGCCTAAAAATATTTTTACATATTATATTCTCTAGATTATACATGTGCGTAAAAATTACGTTTAAAGCATATCTGGATGAACGAAATGATTCTGTAGTGGGATCCTAACGTATGAATACTAACTCAAAATTAATTCACCACTATGCATAGAAGATATCGCAACGTAGACTAAATCGATTTTCGGAATCCAGGTGTAGGCAAAACTAATAAACAACAATAAACTAACGGAATTCAAAACAACAAGGTATCTATTGTTTAACTTGTTGCCATCCATTTGACTATGTTTGACGCGTAGTTTCTCCTAGTTTTATTCGATTGGTATTTTGAATAATTAAGCATCCAAGTGGAGATCTCTGCATGTCAATCAATTTTTTATTTTTTTTCTTGACTCGAATAAAGGTAAGCACTCTACTAATCCTCAATTTGCACATTAAACACGTTTCACGGCTACTCGTATGAAATTAGTGTGACAATATGTTCAGTTGATGCCATGCGTTCGCACTACTTACAAAAAAATGAAACAACAAGATTCGTTGTAATTTGACTGCAAAGAGTGTCTATGATCATTGGTTGTGTATAGATTTGTTATGGTTATCGTTTAACATTAAACATGAAATGCACAAACAAAACAAGATACATTTCACTAATTTTTTAACTGACTTGCATACTTAAACACCTTCTGTACCTATACTTTTAGAATTGAATGAATTAAAAAAATTAAGAAAGGCATAGCTTATATGAATATTTCAATTGACTGCCTAATTTTGTAACGTCATTTGAGATTTGTTTGATTTTCGAGGATATACGTACTTGTCTTGTTGACGCTGTACAATCAGTTTTTTTTTGTAAAATCAACCTCTACGTTATTCTTGGTCCTACATCCTACTTTATACAGTAATATTATCTTCATTAATTCTGGTACTCTAATGCAAATGATGACGAAGATAGTAAAATAATAAAACTTTTTAATAGACATGTTACAATTAAAAAATCTAGGAACATGTCATGATGATGCAATATGTTGTAAGATTTCTTTAATTACGAACATTGTCGCGAATAATATATTGTCCTAGGAGCAATCCTTTTAAACACGATCGATTTTTTTTTGGATGTAGCTTGTCATGAAACGGAGATTTAAACTTGTAAAAATCATTAATCATGTTTTATATGAATGTTTCATTTTTGTGAATCGTCAGTGCAAACATGGTGCCAACTCACGGTTATTTAACACAGTATAATAAAATAAGTGATTCTTAGACATCTACATAAGAACTAGAAGTTTTTATGTAGTCTTTATGTAAATGCGTTTTCATTCCTATGGACTAAGTTATTGGCCTTTGAGTCGGAAATTACGCTGTATATTAATTAGTACCTAACAATACGCATTTAATTGATTCATAAAGGAACACGTTAGCGCTAAAGGCTAAACCTTAGCAGGTAAATTAAGCAACGAGGTGATGCCTACGAACTCATGAACGCGAGTCATACTTACTCATGTAATTCAATTGGGATACTCACTATTTTTATGGTTCCGTGACTCAAATGGAAAAAAACCGAACCCTTATAAGATCTCTCGTCCGTCTGTCTCTCATTCTGTTTGTCTGTCTAAATATTACAGCCAAATTGCTATTAAACGAAATATTCGCAAAATTACATTTCCCCTTACATCCGAACTACTGGGCCGAAAACTACAAAGCGGCCCGTACTAAATTGCAGGACATTGGCTTTTATACTGTCAATTGCAAACTTTGTTGCAAATTAGTGAATAGTGCTAAATTCATCTTAATTCATTATTTATTTATCCCCAATTATTTATTCTTTTGGAATTTTTCTTTCTCATACAACATATCTGTAATTTTCGTACCTATATACCCCATTTGTATGATATAATAAAAATTAGTTATTTCATACCTAGTGAACATCTCTATTCGATCTTTAGTTAATTATTCAGCATCCTACGAAAAATCTTAATTTTATTTGATATGTACAAAAACTTTGCGAGCTTTATCGTTAAAAAAAATTTATCCTTCATGAAAGAAATCTACATTTATAGGATATCCTTTAAGAAAATTACGTTCTTCAGAGAATGTTTTCTTTGTCTTTTAAATAGTCTACTTTTAAAATATTTAATTATGAAATTGAAGAACATCAAAGACCCTTCATAAAAATGTATATTAAAATATACCATGGTATGGTATTCAGTCATTAAATTTTAATCTCGTGTGTTCCATCCTTCATATCCATGAAGGATGGAACAGAACCCAAATTATCATTGTTATGCGGACGACAGTACGGGAGATGCACACTACACTAGGCGCGCAAATGCTTCTTGGGCGCTTATCAAGGAGAGTAGAACTAGACTTGTGTCTGAAGTCAAGAACTCTCTGGAGCAAGTCTCTGTTTTTGGAAGACTAAATCTAGTCCAGTAAGTCCAGTTCAATCCCACAAAGACACAAGTCTGCACGTTCACCTCTAAAAAATCCCTATTAATTGTAACGCCATAGACTCAACTCACCATTAGTAAGACTGTCGGTATCCTGGGTGTTGACATATCGAATGAGGTGCAGTTTAATTGTCATATTGAGGGTAACACCAAGCTGGCATCCAAGAAAATCGGAATTTAGTATCCCGAACTGCTTGGATGCCATCCACAGGCGAGGCAGTATTTCACATCGGGGCAACTTATACAGCTCTATAAAGCTCAAGTGAGGTCCCATTTGGAATACTGCTCTCATCTTTGGGCGGGAGCCCCTAAATACCAGCTTGGCCCCCTTGACTCCATTCAAAAACTGCCATTCGCAACGATTTATATTGACGAATTGGCAACGACCCAGGAACCACAGATGGACTCGAAGATCTGAATCTGCGCAGAGACATCGGATGTCTGTGCATTTTCTACCGCCTTTACAATGGTCAGTGCTCTGATGAACTGTTCGATCTGTTGCCATCGTCTACATTCCTACAGCGCACCACCCGCCGAAGAGAGAAAGTTCAACCGCACCGATTGGATACTTGGAAGAGCTCAACAGGCCGATTCGCGCATTAATTCCTGCCCAGAACATGTAAATTAAGGAACGAACAACGAAGATGTTCCCCAGCGCTACAATATGGTGTCCTTCAAAACTAGCGTCAAAAAAGCGACGGTAACCATCCATCCGGTGGCCTGTCTACTTATCTGTCAATCCTTCGAAAAAATAAAAATAACCACGTTAAGAAAAACCGACTTCAAAACTGAAAAGTTAACAATAATAAAGATTTAATTGTAATCTTAAACTACCTATTATTTATATGTGCTACTCGTATTTACTAATAGGTTTGAAGTCGGTGCCAAGCCAAAATCACTAAAGTAGGCATTTCATTGTATTAAAACGTAACTTCACGCCTGTAATCCCCGAAGGGGTAGGCAGAGGTAAATGTATGAATTCAAGCATAACCTATTAGTAAATAGCACATATAAATAATAGGTAGTATATGATTACAAATAAATCTTTATTATTTTTTACTTCTCAGTTTTGAAGTCGGTTTTTCTTAACGTAGTTATATTTATATAATACTTTTTAGTTTATTGCTGCATTGCCAATTACGTAGATTAATGTTCACATGTGTTAAATTTGTAAAATCTGACTCTTTTAGCTTCGTGGCAATTAGATACCTAATTTAAATTGTTTAGGTGTGTCGATACAAAATTATAACACGACTATACGAAATCAATGAAAAAAATGTATCCACGAAGGAGTTATTAAATAAGCTGAGTTGTGTCGTCGATGAGTAAATGTGTCTTTGTCACTTATTGTCATCTTGCTGTCATGCGCATTAGGACTATCTAGGACGTCAGTGGATTCAACGCACTGTATGACAAATCGCCATCTATTCTTATTCCTTTAGAATGAGGTGAAAGTAAGTAAAAAATGCTCATAAAATAAAAACTGATGGGCTTATCTGAATCAAATTTTTATGGGACCAATTCGAAACTATTCCTATTCATATTCGAAATCTCGGCGAAATTCGCGTACATACAAAAAAAAACGTATCTTAACGCCTGTTATCCCCGAAGGGGTAGGCAAAGGTAAATTCATGCATTCAATCATACATGCTAACACCCACGACTCGCCGGTTACGTTTTGGCCCATGTAACAGGGCGAACCTGTTGCCATCTCCGGCCACAATACCAAACTCCGAGTTACTGGAAAACTTCTAGAAAATGGAAAAATCCTAATAGAACCAGAGATAAAGGATTTTAAACCGTTATCTATTTTAGTCGTATCTAGTAGTATCTACTAGTAGTATCTAGTCCCGTACCCGGGAATCGAACCCAGGACCCCCAGCGTAGTAGTAGTGGCCTACTACCACTACGCTACTGAGGCAGTTGCGTGAATGCGTAGCTTGGCCGTTTCGTTGCTACGTGGACTGTTACTAATGTTTACCAAAAAAATGGTTGTCTGTGAAGTCAGTTTACGGACGATAATATCACGTAATAACAAAACATTTGTCACTAGCCTACCACTAAGACCGATCGTGCCTCTCTATTGTTTGTTCTGCGCTATCGCTGGCAGACTCAGCTTGAGCGGAACGTGACAAGTCTTCGTGCATCCAGTCGTCGACGTTCATCGAGTTAACACGTTCACGTTCCTGACGTCTATGTGATAGTAGCAAAACGGCCAAGCCACTCATTTTGACATAAGTATAGAGTTTGTGAAGTAAGACTCGCTCTACCATACACCCCAAATTGGGAAGAATAATAACGCTAACACAGAGTACACAAATTTTAGCTGTCATTTGACGCTTGACGATATTTATGACTGATTACAGTTTTTTCCACTTATTCGTAGATGCAAGTGATATAGGTAGGTTGATGGTTACAAAGTAAATACAACAAACGTGTTTTTTTTGGTTCATATTAATCGCTAACAGATGCCTGAAATACCTAAAGAATATTAAGTTATGTATTTTCTTGTAAAATAGTTATATTAAGGGGGGCTTCCATAAAACAAATGTGATTTCTTATAGATATAGTACGGAACTCTACGTGCACAAGTCCGATTCGCACGTCTCACTTACTTATTCGCAGATATAAGTAGCTAAAATATACGTTGGTAGTTATGTATTCTGAAATAACGTAAGATAGAGCTTATCTTTGTAGTAGAATATCTTAATTGGGAACAGTTAGACAGCCTCTTTGGTTAAGATTTGAGTAGATTACGCTTGGCGAAGACCTTCTATTGGCTTCGCATGTAATCCGTACAATTGTGTTCACAAATTAATTGCTTGCTAATTACCTCTTATTTTCGGATATCTACACGAGCTAGACAATTGGTTTTTGAAGCCACTTGAGATCTTCTCTGAAAACAGGTCAGCATTAATATGGAAGAATTTGACGCTGTGGGAAAACTCGCTTATATGCTATACGTCTTTCTTTTATGCCAAACAAGCGTACAGTTACAGAAGCGAGCATGGTCCTGCGGCTGGTGTAGATCGTAAGCGATCTACTCGGTTAAGCATTACGGGCGCGGTCGGGTGTGTGATGGGTGAACGCTAGTGGCAAATTAAAATACGCGTTTCCGTACTTCGCGAGCACGTTGAGCAGTCGTTAAACCTTGTCAGACGCCTTATGGGCGGTTTGAAAATATCCGACAGCGAGTTGGCCACTAACCCGTATCTCCAGTAGCTCCAGGCCTCCCCCCAAAAAGGGGAGAGACTCGTGCCCAGCAGTGGGGCGTATAATGGGTTGCCATTATAATGTCTCTCGTCAGCACGGGATCCAATTTGAACCCCGGACCTTTGTCAGGTTTGCGCGGGGACATGGGAGGTCCATCACGTAGATGCCCTTTCGAGAATTTGATCTACTTTGTAATAGGTTATATTCGGCGGGACCTCTCTCTTACTGCGTCAATAGTTAATACAGACACAGACAGACCCCGCAGAATATATGGGACTATTGTAATGGTCAGTGATTCATCAAACTTTGGGCTATGTGGGTAAACTGGGGTGACTAGCTGGCTGGGCCTTTGGAGTGAGATCCGGCACCTGCCTATATTCAACATCTCACATTATCGAATCCTACTTTAGGCAGGTGGTGACTCGCCTCTCCTTGGTGGGGCCCCCCAAGCAGCCAACCCGACGACGGGGTCAACGGGGGGCAACACTGTTGAGAGAGGCTGGGGTGTCGAGAGGTGTGGCTGACTGTGGCTCCGGTTTCACCATCACGAGCGAGTAATCTCAAGCTCGGACTAGGCTTCCCCGCTATTATGCCTTTAGACACTTCCACCCCCGAGTGCATGGCTCTTGCAGAAATTTAGACAACAGCCTATTATCCAAATTTCTGCAAATGCCATACCTCTAGCGCCCACTCTGAACGGCCAATGAAGGCAAGCCAGAGGTGAGAGACCTGATGCTCTGTCTGGCCGTACCTCTGTGTGGTGGACGAGGCGGAGCCCAGTTCTCTCGGAAGAACTCGAGATGATGGTAGGGGGTGGTGTCGGTACTCACCAACAGCTCGCCACAAGCTGCTCTGCCCCCTTATTATTATTATTATAAGCGTACAGTTTACATTGCTGGTAACTTTTTTTTATGTAAGTAAGACGGCAAACAAGCTTTCAGCTCATATTGATGTTAAATGATGACTGCAGCCTGTAGACATCTACACAAAAACCAGAGGTCAAAATGCAATGCAGGTTAGGTTCGCATGTGAAAGCTTTATTATAGTAAAAGATATTCAATTAAATTATCCCTGTTTAAGATAAATAATTATTCAAGTGAAGCGCAATACACACCGAGCCCGCCGGGCCGCCGACCTATGTTGGCAACTTTTTGTCGGCGGCTTTACTCGAGCTGTGTCGGCGGCCCGGCGGGCTCAGTGTGTTTGTGTGTGTGTACAATAACAAAATGTTTCAATCTGTCAATTCAATCATATTATAAAACGTAACTGGATTTTTGTTCCCCGTGTCTTCTCTTCTTTATTTAGATTGACCTCATTGGCCTGTTAGTTCAAAATCTGAAGACAATCTATATATATAAAAATGCAACCCGTTTTCCTTGGTCACGGCATCACGCGTGAATGGCTGGACCGAATTGGTTAATTTTGATTTTGAATGATTTTTGGAAGTCCAGGGAATGTTTAAAAGGTAAGAAAATATGAAGAAATTGAAGGGAAATAGTAAAAACCACCATTTCATTTTCCCATACAAATAGTCCGTATCTACTCGTATCAAACATTTGACACATGTCATATTTTTATTCTGAGGCAATACGATGTTTGCCGGGTCAGCTAGTTATAAATATTTTCACCCTGACCCGAGTAAGACTCTGTCGTCCAGTAAAAAATTGAAATAAGTACGTTTTGTTTAAAAATAAATTGACGAAATGTTTGAGTCGAATGTCAAATCTGAACTGTAATTCGAATCTTGCTTTGTCTATATCCCATTCACAACACAAAGCAAATACATAATTTGACTATACAAAGACATATTAGCGATACATTATCAAGCATTAGCCAAAATAACCAATTATTGTTAATGTAATTAATGAGGTGGATTAATTAATGTCTTTGCGCGTATTAAGCAAGTCCTTAGCAAAATTAAGCTTAGGATTTGTCATTACAAGAATGCTGGTATACTAATTAAACGAAATTCTTGTAATTTTGGTGGAATTGAAATGTTAGGTAATGGTAGATTTCCCAGCGGTAAAACTATATGGCTTTAAAAGTGTTATCAAAACATAAGAATGAAATTATAATAAAACTATTTTTCGGATTTATCTCGCGTAGGTATATTAAACTAAAATTATTATTTAAAATCGTCATTTAAGTTTAATAAACGCGATATAAATCCGAAAACTAGTTTTATTTCAATGAGTGTAGCTCGCGAAGACCTAAGAACATAAGTACTATAAGAATGAAAAATAAAATCTTTTTTAAAGATATTAATTATTATTTATCAACTCAAAAACATGAGAAATGATGGTAATTGAATTGATCGCTTGTTAGTGCTGCACACTACTATTTAGCCCCAAATTAGTTAGGTAATGCGACCCAGCCTTAGGTTGCACTTACCTGCCTACATCCTATGAATAATTCCAATGCAAAATTCAAATCTCGTTGCACTTGTAGTAACCCCAAAAACAACCTATTAGGGAGAAAGTCCCGTCAAAATCGTTCCAGCCGTTGCCGAGATCAGCCGGAACAAACAGACAGACGGACAAAAATAGTAAAAAAAATGTTTTGGTATATATATAATATATAATTTATACATACATATATGCATTTAGTAAGAAGCGGTTATTTTAAATTACAAACAGACACTTCAATTTTATTTATTTGTATAGAGTGGTAGATAGATTCTACCGTTACTGAGTTACGGACAACGCGCAGCTGAAACTACTGTTCGAAGAAAGCGGATATTTGGCATGTAGCATCCGTAGGGAATCTAGGGAGGTACTAAGAGGATTTCCCGAAAATCCTATGCGAACGGGAATTATGCACGTACGAAATTGCAAGCATCTATGAAATTTTCGTATCTGAGTGTTTGTAACCAAACTCCTTCGAAACGGCTTCTCGGATTGTGATATTCTTATGTATATTCTCTAGGACTTACGTCCTTCCAATAGAAGAAAATCCTTACCCTAGTGGACGGTAGGGTCGTCACGTAGCGGAAGAACATTCTTCTAATGGAAGAGAATTCTTCCACCAATGCAATCAGTCAACCGAAAAATGGCGGTCAAACTATTTCAATTGAGCGGTAGTAAATGTAATAACGCAAGACGGGCAGTAGCGTCCTTTTTTATGTGTTATACCTCTGTGCCGGAAATTACAGGGCCGTCGTGGGTCCTGCGATAAAACTACCACCGCGTGGCTGCGATCGTCAATCCGCACGCCAAGCGTGGCGATTATGGCATATGTCCTCCTTGTATGTGATGCTTTAGTCCAGCTGTGGACATCTTTCGGCTGACATGATGATGTTTTTGTGATCATTTTCTCGAATATTCTCATCAGCAGCGAGTAAAAAATATAATATTTATAGTAAATTTCTCATTACAGGTAATCACATCAATTGAATAACTGAAGTTCAAGAACACCGAGTCATGCTATCTCTACCTGTAGGTAAGTAATTACACAAGGTGGACAAGGACAAGACAATACAACAATAACTGGTGATAGTGGTGGTAGAGTTTCAGGGTAGAGACTCGAGGGCGTAGGCATTACCGCATTACCTTATCTACATGCCGCCAAATGGTAGTATTCAGCACTATCGTGTTCCGGTTAGATGATAATGCATGGCTCCGTAAGAACTATCACAGAGATATAACAAAAGCTTTTAGCAGTTAGCCTGAATGTCAATAAAGCTCCAACGTAGTCAAATTTAGAATTAGGTACACTAATATGCGGCTCCCAGTCGTAATAAAAATATTCAATTATCATCAAATTAAAAAATTGCTTGTCTGTATAGTCATAGTCATTTCTGGACGATAATTTTACGCGATAAGTAGGTATGTAACGTCCTAAGAAAAGGTATGCGTCTCAAGCCGACCGCTTAGGCCTACAGTGCCTATAGTTCTTTTTTTTTTGCATTAGATATAAGGAAAACCCAGAAGCAGGTATCACAAAACTTTTTGTCTATGATATAACAGCAAAATTGTCACTGTGTATAATACGACCTTTTTAAAAATACCATGTTGTGCGTCGTGCGTGCGTGATAAACGTATTCTTTTTAATTTGTTGACATTATAATATCGTATTTCGTTCGTTTTGTGTTCATGACCACTACATCTTTAGGTCTTTTATAGGAGATGTTTTAGAAAACGCATAAGTTTAATTAAATACAAAATAAATATGTTGCCAATTACTGTTATGTAATTCGAAAAAAGTATTGTTTAAAACCAAACATTTGAAAATAATACAGTATTGTATAGGTATCATTAGTTTTCGGAATGAAGATCGACATTTTTGAACTTTTTACCTAAAACTTACTTTAAAAAATTCCTAAATTCCTTCTATCTATGTATGTATCTTCACGCCAGGTCCCTAACGGGGTAGGCAGAGAGTGTAGAGCGCCAGACATCCCGGTTCTGACAAACCTCTCGTGCTTCGTCTACCTTCATCATTCTCTTCATTCCTTCTATCTAATGCTAAAAAAATATACTACCTATAGAGATATCGTATGTTCCGCGCTCTCGCTTGCTCGCTCGGCTCAGGACGTGTACGGACGGAACGTGACACAATTTCGTGCGTGCAGCCGGCGTAAGACGATACCTTAATTACTTTAGCAGTAATAACATACTATTTTTAATTATTTTTTTTAATGTGTATCTATAACGTATCGAAAAAAAATCTGACTTAGAAGTTACCAATCTCTGCAACTGGAATTAAATTTAATGTCAAATAGTTGTAACATTGGTACTACAGTCAAGTTTATGATGTATCGACCGACAAATATAGACCTCTAGATTTTATTACCGAATCAAAAATAATTTTACTAATAAAACTCCATATTGAATCACCAAAAGCATCTGCCTGCGCAATCGCATCCGAAGGCAAAACTATCTTACGGCTTTAAGGAAAGGAATTACAGAAAATTGTAACTTTATATAATTCAGTAATATAATATAAAAACTATAACCATTTGAAATAATTCTAGCGTTCAGTAAACACCAACGGTCCTTATACTCATTAGAACAGATTAGCACACTGCAACATTCATAGAGTCTCATAACTGCTAATTACCGCGTACGTGCTCACTTTGATCTAAGGTGTGTTTTGGAACCGGCGACTGTGTTACCCAAGTGTTATGGGTATGAATATAATATTATCTCTGGGCATAAAACATAATAGTTTACGTCCTTATGTCTGTTTTGCGTCTTAGTGACTAATATTATAAAGTCGAATAGTATTGAGCTTAAAGATTTAAATTAGAAAGAAAAGGCACTTTAATACAGTCGTGGTGACGCTGTAACATAAAAATTCGTTAAGTAAAAAAATGTTTGCATGAGTTTGATATATAAAAAAAGATGTAAATAACACTAATATAAGAGTCCCTTTCGGGGAATACAGGCGATTGCTACTACAAATTTTCCCAAAGATGTAAAATATAGCCGCAATTATAGTGCTATTGAGTTCGTTCTTTGCATGGTTCCCTCGACTTTTCTCGTCAAGAATAAAGCAAATTGCTTTAGATAGTTACTGACGTTACTATCTGTGTAATAATTCTAAATAGGTACATACTACGTAATATTTTATAGTCACTGTATGTGAAGAACAAGTGTCTAAAAAGAATATTTGATCGTGTATATTTGTTTTTGCATGTCTAGCATATATACCGACATTGGTCAGAATGACAAAGACGTAAAATCCTTACAGTTTTAATAAAACCCGTGTCCATCCCGCGTGATGTGTCTGCATTGTCTTTAGTACAATTTTATTATTATTTTAATGTGTCTGCATTTTCTTTAATACAATTTTATTATTATTGAATTATTTTGTTCGTTAAAAGAATCATATTTTCCCTCAGAATTTGGTAAATGTATCCGGTAAAAGGTGTATTTTAGGTTGTGGGTGTTTGTTAACAAGTAGGTATGAATGCCTGTATGCATGTACGTATATATGTAAGTATCCTCCGCCTATACCTTCATGGATTACAGGCGTAATAATAGTATGTTCAAAAAGCTATATCTCCCTGGCACGAATGCCCAGAAGTTATATGAAACACGGTATTGAAACATCATTTTCATGTCACGCCTAATTGGACGACTGACGGCTCCACGTCTCCTCTACGTCTCTATTCATGCTATAAAGATAGAATACTGGCTAACACAAATAATATGATCCACATTTATCAATTAAGACAACTTTGTCTACAATGAATTGTTATGCTACGCACAAATGAAGTAGGTACTCACTTCAGTATTTTGGGGATTCAAATCTGGGTTGAAACACTTGAATGGAACGGAGCTTAAATCATTCATTACACACATGAAATTTCAGTGGTTATTTTCCCAAAGCAAAATGATTTATCTCGGAAGTATAATCGATCTATAATTCTGTGCTTCCTGTGACAGGTGACGTTTATTGTTTTGTTTTGAGTTGTGTCACTTTCAACAAATTAGACATAAACGAAGAGCTCCGTCACTGGCACTCTACCACCAGTTATGGTTTCATGATATTAAGTGATGACTGCAACCTAGAGACACCTACACAAAAACCAGAGGTCAAAATACAGATGCGTGGCTACCTCTGAGACCTTAGTTGTTTTGTTGTCTCTGTGAAACTTATTACAGGGCCATACATTACCATCTAACCGGAACGCGATAGTGGTGAGCACTACCATTTGGCGGAAGGTAGGTAAGGTAATGTGGTGGTGCCTACGCACTTGAGTTCCTAAACTGGAACTCTACCATCAGAAAAAAATAATGTCGAAGTTATGTACGCATAATAATAATAATAGCATCCATCGATAGCAACCGGGACCGACGGCTTAACGTGCCCTCCGAAGCACGGAAACGCGCATTTAATTTGCCACTAGCGGTCACCCATCATACTACCCGACCGCGCCCGTAGTGCTTAACCGAGCAGATCGCTTACGATCTACACCAGCCGCTGGGCTATGCGCGCTATGGGCTATGTACGCATGAATACTACTAAATGCATATCTGCCAACACCAGCGTAAATCAAAGCGTGACATTGTCCTCATAATTTTGTTTAAACAACTTTCGCTAGTAAATGAAGTGCGGAACGTGGCGATACTGAGTTGAGTTACTAATAGTTCAGTGGCAGCATGAGTTAGTGCGCGACAGATGCGGCATCGGAACATTCAGAACGCATTCCAGATACGACCGGAATAGATAACACGCATTTCTATTCTATTTTGTTTAGAACTCATTATCCGGTTAGCCGTACATTAATTTGCATCTTTT
Source organism: Macrosoma leucophasiata (assembly GCA_036365455.1). Taxonomy (NCBI): domain Eukaryota; kingdom Metazoa; phylum Arthropoda; class Insecta; order Lepidoptera; family Hedylidae; genus Macrosoma; species Macrosoma leucophasiata. The sequence continues at coordinate 7,085,492 of JAWQUS010000002.1, read as the reverse complement.
TTAGTACTTTACGATAATTTTACGATTTTTTTATTTGTTCATTGGCAAAAAATGTACTAACTACATAGTTACATTAGTATGGATTAATTGAGTTTTATGTTACGAAGAACCCAGTACACGTGGAACGTGGAATCGACTTAAAGCTTTAAATAAAACCATATAATTATTATTATACTGCGGATTCGTAGGGCCCATTCGGAATTCAAGAAAAAGGCGTTAGAAAATGCATGAAGTAGCTCAATTTATTAAGTTGTGTACTTATGTATATAATTAAAAATACACCATCTGAAAGTCGTGTTGCAGTCGTTGTATTTATTTACAATAACACATATGAGAGTGAATTTAGAAATTAAAGAAATATGGAAACATTTGTTTAGTATATATATATTTTTTTTATGTAAGGGAAGTGGCAAACAAGCATGCAGTTCACATTGATGTTAAGTGATGACTGCAGCCTATAGACACCATGGCACAAAAACCAGGGTCAAAATGCAGATGGTTACCACTCCTGAGGCCTAAGGTGTTATGCCTCTGTGCCGGAAATAACAGGGCCGTACAAAATTATTAATAGTATAGAGACCTTTTAACGATATTGTGAGAACATACTACGATATTGTATGAACTGCAAAGTCTATCGTATCGGATGTATAGTTAATTAGGTCGTCACCGACCCCAAAAATCGGTAAAATTAAGCGAAAGAGACAATTGACGACCAGATGTAGTGCTTTGGTAGTTTAGTGGTATAGCGACTGCGACTTGTTATCCAGAGGTCGCCGGTTCAATCCCTACCGAAGTACAATTTTTCTTTCCGTTTTTCTTTTGTTTTTGCTACTCAACGCAATGAAACATAGATACTCTATAAAATAAATTTATTTCTATGTACGTATGTATTTTCACGCCAAATCTATTACACGGTAGGCAGAGAGTTCGGGGCGGAGCGTCCTGACTACTCCTGACACACCTCCTGTGGTTCTTCTGCATACTCAACGGTTGGCATAATTTCAATATGATTTCGTTGTTGATGACTTTAATCACCTTACCTACCGATAAATTGAAAACCTTTTGCCTTATACTATATAGCTGTTGCCCGCGGCTTCGCCCGCGTGGATGTCGTTTAATAAATAACTAAGTAGCCTATGTTTTTTCTCAAATTTAGCACCAAATTTCATTAAAATCGGTTCAGTCGTTTGGACGTGAAAAAGTAACAGATAGACAGACAGACAGAGTTACTTTCGCATTTATAATATTAGTAATGATAAAGAGGTTTCTTTTAGTAAATTATAATACACGAAGTTAATTATAACTATGTATTATAACTATAAGATTATTTGTTTGTAATTTTGTGATTATTTCGTCAATTTGAACTCACGTTCACAAAGCTATTGAACATCAAAAGTAACTATGTTTATGCAGATAAAGGAATTCCACGCAAATATAGTGAATACAAATAGAGTACAGTATAAATGCAATAAACTGCTAACGTAATCAAGAATAGCTGCAGGAATCGTAAATATTTGCAGTAAACAGTTTACTTGGTTTTGTATGTTGCGGGCAATTGCGCAAGCGCCGTTTCGCGTCTAATTTGCGTCAAGATATATTATAGGTACACCTAGTTTAAATGAGTAAAGAAATACTAGGTACTTAGTCCGTTCAGACTACTTAGTCTGAAGTACAATAATCTTTTAACAGTACTGAGAAATTAAGGCTTTTTGCATTATAGTATGTATGAAATTGTAATAAAATCTCTTTGGCTGTAGTATTTGTATCTGGCTGGTTTTGGTATCATTGAAAGTTAAAATTTTAAAGAACATAATTCCAAATTCAAATTAGGCAAATGTGTGATTTTCATTAGTTTTTCGTACTTTCAAGATGAGTGAATCTAATGAAGAAATTCGATACATTTTAAAATTTTACTACAAAAAAGGTAAAAATGCAACGCAAGCCGCGAAAAAAATTTGCGATGTTTATGGACCTAGTGCAGTGTCTGTGAGAGTAGCACAAATTTGGTTTAAGCGTTTTCAATCCGGAAATTTTGATGTCAAAGATGCACCTCGCTCTGGTCGCCCTATTACGGATAAAAAGGATGCCATTTTTGAAAAAGTGGAGCAAAATCGACATATCAGTAGTTACGACGTAGCTGAAGAACTGAGAATTGATCACAAAACAGTTTTGGCGCATTTGAAAAAGCTGGGTACAAAAAAAAGCTCGATATTTGGGTACCTCAAGAGCTCACTGAAAGAAACCTAATGAACCGTGTACTCATTTGTGATTCTTTATTACGACGTAATGAAACCGAATCATTTTTGAAGAAGCTGATAACTGGTGATGAAAAGTGGATCACGTACGACAAGAACGTCCGAAAAAGGTCGTGGTCAAAGGCCGGTCAGACTTCACAGACTGTGGCGAAACCCGGGTTAACTCGCAATAAGGTGATGTTGTGTGTGTGGTGGGATTGGAAGGGCATTATTCATTATGAGCTATTACCACCAGGCAGGACTATCGATTCTAAACTCTACTGCGAACAACTGATGAGATTAAAGCAAGAAGTTGAGAGAAAGCGGCCGGAATTGATCAACAGAAGGGGTGTGGTGTTTCATCATGATAACGCTAGACCTCACACATCTATAGCCACTCAGCAAAAATTAAGAGAGTTTGGCTGGGAGGTGTTAATGCATCCGCCGTATAGTCCTGACCTTGCACCTTCAGATTTCCACCTGTTTCGGTCTCTTCAGAATTCTTTATGCAATGTTAGGTTAACATCACGAGAGGACTGCCAAATCCACTTGTCGCGGTATTTTGATGAGAAGTCCCAAAATTTTTATAGCAATGGGAGCATGTCCCTACCTACAAGATGGCAAAAGGTTATCGAACAAAATGGTACATACATACTTTAGTTAAATTTAAATAAACTGTATTAAAAAATGTTTTGAATTATCTTAAAAAATGTGAAGAAAATTTTTCCCCAACCTCTATAAAAACAATTCAGAACCTTATAAGAATAGGTATATTACTTATGTATGTATGTATCTTCACGCCAAGTTCCTTACGGGGTAGGCAGGAAAATATAAGTTGAATTGCAGATTGTCGATGGTAAATATTTTAAGATTTTTCAAATAATAAACCTTATTTAGAGAGAGATTTTAACTTTACTAAATTATTATTTTTATTTTAACTACGGAAAAATGTCACGGAACCACAGACAATTGGGACACTTTGGCATGTGTCCCAATGTATGACGGAATAAATATAACAAGATGGTAAATTACTAAAACTAAGTATTTCATTGAATTTTTATGGGCGCTGTCTAAAAAGCAACTCGTAATAAAATTTGGATTACATGAAAAGATATTCTCGTGAGATGCTGATTTATTTATTGCATATCATGATTATCAAATTATATTTTTATTTTATAAAATGTATGATGGCATCACAATTATAAAAGGAATTAAATAATCAAAGATTTACTCTTGTGTAAGTTAATTTAAGAGTAAATACCTAGCATATAAATTCTTTCATCACTTACACTCACGTTTATATTTCTTTGCTATGTTTATCAAATAATAAAATCAATACAGAAAAAAATTAAAGGGTTGTTTCTTTACTAATATAAATTAACTTGTTGTTTTATTTTATATCAATAAAACGTCCAATTACCTATTACGGCCTGAGAACGATTTGTAGTTTTTTATCTATATTTAGTCTATGGAATATTTAGTGTAAACAAAATTTAAGTACATCATTAAGCTGCATATTAACACTTTAAACTGTTTTAGATGGTGGTAGAGCTCCAATAACGGAGCACGTGGACTGCTACCCATTACCCAATCTTCTTGGCGCTAAATGGTAGTATTCTGACAGTCTGGCACAGATGCGTTACAGCGATAATGTGGAACCGACATAAAAGGAATGGCGACGCATCTACATAGCAATCTCTTGGTTTTTATATGGATACTAGCGGTCCGCCCTGGTTTCGGTTTTGAAATGTTACCTACATTATTTACCTAATTAGATATTTTCCTGTGTTACAGCCACATACCTGTCAACATGTCATCATGTCAGTGTACAAAATGTCATCGAAATCCGTCTAGCCGCTTTAGCGTAATTGAGCAGTGAGAAAGTTAAGGCCATAGGCACCATAGCATCTAGTCTACCAACCGACGGCAAATGTCATCTCTATCTTTTTCTTAAGATTCCTGACATTAATCTATTCATCTATAGCCGAGATCTATAATACAAAACAATTTACGCATACATTTTTCAATTAACTATGCAAATTAGTGTGGGATATGGGCTTTCAAAATTGTCTCATCCCCTCGTATCATTTGGTCATCTATCTCTCTCGTAACTACATAATTAGAGTGGGATAATAAATGTATAGAATCGATATTCGATTAGAGGTGGACCGATAATAATATGTAGCGGTAATCAATTCGCTTTGAATCTATTTGTTGAATGGATTGCCTGCTATAATTTATGACTATGACAGTAACTTCATTATTTTTGGATCGAGAGTTATGAACGCAGGCCAAATGCATCGGTTCTTTTAAATGAAGTGGCCTTATTAGTGACAGAGAAATTGGTATTGGGGTTAGTCACTTAGTAACAAAATTTTATAGTTCTCGACTTTTCTACATTCTGTAGGTACTTTTTACGTTTTGGTGCGTAATGTAATTGCGTAGGAGGCATGTAAAGTTTTGTGATTCTCAAGAAGATTTCATTGAGTATAAAATTTAAGTTATAATTTGAATCTATTATCATTAAATAAAAAATTATTTCATTGAATATGATTATATTAAAAGCCGTCATTAAAATAAACTACTTACGTATTTATGAAGCGCCAGAGTCCTTTTTAATCAGTGATATCAAAACTTGTCGTGAAATGGGAAAATTGGTCATAATAATTATGTGAACAATATTTTGGTTCTACTGATGGTAGAGCTCCAGTGAAGGGAGCTCGCGGGCGTAGGCACCACCGCATTACCTAATATACTTGCCGCTAAATGATAGTGTTCAGCACTATCGTGTTCAGGTTAATGTGCGCCCTGTGATTTCCGGCACAGAGGCATAACACCTTAGGCCTCAGGAGTGGTTAAGCATCTGCATTTGGACCTTGGTCTTCGTGTGGGTGTCTATAGGCTGCAGTCATCACTTAAAATCAATCTGAACTGCATGCTTGTTTGCCACTTCCATTGCATAAAAAAAATATTTTTTTACGAAATCATTCATTATAACATCGAAATCCGTCCAGGTGTAAAGCACCGATAGTAGCGTGATTGAGCAATAAACAAACAAACATCCATACTTTCACATTTATATTAGTAGGGAAGAATATTAAATACTCCGTATGTACCTACCTAATAAACATTCGTATGTATGTATTTTCACGCCAGGTCCCTAACGGGGTAGGCAGAGAGTGTAGAGCGCCAGATATCCCGGTCCTGACACACCTCCCGTGCCTCATCTACCTTCATCATTCTCTTCATACATGCACGCCGATTCCTAAGACTTTTGAGCCCACCATCAGACAGCACTCGACCTATTTGGTCATGGTAGGTCATTCGTAAACATTCGTACATTATAATAAAATAGCATTTGAAGAAATAGGTACAATACAATTGAACAAATAACGAATGAAAACGAGAAGTCCGCATCAGTTAGCAATGAGATAGGCATAACTTATATATTTACCATAGATACATTGTGTTGCCCGTATGTGCCAACTCTTTCGGATGTTGAACTTTATGGGTCAACAAAACAAATGGTTGGCCAAGTGAAAAATGGAAAAAGGTAGGGAAGACGAGGTTCACCGAGTACGTTCCGATATTCCTTTAGATAACTACAGTTCAATGTTGGAGAATAACGATGCTTTAGGAAAGATTAGGTACTCCATCCTTTGTCGAGGATACGTATAAAACAAATAAATATTGAGGCGTACAGACAACGGCATAATAAATAAACATAATAATATAAAACACTAGCGGCTCGCCCCGGCTTAGCGCGGGTTCGTGTTACCTACCCTTTCCTATTCATCTAAGCGTGATTTTATTTAAGCAACCTAGTGGATATTATATTCTTTAGATTATAAATATGCGTAAAAATAGAATATAGGTTTATCTACACTTCTACACTAATATTATAAAGAGGAAACCTTTGTTTGTTTGGTTGTATTGAATAGGTTAAAAAACTACTAGACCGATTTAAAAAATTCTTTCACTTTTCGAAAGCCACATTATCCACGGGTAACATAGGCTATATTTTATTTTGGAAATAAATAGGGTGCCGTAAGATATTTGGGTTTTTTGGACGCAACGTGTAAATAATCAACCAGAAAAGTTACTTATTTTGCGTTCGCTGCCTAAACTATAAAAGATATCGAGGAAGGCTTTAGGCTATATCTATAATCTTCACGCTAAGTCGAATATATAATAGGGTAGGTAATATAGCACGAAGCCGGGGCGGGCTGCTAGTATAGAATATAATTATAGAAAATAGGTTTGCTATTTGCCAGATACGCCATCTGAACGAACGAAATGATTCTGCAGTGGGATCCTAACCTATAATATTGTATTTCGAATATGTAACACACGGATAGATTATAAACGATTATTAAATTTATACTTGTTAAACAATTTTATCGCTTCAATGAATAATTAAGCCGTCGAATTTAATCATTTTCGATTTACAATACTCGTTAATAAAGTTGTGTTTATATTAAAATTCCTTTTTAACATTCGTCTGCGTTTTTCGAATATAAACTGTGTATGTTTTATTTAATTTATACATTCTTGCGGTAGCCAAACATACCATACATTTTTTTTTTAATTTTTATAGATTAACATTTGACCCCCAAGTCATCTCATGGAAAGTGAAGATGTGTCAAGATGAAGCACGTTGGCCTAGAGATTCACTCTAGATTTGAAGATTTTTTTTGTAATGAAGATGGCAAATAAGCGTGCAGTTCATATTGATATTGTGAGTGATGTAACAAGCATGCAGTTTACATTGATGTTAAGTGATGACTGCAGCCTATAGACACCTACACAAAGACCAAGGTCAAAATATAGATGCGTTACCACTTCTGAGGCCTGAGGTGTTAGGCCTCTGTGCCGGAAATAACAGGGCCGTACATTACCACCATTTAGGGGCAAATATGTTAGGTTATGCGGTGGTGCCTACGCCCGCGAGCTCCGTCACTATAGCTCTACCGCCAGTACAAGAAATGTTACATATGTATATAATGACATCAGTCCTCTCAAATTAAGCAACCCTTTGTAAGAAACACCCCATCCTACTGGTAGTAAAGGGGAACGATTCTCTTTTCAAACTTCCCCAATTCATTGTTTGAGAACGAGTGGAGGGCGCGAAACGAGATAGAAGGTTCAGAAGTTCGGGAAACTTTTCAGAAATCCACACCTAGCAACGTGCATGAATGAGATTTCATGAAACGAATGGCGCGACGGTGTTTATTTACAAAGCTTTAGTTCACGACCCGCCGCGACTGGTTTAAGAGCAATTACGACGTCTATGCGCTATTTGACTCAAAATATATGGTACTCAAACTAAATACTTAAACTCCGAAATCCACTTACCGTAACGACTTGTTATTTTTTTATTCACACTTTAATGCACACAGTACATAAGGCGGGTTTAATGCCACGAGGCATTCTCTGACAGTCAACCTTTGGGTAGTGGCCAGTATGGTGAGTAGGTATATGTAGAATTAAAATTTTCGATTATCTGTAATCTGTAAACATATAAAAGCTGATTTGTTGCACAATTTCAAAATTTTGAATAAGGTTATTTTTTGTAATGCTGAGTGCATTACGAAAAAATATTTCGATGTACTCGTTTAAGTTTAAACTGCTGAGTTATAAGCTGTTATGCTTCTGCGCCGGAAATTAAGGTGCCGTCGCATTACCTATCTGGATCATATTGGCCTTTGGAACTTTGCCGGTGAATGACAAAGAATGACTCTTTTTCTTTTCTTTTTACTCTTTGTTATCAGTTTGTAAAGGGGAAATGAGACATTCTACTGATATACTTTTTACATAAGTTTATTACATTTAGTTTTATCTTAGTGATATTCTTGACTTTACATATATTTTTTATCTTGTTTGACATGTGTATATCAATTGTTGTTCACTTTAATTTATTTTGTTTGTTTTTGACGTGTCATAGGTGCCTGTCACCCTAAATGAATAAATGAGTTTCTGATTCTGATTCTGATTCACGTAAGCGTTTGAACACTATCATTTTCTCACTTCAGCAGAAAGACGTCTACGGCCGATTGTAAATCATTAGGGGAGAACATGCTATAAGCGACACGGGTGCGGTCGGGTGTGTGATGGGTGACCGCTAGTGGCAAATTTAATTGTGCGTTTGCGTGCTTCGGATGGCACATTAAGCCGTCGGTCCCGGTTGCTATCGACAGATAGCACTCGTTAAACCTTTTCGGACGCCTTATAGGCGGTTTCGACAGCGGGTTGGCCACTAACCCGTATCTTCACTAATCCGCATTGGAACAGCGTTGTACAGCATGATTCAGGCCTCCCCCCAGAAGGGGTGAGACTCGTGCCCAGTAGTGGGAATTATTATTGTGTTATCCTGCGGATTTACGATCGCAGTGGCGGTAATAGTATTAGTAGTAGTAGTAGTGGTAGTAGGCGTATCGCTAGACGCTGCTGTCCGTAATATGAATAATTTGAACGCCATTGTTCGGTTGAGTAACTGCCCAGCCGAAGAATTCTCCCTCACTTGTGGGCAGTGGAGTCACCACGTACTGACCCCAGCCACGTCTCAACCCCAAAATATTGTTCGGTTGAGTAACTGCCCAGCCGAAGAATTCTCCCTCACTTGTGGGCAGTGGAGTCACCACGTACTGACCCCAATCACGTCTCAACCCCAAAATAGTACCATTTGGTGGCGCGTTAATAATTAGAATTAGGGCCCGGAAAATTTACATTACACCGTGTTTAAATGTGACACAATATCTAACGCCACACTTTCCATTGATCTTCGGATAACGTCAGACGCTAATGCAGTTTGCTTTGACAGTAAATGATTGTTGTAGCTCACGGACATCTACAAATATAACCAGACTTCATTGCAGACGTTATGTACCTATTTATGTTGCTGCTTATACTAACGCTATAGTTATATTGTACATCTGATCAGAATGAAATTCGTTGTATCCATGGTCTCATTTACCATCAGGTAACTGAACGCTTGATCACATAGGCACCTTATATGATGGTAATAAGAACTATGTTTGATAAATTTTGGATAAGTGAAGAGTTTACCAACTGTACATCAGGAGCTCGATGACCTAAAGAACGTGTTTGCTTTGGCTCTAGTTCGTGTTTGCATCGTCGTCTTGTCATTTTATACCGCTGGAATTATAGATCTAACCGGATTTTTTTGTATACTTTGCTGGTAGAGTTCCTGTGTCGAATTTCCAAGTCATATGCACTATAAGAAAAGAAAAAAAGAAAGAAAGAAAGAAAACATTTATTTGGACAGCACAGAGACACAAAAAAGCGAAATTATTACATTACAAAAAATTAATTGGACAAGGAGAAAAAAAAACACAATAAAAGTTAACAAAATAGAGATTAAGTCTCACGGCTGGTCCAAATGGGAGCCCAGATCAGCTTCATGTCAGGTCGATAACATCAATCGAACTGACGCTGATTTTCATCTGGGACCCTGTGTTCCACGGACTATCGCATTACCATGCACATGTCCTTGTGTTACATAATTTAACCGATCCTCATATTAGGAGGATAAACTAATTTTTGAATAATTTCTCACGGTTTATTAATGCGAAAATATTTGCACAAATTTATAGTCAAAATTTTTTAACCTTTTTATTTGCGTTTTTATCTTTTATCCACTAGTTACAAGACTTTCGTATAGTTCGAACCGGTTCTCTTTTTCCTATCCTATCCGTGACCTATTTTAATGGATATTGATTTTCTTTGTTTTAGAGACCTGTGAAAACGTGTGCGGTTAAAATTTATACTAAATTTAAGTTTTTATACAAAATGGTTCAGACAGTTTATTATGATGCTTCATTGCCGTTGGTAGTAGTTGGTTTTATATATTACATTTTTTAGATTTTATTTACTCTAATGATTGACGTAGCATGTGTATATATTTTTAAATAATAATAATAAAAATGGCAACCCTTGATACATCCCACTGCTGGGTACGAGTCTCTCCACTTCTCGGGAGGAGGACTGGAGCTGCTCCAATGCGGGTTGGTCGAGATAAGGGTTAGTGGCCAACTCGCTGTCGGATGTTTTCAAAACGTCCATAAGGCCTCTTGTAGCTCGAGGACTTATTCACCACCGCTTTACATAATATGCATGTTACATAGGTCTTAAAAATACTCAATATTTAAATACAATATAGTAGCACAGTCTAAAGAAAACGAACATGTAATTACCCACTTATACTGTGATAGTAGGCTCACTCACCTACCCAATACATATATTATTATATACAATAGAGTACCCAATATACAATGATGTTATAAGTAAGCTCATTGCCAATATACATATACAGTGGAGTAGGCTCATGCCTACTGATATTCATCTGTTTTTTTTTTTAGATTTCCGTTATGTTGGATAGTGCCATTTAGTTGTGTATCTCCAGAATTGAAAAATATAACAGTTGTTTGCAAAAATACTAGCTTGGCGACCTGTAACCGACGTAATTTGGTGTAAACAAGAGCTAGTATAAGTCAAAATATGATATATTCTCATATATTCTGTAGTACGTGTCTATTTCATTCATTATTTTCGAGTTTATGTATAAATAATATACAAAACATGAAGCAAACGCCCTGCGGCGCGGCCATGACGGCAGGCGGATCTGTTTGCGGTGTAACAACACCGTACCACCATATTACCTTATCAATCTACCACCAAACTGGTAGTTTTCAGCATGTACGTGTTATGATAATTGCCTCGTAGTAATTCCGACAGAGGCAAACAACGTAGTTCTCAGAGGGGGCAACGTATCTGCATTATGGCTTGCAGGTTTTCTGTAGATGTTTTTAGGTTGCAGAATTCAGACATGAACTACATACTTGTGTGCATAAAGTGCTGGCCCTAGTGACTGTTGGATAGGCACCACCGCATTACCTAATATACTTGCCGCTGAATGGTAGTGTTCAGCACTATCGTGTTCCGGTCAGGTGGTAATGTACGGCCCTGTAATTTCCGGCACAGAGGCATAACACATTAGGCCTCAGGAGAGGCAACGCATCTGCATTTTGACCTTGGTCTTTGTGTGAGTGTCTATAGGCTGCAGTGATCACTTAACATCAATGTGTACTGCATGCTTGTTTGCCACTTCCATAACATAAAAAAATAAACCTTTTTGTTAAATTCAAGTTTAAGTTCAAATACTTCTCCCGTGCTTGTAATGGCCGTAGGTAGTAAAGAAAACTCTATTATTTATAAATCAACAAGGAATAGGACAACTTCAATGTGTCGTGTCATTCCTAACATTCGGTACATGTCTATTTCATATATTCTCTTTGAGCTTATACATAAAGATTAAACAAAACACGACGCAAATGCCCTGCGGCGCGGCCATGTCGGCAGACGAATGTGTTTGCGGTATAACAACACCGAACATGAGCCCTATGAGTTTTTGCCTCGGTAACCCACATAACAATATTCGTTATTTACTATTTGTTTCTACCTACGCTTGTTGTTTGCGTGGATTTTTATCTCTTCCATGTACCTATAATGAGGTGACAGCGATACGTGTCTCATGTGTAATGAAATGGAAATCTCAAAAACTGATTAGAAATTTTACTTATCCGATGATCAGCATTTAAAGAGTACGAGTTTTGTAAAGAAAAATGAACTTTGTTGAACCGTTTAAAATCGTAATGGAAAAAAACACCTTTTTAAGGTAAGTATGTACCTACTAAATGGAAGTAACAAACTAGAGTACTGCAGTCTACATAAAAAACATTCGTCCTAACGGCTTTAGATCTTAAGCCTCTGTTACGTAATAATTAAATATTCTTTGTCTCTGTGACCCGAACACGAAAGCACTGAACTCTAACATTTAGCGTTAGCTAGATTTGACGATGGTGCTACACTCTCGAACTCCGTCACAAGAACTATCCCCCGAGTAAATGTAACGTCACGCCTGTATTCCCCAACCGGGTAGGCAGAAATGCATGCATTCAAGAACACATGCAAATACCCAAGATTTACCGCAACTTCCAGAAAATGAAAAATCCCAATAGCCTCAGAGATAAAGGATAATATACCCTTGTCCCTAATAATTCTCAACCTTGGGATCTAACCCAGGACCCCCAGCGTGGCAGTAGTCGCCTGCCACCATCAGACTTCTGATGCACAGTACCCCGAATAAAAAAATAATATATTATTTATAATTATAATACGCGATCTCTTTCAGAAATGAGACACATTTAACCGTGAAAATATTTTTGAGGTAAAGTTCATAAATCGTTGCTGCAATGGAAATTATTTCGTTATCATTCAATCAAGCTAGTGGTCGTCGATAGTAGCTGAAATACAAAAAGCGCAACTGTTTAATTTTTAATACTTTTTCATAACAGAATGAAGTATTTTTATGCCATTATGCATGAAGCAGCAGATGGTCCTTATTAGGTCGAAAATCAATTGTCATATTTTTCGAGTTGCCTGAGGGAGCAAAAAGCATACAGTTCACATTGAAGGTAAATGAAAACTGTAGCATAAAAACATCTACATTAACCTTGACAAGACTTCGCTGTTGATGAGTTGTCACTTCAAATTGATGTTAAGTGATGACTGCAGCCTATAGACATTTACACAAAACCAGAGGACAAGATGCGTGTTGCAACCATAACGTGCCTATAATCTATCTTTTCTCCAGCTAAACCTACGCCCAAACCTTAAGCCTTGTACACAAACCTCGTCGATATGTACATGTAGTTAACATGGCACGTTTCCAACTGGAATGTACCGCAGTAACGGTAAATAAGAGGTAGTTAAGTGTAATCCTCGCGTTGAGCGTTGAGTATTGAGTGCGGTAATGTTCGAGCAAATTGTCCCTGTGTAGGCCCGGCCTGGAGTAATGTGATTGTCATTGTCTATAAATGTTTCGCTATAACTCTAATTGAGTGGTGTTTGATGTGTTTGAACATGAATTTTGACAATACGGTGAATGTTGAGAGATGGAGACAGAATGTTTGTAGTTTGAGTTTACATCGCAACGTGCATAATAATAATCTCTATTGATGCTCTTTGTTACTCAGATGGGCTTGTAGAATTACTTTTTTTTCTATAGACTATATTTTTTAAAATCCCTGAAGCAACAGATGGACCCAATATGGTCCAAGAACAACAAGAAATCAATTGTCATATTTTTCTAACGGCCTGAAGGAATCATATACTTGTACATTTCTATGTTAATTTCTTGTATTTATCAGCCGTTTCAGCTATGCCTTACCTACACATTTTTTTTTATATCGAATAAATTTTATCCAACTGAATAAACCTTGTACATAAACGTTATTGATATGGTGTATGTTGTTTACATGGCGCATTTACAACAAGAATATACCGCAGTAACGGTAAATAAGAGGTAGTTAAGTGTAATCCTCGCGGTGAGCGTTGAGTATTGAGTGCGGTAATGTGCCAGCAAATTGTCCCTCTGTAGGCCCGGCCTGGAGTTATAGGATTGTCTATAAATGTTTCGCTACAACTCTAATTGAGTGAAAAAAATGTAATTGGAATAAAATATACATTTTTATTTTAATTTCTTGCATTTATCAGCCGTTTCAGGTATTCAATATACCACATATATTTTTTATATCGAATAAATTTTATCCAACTGAATAAGCCTTGGACATAAACTTCGTTGATATGGTATATGTTGTGTAGCATGGCACATTGCCAACTGTAATTTACCGTAGTAACGGTAATAAGAGGTAGTTAAGTGTAATCCTCGCGCTGAGCATTGGATATTGAGAGCGGTCCAGACAAATTGTCCCTGTGTATGCCCGGCCTAGGGTTATGTGATTGTTATTATATTTCGCTGTAAATCAAGTTGAGTGCTGTTGGGGAATGTGTTTTGAAAATTTGTTGAATGAGGTAGAGCCACCAAGCTTATTTCGAGCTTGAGTTTATGTTGCAACATGCATACACTTTGAAACTTAACTGCATTTATAACACTTTTGTTCCTCATTTACCTAAACGGAAGAAAAGGATTAAACGATTAAGCAAAAAAATATTTAGTAAAATGTGTTATTTTTATCTTTGCAGTGCTCAAAAGTGTATTTTTTTAATGTTGATAGAAATATTTTCCTGTTGGTTTTCCATGTATCTCCATGCACAGTATTTATATCCTTTAGCGGACTTTAGCCTAATAATCATAATATCAAAACCACCTTATTACCTTAAACATGATATAGTTTCCAGATAGTAATATAATATCAATCCAATACATAATGCTAACAGCAATTTCAACAACTCTACACAGCACACACGAACAAGTAAATTGCGGGTAGTTTGAGAAATTGCCCAATTTGACTGACGTTGGTAAAACGATCCGCCGCCCAAGATACTCCGACAAACTTTGAACGCTGACCCGTGCTGATGTCAGTTATCTCATTGCTTTAGAACTCAACTTGGGCCGGCGACCGCTGTAAAGGATTGAAATATGGGACCTGAACACCAGCTTCGTATCCTCGCATACTCCAACTTGAACTTAGATAAACGATCTCGCCAATATTGGACAAATCTCTTGAATACTGCGATTGTTACCAGTTGTTGTCTTCGTACTAATTTGTAATGTGGTGCTTGTAACTTAAAGTTTCAGTATTTTGAGTATTAAATTAAATTTAATGATTGAAATTAAACATATTTATCTTGTTAATTTCAAGGTAGGTAATTTCAGGTCTCCACCAACCAGCATTGGAGCAGCGTGATGGAGTAAGCCTCCTCCCAAAAAGGGATGAGACTCGTGCCCAGCAGTGGGACGTATAATGGGTTGCCATTATTATTATATTATAATTTCAAGGTAGGTGTCTGGGGGCAAGGGGCGCATATATTTTACGTTTTTGGTAACTTGGCCGATAACATGTACTAACGTGAAGAAAATGCTCAACGGCCTGTCATATAACATTAAATATAATAATAAAGAAATTGCAGTAAGGAAGCTTAGACTTGGCTCAACTTTGTTTATAGATTTGATTACTTTTTAGAGATAAACAAGCAGCTACATCGAGACTTGCCTATTTTTACAGAATTTTTTTGTTGGGTTAGGATTTTACAAAGATATTGATTAATGATTTAGGTCTTGCATTTTCATTATTCAAGTCAAGATCTTTTTATTTCATTTTTTGAATCACAACGATCTGTATGTTTGTAATTCACCCCAACTCCCTAACTACATAATAGCCGTTTCCAAAGATTCTTCACCTTCAGTTAACATTTGACTTAATGGCGTGTAAGACCTCATCATCACTGGTCATATTTTGATAATAAACGCCATGAAAGGAGTTTGCGAAAACTGTAGAAGTAACTTCGACGAATCAGTTGGTCCAGCAGTATGTGACGATCGTTTGAAGCTAGGCTAACGGTTTCGATTCCCGTACCGGTACATATATTTGTATGGCCTACAGATATTTGTTTCGGGTCTGGGTATTTGTGTTTGTGTTGTGTGTGTACAACAGCATCCACGTGACAAACGACCTTAAATTAAAAAAAAAAAACCGGACAAGTGCGAGTTCGACTCGCGTGGTGAGGGTTCCGTAATTTAAATAAATATTTTCGAAAATATTACAGATTTAAAATGCAGGGACATAGATGTTACGGTGGTACCGGCAGGGGGGGGTAATATTATTAAGAATTTTCGATTTAATTTGAATACTCAAACTTCTTATAGGTTTTCCAGTAATCTATAGGCAAAGAACTATTTTCCACATTTTTTTCAAAATTTTAAGTTCAGTAGTTTAGTTTCATAGGTGGGGGGAATGGTCAATTTTCGTCGTTTTTCTTAAATAACTTCAAGATTGTTTATGCAAAAATTATTAAAAAAATATATCTGAGATGCTGACAACAACTTCTTTTGTTTGATATGTCACACGACACCGTTTACGATTTTTTTTTTTAATTTTCTGATTTACCTTCCGAAAGTGGCCCCCCTGTTTTAAATTTATTATTTTACTTGACGTATTCATCTTTGGGTCACCAATTTACATATATTCATTAAATTTCAACTCAATCGG
Organism: Macrosoma leucophasiata; assembly: GCA_036365455.1. Lineage (NCBI taxonomy): Eukaryota > Metazoa > Arthropoda > Insecta > Lepidoptera > Hedylidae > Macrosoma > Macrosoma leucophasiata. The sequence goes on along the minus strand of JAWQUS010000002.1, from coordinate 7,069,228 downwards.
TCGAGTAGTTTCGGAGCAAATTGGCTGTGACAGACGGACCGACAGAGAGACAAACAGACAGACGCACGAGTGATCCTATAGGGGTTCCTTTTTTCCTTTTAAGGTACGGAACCCTAAAAATTGGAAAAAAGTTGATTTCCAAACGTTTAGTCATCTAAAACAATTTAAAGCTTTCTAAAGGAACCTACCAACTCGGACAAAAACATGAACAAAACAATAATTTATGTTTCATAATAGCCACCCTTTGTTGGAAATATCTAAAAACGGGACAAGCTTTAAGCTATTAATTAAAGCTTGGTCGACGAACTTCCGTCGAAAGGTGAGATTGGACTGAAGAAAAGTTGGTGGCAAACTAACCTCGAACAACTGTGACCTCGCTGGGATCACCTGCGACTAATAACTAGTGATGCGAGGTGAAATACTGGTACTGGTTTAATAATACCAAGTTCACAATATTTTACATGCTTTGTAATACGCAGACTGAGCATGAACTGTACGAAATAAATGGTCTGAAGAGATTTCATACTGGCCTGGACCGGATTAATGAATCTTTTGCGACAGTTTATTTCATTATTGATGGTAGAATTTTTTTTGCAGTGACGGAATTCAAGGGTGAAGGCAATACCGCAATAACCTACGTTAAAATAATATATGTAGTAGCTCTATCGTGTTCCAATTATGTGGAAATGGTTGTCTGATCTCTTAATTACTATATAGAGGCAGAATAATTAAGGCCTCAGGAGTGGCAAAAGTGTATAGGCCTCAGTATCGTATGGCCGTGTAATTTCCGGCACAGAGGCACAACACCGGTAACGCATCTGCATTTTGACCTTGGTATTTGTGTTAGTGTCTATATTCTGCAGGCATCACTTCATCAATGTAAACTGCATGCTTGTTTGCCAAATCGGTTATTAAAAAAAAACACATAATATGCATGTGAGCTGGTTGGTTGTCTACCACCATAATTACATAGTAGTATGGTAGAATTAGATTGGACAATAATTGGTTTTGATCAGGGGTGCGACCGCCTATCGACATTGCTATTGTCGTTGTCATTGCTGTAAAATTTTCATGTCGATTTTTGCTTAACTAAATAACAATAATCGAAATAATCTACCATTATAGCTTGTTTTACTGAATATTTTTAAGAACGATAATCAAATCAAACTATCGTATGGTCGCTTTAATTATGACCGCTTCCTTATACACCGTACCTGGTATACGTACCAAAAAGATCGGACGTTGAAAGAACAAATACCTCAAGCCCGCAAGCAACTAATCCATTGGAAAGTTCCGTTTTCATTACGACTTTGTAAAATACATATGTTTGGAGTTTCAAAGCTTTCATATCGGAGTAGATTGAGCGCTACTATAACAATGCCAACAGCAAGAGAAATTTGAGTTCTATGTGCATATCAAACTACGCCATGTTGTAAGTTTTCTATTTGTTTTAATTTGAAATTAGAATGGATTTAAACTTACTGAAAGCCGAGAACAACTTTTTATTCTTTTAGATCGATTATTTCGTACAGTAAGGCTTGTGTTACAAAATATCATACAATTGAGTTTGAAAAACTTTTTTTTCATTTCCCAAATTGTGAATAGTGGCCTCTCTCTATGTTAAACAGACAGGCGGAGAGATAAACGCACAAGTGAACGGTTCCGTTTTTTCCTTTTTAGGTACCTACGGAACCCTGTAACTAATCCATAAGTCGAAATTCGACCGCAATACATAAAATTTACCTGAGTCTAAATTAAACAATAACGCATCTCCTAAAAACATATGTTTGTAGACGAGGCACGAGAGGTTTGTCAGGACCGGGATATCTGGCGCTCTTCACTCTCTGCCTACCCCGTTAGGCACCTGGCGTGAAGATAAATAGGGGAGAGTGGGGCATGATGGGGTAGTTAACTTTTGAAAGCCAATAAAACTGATTATATTATTTTTATCAGATTTTTTAAATGTTAATTATTATCTGCTTTAATCAGTCTTTCAGTTTCACTCATTATTAGGAACTCCTGTTTGATAATTATAAAAAAAAATAAAAATATGTTCAATAAGTCCTATCTCCCCATCTTGCCCCTTGGGTAGGGTAAGATGGGGCGGTGGCACTTATTACATAATTGCAAGATTATTATTATTATAATGAGTATCATTTCGTGAAAAGTCTTAAATTTGTGTTTGCTGGCAAAATTCACATCTAAATACCCCGTATCTTCGTCTTCATCTTCGACACCAGCACAACTACAGTGTGCCAATTTTTCACACACAGCACATGGCACCCATCCTTCTGTAGACTCTAAATAGCGACCTGCACAATAAAGACAGGGCGTCTTTTCTTCGCTTTAGTCACTTTACATTTCTTGGCATCTTTTTTGTGTTTTCTTAAGTTCTTTTATACGTTTTTTCTTCTGCTTAGCATCATCTGCCAGCTTCTTTTTCTTAATTGTTTCTTTCGAATCGTTCTTGTAGGGCGATGAGGTATTTATTGCGGTTTTCCCTCTCATTTTTGTTACATTAGCTGTTTTTCGTGTCGCTGGAAATTGCATAATTTGTTGGAGGGTACCCTATACCCCCTCTTGCCCTCGCATGCCTTGCGAACTTTAATAAATTATTAAACAAAAAGCGGTATTCACACGGTAATAAGTAACTACTTGCCTATTTTCGTGAATCTTCAGACATATGAAAAAAAAGCACAGTATCTGTAATAACAATATTTAGCCCACTAACACTAATCAAATGAAATGCAAAAATTACAAGCCATTTGGCAAAATTCAGTTTTTTCCAATTATTTAACAAATGTGACAGTGTTTTTACCCGGCCTCTGTGCTAATTGATTGAGATCATGGCGGCGCATCGTCGTGAACAGCAGGATTCTGGTTGGTCAAATGTTACGCTGTATAAAGCCGTTGCCCCGTCTTGCCCGCAACCCCGTCTTGCCCCTCTCTCCCCTACATATATTTTATTTTTTGAAAATGTTATATCACAGGCTTGTGCTTGTGCTGGTTCATAGCACATAATAATATCACGGTCTAAGGCAATCGAATGTGTTAATTATAGTGTTTTGACATTAACAACATGAACGTAATTTAATGTGTGAACCACATGGATAGTGTAATATTTTTTGTAATTAAATTATTGTGTTTTTATGCATTATTATATAGTTAAAAGTTTTATGTACTCCTACTCCATGTAAATTTTAACTGTGCCACACTGCATACTCTTCCGTCCGTCCAACTGGCATAAAAAAGGGTCCAAAATGATTACTTCACGTATTAATACTATTATGCAGTACCTATCATTAACTACACACGAACAATTAATCGAATGCCATAATATAAAATCGTGCAAATTAACATAATATAATACTTGGCACGACACCAGCTAATTTCGTGTAATAGTGCAAACGGCCTATAAATTTATTCTGCTATTCAATTTATTGTATGAACGCTTCAACGTACGATTACATTAAATCCAAAGTAATGAAGTACCGATGTTATGCCTCTGTCACACTGTGAACGATGAATCGACTGAGCGATATATCGCGGATACACTGTGTGGGCATACCATTTTTTATGGAAATTAATGTGAATTTACTGTGCATTGGGTGGATTAATATCCACTTCCCTAATAATTTTTCAAAAATCAAGTATTTATTTATTTTATTGACACACCAACAGCATAGTACATCAAATAGTTACAAAATATATCATAGAAGCATTGGTCTGATGCATATGCCTATTATAGGTATGTACAGCATTCCAATTAAATCAAGTGCAACACAAAAATTAGATAAAATTAGAATCTAGATAAAATGTACATTTAAAATAATAAAAAACTAAAAAAAATTAAACCTATTTTAATTTTAAATAAGATGAATAGCAATCACCTACAGCTATACAGCTAGATGCAATGTAATGACTCCAGCACTCTACTTTTTAATGTTGGTAGAGACATACTGAAGATGTCAAGCTCAGTTTTCTTATTGAGCATGTTGTATTTACTGACCATTCTGTTCATTGGAGAGTTCTTACCAATATTGGTTCTGACTCGAGGGACATAAAATGTGTTTAATAAAGGGAACCTCGGCACTCTATAAGGCACTGTGAAATAAATGCGATCATGGCCATGAAGGATTGTCATCATCATCATCATATCAGCCATAAGACGTCCACAGCTGAACATAGGCCTCCCCCAATGACCTCCATGCCGACCGATCGGAAGCGACGTGCATCCAGCGGGTACCTGCAGCCTTGATCAGGTCGTCGGTCCATCTTGCAGGTGGACGTCCTACGCTGCGTTTGCCGATACGTGGTCTCCGCTCGAGAACCATTCTGCCCCAGCGGCTATCGGTTCTCCGAGCCATGTGCCCTGCCCATTGCCACTTCAGCTTGGAAATCTGCTTGGCTATGTCAGCGACTTTCGTTCGCCTACGGATCGTTGTACGGAAGGGTTGTACGTACGAGTATTAAGAGATTTTGATATAAAAATCCATCATTTCTGTCACGTGTATCAGCTAATTAGATATAATTGGAATTATGCCATAGCTTGGCATCATTCCATTTTTTTTTGTCATAACTAAGGCTCTGTGGTCTTTGTTCCTTTGCCTTTTTCTAATCGCCAGAGAGCATAGCTGGAAGTAATGACTGCAGTCTACATAAAAAACAAAAAAGGTCGAAATGTAGATACAGAATGCTGGCACCCCTAAGGCATACATTTTTATGCCTCTGTGATAAAAATTACGATATTACATTATCATCTAAACGGCATACAATAGTGCTAAGCTCTACGATTCGACGGCAGGCAGAATACGGTAATACGGTAGGCACCAGCCATCGACGACACAACACAGCCTTTCTCCCCGAAAGCATCAACCTACGTCATGCTAACAAAATTATAAGTATACTGGTTATCTTCTATTGCTATAAAGCGAAGATTGTTGACAAACATGAATCAAAAATACATTTACTTGACTAAATTATTGTAAGGTATATTTATTGATAGGACGATAATGTATTGTTAGACGTTCCTTTCATATAAGAGATATATTTTTTAATAGCATCAAATATATCATAGCAACTGGATGGATGCCTTAATCTTTGATGGAAAGTGATTATAGCCAAGCGCTATTTCGTCACTTACCATAAATATAAATTACATTCTACTTCTCTTACATTCGTTTTGTATTTTATGTAACTAGCGGTAGAGCTTTAACGCAAGAGCATCCTGCTAATGTATTAATCGGAAGCATCAACTTAAATAATAATAATGAACAAACGACAAAAAACATTTTACCCTTCTTACTTTCAGCTTTAATACAACATTCAACACAAATATGATTTGCATGTATAAGGTTTCAGTTATATTCTCAGTATATTTATAAGCCCATGTAAACGTGAAAATATCAAAGTAAAAAGTGCTAGTAAAGTAAGTAAATATTTTTTATTCAATGTTGTTTTCCATCAGAATATAACTATTGTTTAATATGTTTTCGCAAGCTACATTCATTGGAATATACATATATGTTTTTACTCATAAAGAGTTTATATTATGAACAAATTTATCTCATGTATAAATAAAGTTAAAAGTTTTTTAGACGAGATGACTCTATAATTTCCGGCACAGAGGTATAACACCTTAGGCCTCAGGAGTGGCAGCGCATCTGCATTTTGACCTCTGGTCATTGTGTGTGTGTTTATAGGCTGCAGTCATCACTTAACATCAATGTGAACAGCATGCTTGTTTGCCACTTTCATTACATAAAAAAAAGATGAACAGACGATCTATTGAAAATCGCCGGATGAACATACCAGGTCCATTTGTTGTGACCATCTTTGGGGAGGCTTTTGTCCAACAGAAATATGGACGTCGTTGCTGTTGAATCGATTATGATGATGATTTTAAAAATCTACCCATTCCATTATTCAATTGTTTTTAGGCAGCGCAGTCTAGATATTTTACAAAGTTTCCTAGTTGTTTAATTTTTAAGGTGATACGTTTGATAAATCTGCAAAATATCTAAGTTTTAATTTGATGAGATCGCAAATTATCAACACAAAAAATACGTTTCATGTTAAAATTAATGCAAAGTTATCCCAGAAAATACTCCTTTATGTTTCAGTTGAGCGTTTCACTTAGTTGAAGTCAAATTGAATAATTAAATAGGTACATGTGCTTCGTTCCTCAGACTTGTAGAGTGCTTAGATACAATTTATTTGTTCGCATTATCTTGATAAATTCATGGCCAAACAAAGATGAGGAACATTTGTGGTGCTATTATCTCTTCTTGAAGAGCCTAAACGCAGCTTCACGCCTGTATTCTCTAAAATGGTAGGCAGGGGATGCATTTGAGCATGTTATTTTCAAACACCCACGATTTCCCAGTTACCGTCTAATAGCACTTCTCTCGATCCGAGTATCGAACCCAGGACCTGCATCATCTTTCATCCCTGCTACCCCTATTATCTACTATTTATCAAAATTGTTGTAAGGAAAACAGTTGGCTGTCTAGTCGAAATGAAGCCACTCACGAAAAATCGGCTTGTAAGCAATGAAAGGTAAAAAATATTCTAGGGATGCCGTACTAGTAAGAAATTTGATGTTAATATACATTATAGAGATTGAACACTTTTATCACAACATAAAATGCGAATATTGTAGGATTCTGATTGTTGTACAAACTAATAACGTTCCTAATTCGGAAATGAACGTTTGAAAAAAAAAACAAATGTGCAAAAAATAGTTATACGTTCAAAAACAAAGTATTGATTTCTTCCAGTACATTATGGCAGTCCCGAATATCAATATAATTGATTTGTAGGTTCGCTCGGGACAAAATTCGCTGATCCGTAACGTTTGTGATTGGATAAAGGGTTCCGTAGACAATTTGTTCCGACTCCGAGACCATCCTATTGATCCACAGAATTATTTATGACGCTGTAACGACGGACAAATGTATTTTTCTACGCGTTTGTTTTGGTACAGCGGAGCGTAAAGGTTGGACTTTGATGTTCATGGTTAAAATATCGTCGGACATATAAATCGGTATATTTTGATAACCTTTACTCATTTCGTCCATTCGGAAACTGTACTGTCGATGCCTTTATCATTCGGCAACATAGAGCAACACAGGAGGGGAGTAGCCATATGCAGGCTTTCCCCTCTGTAAAAGTACGAGCCCAAATGGGCCTATACCTGTCGCCTAGATGTTTAAATGTGTACGTGAAATTGTTTCTGTATTTTGTTAAAGTCAAGGTGTGAGTTTCGTAGTAATAGACGATTTTTGTAGTATGCGTGTGTGTCGCATACATTTCCCCCCGCAAAAAATGACAGACTGTTTTGCATCGGTAATAAACGCTATGGCTACTCCCCTCCAGTCCGCCGCGGCCGGTGGCCCGTGTTGCTCTATGTTCGGCAACAACTACAATGAGTTATCTCGTTTGATAGTGCTATAGTCCAGGGAAAAAATATTCGGCGAAATAGCCGCCATGTTTTTCTTACACCTTGTTTTTCGCTACAACTTGTGGGAAAAAATAAGATGGATCTGCGAGGTCAGAATTAGAAGGTAAAAAAGTTACCCTCGCTACAAAAGCGGTATGATCATTATTAACCTGTCACTTAGTAATATGACTTCTTACTATATTTGTGTTTGAATTAAGTATTGTATTTTCTTGCAAGTCTCTTACCGGATAGGCAAGGTGCATGGAGCGCACTTTGAAATAAGAAACTATTAATTAATTGTCCTCAAACATTTTAATAATTATTTATAAATAAACGAATTTTAGGATTGTCTACAGAACTTGGCATCCTTTTAGATCCCATCCCATAACATAATCTTAAACTTGGTTTCCATTTTCAGATTTATGTTTTAGTGGGACTGATCTTAGTTCCAAATAAGCCTCTTAAAAAAAATCGCTTACACTCACAGCCTCACAGTAGGTATAAACCTGTGTCGTGGGTGCCGTTGTACTCATACAACACGTACTCAAACACCTAGACCCGAAACAAATATCTGTAGGCCATACAAATATTTGTCCTGGTGCGGGGATCGAACCCGCGACCCTTCGAATCAAACGGTCATCTCACACGGCTGGCCTAACTGGGTCACCTCTGAAAGACTGTAGGTTTATTTGAGACGTTAATGAATTGAAGAGATCAATGGACGCGGTTTGTTAATGAGTTGCTTTTTGCTTTGCATCATAGAATGGCAGTCATTATCGATCACTCTGATTTGGTTTCGCTCATAAAGGTCTATAAACAAATGGGTAACGTTTGTTGCCAATTTTATTATTGTTTATACGTTGGGAAATCTAAGGTAAAGTAAAGTTTTATTGCAGCTCGAGCTCGAACGTGCGGGATAGCTTAAATAACGCCTTAATTTTACATAATCTTAGGTCCCAATGAGAGTTACATAACTTGCATAAAATGACATTCGACGAGTTTAGATACTAACTTAATTTTACATAATATATTCTAAGTCACATGAAATTGTATTCGTATAAATTCACCATCGGGTCAATAGAATTAAACAAACTCGTTATTGTGTTGTTAAACCAAGCTGACAAAATGTTATAATAGTATATCGATTAAGCAGCTCACAAAATCTGTGATGACTATTGTTGTTATATCGCGCTGCTTCAATTAAATATAGAATGTAGTTAAATTTCACTGTTCATAAGTTGCTTTTTCAATCGTAAAACAACTAAAAAGTAAGCTTTTTATGCTGTTAGAGCTCTAGACTACTTGATAGTTTAGATCATAGATGTTTAATACTAAAGATTGGCAATTGAGTAGTCAGGACGAGACCAAATTCGGATTACGTCAGTGTGCGTGACATGTGTTTGTGTCCGAGCAAAATAGTGCTGCAAAGACTTCAGATTTTAATATCGATATCATTGATCGATGCATCTTCTGATTTCACACACATCAACCAGGGAATATTTTTATATAAATAAAACTACAAACAAAATAATCTTTATTTTCCTCCAACCATAATTAGTTTACTATAGAAATGCCGTAGACTTGGAAGAAATGGTGTGTTGCCTAGATCAGACACATTTTCTTTGGAGGTGCTGGGCACTAGCGATATATCCCTGTAGACTTAAGACGATACTTTCCGTTTTGGTTTCATTGTTGCCTGCCAACAAAAATACCTATCATTTTGTATCTAATAACAACTGCAATTAATATGCATCACAATAGTGTATTGCAATAAATATATAGAAACTATAACAAAAAAAAAAACTTAACTAGTACACGTTAGAAGACATGTCATGCACAACCATAGAGCAACACGGGTCACCGGTCACTTCGGACCTTTCCCTTCTGTCAAAGTACAAGCCCAAATGGTCCTATGCGTAAATAAAAACTAGTTGCAGCCGGACTGCTCATTAGACTAAATCTAGTTGTGCGACTGAACTGACGTCCTAAAAATGCCCATTTGCTCTGTATTTTTGATTTAAAAAGAAATCTGACACATAAAGTTTCCAAAAAGATAGCGATCTAATAAAACTGTTATTTGATTCTTTAAAACTAAATAAAGCGATAATATCGGCAGTTTTGTTTCGGACTGATTCAAACAACACAATCGGGCGGACTGATAGGTATACCGTATACGATACGCGAATCGGTCGAGCGACTGATCAGAGTTTGTTTCCGAGAAGCCGCTGTCGCCGAGATGTTTAAATGTGTGTGTGAAATTGTGTGTATGTATTTTGTTAAAGTCGATGTGTGAGTTTCATAGTAATAGACGATTTTTATTGTGTTAAATTTCCCCCCGGCAAAATATGACCGATTGTTTTGCATCGGTAATTGACACTATGGCTACTACCCTCTAGTCGGCCGGTGGCCCGTGTTGATCTATGTGCACAACCTTGCGCATAAGTATACAAAATAAATAAATAATATTAATACTCTCTTTATGGTACACAATAGATAACAATTACGAAAAAACAATTAAGACATAATAATATTGTACAACAGGCGGCCTTATCGCTAACAGCGATTTCTTCGAGGCAACCTTACATGTAAAGAAACAAATTCAGGAAGTAGTAGGGGTGTACAACATAAACAAAAATCTAATAATAAATATTTAATAATCATAAAGGGGACAGAGCAGCGGCGAGCTGTTGGTGAGTAGCGACACCACCCCCTACCATTATCTCGAGTTCCTCCGAAAGAACTGGGCTCCGCCTCGTCCGCCACACAGAGGTACGGCCGGACAGAGCATCAGGTCTCTCACCTCTGGCTTGCCTTCATTGGCCGGTCTGAGTGGGGCGCCAGACGTATGGCATTTGCAGAAATTTAGATAATAGGCTGTTGTCTAAATTTCTGCAAGAGCCATACACTCGGGTGTAGAAGTGTCTAAAGGCATAATAGCGGGGAAACCCGCTCCGAACTTGAGATTACTCGCTCGTGATGGTGAAACCGGAGCCACAGTCAGCCACACCTCTCGACACCCCCAGCCTCTCTCAACAGTGTTGCCCCCCGTCGACCATCGGGTTGGCTGTTTAGGGGGCCTACCTAGGAGAGGCGAGTCACCACCTGCCTAAAGTAGGAATCGATAATGTGAGATGTTGAATATAGGCAGGTGCCGGATCTCACACTCTCACACCATAGGCCCAGCCAGCTAGTCCCCCAGTTCACCCACATAGCCCAAAGTTTGGCGAATCACTTATCATTACAATAGTCCCTTATATTCTGCGGGGTCTGTCTGTGTCGTATTAACTATTGATGCAGTCAGAGAGAGGTCCCGCCGAATATAACCCATTACAAAGTAGATCAAAATTCTCGAAACGTGTTGGACCCCCATGTCCCCGCACAAGCCTGACAAAGGTCCGGGGTTCATATAGGCAATCGGACAGCTATCGAAAATAAATGTAAACTATGATTAGAATGAATGTTTGTGAAATAATACGATGGCTCATTAAATATTTTCGTGAAATATTAATGATTTATATTTTTAAATTGTAAAATAAAATGTAATAATTTTAATATTTCTTATCTGTGCTCCATGTTGAACGAAACATCAATCACAGGACGTGACGTCATATGTTTGTACAACAAATATTTAACACAAGTGATACTTTGATTTATTGGCTCTTTTTTGGATATTTTCTACGTTATTTACACGAAAAATAAGTAATACGAAATTCAACAAAATTAATTTGCACTTGGTTTTTTGTTCGAAGTGCTTGCTGCATTATAATATAGTCGATTTATTTTTATCATTGTTAGCCATTTTTCTATTGTTATTAAATTATTTTTATAATATTTATAAAAGCGCAGTTTGGCTATGAAACTCTAAACTTTTAATAAATGTATTAAATAAGGGTAGAGGATATTTTATATAATTAACCTCTTTAGTGATGAACACTAAAGACATTATACAAATTATCGATATGGTAAAATCCCTACAAAGGTGAGTTTATAAAATAGAAGTTATTCACGTATTTGTTATTATTTTATAGTTAATTCTTATGCATTCAAAGCATTAATATTATAAAACCTGTTAATTTTGTCTATCCGTTTATGTATAAAAGTGTTGTATCAGAACTAAATCCCTGCATTTAGAGAGCCAAACATTTAATTCGTACTTACATGTGAAATGAATGAATAAGTGGGTTTTCATTCTTAAATGAGTTACATTCAGGTACTGCACATTTAACCATCTATCTCGCTCTCACACATGCGTATAATATATTCTTTCTCTTTGTATTGCCAATCTATCTAACGAAGTAGATAATAAATCTATGGTTTAGATACGTAAACTGTAAAATTACTCATACACATATCTTGAAGTACCTATGTCTGTGATCGCGCTATTTCAATTCCACACAAAGTTAGCTTTTTGAATCGTAGAATGGTGGGCATTATCGATCACTTTGATTTGGTTTCACAGGGCCGTAAACAAACGGATAGTGCTCTTTGTTCAATCTTTATATTGTGAACTACGAACTAGTTTGCCATGTTTACAAAATATATTATTATTTTGTATTCAAGCAATATTTATCTTCATTGAGATATCCGATTGTCTCTAAAACCAAAAATTTACAGGCATAAAAAAGTTTTCGCATACAAAATATAATAAATAATCTATGTATGTTTTGTACATTAGTAACTACCCACACGATTTATTTTGCTCATCTAACGTCACGCTGGATACTGAATCCACGCTTATAATAATACATTTCCACTATTTATCACGAGGTCATTGAACGTCACAACTCATAATGATTTTAAAGAAAAGTGAATAGAAAAAGTTGCTATCGGGCAGTGTTTGTACCAGCGACCTCTCGGTATCTAGCTTAGTAGCTTTTACCAGTGTAAATAAATATAATGCATTCAAACACCCTTTAATCTATACAAATACAAATAAATAAAATAGAAGTGTCTTTTTGTAATATTAAAATAACCGCTTTTTACTAAATGTGCCTTTTTGTAATATTAAAATAACCGCTTTTTACTAAATGCATATCTATGTATACGAGGTACATATACCAAAACAACATTTTTTACAATTTTTGTCTGTCTGTCTGTTTGTTCCCGCTTATCTCAGGAACGGCTTTACCGATTTTGATGGGACTTTCACTGGCAGATAGCTTATGTAATAAGGAGTAACTTAGGCTACTTTTATACTGCGCCCACGACTTCGTCTGGGTAGATACTGAACAATCATAAATTCTCACGCGGACGAAGTCGCGGGCACAGCTAGTCATAAATAAATATGAAGATATGTTTTAGCCTCATTATTCAAATTTCTACAGTTTACGATAATATAAATGCTTTTCTTTTCCATTTGCGTTGCTTTGTCAATGACGTCAGTTATAAAAACATGGCGAACGATACTCGCTGACATAGCCGAACAGATCTCCAAGCTGAAGTGGCAATGGGCAGGGCACATAGCTCGGAGAACCGATAGCCGCTGGGGCAGAAAGGTTCTAGAGTGGACCACGTATCGGCAAGCGCAGCGTGGGACTGTGGCTGATATGGTGATAATGATGATAAAAACATAAAATAATTATTAGAAACACTTTTATTTTTAGTACATTATGCTAAAATGCGTTTTTGAATATGGAGGACACTCTTTAGTCTTTTCTACAGTTTTAGTAAGAAATAATAAGAACTACCATCGAATTATTTTGTGGTATTAGTGGCTGAACTAGTCAGAGGTAGAGATTGCAGGTTTCAATCTTGTCCGGACACCACATTTATCTTTCTACATTTTACTTCAAAATCTTTATAATATACTCACAGCAGAAGCCAAAACATATATTATGTGTGTAAAATCATATTTTCTTTTCATTAAAAGTGCAAGGTGATGACTGTCTGTGATAAAACTGTGACACAATGTTATCACAGACAGCCATCACCGTGCCTTTAAAATATTAAAAACTGTCCTAGATACTCGTATCAATTTTAATCTTATATCTCGTATACTATATTCGTAAATGACTACGATAGAAATATTAAGAAGGTATTTCCTTATCCCTACTTCTCTACTTAATATAATATTATAAATGCGAAAGTAACTCTGTCTGTCTGTCTGACTGAACCGATTTTGATGAAATTTGGTACAGAGATAGAGCTGACTTTGAGAAAGAATATAGTTATTACTGGGCCATACATTATTTTCGCGTTTGTTTTCTATACAGAACGAACGTTCAATTGTGGAACTTCCCTCTGAGATGTTCCTTCGGTGCTACAAAGTTAAAACAACGACGTCAACGTCTCTCGCTCGTCTGCTTGTCCGCCTACCCATTGGTATAAAAAAACAGCTTTTTACTCGCTCTCTCTCTCTATCTCTCTAATGACCCAAGAGTTTCAACTCTGCCTTGATTTGCGTAGTAATAGGGAGTAGTAGGGAGCCCAAGAGGTTTCCGCCTTGACGGGGCGGGGGAAGAAGGGGGGAGGAGTCTCAGTAGCCGGTGCTCGTACCCAAACCAGCGAAGCCAAGAGAAACTGGAACGAGGGACTGGCGTTGGCTGACCGCAGTAGAATAGAATAGGATAGCATTATTTTTAAGTACACCAGAATAGTAGAATATACATTTGTTTAAGATTAAACGAAGATATTTTAAATAGGTATGTTACATACCTTTCGCCCTAATTCCACAGTTACACGTGCAAGGTTTAAGTATTTTTTCAGCAAAGAATTCAAGGGAGGTACGGTGACGTAAATGGGGTGGAAAACTGTACTGTCAAGGGCAGAAGGTTGGAATATTTCAAGAACAAATAAGATAAAGGTCACATATGCCAAAATTGTTCGTATTCCAGTGACATTTTCATAAATATAAAATAAGCGAGGGTGGTTTTGGGTAATGTACTGACTACGTCTCCATATTATTTGGTTTCAGTCTGTATTTCATCAATTTATGTACAAATTGTAACGTAATTTTATCTTTCAACAATATTTATACCATGTTTGGTATTGTACAAATAATATGCATGAAATAAAAATAATTTTATTTTTTAGGCATTGTCACGACCTTACCTCAAGTGATAAATAATTTTTTCCACTAATTGAGTCAGTCAACTGAACAACAGCGGTAAAATTATTCTAAGTGCAATAACGCGCGGTGGGCATCAGATATAAAACTATGGCCACAATGATCGCATACCAAGCGTGGTGATTATGGCATATGGGTATATGCCATAGGTATATGAAGCGCGCACGGAATGAAGCGCGCATGGCCCAGCGGCTGGTGTAGATCGTAAACGATCTACTCGGTTAAGCACTACGGGCGCGGTCGGGTAGTGTGATGGGTGACCGCCAGTGGCAAATTAAAATGCGCGTTTCCGTGCTTCGGAGGGCACGTTAAGCCGTCGGTCCCGGTTGCTATCGATGGATAGCAGTCGTTAAACCTTATGTCGGAGGCCTTATGGGCGGTTTGAAAACATCCGACAGCGGGTTGGCCACTAACCCCAACACCTCCACCAATCCGCATTGGAGCAGCGTGGTGGAGTAAGCTCCAGGCCTCCCCCCAAAAAAGGGGAGAGACTCGTGCCCAGCAGTGGGACGTATAATGGGTTGCCACTTATATGGGGGTCCTTATACGTAATAATGTAATGGAAGTTGCAAACAAGCATGCAGTTCAGATTGATGTTAAGTGATAACTGCAGCATATAGATACCCACACGAAGACCCAGGTCAAAATGCAGATGCGTCACCACTCCTGAGGCCTAAGGTATTATGCCTCTGTGCCGGAAATTACAGGGCCGTACATTACCATCTGACCTGAACACGAAACTACCATTTAGCGGTAAGTAAATTAGGTAATGCGGTGGTGCCTACGCCCGCGAGTTCCGTCACTGGAGCTCTACCACCAGTACAAACTTCAATTGAAAGCTCAAATCCGTGGTGCCTCTTTTAATTAAACTGTGCTTTTGGTAGTTATGCCTCCCGGTGGTTACCATTGATATATAAAACTTTGTGTTTTGTAAGAAAATCATGTTTCATCCCAATTGTATAATTGTAACATAAAACGTGTATGTTGTAAAAATAAAAAAATTAATACAATGTTTAAATGCGTAGAGGTCAAAATACTCCTAACTCATGTCGAAATTAAAACGTATCTTCAAAAATAAAACCGTGACAATTCATACTTATAGACGAGGCTATTACCGTTCGGACGAGCACGCTGTTTTTTACATAAAATAGTTTCGAACAAACAAATAGCAAGAGTATCCCTTCGCGTATTGTGCGTTGATACATCGCTTACGAACCCATTAAATGGATTACATTCTTGGCTCGTCCTAACAATACGACATCGTACAAAAACAATGTAACTACAAGAATAATAATGACCATGGTGACGTGTACGCAACGCGTGCCAAAAGGCTGTAAGTCATTATCACCCGCTCTAATCGAGAATACTACTGAAAGTTCGAGATTACGTGTGACAAAGTGTTTTTTTAAATAAGTCGGTGAATGTTTCAGGAGGACGATACGTTGCTAAGGAAAGAAAAAGCTTCGGAATGCGGAGCGCGTCAACAACGTGACGTTGCCTAACGAAAATAATTATCGCTCCAATTGTTTTTGACAACAGCTTTGCCTAAAATTCGTTTAGTTGTCCTTGTTTTCTATTGTTAACATAGTTTTGTTTTAGTTTTATTTATTTCTTCTGATTAAGATCCCTACGACGAGGGTGGTTCCCTCGGGGATGAGGAAGGTAAGCTGTTCCCTTTTCTATACGCCGGACATTATACAACAATTTACGTCAAAAATTCCGTCTCAAAATTTTCACCTTTTTTATAGTTCAAAAATATTACAAAAAAAATTGGAAGCGTTTATTAGTCCAAGGGCTGAGCGTTTATATGTCAATCAATCAGTCAGGACAATATTTTTTTTATTTTTACAGATTTCTAGTTATTACGCTACTAAGCTTTCTACTAATAGACACCCCAGAACATAAATCTGTCTGCTCTTGAAAATATTTGTTAGTGGTATCAGGTTCCATTAAGGTGCATTATCTTTAACACGTAGGTACTTGCTTGGATAAAAAGACATAAATTTACATTTTCACGCCAATTGGACCCTAAAAAGCATTGACGTCTTTCATTCATCGCGATACGACTTGTATATAAATGTTAACGAGTATTGCATAAACAGCGGAACAGACTTACCGATTTCATGAACGATTGTTTATGAAAGGAATTGAAAAACAATGTTACCTACATTTTCAAATATATTCATAAAAAATCTTTTCATGTTTCAATTCATAATATCGGTTATTAGAATCCATTAATATTGACGCTTTATGAGTGAAAAAAGTTGGTGAACAACACATTCACATTTCATTTGTAAACACCTATTACCTATTAATATCAGCTTTGAACCACAGTCTATGAAGATTAGATAGGTGTATTTATGTAATACTAGCTGACCCGGCAAACTTCTTATTGCCTCAGAATGAAATAATGTGTCAAGGGTTTGACAGATACGGACTATAATAATATGTGTAGTATGGGAAAATAAAATTGTGTTTTTTACTATTCCTCTTCAACTTCTTCATGTTTTCTTACCTTTTAAACCTTCCCTGGACTTAGAAAAATCATTTAAAACCAAAATTAGCCAAATCGGTCCAGCCGAGTTTTAGCGAGACTAACGAACTTTGAAGTTGAAGTTTGCAAACGAATGCATCAACCGGTAAGACTTTTTTTTTAAATATGCTCAGCTGTCAGTTGCGTTTTGTTAAACCATTTTTAACAAATTAACCGCTAACTTATATTTTGACTTAGTTGTTTCTTTATTCCATGTCAGTTGCGTTTTGTTGTACCGATTTGGCTGAAAATTGATTGACATTTTATGTCACGTCACACGGGAACGACGGGAACGGGATATCCTATCCCCCAGTTCTTAGCTACCTCCTTACCAATTTTTAGCCGAATCTGTTCAGCCGTTCTGGAGTTATAAATAGTGTAACTAACACGACTTTCTTTTATATATATATAGATTTAAGATAGATAAGATAGATAGTCGTGAGAATGATCAGTAATCTTGGTTTGGTAAACAAGTTTCTCACCATAGAAATTAAATTTTCTTTAAAATATTTCAGTTCAAAAGGATACATGGAACACGTGAATTTCAGGTAATTCTCTAATAATAACTACGTATCGTACATGTAGTATAGAACTTATCTTTTTAAACTCTTGACCAACAGCTCGGTTCTTGGATCAGTATCTTAGAGAGATTTGACATGACTATTACATTCAACAAAAAATATAAGGAACTTATCACAATAAATACTTTCAGCTTTAACGTTTAGATAAGATATAAAACCGCCCTAAAATATACAGTTTTTGATGTTGTTATAACCTAGTTTCAACATTAAAACTATTTTAATCGTTTATCTCGTTTGTTATAAACTGCGCGTGTTTTAAAATAATTTTTACTGGTGGTAGAGCTCCAGTGACGGAGCTTGCGGGCGTAGGCACCACCGCATTATCTAATATACTTGCCGCTAAATGGTAGTGTTCAGCACTATCGTGTTCCGGTCAGGTGGTAATGTACGGCTCTGTAATTTCCGGCACAGAGGCATAACACCTTTGGCCTCAGGAGTGGTAACGCATCTGCATTTTGACCTTGGTATTTGTGTAAGTGTCTATAGGCTGCAGTCATCACTTAACACCAATGTGAAATGCAAGCTTGTTTGCCACTTCTATAAGATTAAAAAATAAAATAATTGGGTCGTTTTTCAGATTTGTTTTCCAGTGTCTTGAATAATCATGATAATGCACGGCCCCTTAATTTCTAACACAAAAAAGCTTTGAATCTTCAGGCGTGACGACACGTCTGCACTAAGATGTCTACGAGTTTTAATTAAGATGTTTATTTACTT
The DNA here is from genome assembly GCA_036365455.1 of Macrosoma leucophasiata. Lineage (NCBI taxonomy): Eukaryota > Metazoa > Arthropoda > Insecta > Lepidoptera > Hedylidae > Macrosoma > Macrosoma leucophasiata. The sequence continues at coordinate 7,050,890 of JAWQUS010000002.1, read as the reverse complement.
ACTGCTGTAATAACAAACTATCACTATAAAACTGTTGTCCAACAACTTTAAAAAATACGTCCTGAATCGCGCTAATGACAGCAAACCTATGAACTATATAAGGATTTCCACAGAGTCATCACAATCACAACCTAGCCGAGTTTCATGTGCCTGGTAACGACATTAGAGAAAATCTTGGTCTCGCAAAAAGCTCCCTTTCACCTGCGGAAATCACGTTCCGGGGGTGGATCAAGGGCCGTCCGCCCACTCCCGTAAGAAAGCCTTCAACATTGTTAATTATCTTGACGCACCTACTAGAATACACGTACTTGTTTTGTAGGCAACCGGCAACAACGTTTGATATATTCATTTAAAACGACAAAGTTACGTCGCACGTGACGCAAATTATAATATACTTAAAGGGCTTCAGATATTTTTATTCAGCGTCGTAGGCAATTGTCAAAATTTCAGTAATATTGCGTTTCTATATATTTATTCGCAATCATAAATTACTGGACCCGTAACGTACGGCCTTATTACGAATCAATTTAGGAACTTAGGATCTGCCAACAGTTTGTTTCATTTGTTTAAATAAACAATGTCAAGTTTTTATAAATTACTTGCTCCTGAGATCAGTGCGTCAAGCAAACAAACTCTTCAGATTTATAATATTAAAAAATAATATTATTTTTATTAGTATATATAGGTATTGCTTATATCATAATAAGGTGCCACTCAATAATATTCATCACTTAGGTCATTTGAAGCGCGCATAGCCCAGCGGCTGGTGTAGATCGTAAGCGATCTGCTCGGTTAAGCACTACGGGCGCGGTCGGGTAGTGTGATGGGTGACCGCTAGTGGCAAATTAAATGCGCGTTTCCGTGCTTCGGAGGGCACGTTAAGCCGTCGGTCCCGGTTGCTATCGATGGATAGCAGTCGTTAAACCTTGTCGGAGGCCTTATGGGTGGTTTGAAAACATCCGACAGTGGGTTGGCCACTAACCCACCCACCTCCACCAATCCGCATTGGAGCAGCGTGGTGGAGTAAGCTCCAGGCCTCCCCCCAAAAAGGGGAGAGACTCGTGCCCAGCAGTGGGACGTATAATGGGTTGCCATTATTATTATTATTAGGGCATTTTTGGGGAGGATTTGTCCAACAGTGGACGTGTTTGGGCTGTAGAATGGTTTAACCGCCATTGTTCGGTTGATTGCCTGCACGGAAGAATAATCTTCCATTAGAGTGCGGTGAGGTACCGGTGCCAAATTATCATACTCATACTTATCGCCGCATACAACCTTATCTAAACTGAGCGTTATCACGTGGTGATACGATATAGTTCCGCGACTATGTTCCGCTCTAGTCGCGGAACTTCATACAAAATAGGTATCTACCCGACCGAAACCAGCTCGGTAATTCCGCTACCCAAGTTGGTAGTGAATAACGCGCAGATCTGAATAGGTCTTAAGGCTGCCCTTAACTTTGTAATTTTGAGGGATAATTCGGTCAAAAATTAAGTCCTTATTTTCGACGAGAGTCAAGTACTCAACATTCTGTATTTATATGTCTCATGATTCGCCAGTCACCATGTATACATGGTGACTGGCTTTTCTATCATGTATACATGAGATTGACACTAGAGATTGCTTAAATAACCATGTCGTAGTTTACAGTGCAACTGGTGGATAAGAATGGACTGTTTGGCATACAAAGTAAAGTCAACGTAACACCCAAGAGAGTTTACAGGTACTGCGTACAAAATCGTGATACATTGTTGGGTAGAATAAATCCACATACGATAATATTACTAAGCACTAAATACAAACGTAACAGCCGACAAAACTATTTGCGGGAACATATGTCGAGCAATAAAATCGATTCTTGTTACAGTTAAGTATCAACAACATTGAATAACACCATTACTCGGAATTAATATCACGAATGTAATAACGTGAATATTATGATCACTTCATTACAAACGGAAACGGGGTACGTCAAGATTGATAGCGTTCCCATTTGACATATTGACGTGTCGTTGACGCATCCGATTGGTAATCGATTAATCGGAAGACGATCGAGTATATTTATTGAGGCAAGAATAAAAAATGGTTTACGCACGCTACACAATGGCGGCATTAGTCGTAAAACAGTGTTTTATTGTGAAATAAACAGGCCTCCGGTAGACTCCCATTGACGCGGCGCCGTCTCGACCTCACCCTCGTAATGAACACTTTTATGTTGCTACCGTACGTGTAAACGTACAACGTAAACTGCTTGAATAGGTTAGGATCCCACTGCAGAATCATTTCGTTTATCCAGATATGCTGCAAACCTAATTATTACACATTTTGTAATCCACTAGGTTGCCTATCTAAGTTTGGCCGGAAGTATTTTTAATTAAATTATTTTATTTTCAACTGCCAGTAACTCTTTTGCGGTTGTTTCTATTTGGCTCACGTATATCATAACAATGAGACAAAAAATGCTTTAATTTGATATATAAATAATACATGTACGTTATGGATGTAATAAGTTATCGGGGCGGAATGAAAATATGTAAAACCGGCCAATCGCGCAACGGTAGTCGTGACTTTTTAGTCTTTATACATGTTGCCGAGTAGTGGAGGATATTTTATTGAAAAAATGACTAAAAAAAATTTCGCTCCCAAAAAATAAATATAAAAAATACTTGCGGCCATTTTTTGATAGGCAACCTAGTGGATATATATTTTCTAGATTACAAAATGTGTAATAATTAGGTTTGCAGCATATCTGGATAAGCGAAATGATTCTGCAGTGGGATCCTAACCTAGAAGTACGATACGAAATTGGGAAACGATATACGACTCAAATGTATGTAATAACTCCAGACGGTAGGTACAGACCTGACGGAAATGCATAAATGTGTACGACGCATTTTACTCCCACTTAATCCGATTAAAAGCGGAACGTGTTTGAAAACGTTGGCTTTGACTAAATGTACAGTTTGTAATCTCTATGCGGACTGACCGAAGTTCCATTTAATTCTTTTTACAGATTTATAAAGCGCTTTATGTCCGCCGGTCAACTGCTATTGTCGTCCGATATAGACACGCTAATTCAATTTTATTAATGGGTTTTGGCCATTTGCCTCGCGGTTAGACCGTGTAGCTTTTCTATCATCCAGTTTGTCATTATAAAAAAGAAAATTATGGCCATACAGAAAATACAAACGTTTCTTTGTCATTTGCTAATTTCATATTACAACCTACTTTATGAACGTTTTGCATGAACGTTATGACATAGGTACTGCCAGGTATCATGTCAAAGTTCAGACTTATACCCATATTTCATGACTAAAATATTAAAAATAATCTTCAGGTACATAAAAACGTAATATTTTACCTGCGCGGTTGTGTCGTGTCTCCATTTTTATTAAAATTTTTCAAGCAAAGTGATAAAAATGATACAAGCCTTAATAAAACCTGGGCGCTGGGCGCTTTGTCTTTATATTCAAATATATTTTTTTCCGTTTTCATAATGACGTGAGCTTGTATATTAGAACACAAATGGTGTTGTTAGTATATTATTACTTCGAGACAAATTTTTAAGTTTTTTTTTTAAATACGCTTACACTCACAGCCGCTCAATACAACACGTCAAACGGTCGTCTCACACCGTTGGACTAACCGAGTCGTCTACAGGTTGAATACAGATAAAGACTGGTGGCAGAGTTACAATGCAGAATCGGCTACACTATGCCGCGCCGGCCGTCTACTCTCTCTCTCTCTCTCTCTCTCCCCTCTGTCTTACGAACTTTCGATCAGGACCTGACGCAAGTTTTATTTTTTTTTCAAATCACGAAAAGTGAAAGACGCTTAAGAATTTTTCACTTCAAAACAAAATTGACTAATGTCATCATATGTTTTCTCATGAAAACAAATTCGTGTACTATTATTATATTCAATATTTACTATTATAATTCAACAGTACCTACACTATTGCCGTAATTTACAGTCACTTTTGAAATACGGCTGTTGACAGGAGCGTAAATAATTTTGACAGATGGCGTAGTGCGTGTAGCCGACTGTGGGACGACTACAGAGTCTGCAGACGTACATTTATATTAACATAACGAGTGGTACGGATGTGAAAATAGTTGCGGTTTTAATTAGGAGAGAGACTTTTTGGTATGTTTATGAGTCGGAGCGGTTTTGCGGCGTGCCCATACCGTAGTAGCATTCGCTTACATCCGCTGCCCGACGTCCACTTTTTAGGGATACGTTAAAAGGCAAAAAACGTAAACCTTATTCGTCATGTGTCTGTCTGTCCGTCCGTACGTCCAGCCACTTTATTCTGAGGCTGGGTTGCATCATCTTATTTTAACTTCAACAAATTTGTTAAAGTAGCGGTTACGAAAAAAATATGTTTGTACCATTCGATAATTGACGTCATAAATTTAACTTTCATCGTAACTGGCCGTGCTGCGTTGGTTAATGTTAGAGTTAACCTCAAAATAAAAAAAAGGAAAAATCAAACCTTTGGGGTACGTTACGTATGGGCGTTTTATAGATAAGTCCTTAAAAGTAGCATCGGGTTTCTAACCTCAACATTAAAAACATCGGGTTTCTATAACTATTTTTCTCAAAATCAAGCGTTTGAAAATAGACATCCAAAGTGATAGAATGAGTGCCGCCCCCTCTACCTTGTGAAATAAAGGTGTGAAAAAAAATATGCTGTAGTTCTCAATGAAACCTTTCAAGGAGATTTTTTAGCAGTTTGAGATATACTACTTTTTCAAAAACTTCAAATATTACTTTGTAATTTGAAAACATACAATACTCTTTTCTTCTTTTCTCTTTTGTTCTTTTGCTAAGGAACTCTTCATGAGGCAGTCCGACTCGCACTTGTCTACTTTTTTGCATACGGCATACCACCAACTTTATTTATTCTAACACGTGCACATATTGTGCCTCGGAATGTCTGTCTGATTCAATTTTATTAATGGACTTGGACGTTTGCCCCACTGACTGTGAACGCGGCTATTCTATTTGTCGCGAGACGTATCTTATTGCCTACCGCCGTAACCCAATCTGCATCTTATATGTTGGTGTTTAGATCCAGATTCGCGTGTTCATATGTTTAATTTCCACAGTGGTCTGTAAGGCGAATCGTCGCGGAGACTGCATTGAGTCAGAGCTTATACGAGATGTCAACAAGGCCGACCCGCTTTCAGAAGCATTTACGATATTGCTTTTGGACTAATTCAATTTACGATTGACGTTAATGACTCTCTTCGATGTATTACGTGGTTCGATGGATATCCATTTTAGTGCGTAACATATATGTCTCCAGTTTTGTGTATTTATTTTTACATGCCAGAAGAGTAATTAATTAGGTTATTTACGAGTATGTGTGTATTTGTTACAGAATGAGCTGGTAGCGAGATTGGCGGGGTGACGCCAATGTGATGGCCGCTGTTAATTCGGTAAGTTGTTTGTTATATTGCACAATCGTTAATTAAATAATAACAATTGAGATCATTATTACATCCATAAATGAAACATAATCGTTGATAATTGGCATCCGTTCAATGTTTCAAAGCAGTCGATCGTTGTGAGCAATATGTTAAACATACCTACCTAAACGTTTTGCTTAAATAATTTGATTTGTTTGAAAAAAGCATCGCTTTGAAATAGGGAGGTATATTATGTTTATATCTTAACACCCCCGTTAGGGGTAGGTAAGGTAGTGTTCCAGTTAGATGGCCCCGTAATGACTACCACAGAGTCATAACAACTCAGCTCTTAGGGGCGGCAACGCATTTTTACCTTTGGTTTTTGTGTGGTGTTCGTAGATGATAAGCAACAGTCATCATTTAACATCCATGTGAACTGCATGCTTGTTTGCCAACTTGGTTACATAATAAAAACAACGGCTTGCACTCCGGGAGTGGCAGCTGAAGTGAAGATATGAATATTAACTTTAAGTATTTTTGACCGGACGAGTAACCTTAAAGACTTGATTTTGTTTCTCTTTGAGGTAAGGAATCCTAAATATGTCTTAATAGAGGTTTACAAGTTTGCTCCTCAAAGTGATCTCGACCTTTACAAGGGTCAAGTTTTGAACTTTATCCTATGAATAAATCAATCCTTATTTCAAAGATCCGAGAAAATAAATATAGTAGATATTTAAAACATTCATCCGCTATACTCTGGAGGATTGTGACACAACTCGGATAAAATGTCATTCCATAAAATTTTCGATTTTCTTTTTAAGGTTTTCGTTAGCTTCTAGTACCCATTTTTTAAGCAACTTCCCAAAAAGAACGAGCTTCTATAGTCGACTGCGTATATATTTTTAGGTTTTGTATGTGCACTGATCGTGTTCTTGTTCTTGTTCCTGTTCTTGTGTCGTTTATACTCACAGATATATACAGAATGAGCTTAGGATCTTCTGATGACATCATAGAAAAAAATTGAGTAAAACTCTTAAAAATTGTATGGCTCTATAGTGAGCGTTGTAGAGCTTGTCTAAGCTGAAATGACGCGCCCCACTATCGCATTAACGCACACGAGCGAATTTCAAATATGGACGTAAGACATATACAAATAAGTGTCATTATTAATATTTGCACTCACACATCAAAAGCAACTAATTAAGTATTGGGGCGCGTCATTTCAGCTTAGACAAGCTCTAGTTGTTGTATTTTTTATTTGTGTACGTATTTGCATCTGAAAATCATCACATAACACTACTGTAATTTCATTTTGTCTGGTCTTTTACGATTTTTCATAATTCTACTACATTGTAGAGTCCTACTAATCTATCTATATAAATAATTTAAAAATGAATTACTGAAATGTTTGTACGCGCATAACTTCAAAACGACTGCACCTAATCGGATAAATCTTTATTACGAGTATATGTTTGTTATCTCTAGAAAAAGTTGTTATAAAAAAAATATTTGAAAAAATAATAGCAATCATTTAAAAATATCCGATATCGGTACGAATTTCACCGAGTCAGCTAGTTAAAATTATAAAGATATGGTACACGGACCACACGGCTACGATTCGTAGCCCTAAGCGACGCAGCGTAGTAGATCCTTTTACATAAACATTACACGCCATCACATAGAGATAACAGTATTTAGAAAGCTCAACTAACATTTTAGTTTTATATGGAATAAAAATAATAGATATATTTTAACGAAGATCAAAAATCATTCATATTTTACAAAAATTGTCCTTAGAACCTAGAACCATACTGATGTGTCTAAGACGAAGTAGTACGCAAAATACTCAAATTTGTCTGTAAAAACGTAACTTATTGTTTGTCATTCCCGAAGAGATAGGCATAGGTAAATGCATGCATTAAAACAAACATGCAAACACCCAATATTCGCCGGTTATGTTGGGCCATGTAACTGCCGGCACAGGGCATCGCATCTACATTTATTGTAAGTATTCACTTACTATCAATGAAATGTATTCGTGCTTTCAACATCAGGACACTAAAAATGACTGTATCCCATCTGCTCCGGTGACTTGGCCCGGCACCGGACCACATGGGAAAATAAAATTAACTGGCCCGGTGATAGGTAGGTAGCAAACATAAATCTTCTGAGTATATTCATAAACATATTATAAAACCGAAACTGCTCCGCTATAGACTTCGTTTATTCATCGCAAGCTACTCATAGAAATAAGGTAATTTTGGCAAATGGGAATTATTTTACGGTTCCGCCATTATCAAGAAATGTTATTATGAATAGTGGAACGTTCTCGAATTCAATCCGCCATGAAAACCTAGCTTATTGTGCATATCGCTAATTGGCATCGCTGGAAGGCCTCTTGTAACGTGTTTGCTGGCGGTGGCTTTTATTCACTCTCCAACGTTAACGATATTCAGTAATGAAAGGTAAATTTTGTATCGTTTAATGCTGATAACTTCCTTGTCTCTGCGAATTCGCGTTCATATATGTTAGCTAACCTTATTGTTGTTTATTGCAGTATTGTGTGGTCGCTCACTATGGGCCTCATAAGAAGGCTCAAGGTCACTCAGAGAGCAATGGAGAGAGCTATGCTCGGAGTTTCTCTGCGAGATCGAATCAGAAATGAGGAGATTCGCATGAGAACTAAAGTTACCGACATAGCTCACCAAATAGCGAGACTCAAGTGGCAGTGGGCAGGGCACATAGCTCGAAGAACTGACGGCCGTTGGGGCAGAGCAGTTTTCGAGTGGCGACCGCGTACCGGAAAGCGAAGCGTAGGCAGGCCCCCCACAAGATGGACCGACGACCTGGTGAAGGTCGCGGGCAATCGCTGGATGAGGGCGGCCCAGGACCGTTCGTCGTGGCACTCTTTTGGGGAAGCATTGTTCAGCAGTGGACGTCTATTGGCTGAAATGATATGTGGGTTAAGATTCTTAATGTTATAGCAGTAAATAAATTACTAGTCAATGATTTTATTTACCTTTTTACATATTCAGCTAGCGTAGTAAAAAAATGAGACCCGACTATAAATATAAACAAGAATGGGTTTTACTATAACATAAATTATGTAACTCACAATACATGATTTTGTAAATAGAGAGAGGGAGAGAGAGAGAGCGCGCTCTGGTCCCCGGAAGATGTACATAATAATGTTATTTTTATAAAGAGGCAAAAGGGCGATGTTCATACTGCCAGATTAAAAACTAGCAACTACTGACTAAATGCAATCTTTAAAATTACCTAAAACCATAGATTATACAGTATATACCTAATCAATCATTAAAACTTTTTTACTTATGTACCACATACTATCAAATTAACGATCATTTTTATAGTCAAATTATTATGATCCTTAATATATAAACTGAAGGTCGCAGTCTTAAAACATTGTCTAAGGACGTGAGCCGTCGTCAAAGCCACGCACATGACCTCTTCGTCAGCATCCGTTATCGAATCGGATAGATATAAAACTTCTAATATTCTACTCCGCTGTTTTATCTACTGTACGTTTTTTTTTCTTTCGTCCATGAACCTCGTTTAGAGCTTAACAGCCGACCATTGAGGCACGTAACTGCGAGTTGGCTCATCACTGCTCTCTCGGTTCTCACCGCCCAAACAAACGAGACCCTTCTGGCTTTGTGCACGGTCTAACATTTTTACAGGAGTTTTGACGCGCTTCAAGAGGTAGGGGGTATCATGTGAAACTGGCGATACATAATGGCGCTAGCGGGTATTGGATGCTCCGGTATGGACGCCTTCCAAATCACATCACATTTGAATAGGCACCGCTGTCGGGCAATACGGTTAATGACTTTTATTGATCTATTTTTGAATAATACAGTACAAAAATGACATAATCGTTATCGTGCTTGCGTTACGATCTAATCTGTTTGCGGATATTGTTCACAGTTGTATAATATTCCATGATAACGACTCTGCATTTCGTGAGAAATGCTCGGTAAAATTTCGAGCGTTGAGTGCCGCGCCAGAGCGCTAGGCAATTTTGTAATGTATCTTGGTATTTTTCCTTTTGCATGTTTTTGTAAGTTCTACATATTTAAGTTTAAAAAGCATTCCTTCTTAAATGTGATTCTTTTTCCAATTTAATTTTTCAAATTTCTTTTATCTCATATTGAATTCAAAATTAGGCGTAAGATTAATAAAATAGTTATATGTATTATCGAAGACCCGGTTAGTCCAGCGGTGTGTGATGACCGTTTGATTCGAAAGGTCGCGGTTCGATCCTCGCACCCGGACAAATATTTGTATGGCCTACAGTTATTTGTTTCGGGTCTGGGTGTTGTGTATGTGTTGTATGTGTACAACGGTACCCACGACATAGGTTTATACCTAATGTGGGGCTGTTAGTGTAAGCGTATTTTTTTTTTATTTATTTATTTTTGGGTTCAAGTTTGGTCGGAATGCATACATGAGGAGTTTCCAGCACGGAAACATAGATTACTCTCAGAAGTGCCAACGCATCCGCTACGTGGCACGAGAAAATATTAACACGACTCCATTTAACTCAACTTTAATAACATTATGTGAATTTATCGCCATTAACTATTAAGTATATATATAAATTCATATGTCATCTTGACACGTAAATAATAATAATATATTGTTTGGGATTAACTCCGAAACTATTCGATTTAACCTTTTTTTATTCAGGTGTGTTTTGTTCCAACTTGAGAAATATGTACAATATTTTTATTCAGTTTTTTAAAAAGATTTTTGACGCCGTTCATATTAGGAAATTACAGTAATGCGTAGCCGGATCTACCAATAATATTATACTATCAAACTCAATCAGATGTAAAGCATAAATAGAAAATTAATCACATTTCTATTTTCACAGTTAGGAATCCTATCCATATTTGACGAATTGGTTCGAAAAACTCCATCAACATCATTCGCTGTTTTTATGGCATTTGTCTCAGAAGAAGAGACGTTCAGGAATCGATAACGTATACATATACATCCAAACGTTTTACGACGCGTTTAATTTTATCCCAAATGCAATGAATTACGATTGTTATGAACATTGGAACTAGAGCGGACGTGGAATAAAACTGTGTCGTTTCTAATGTCATTTCCACACAATATTACGTTTTTGTGATTTTGCATCCATTTGATGTTATTTGTGTACGTGGTGATTTATTAGAAAATCATGTAAGTGATTTAGTGACTTTATTAATAAACGTTAGGAATTCCATCCATATTATCCTTTGAAGCGCGCATGGCCCGGCGGCTGGTGTAGATCGTAAGCGATCTACTCGGTTAAGCGACACGGGCGCGGTCGGGTGTGTGATGGGTGACCGCTAGTGCCAAATTAGAGTGCACGTTTCCGTGCTTCGAAGGACACTTAAAGCCGTCGGTCCCGGTCGTTAAACCTTGTCAGAGGGCGGTTTTAAAACATCCGACAGCGGGTTGGCCACTATCCGCATTGAAGCAACGTGATGGAGTAAGCTTCAGGCCTCCCACCAAAAAGGGGAGAGACTCGTGCCCAGCCGTGGGACGTATAATGGGTTGCTATTAATATTATTATGTTATTAATAAACATATAACTGCCTCAGGAGCCTAGTGGTAGCAGGCCACTACTACTACGCTTGAGGTCCCGAGTCGAGAGCTATCAGAGATAACGGTTTAAAATCTTCTATCTCTGGTTCTATTGGAATTTTCCCATTTTCTGGGCGTTTCCCAGTACCTCGGAGTTTGGTAATGTGCCCGGAGATAACAACAGGTTCACCACCATGGGCCATAACGTAATAGGAAAATCGTGGGTGTTTGCATGTATGCTTGAATGCATGCATTTACTTAATGAATATTATACTTAAACAAAACAAATTATTGTTTTTAGCACAGACTAATCAGCCTAATCGTCAAAGGTTTTTAGAGAACAGGATGGTAGGGATTTAAATTTCAATTGAATTAGTAAAAATTAAATGAAAATCGTTCCTCAGCTATGGCGTTTAATACGATAATCAATTAAAATCGTTCCTAAACTATGGTGTTTAATACGATAATCAATGGAAATCGTTCCTAAGCTATGGTGTTTTAATACCATAATCAATGAAAATCGTTCCTAAGCTATGGTGTATAATACGATAATCAATGAAAATCGTTCCTATGCTATGGTGTTTAATACAATAATCAATGAAAATCGTTCCTATGCTATGGTGTTTAATACGATAATATAATCAATGAAAATCGTTCCTATGCTATGGTGTTTAATACGACAACCAATGAAAATCGTTCCTATGCTATGGTGTTTAATACTATAATCAATAAAAATCGTTCCTAAGCTAGGATATAATACGATAACCTAGACATGAATAAATTCTTAACATATTATACACTATTTAGTTAAGACTTTAATTAAATAAAGCTTTGTGTTCATAAATTGAATTTGAAATAACTATTGCGTAAAATTAAAAAGATAAAAAGTTTTTAGTTTGTCAAAAACTTACCTGCTGCTGACCCGGCAAACTTCGTATTGCCTGAAAATGAAATAATGTGTCAAAGGTTTGATAGATATGAACTATTTGTATGGAAAAATTAAATTCAGGTTTTTATTATTTCACTTCATTTTATTCATATTTTATTACCTTTTAAACCTTTCCTGGACCTCCAAAAAATTGACGCGTCGCGTTGGATTGTTTCCTCGACAAATGATAACCAATAAATAAAATGATAACACAAGAAAATGAAAACAATGAAACAACTCTTGATTGATATTTGGGAAAGAATGAAGGCTGCTAAGTGGCCAAAAGTAAACCGAATGAATAAGAGATTCTAATATTCTAGTGGGGCAACACTGGAGTCCTTTGTAACCGGGTAATAAAGGGCATTCTAGGACTCAAGTGGACCGGCCGGAAATTTAATCTGACGGAGGACTCTTTGTTACCCAAAATTTTGTCCTTAGATAAATACCGCCAGAGACAGACGCAATAATAAATGAATATTTCTATTTAATTGAAAACACGAGACTTAAATGTTATTGTTCGTTCAATTGTCTAATTTGATAGCGTTTTTATTGCCTGCTGTCTTATTGTTTATACGTTATTTGAGAGTTAATTTGAGATAATTAATAGGAAACAATAAACTTAAGCTTTCAATGATCTTTCTGCACTTTTCACATAATTGAAACAGTGGTGAGGTCTTGAGGAAGCACTACGGGCGCGGTCGGGTGTGTGATGGATGGCCGCTAGTGGCAAATTAAAATGCGCGTTTGGCCCCTAACCCGTATCTCCAATAACCCGCATTGGAACAGCGTGGTGGAGTAAGCTCCAGGCCTCCCCCCACAAAGGGGAGAGACTCGTGCCCAGCAGTGGGACGCATAATGAGTTGTCATTATTAAGAACTTGAAAAAAACAGTAATATACCTTCGTTCAGAGATTTTAATGAAGCAGTTAAGAGATTGATTAGTGGAAAAAGAGTTCTAGTGACAGAGATCGCGGGCGTAGCGACCACCGTATTACTTAATCATTATACCGGTAAATTGTAATGCTCAGTGTTATCATGTTCCAGTTATGTGATAATGAACAGCTTCGTAGTTTCCGAATGTAGGTCTCAAAGTCTCAACGGAAGCTACCTTTTAGCTATCTTTTATTTCATCTTTTATTTTGCCGTATGCATATCCGGAACAGTCATGCACGCTTAAATGTCTTTGCCTTTGGCGGCGTCGTGTGGCGGGTTGCTCACTTCCCTCTAAAATGGTCGAGGAGGGCAATGGCTGTCACATGCGTCATACTCGTGAACGGGTGCTGTTGGTGGGGACTGGTCTGTTCTGGTTGGAAGGAGCTACATCACATTTAGTAGATAGCAGTTTATTTGCATCTATGATAGCATATCATAGATGCAAATAAACTGAATAATGTGAACGTAAAAAATCAAATAATGTGAACGTCCATAGGGACGTTCACATTATTTGATTTTTCACGATAATTTGTACTAGATTTAAGCTTTCATTTAAAAGAGCTCTTACTGAGTTTGTTGGGTAGCGGAGTTCTTCTCAGTAGTGACTGCACGTGGAACTCTGCTAAGTGAATAACTTTGGTCTTGACGAATAAGTTTTTCTTTCTCTTCATTTATCATCATTGAAGGAATTGAAAACATTTTGGGATTATTATGCTTTAACTAAGTAGTTTAAATTCTAATTTTTAATTTACTATTAATATACAATTTTGCTTTTACTTTATATAATGGTTATTCAGTCTAGGTATTTTATATATTTCTTGACGTTTTGAAAGTATCTGTAAAGATCTATTCGAAATAAAAATATTTTCTATTTTTATTTCTATTACAGATATCCATTGAAATCTCTGTTTTTATAACTTGATGTTTATAGGCTCCAGTGTTACTTATCATCAATGAATGCTTGTTTGCCTTTGATATACAAAATCAATGTTGTTTGCCACTTCTAATAAAACTTTGTTTTTTCACTTAATTGAATAACGGTGATAAGGACTTAAAATAACAGTATGTATCTTCACGCCAGATCCCTAACGGGGCAGGCAGAGAGTGTAAAGCGCCAGACATCCCGGTCCTGATACACCTCTCGTGCCTCATCTACCTCCATCATTCTCTTCATACATGCACGCCGATTCTTAAAGACAGTAAAACCACAGTAAAATAACAGTAATTTAAATAAATTTATTTAATTATGCTTACACTCAGACCCTAACACCAGAAATATCTGTAGGAAAACTGGTAGTAAAGCTCCAGTGAAGGAGCTCGTAGGCGTAGGCACCTCCGCATTACCTAATATACTTGCCGCTAAATGGTAGTGTTCAGCACTATCGTGTTCTGGTCAAGAGGTAATGTACGGCTCTGTAATTTCCGGCACAGAGGCATATCACCTTAGGCCTCAGGAGTGGTAACGCATCTGCATTTTGACCTTGGTCTTTTTTGGGTGTGAATAGACTTTAGTCATCACTTAATATCAATGTGAACTGCATGCTTGTTTGTCACTTCCATAATATACAAAAATGTGTCTCGGTGCAGCGATCGAACCCGCTACCCTTCGAACCCAACGGTCGTCACACACCACTGGAGTAACCGGGTCGTCTAATATGCCTCCCTTCAGACGTATGAAAGGGCTACGAAATAGAAATTAGCCGCGTTATTTTAAGAAAAAGACGTCGGTCGATAAATATGCTAGAACAGTGTAAACAAACGATCATTCCTCAATAATGTCCCTTGAAGTTGTGTCATATGAAATAGTTTTGGTTAAAATAGAACTACGAATATTTTGAAACAGAAAATTGTTTTCAGTGTGAATATAATGTTATATCTACAAAGTTTTTCAAACACCAGCTCCCACGTGATGTAACGTCATAATTTTTTTCACAAATATCATCTTAGAACAGATTCGGTTTCTGAAAAAAAAAACAAATGATTCTAAGGCTGGGTTGCATCGTCTTACTTTAACTTTAATTTGTTAAAGTACCGGTTAAGTAAAAAAACTGGCCGAGTGCGAGTCGTGAGCGATAGTTCCGTAGGTAGAAAAAATTGCTTAAAATTTGTTGTATGGGAGTAACACCTTAATATTTTTTTAATTTCAGCTTTCTAGCTATCCCGGCTTATGAGATACAACCTGGTGACAGACAGACGGACAGACAGGCAGCGGAGGCTTAGTAATAGGGTCCCGTTTTTACCTTAGGTATGGAACCCTAACAATGAGAACTTTAACTGCTAACCATAACTGGTCGAGCAGCGCTGGTTAATGTTGAAGTTAACCTCAATAATATGTCAGATGATGAGGCAATCTGTCAACCCTGATGAAACTTTAACTAATCCAGAAAATACGCTGGTGTAACGCATTCCGCAGTACCTACTAAAGTAAATGTATCTGTTAAAAACCATAACAAATATGTATGTAAATATAATTTTGGGGTGTAAGTGGCGCCTTACCATCCTGGTGCCGCAGCCAACCTTACCTGCACGTGGTGCACCCTGCCGACCAGCAAACAAGGCTCTGGCGACTGGTTCCACATGGTTGCTGGGTCGGCACTACCAGCGTAATCCCTCCTAGTGTCCTGCTTGGTGGTAAGGTCCCTTGGGTCCTGCCTGGCTAGCTACCACCCTCAGGTCGTAATCTGCCGCCAAACGTCTTCGGGCGTGTTCCGGCTTCCGAGCCTGAGAGCCAGTCCCCCCCTCCCCTCCCCCTATCCTCTTCCTCGTTCCTATCCTTGATGTGCACCGTATTGTCCGCCCCCGGGGCCGGTATGTGTAAGGACATCTTGCGCTCAGGGGCGCAACATGTTGGCCCGGGGGCCAGGGAGAGCCGATGAAACGGTAACGGTCCGCTGCCGCCCGCCGGTCAGTAGGGGACCCGAACCCAGGCCTCTCTATTAAACTCTGGCCTGGGAGGCTGTCCCGCCAACCGGTGTTAAGTCCCGTGTGCAGTCGTCGCGCCGGAGTAAGAGACCGGAGTGGGCCCGGCGCCTGTGCACGGGGGGGATCGGGGGTCCTTCCGTCCCCCGGACCAGCAAATTGCACCACCTGTGTGTGCAGATGGTCTGATGCACCTGCAACTTTGCCCCTCGGGCGGTCGATACGGTGCACATCATTATTTCCCTTATCCGACGCTGTTAGGAAGATTAAAAAAATGGTCAAAAAGAAAAAAAAGAGTAAAAACGCAGCGGACGCCCCTCCCACATTTACTGTGGATATGTGCAACATCAGGGGCTTACACACCAACCTTAACGCCGTTCACCTCCACCTTGAAACGGCTAAGCCAGCCCTACTCTTTCTGACGGAGACACAAATATCCTCTCCACTTGACACATCGTACCTTACTTACCCCGGCTATACTCTGGAGAACACTTTCGTTCGCCGCGCCGGGGTATGTCTGTATGTCCGAGAGGATGTCTGTTGTCGCCGTCTTGACCATTTTGAAGACAAGGACCTGTCGCTATTGTGGGCACGCGTGGATTACGGTGGATCTACCCGAATATACGCGTGCGTGTACAGGTCCTATAGCGGAGACGGGGAGACAGCCCGCTTATTCGAGCACATCCAACAGGTGGTCGACACAGTGCTTGTGCAGTATCCTTCTGCGGAGTTGGTGATTCTTGGTGACTTTAACGCACACCATACGGAGTGGTTGAGTTCCCGGATCACGGACTTCGCTGGAAGATCTGCACACGATTCCGCGTTGGCTAATGGACTCTCACAAGTTGTAACCGGGTTTACCCGGATACCAGATGTCGAGGGTCACACTGCCTCTTTGCTGGATCTTCTGCTGACCTCACATCCTGCCAACTATCAGGTGGTGGTCGAGGCTCCCTTAGGATCCTCGGACCACTGTCTGGTACGCACAAAAACCTCATTGTCGGTTCGAGCGCCGCTGCGGCCCTCGGCAACTCGACAAGTGTGGCATTACAGGTCGGCAGACTGGGATGGACTGAGGGAGTTCCTGACGTCCTACCCATGGAGGCAGCTTTGTTTCTCGTCGGAAGATCCGAGCACGTGTGCCGATGCTGTAACCGATGTGATACACCAGGGAATGGAATGTTACATTCCGTACTCTGTGGTATCCATTGGCGGACAGTACCAGCCCTGGTTCGATAAGTCCTGTGCTGTGGCTTCTAGTCACAAGCAGGAGGCTTACAGAACCTGGACTGCGGCTCACGCTTGTAAGGATCCTAATGCCTCCGGCCTTAAGAGAGCACTCAACGCTGCATCCAGGTCCACTAAGCGGCGCATGGCCAAAGCGAAGTCGAAGCACATCGGTAGAGTTGGCAGGAAACTAATGAGGCACCCTCCCGGGAGCCGTGCCTATTGGTCTCTTGCCAAAGCTATCGAAAGGAATTTTTGTCGGTCATCTTTCCCACCACTGCGTAAAATTGACGATAGCCTGGCCCACACGGCAAAAGAGAAAGCTGACCTTCTGGGCAGCCTCTTTGCCTCAAACTCGACTCTTGACGACATGGGTATCACAGCGCCTACCATCCCGCGCTGTGAAAGCTCTATGCCTGACGTCAAATTCACTCAGAAGAACGTCAGGCGAGCTCTTTTATCCCTTGACGTCAAGAAGTCGAGTGGGCCGGACTCCGTCCCTGCGGTGGTGTTGAAGATGTGCGCTCCCGAGCTGACCCCCGTTCTGACGCGCCTGTTCTCGCTTTCCTACGATCAAAGAACCGTACCGTCTGCGTGGAAGACCGCCCTCGTGCACCCGATACCCAAAAAAGGGGATCGCAGTGACCCGGCCAATTATAGGCCCATAGCAATAACCTCCCTACTCTGTAAAGTCATGGAGCGTGTGATCAATACTCAACTGCTGCAGTATCTAGAGGATCATCAGCTGATCAGTGACCGCCAATATGGATTTCGTCATGGCAGATCTGCTGGTGATCTTCTAGTATATCTCACGCACCATTGGTCCCACGCCTTGGACAAGAGTGGGGAGGCATTGGCTGTAAGCCTGGACATTGCTAAGGCCTTTGACCGGGTCTGGCACAGGGCACTCCTCGCGAAACTTCCATCCTACGGTCTTCCCGAGAGGCTATGCAACTGGACAGCCAGCTTTCTGTCTGAGCGTTATATACAAGTCTTAGTTGACGGTCAGCGCTCAGACAGACTACCTATCAACGCTGGTGTGCCGCAAGGCTCTGTGTTATCTCCCACGCTTTTTCTTCTGCATATCAATGAAATATTGGAGCAAAACTCCAATTTTCATTGCTATGCCGATGATAGTACGGGAGATGCACACTACACTAGCCGTGCAAATGCCTCTCGGACACTTATCGAGGAAAGCAGGACTAGACTTGTGTCTGAAATCGAGCACTCTCTGGAGCGGGTCTCGGATTGGGGTCGACTTAATTTAGTACAGTTTAACCCCTCGAAGACACAAGTCTGCGCGTTCACCGCAAAAAAAAACCCATTCATTGTAGCACCACAGTTCCAGGGCATTCCGCTCGCCGTTGATAAGAGTATCGGTATCCTGGGCGTTGACATATCGAACGAAGTGCAATTCGGGAGTCACATTGAGTGTAAGACCAAGTTGGCATCCAAAAAGTTGGGGGTGCTTAACAAAGCGAGGCAGTATTTCACATCGGGGCAGCTACTACAGCTTTATAAGGCCCAAGTGCGGCCCCATCTGGAATACTGCTCTCATTTGTGGGCGGGAGCCCCCAAATACCAGCTTGGTCCACTTGACTCCCTACAAAAACGCGCCGTTCGTATTGTTAACGATCCAGGACTTACCGACAGGCTCGAACATCTGAACCTGCGCAGAGACATTGGGAGTCTGTGCGTGTTGTACCGTCTCTACAATGGTGAGTGCTCTGCGGAACTGTTTGACATGGTGCCACCGTCTCTTTTCCTACACCGTACTACCCGCCGAAGAGAGAAGTTCCACCCACACCGACTGGACACCTGGCAGTGCTCAACGGTGCGGTTTTCACGTTCGTTCCTGCCCAGAACGTGTAAATTGTGGAACGAACTTCCCTCTGAGGTGTTCCCTAGGTGCTACAATATGGGGTTCTTCAAAAATGGCGTCAAAAGAGTCCTTCAGGGCTGGCAGCGCGTTGGCAACTCCCCTGGTGTTGCAAATGTTCATAGGCGACGGTGACCACTTTCCATCAGGTGGCCCGTTTGCTGGTCTGTCAACCTTCAGACATAAAAAAAAAAAAAAAAAATATTTTGTATCGACCAAACCTTTGTGAATAGTGTGAATAGCGGTAAGCCGCGCGACTAGCCGCTTTTACAGTTTAATATACAACCGCCTGTTATTGTGCGCACTATACATAACAGGCGGTTGCATATTAAACTGTAAAAGCGGCTAGTCGCACGGCTAACCGCTCCCGCGGCTAACCGCTAGTGCGTTAGGGCGCTAAGACTTATCAAACCTACTTTACATTTTATTCTCATCATAATATTTTGACCACCTAAATCAACACAGAAAATTGTTTTTCCATCCCATGTTGTAAAAGAACCGCGTAACATGTACAATGTAGGCTGTATCAGCGATCGTTTTTTTCTTTATATATCGACTAGATATCAGCGATTTAGTTTACGGTTTCAAGGGCATTGTTTCACTATATTTTATGTCCCGGATCCGAGAACTGGGTCAACTGGCGCGGGTTGGGTCTGCGCTGAGATGCGATAAAAGCTCAACATTTTATCTTCAACCAAACGTTGCTGGCTTGGAACATAAAGGCGTCTTTAATGTAACAGGCGAGCTGTTTGCACGCTCCTATTTGATCGTGCGGCCCAGTTGATGGGCATCACTTAACAAACACTACACTGGGATAGCAGTTTACAGACTGCGTTACTTGCTACTGTTGTTTATAGTTTTCATCATCCATCCATTGAAAGTAAAATCGTAAACTTAGCCTGGGTTGCACCAAGATATTTGCTAAAGTAAAGTTATTGTTAATTGTACATCCTTATCCAACTTTGACAAACTTAAACTAGTTAGAGAAGGATGCACAACATAACATTAACTTTAATAAATATTTTGGTGCAACCGAACCTTAGAACGCGATATTATGGGGGTATCGAGCTGCAAACGTTAGCGCGGCAGTAGTGGCCTGCTACCACTACACCATCCAGTACTTATTCCTACAATCCGGAAATGACTAAAACAATATTTTAAAATTTTTGAAAAAATATCCTCACTTAAATATTTTTTTAATTCTGTACTTACTATGGGCTCTACATAAAAAAATAAATATTTCTAGAAGTATCATGTATAGCGGAAATATAGTGGTTCCATTCCATTAAAACAATAACTAATCAAAATGAATACTTAGCAGTCATGATTAATTAACAAACAACTGTCAAAAATACATGTATTATGTTTTTTTATGTAATGAACGTGGCAAACAAGCATGCAGTTCAAATTGATGTTAAGTGATGACTGCAGCCAATAGACACCCATACAAAGACCAAGGTCAAAGTACGAATCCGTTACCACTCCTGAGGCTTAAGGTGTTACGCCTCTGTGCCGGAAATTACAAGGCCGTACATTACCACCTGACCGGAACACGATAGTGCTGAAAACTACCATTTAACGGCAAGTATAATAATATTTGGTAATGCGGTGGTGCCTACGCCCGCGAGCTCCGTCACTGGAGCTCTACCATCAGTAGTTATGTGTTAAAATGTTAAAAATTACTTTATTCAGATTTTTTTACTAATTTAAAATGTTGTTTTTTGCTTGCGGTCTAGTTCCATTCGGAATTACACTTTATCAAGTGCCATATTGTATGAATCCATCAAAGAAATAACTATGTATCAAAAATCCACATGATACCAACTCAATAATATAATGATAACTAGATTTATCATCTTTCTAACCCTACAAACTTAGTCGACGGTTCCTTCGACCCTTTTTGTCAGCAGAATCTAAATTTCGTTTATTGAATACAGCCTTGGACAACCGCCAATGATGTGTTAGTCCAACTTTAATTGGAACTAACTGTGCCCGCGACTTCGCCCGCGTAGAATTTAACAAAATTATTCTTCAGTGCCTACGCGGACGAAGTCGTGGGCACAGCTAGTATAATATAATTCATAAATAAAAACCTATATAGCCTAAGTTACACCTTATTACATGAGCTATCTGCCAGTGAAAGTCCAGTCAAAATCGGTCCAGCCATTCCCGAGATTGGCCGGAATAAACAGACAGACAGTCAAAATTGGAAACAATGTTCTTTTGGTATATTTATTTTGTGAAAAGTGGTAATTTTATATTACAAACAGACACTCCAATTTTATTTATTTGTCTAGATAGATTATCCCATTTCGAAAAACTTTTAAATGTAAACTCATAATTCATCTCGATTGGCTTATGATTGTTCTACGCTCATAACATAAACCTTTCTTTTTGACATATTCGCCACTTTGTTTCAATTAAATGTTTGATAGCTGCCAAATGTATAATTCGAAATATACATTTGAATGTTTATGTGCCAAAAGGAGCATGAGAAATAGCAGTGCGTTATAAGTTCTATCGCACTGCACTTATTTCTAATGGCAACCCATTATACGTCCTACTGCTGGGCACGAGTCTCTCCCCTTTTAGGGGGAGGCCTGGAGCTTACTCCACCACGGAAGCAGAGAAACGCGCATTTAATTTGCCACTAGCGGTCACCCATCACACTACCCGACCGCGTTCGTAGTGCTTAACCGAGTAGATCGCTTATGATCTACACCAGCCGCTGGGCCATGCGCGCTTCACGTTATAAGTTAGTGAAGGCAGAATTTTTTTTTTTTTACGAATTTAGGACCAGTAGTTTTCATGGATGGATTTTGAACAATGGTTTTTATGTAGATGATACACAGATGGACAGGTTGGAACTTGGTCAACAAAGTGTTCCAACGTTTTTGAGAATGTAACCAAATACCTTGTCTCCATTAACTGGGTTGTAGATTTTAAATGCTTTACAATAATGTTGTTTCTGTGATTGGACACTGTTAGATGTGTAAAAATGAAGAAAGATTTCTTTTAATAAATATAAATGTTATATTTCTATCAAAGTGAACTTGTGAGATTTTACTTTTATAAGCGTTAATATATATATATATATATATCTAAATATATAGTGATATATATATATATATATATATCACTATATATTTTAAGCCAAATATCAAAATTATTAAAAAATATGTTTTCAATACACAGTATTAAATTTAATTGCAAATAATCATTAAATGATAATTGCAACTAACGAAATTAATTGAGACATAGAGTTTAATGATTTTTACATCCTGAATGTACTGGTAGTTGAGCTCCAGTGACGGAGCTCGACGGCGTAGGCACCACCTCATTACTTAATCAACTTTTCGTGAAATGGTAGTATTACCTTAATGCTACCTATATTATATTCCATTCATGTGGTAAATAATTTTTGGCCTCGCACAGATATACCTAATAACTTAGGCCTCAGGTATAGCAACTCATTATAGCCTACAGTATTCACTTACCATCAATACGAGCAATACATGTTCACCACTTCATGACGTAAAAAAAACACTTACATCTATTTTTGCTTATAAACGCTCTCCCAAAACTATTCATAAACACTATACATAAAACAAAATTCAAATCCTTTTTTAATTCTTAAGCATGACTAAAGGCAACAACTTTATTAAAATCCACTTCGACCTTTACAATACACTTAAGCGTCCCGGTACATTAATAAAATGGCAAACTAAGATAGGAAAACGATATATAAAAAGCGTAATTTATTAGCACGGGACGGGATAAAGTAAACTACAACGATATTACAAGAATAACTATGGACAGCGGCAACTAATGACTTTATTGGAAGGCGAATAAAAAAAGACAAAGAAATTTGCTCTTTAATGAAATAAGACCGAATTAAATTACTGGAGCTGCTTAAAATTATTGTACGTCAATTTTTTTTTCGAAATAACACATGCGAATGAATTAAGAAATTAAAAAAAAATGGAAAGGATTCTATTGGGGCTTTTCTATTTTCTGAAAGTTTTCCATTGACACCCTAAGAGTGCTGCCCGGAGATGTTAATAGGCTCGCTACCTGTTATATGAGCCAAAAACGTAATGCGCCCGTGGGTGTCTGCATGTATAATTGCCTCTGCTTATCCCTGCGGGGTATACAGGCGTGAAGTTACGTTTAATAACGTAACTTCACGCCTGTAATCCCCGAAGGGGTAGGCAGAGGTAAATGCATGCATTCAATCATACATGCAAACACCCACGATTCGCCGGTTACGTTTTGGCCCATGTAACAGGTGGCGAACCTGTTGCCATCGCCGGGCACATTACCAAACTCCGGGGTACTGGGAAACTTCCAGAAAATGGAAAAAACCCAATAGAAGCAGAGATAAAGGATTTTAAACCGTTATCTCTGATAGTCCCCTACCCGGGAATCGAACCCAGGACCTCCAGCGTAATAGTAGTGGCCTACTACCACTACGCTACTGAGGCAGTTCTTACGTTTAATAATTATTGAAAAACCAAACCAACAATCATAACCTGTAGATTTATTAATTGCCCATTGCCTAGTCTTATATAACAAGCTTTTACTTAACTTTTTATTAAGTTACAATCAAATAGGTATAATAAACAAGTAGATGGGACGTCGAGGAAGGGACGAGAACAAAACAAAACAAAAAAGGCTGCGACAGAGGGAAAGATAGTGCATTTGCTTTCTTTAAAATTTTCCGGCGCCGCTTACTGAAAACATTGTGCTAGACGGAATTATAAAAATGTCATTTAAATAAGAAGGGCAAAGTCCCTTCTTATTAAACACAAAGTGATAGACGAATTAATCGAAAAAAATATTCTGCATAAATATCGCGTCTGATTTTTTTTAGTATAATTCAGGGATCTAGACGAATATAGAACCTATATTTTTTCGAGAGAAAAATATCATGCATTATAGGAATCACTCAATTTTGATTCCTTTGATCTAAATACATGACGGGAAATTTACATAATAATATGTACTGTAGGTATTATATTCGTTAATTATTCCGATATTTTACAATACCTCAGTCTTACTCCAAAACTGAAGCGAATAATTCTATAAATAGCTTTATTGAGGTCCAGAGGTGTTACCCAGGTAACACGCCCTCACAATAAACAAAGCACGATCTGTACCGACTCGGGATAATACAACCCGACCTATTCTCAATTGTTTTAGTTCGTACTGAAGACTAAATTTGTAGGTATACATACAAACACTACGCCTTATAGTTCTATACCTATTACAATTCAGAGAACAACAATACTGGGATCATTGTTAGGATAGTATAGGGCTGCCAATCATTTAATTGCAAATATTGAAGTGTATATTTCAGTATCAGACTTTTGACACTTTACCAATAACACAATAAATAAAAGGTACATTTTCGCGGTCACTTAGATTTTTGTGATCGAAAATAACTAGTATTTTCATTATGGAGTTTTAAAGGTTATTCCGACGTATGTCAATAGTAGGGACATAAAAGGCGCGCCTATAACATGTAACTGAAAAAATATTTCTTAACTTTGATACTACTAAGGTTTGAGCTCCCTAACTGGAAATCTACATAGGTACTTTATTCTTTCATGAATCCGATTTTTTTTTTAATTTAAGTATTTGGCAAACAAGTTTGCAGTTCACGTTGATGTTAAATGATGACTGCAGCCTATAAACACCCACACAAAGACCAAAATCAAAGTGCAGATGCGTTACCACTCCTGAGGCCTAAGGTGTTATGCCTCTGTGCCGGAAATTACAGGACCGTGGAACCTGGCCCCAACTGGAAATCTACATAGGTACTTTATTCTTTCATTATTCCGAAATTTCACAACACTTCAATTTTACATGGAAAGCAAACAAATCTAAAAATAGCTTTATTAAGGTCCAGAGGTGTCACCCAGGCAACACGCCCTCACAATAAACAAAGCATGAGCTGAACCGACTCGGGACAATGGGTACCACCCCGTTTATACCTATTCTCAATTGTTTTAGAACGTACTGAGTGAGGAGGAGAAATATACATTGCAGGTATACTAAGCTATGTTCCATACCTTTTATAGTGAGTACAACAATGTTGAGTAACATTGTAACATGTTAAACGTTTTTTTACTGGTGGTAGAGCTCCAGTGACGGAGCTCGCGGGCGTAGGCACCACCGCATTACCTAATATACTTGCCGCTAAATGGTAGTGTTCAGCACTATCGTGTTCCGGTCAGGTGGTAATGTATGGCCCTGTAATTTCCGGCACAGAGGTATAACACCTTAAGCCTCAGGAGTGGTAACGCATCTGCATTTTGATCGTGGTCTTTGTGTGGATGTCTATAGGCTGCAGTCATCACTTAACATCAATGTGAACTGCATGCTTGTTTGCCACTGCGATTACATAAAAAAAAAAAAAAAACAATTTGCTCATCATTAGATTGAGAATATTGTACAAGGGTTTTTGATTACATTTTTAAGTAAAAGAATAGCAGATTGATTTATAAATGGATTCTCGTATTTTTATTTACTACCTCAGTAACATTAATGATCTTAGGTTTTCGCGAGCTTGCACTCATTAAAATGAAACTATTTTACAAGTTTATGTTGCGTAGGAATTTTGAAAACATTGGATTAGTTTTAAAAAAAAAGTTTTTTTATAGTTTTATCGCAGGAAACTGCTGCCCATTCCGCATTTTCAATCTCATCAACTATAAGGGTTCCATAGTAAACAAGGAACCCTTATAGTTTCGCCACGTTCATCTGTCTGTCCGTCCGTCCGCGGTTTAGCGCAAAAACTATAGGTACTAAAGACTTGAAATTTGGCACAAGTATACACCTTAATCACGTTGACAAAGTGGTAGAATAAAACCATGAAAAATTTTATTTTTTATTTTTCATTTTCTTTATAGTGTGAGATATTGTTGGATAGGTCTTTCAAAAATATTTTCGATTTAGTTAACTGTTACGTGACTTATTAAGCTTTAAAGTGCCAATGTTTGTTAGACTCAAGTGTCCTCCCCCCCTGTACCAACTAAACGGTTGTTGTTAGAAATTCAAACGTTACGGCAATAGTAACACGGTTGCTTCTACAAGTTTACGAGTAATAGTCGACCAAATGTAATACTCGAAATTTTTTAACAACTCCATAGAAAATATTTATTTATTTTTTTCTTTACATTATTCAAGCCTAAAAACTACGGAATGTACTGTATTTACTATCGCCCTATTGGAATTGTTTGATTACCATTATTCGTTTGTATGACTAGCGGAACAATACTCCTTCACTTGTGCGTTGTAGGGTCGTCACATCCTCACTTCAAAATATAACACACTAGCTGTTGCCCGCGGTTTTGCCCGCGTGGATGTCGTTTTATAAATAACTAAGTAGCCTAGTTCTTTCTCAAAGTTAGCTCTATCTCTGTACCAAATTTCATTAAAATCGGTTCAGTCATTTGGACGTGAAAAGGTAACAGATAAACAGACAGACAAACAGAGTTACTTTCGCATTTATAATATTAGTAGGGAAGTAGGGATTATGACAATATATAACTAAAATAGCATCATAAGGTGTATGGATAAATTTCCAACGGTAGGAAATTGTTGTCTGTCACCGTAATAGGAAGGGGCAAATCGGTTCGTCATAGCTCTCCAGGTTATATTGCTAGTTCTCGAACACAATATCTCTTCATGAAACGGGCCATTGTGACAATACTTGGTTGTGTATTTCATCTCTGTTTAGACATTTTTGGAAAACAACCACTAAAATTTCGCCGTGTATACATGCTACGAGAGACGGCATTTATACATCTACGTATCAAATAAACGATTATTTGAATAAACATTACAAAATGTTGTATCTATCTACGTTGACGGCGCGCTGAACATGATCGTTGTAGTCATAATATTACACGTACAAAGAATTTAATTATCGCCCCCGAGTCCCGAATCACTTGTAACGAGATATCTTATCAACTGAACGTAATTACATCCAGAACAGGTGGGAGCTACACCAAATAAATCAAAATTAATCAAAAGCAGTGTGACAGCGCCGTGTTGATGATTTTGGAGCACAATTCTCTGTTTTAATTAGTTATAAGTGATAACCGTGTTATCCTAGGCGTGAACAACGTATTTATTTACCTACTGAAATGCCCTGTATTTTCCGGCACATAGGCATAACATCTTAGGACTCAGAAGTGGTTACGCATTTGCATTTTGACCTTTGGTCTTTCTGTGGGTATAGGCTGCAGTCATCACTTAACATCAATGTGCACTGCAGGCTTGTTTGCCACTTTCATTACATAAAAAAAATCTAAATATGTTGAATATAAATTAACTTCTATACGAATATATACCTACTGTTGCATTTTTTTAATATCATAAAGTGGCAATCAAGAATACAGTTCGCGTAGATGGTGAGTAATACTGTAGCATATAAACATATACATCAAACCAGAGTTTTAAATATAGATGCGTTGCCACTCCTGAGATCTAAGCTGTTATGCCTCTGTGCTGGAAATCACAGGGTCGTACATTACCACGTAATCGGAACATAATAGCGCTGAATACTACCATTGAGCATTAGGTTATGCGGTTATATGAGGACTCATCACTGGGGCTCTACCACCGGTAAAATGTATTATATATTCAATGGTATTAAGGGATTCAAGTCACAACATAAGTAAGTATAAATAGTACAAAACATAATAACGAAATGTAATTCATACATTGACTTGTCGTCATAGTGACAAATTATTGTATTTTGACACTAATAAGTTTATTAGTGGATTTAAATTGACACGGGAAACTATGTATCTTCCCAAAAAATATAGGAAATTACTGGCTACGCTGATAGCCTACAATATTAACAATGTAATAGGTAATATAGCAAATGCTATTAGTAGTTTAGAGAGTAACATAAGTGTGAACCAATAATTTTATGAATGACGTAGAGTGTAATAGCATCCAACCCCTGATGACATCTGCCAACACCAGGGACTCTGAATATTCTCTGGCACAGGGGGGAAATACAAGCTGTACATCCTCGCTGACTGGTGTTGGCGGAGGCGTCATGGGTTGCACTCTCAATTATTTAAACTAGATTCTAAGACAGAAGAAGTTACCAATATTGAACATACTAATAAACCGGTATCTTCTGGTATTTGCACTTTTAATAAAGTCAACAGTTTGGTAGTATTGCACCAAAATATTCAAGGGTTCCATTCCAAGTTATTGGAATTAGAACTAGTTCTGGAGAAATTCCAGTATGACATTGTTTGTTTAACTGAACATTGGTTAAAAGAAAACCAAATCATGATTAATTATAATAATTATTCTGTTGTTAGTTGTTACAATCGAAAAGTTATGCAACATGGTGGCACTTTAATTTTGTAATTTTGATAAAAAACTCAAATCTAGGGAACGTAAAGACATAGTTGAGTTATCGATTGAACATATTGTAGAAGTTTCTTGTGTTGAGCTGGATAAGCATATTATATAATAGTGTGCGTTTATAGACCACCAAATGATCAGAATTTGAATGTGTTTGAGTCCACTATGGAAGATTTGTTAAAAAAACTATGTTCAGGTAGAAAGTCTGTAATTGTATGTGGTGATTTTAACATTAATATTTTAGAAAATAATTCAAACAGCAATAGATTACTGAATCTATTTAAATCATTCAATTTATGCAATGTTTTTTTGGAATCCTCCCGAGTGAGCCCAACCTCGGCAACTTGTATAGATAATATCTTTTGTGAATGTAAATATATATCTACAAATATTGTTAACTATTTGCCATCCGATCATAGCGGCCAGACAATTACTTTTGACGTAGATAAACCTTCCAGCAAAATTGAAAAAACACATAGACCAGTAACATCTGTTAGATTGAATAACTTCAATAAGATTTTAAAAGAAAATTATATTTTCAAAATTTTGACATAAGTAGTGCAAATGATTTTTATGCACAATTTTTTGATACTATTAATATACATTTTAATAATATCTTTAAAATTAGAACAAGAACCGCAAAGTGATCATTTAGTTTTTGTGACTGGGCGACTGATGGCATTCGAAGAAGTAGGGAACGATTATTTGAACTTTATGGTCTTAAAACTTATATGCAAAATCCAAATTTTAACAAGTATGTCGCTACATATTCAAAAAATTTTAAACGAGTTTGTAAAAACGCAAAGTCAATTTATATAAGCAATAAAATTAAAAATGCAGACGATAAAATGAAGGCGACCTTGAAAATAATAAATAGTGAAACAGGCAAAAACAAGCGGTCTGAAACTCTTGTCCTTTTGGAGACACCACAGGGTATTTTAGGCTCAGATTCAGACATTGCTACACACTTTGAAGATTACTTTGCTAATATTCCATTCAAAATTACGGCACCTTTAAATTCTTCTACTGGAATATCGATTGACATTCTTAAAAGGAACGTAGAGCCTTGTCACATTAAACTAACTTTTAGTCATATTAGTCCACAAACCATCATATCTACATTTAATCAGCTCAAAAACAAAGCTACTGAAGATATTTATGGTATGTCTGTTAAAGTGTGTAAATCGATTATTAGTACTGTAGCGCCTTATTTATCTTCAATTTTTAATTTATGTATTGAGCAGGGAATCTTTCCGGATTTGTTAAAACTGAGCAAAGTCGTACCATTATTTAAATCAGGGGATAGTAAAGACCCAAATAATTATAGGCCGGTATCTGTTCTTCCCGTTATTAGTAAAGTTTTTGAGAAAGTGATACTTAATCAATTGCTGCAGCACTTTAATAAAAATAAGATCTTACACCACCAACAATTTGGTTTCACAAAAGGATGTAATACAATTGATGCCGATGTTGCTTTACTTAAACATATTTATGAAGCTTGGGAAGATTCGCAGGATGCTATAGGAATCTTTTGCGACCTTTCAAAAGCATTTGACTGCGTGGACCATAATACGTTAATGTGCAAACTTGAGCACTATGGCCTTGAATGTAAAGCCCTTCAACTTATTAAATCGTATCTAGAAAACCGGGAACAGAAAATACATGTTAACGGAGTAAAATCACCAGGCTCTAAAGTAGAAATGGGTGTACCGTACCACAGGGCTCGATATTAGGTCCATTTCTGTTTTTAGTATGTATAAATGATTTGCTCCATTTGATGCCCATCAGTGAGCCTAAAACAATTTTATTTGCCGATGATACCTCGCTGGTCTTTAAAGTGAATAGAAAAGAACCAAATTATGATACTATTAATAAAGCCATACAAGAAGTACATAATTGGTTTACAGTAAATAATCTTGAATTAAATAGTAAAAAAACGAAATGTATTCGTTTTACTCTTCCAAATGTCAAAAGTAAATAAGGGGAAATATTCTTCAACAATGATAAAACACAATTTGTAAGTGAAGCTGTCTTCTTGGGTATAACGCTTGATTCAAAATTGCAATGGGGTCCTCATATTAAACTGTTAGGAAAACGTCTAAGTTCTGCTGCTTATGCCGTCAGGAAGATTAGACAGTTAACGAATGTCGACACTGCGAGACTCGTTTATTTCAGCTACTTTCACAGTGTCATGTCCTACGGTATTTTGTTGTGGGGTCAGGCAGCTGAAATTGATTCAATATTTATATTACAAAAGAGAGATATTAGAGCGATATATAACTTAAATAGTCGTGACTCCTTGAAAGAATTATTCAAGCAAATAAATATAATGACGGTCCCTTGCCAATATATTTATGAAAATATATTGTATGCTAGGAAAAACTTCCACTCATTTAAGAAAATTAATGACATACATACTTATAATACCAGAAATAAAAATAAATTAGTATTTCCAAGTTTTCTCCTATCGAAAACACATAAATGTTTCTTAACATGTTTTATACAGTTTTATAACAAAATTCCGTCCAACATTCTTGAACTTACAGATAATAAATTCAAGTCATGTATTAAACGCACACTATGTAAAAATGCGTACTATAGACTCGATGACTATCTAAAGAATAGAGATGCCTGGACAAATGCTGGTCTAGCTCCACAAGACTAAACAATAATTTTGTGAAATGAATGTGCATTGTACTTGATATTGTAAAACATAGTTATAAGTGTCATATTGTGAAAATAGTTTTAAGGAACATATTATTATTTTGAAAAGACCCTACTGAGTTTTGTTTTGGCAGGTTTTTTCTCAGTAATGTGGGCTTTGGAACTCTGCCAGTGAATGACAAAGAATGTCTCATATTTTTTTGTTTAGTCTTATCTTGCCGTTTGTAAAAGAAAGTATGGAACATTCTGTTGATACCTATTTTTATCATTAAGTATTTTTGGACTATTATTTATTTTATTTTGTTTACTTTGACATATTAATCAACGTATCAGTTGTAATTCGCTTTAATTTTATATTTGTAATTTGACCTATCACAAGCAAATTCTATTATTTCCAAGTGATTAAATGAATTTTTGAGTTTGAGTTTTGAAACAAAGATACAACTGAATATTAAGCATACATACTCGTATATGACACATTCTACTATCGGAGGCCAAGATTCATTTTGGGTCAACCACCAATAAACCATCACTTAGCATAAGAAGTGAGCTAAAATGATTGATGAAACTCCACATTTTTATGTACTCCAATCCAGTATTTTCCAGACTCTATTTTCCTGACTGCAATAAACTGTTGGAGAACTGCAATTACTTTTAAATGTAATATTATTATTTATACGAGCAAGTTATTTTCACAAACAACAACTAAGGATGTTTTTTATTTACCCTATCACAACATACACGAAGAAGGAAGTTCCGGCAGAATTCCAAGTTGCCGCAAACAACTATGTGTTACGCCCAATAGTGTTTATGACGGGCGGAGGACGTAACTTTGCTTGTTATCCGAGAAATATCGCAAGTCACAACATACATCCACGTTTTTTTTATAGAAAAAGTTTGAGGACTGCTAGCCTCTTTATTGAATCACTGACCGTAGCTGTCATTCAAAACTTTTGATCAGAGAAATGAGTCTACGTAACGCTTCTGACGACGCGACATATTGAAAGTTGACTATTTTAAGTTAGAAATTTGAAAGTTGAAATTTTCTTGTAAATTATGTTAATATATTTAACGTAACAACTAAGCACGTTTTTTATTAACCTTATTACAACATACAAGTATATAAGTGAGTTCCAAGCTGCCGCAAACAACTAGCACCCAATAGTGTTTATGACGGGTCGAGAACGAAACTTTGCTTGTTATCCAAGATATATCGCAAGTCACAACATGTATCCACATTTTTATAGAAAAACTTTTAGCTGCATTCCCTAGTATTGAATCATTGAGCGTAGCCTCCATTGAAAACTTTTGATCTGAGAAATAAAATGAGTATACCTGTCGCTCCTGTCGATGAATTGAAAGTTGACTACAACGTTCATTTTAAAGTTAGAAAAAAATTTGAAATGCTCTTGTTATTTGTGTTTAATCGAACTTTTTTCGTGTTTTATGTTTAAGAAAAATTGTTGAATGTTTTTGTGTTTTCCTCCTTGCAATAAGCACAACCTAGGCCAAATATAAAAAGTATAAATGCATGCCTTGAAATACAAATCATAATATAGTTGTGCTTGAAACTAAAAACACCCAAATTACAACAATTTGGTGAAATTACAATAATAAAACAAATTGTAAACTGAATTTACTTTTTGTAATATTGAAAAATATTTTGATCCACAGCTGTTCTCAATCTTTCGAAACACGAAAAAGCTGCAAGCATCAAAAAGGATCATACTGATCCTAGGTTGTTGAAAGTCTTTATTCTCTTTACACTTTCAATCTCAGTACATCAGATAATGTGAAAATCGGATAATGGAACACCCACAGACCAATCACTATGGGAACACCTAATCCTCTACTAAATCGTCTAGTCACGTTCTGTTCACATAGATCGACATCGAGCAGTGAGGTGCTTGCATTATTGTTTCTTTTGGTATTGGTATAACAAACGCGTTCTCCACGTGTAGGTAAGTGGTTATTGCAGCTTAGACATACCCAAAGGACTGTGCAAATGCTTACACCACTAGATGCTATAGTTCATTAGCCTCTTTTGGTTTCATTTAAAATATTTAGGTATGTGGATATAATATATCGTTAGATATATACCTTCTTACATAACATAATTACATTAAAGATTTTTTACGAAAAAAAAATCTTTAGCAGAATTTTTCTTAACTTTTATGCCTTTCGGCTAAACGCTTAGCTATTACGCCAATCAGATTCAGCGTCTTAATACGGATATAATCTTAAAAATATAAAAACGCCCATGGCTGACTTCGGCTTATAATATAAAAACAGATATGAAAAACCTTCCAGCGAAATAGACGTACATTTTATTACACGAAAACGTGAGTGTCAACCATACTAATTAAGTCGCAAAGATAAAAAGAAGGACAGACAGAAATGCGAACATGAAAAAAAATATACATCGGTATAAAACGGAGTATCTTTGAAGAAAGAATTATGTGTAATGACTTTCCCCTCCGTAATTCTCAAACAACATAAAAGAATTCGAAATAGACAAAGAAAAGTTGGGCGCTACTTGAAACGATAAAGTTATAAGCTCGTTGTTTACATTTACTTTATTGACATAACAACACCTCGGAACTGAGGCCGAGCGGTTTGAATATCCCAAACCATTAGAATTATCGATCGGTATGCTACATTCGAAGTTTGATTAGTTCGCGAAGATCAACATCGAACTCCCGCGGTGGAACCATAAACTTTTTATGACATGGAAAAATGTGGGTAGTATGATAAGTTGTTCACAAGCGTTCAGTAAGTGCAGCGTTGAAGTTCCAAGATAAACTGATGGTAGAGCTCCAGTGACGGAGCTCGCAGGCGTAGGTACCACCGTATTATCTAATATACTTGCCGCTAAATGGTAGTGTTCCACACTATCGTATTCCGGTCAGGTGATAATGTATGGCCCTGTAATTTCCGGCACAGAGGCATAACACCTTAGGCCTCAGGAGTGGTAACGCATCTGCATTTGACCTCTGGTCAAATCATCACTTAACATGAATGTGAACTGCATGCTTGTTTACCACTTTCATTACATAAAAAAAGAAACTAAGGGCGTATATGTCACCTAATCGCTTTAAAAGCTAATTCTACAATATGTCAATCTTGTGACACAACGCATCCCAAAATACATCTACGTGTCGCACTCTAATGAAGAGATAGGTTAAGATCCCACTGCAGATTCATTTCGTTCATCCAGATATGCTGTAAACCTATTTTTACGCATATTTATAATCTAGAGAATATATATCCACTAGGTTGCCTATCACAATTTGGCCGCAAGTATTTTGTTATATGTTTTATTTTTAACAGCCAGCAACTCTTATTTGCGGCCGATTCAATTTGGCTCCCGTATATCATATTAAATGAGAAAAAAATTGCTTTAATTTAATATAAAATAAATAATACAGGTACGTTATGGACGTAAAAAGTTATGAGGCGGAACGAAAATATATAGGGGCGGCCAAGTGCGCAACGGCAGCCGTGATTTTTCCAAGCCGAGTCTTTAGAAAAATTGCCGTGAAGTAAATTATGTATTATTGAAAAAACAATTAAAAAATATTCTTTTCCGAAAATAAATATAAAAAATTACTTGCGGATATTTTTTGATAGGTAACCTAATGGATATAATAATATACTCTCTAGGTTATAAATATGCGTAAAAATTAGGATTGCAGCATATCTGGATGAACGAAATGATTCTGCAGTGGGATCCTAACCTAAGACTGACGCGGCCGGTCGCAATTAACGATCGAATCAGAACCACCATCGCTGCAACTCAGTCGCTGATTGCGACCGCTCCCTCTCCTTTGTTGTCCCCTGTGATCACAATGGACGATGTTCCAAATCAAAATGGTTTTGTTGAACGTTTTTAGTATGCACCCTTTAGATTCGCAAAATCTTCGCATTGACGGCTGTCGGCAAGTCGAATGCTCTTTTGGTGGACTTTTTCTGGCTCTATCCATAGATATTTGATCTAATGGTGGGCATTTATTTGAAGCGTGCATGGCCCCGCGCCTGGTGTAGATCATAAGCGATCTACTTGATTAAGCGTTACGGGCGCGGTCGGGTGTGTGATGGGTGACCGCTAGTAGCAAATTAAAATTCGCGTTTCCGTGCTTCGGAGGGCACGTTAAGCCGTCGGTCCCGGTTGCTATCGATAGATAGCAGTCGTTAAACCTTGTCGGAGGCCTTATGGGCGCCCCCCCGAGGGTTTCCGCCTTGTCGTGGCGGGGGGGCTCAGTACCCGGTGGTATCCTCACACCGGCGAAGCCAAGAGGAACCCAGAGAGGGGGCGGCGTTTGGCGTGGCTCTGCCTGCCACTCGCTGCTGTGGTGAGGAGACGGCTGGGGAAGAGGTGTACGGGTGTGTCGTTGCCCTGCACCCTATCCCCAGCCGCCTAGCGGTTGTCCCGCCGTAAGATGGGGACGTGGTGGGGAGGCGGCTGGGGAAGAGGTGTACGGGTGTGTCGTTGCCCTGCACCCTATCCCCAGCCGCCTAGCGGTGGTCCCGCCGCTCGATAGGGACGTGGTGGGGCCGCGGGGGGGCGGTTGAAGGTCAGTTCATCCCTGTCACTCCCGCTCCCCCGAGGCCGGACAGAGTGCCCCTGGACACCTCCACCCGGGCGTCTTGGGACGCCTGGCGTTGTGAGTGGTCGGGGCAGGGACCTTTGGGTGTCGGACTAGGGGATGTCCGTCGCCCAAATGGAGATAGGTCCCAAGCTGGGTGGCGTGCACGTGTTCTGCACGCCACTAGTGTTGGTTGGAGCCAAAGAGCTCAACCTGCGGAGGGCTCGGAGACGAGCAGCCGCCGGCGGGGTCGCGGATGTGTGCGTAAGCGTTCCCGTGACCCCGCCACTGATGGCGGAAGAGTCGGAACACCGCGGGGTTTTAGTGAGTACGAGTCTCACACTACCCGCCGTCGTTTCCCCTAGACGGCGGGTGCCCATGAGGGTTTCCCCGCGTAAAAAAAAAAAAAAAAAAAAAAAAGGCCTTATGGGCGGTTTGAAAACATCGGACTAACCCGTATCTCCACCAACCCGCACTTGACCAGCGTGGTGGAGTAAGCTCCAGGCCTCCCCCCAAAAAGGGGAGAGGCCATATATTGGGTTGCCATTATTATTATTTTATTATTATTTAGTTGAATTTAAATTAAATGTGTTCGATTGTACATTATCTCCCTCATTTCTTGAAATAGTAATTAGAAAAGTGTAATCATGTATCCACGCTTAATTTTAATCTGATTATTGTGACACAGTTACTTAATCTGGGAGTATCATTGAAAATAGATGGAAAAACCTTATCCTCCAAGGGTTATCTGAAGGGAGTAACTCGCAATAAGGTGATGTTGTGTGTGTGGTGGGATTGGAAGGGCATTATTCATTATGAGCTATTACCACCAGGCAGGACTATCGATTCTGAACTCTACTGCGAACAACTGATGAGATTAAAGCAAGAAGTTGAGAGAAAGCGGCCGGAATTGATCAACAGAAGGGGTGTGGTGTTTCATCATGATAACGCTAGACCTCACACATCTATAGCCACTCAGCAAAAATTAAGAGAGTTTGGCTGGGAGATGTTAATGCATCCGCCGTATAGTCCTGACCTTGCACCTTCAGATTTCCACCTGTTTCGGTCTCTTCAGAATTCTTTATGCAATGTTAGGTTAACATCACGAGAGGACTGCCAAATCCACTTGTCGTGGTATTTTGATGAGAAGTCCCAAAATGTTTATAGCAATGGGATCATGTCCCTACCTACAAGATGGCAAAAGGTTATCGAACAAAATGGTACATACATACTTTAGTTGAATTTAAATAAACTATATTATAAAATGTTTTGAATTATGTTAAAAATGCGAAGAAACTTTTTCCCCAACCTAATATATTGCTATTGGTTGTCCTTGAAACTATTGGACCTCAAATTTTAAAAATATTACGAAAAATATTTCTTTGTTATTACTAGCTGACCCGGCAAACTTCGTAATGCCTCACAATGAAATAATGTGTCAAAGGTTTGATAGATACGGGCTATTTGTATGGGAAAATGAAATTGTGGTTATAACTATTTCCCTTAAAATTTTGCATATTTTCTCAGCTTTTAAACCTTCCCTGGACTTCCAAAAATCATTCAAAACCAAAATTAGCCAAATCGGTATAGTCGTTCTCGCGTTTTAGCGAGACTAACGAACAGCAATTGGTTTTTATATATATACGGAAGTCCATGGTATTTTGAGATAACATATCGTTAGTGATACTGCAATACCGCTTATCCAACATTGGAAAATACCGCGGAACTACAAAAGTAGCAAAATTGAGATTTCGCGGCTGTAGGTTTCTATTGCCGATTGGCTCCTTCTCGTATCATCCGTTACGCCTATAACCAACCAGAGAGCGAGATATTTTACTTTTTCAAAACCGCGCCATTAAGACTCCAGGTAAAATTTCTTTAAAACCGCATAATTACGGGAAGTTACAGGTGCGTGAGAGTGTTTTGTGCGTTACTCCGAAAAAATATATTATTATCGAAGAGCTACTGAAGATATTTCCATGTAAGTACTATACACTAATTTTGTAATGCACAGGGATTATTTATTAAATATTGCAGTATTTATTGTGTTTTGTACATAAAGTTATGATCAAACTTTATTTGGTAGTTACGCGGTTTCCTATAAATTATTCTACGTGATTTTTTTTGTACATCCGCGGAATTATTGATGTTTAATCTTTGTGTGAATGATAGTATCGGTGTAAAAATGAAAAAAGGCATGCTCCGATGGTTCGGGCATATAGAAAGAATGTCGAATGAGCGAATGACTAAACAGATATACAATGCGAATGTGGATGGTTGCAGAGGCCCAGGAAGACCAAGGCTGACCTACCATGACCAAATAGGTCGAGTTCTGTCTGATGGTGGGGTCAAAAGTCTTAGGAATCGGCGTGCATGTATGAAGAGAATGATGAAGGTAGACGAGGCACGAGAGGTTTGTCAGAACCGGGATGTCTGGCGCTCTACACTCTCTGCCTACCCCGTTAGGGACCTGGCGTGAAGATACATATATAATCTTTGCCTTGCAGTAGGATTAATCCTGATTGCTACTAGTAACTTTCTAGAAACCTTTTTTATTATAAATATGTTTTGCTCACTTTACTTAGGTACTATTATAAGCTGTGTTTTTGCTGACGATTAGTCATTTTTCTGGTTTCATTTGAAATGTTTTTTAGGGTCAGTTTCACTACAAAAATGGTGTTTATCTGCACATCTAAACACCATTTTTCAAAAATATATCAGTAGAATGTCTAATTTCCCCTTTACTCTTTGTTATCAGTTTGAAAAGGGGAAATGAGACATTCTACTGATATACTTTTTACATTCGTTTATTACATTTAGTTTTATCTTAGTGATATTCTTGACTTTACATATATTTTTTATCTTGTTTGACATGTATATCAATTGTTGTTCACTTTAATTTATTTTGTTTGTTTTTGACGTGTCATAAGAGGTGCCTGTCACCCTAAACGAATAAATGAGTTTCTGATTCTGATTCTGATTCTGACATAAGTAGTTTGAAATTAATCCAATTAGAATGTACAAGCTGACCAATTAATTCAGTTATTATTTTTTGGCATGTCAGAAGAGCAAGCAAATGAGCACTAAGTTTGTGTGACGCAGACTATTTACGAGGAGCCGATATCAACAGCGTAGTGGTGACTTTGAGAGACCTATAAAAAGTCGACAGGAACTGCTATGAAAGAAGCAACAAATCCTCGATCAAATGAACGCGCTCCCTGCACCTTACACACCAGTATTTTCCCACCAGAAACTTTCAGAGCCAACACCACCTTTGCAATCAGCAGATATTTTTTCAAGTACTGCAGAGTTTACTACGTTAACTATTGTGTTTGAACCCGTCGATCTTGTTCCCTCACCAACACTTCTCCCAGTGGTTGAGTCCGCTGATAAATCTTCAACCATTCTTCGAGATATTAAGTCCACTGATCAGGTTACAACACACCCTATTGTTTAAGAAAATGGAGCCAATAGCACTATTTTAGATTTCTTTTCAGATGATTCTGTATCAGATCCACTGAAGAGACACGAATAGACATTTTAATAGTTTTTGGAGAATGAGGTGGCCTGAAAAGAAAATGTTTGTTTCTTCAATGGTAGATAAAAAAGATACGAGCAGAAAAACTCTAGACGAGAATGTACTAAAATAATATACTACTTGCCGGTTAATGGTAAAAAAGAAAGGGATTGCATGACCACATTTTTGAACACACTTGGCATAAAAGAATGGACTGGTCGGTACTGGCTTGGTGATTCCAGATGTCCACCAAAGGGCAACATTGCGCCACAGAATATTGATAACACCAAAAGCAAACGAGATTCCGTTAAAGTATACTTACCTAAATTGCCTTCTCACTATTGTCGCCAATCCAGTACCAAACAGTACTTGGAACCAATAATCTAATCAAAGTCCCAACTTTATAATTTGTACGTGGAACATTCGACTTCCAAATCAGTGCCCATTGCTTCAAGGAAACTAGTTGTTGACATTCTAGATGCAGAGAACATTGGTTTATTTAAACCGAAAAAAGACGCTTGTGATGTTTGTTGCTCGTAAAAACTCTATTCGTTCTGGGCAAAGCTCTGGAGACGACTGTATTGTAGATCTGCGGGTGCTGTAATACAGCCCTGATGGAAAAAATGAGTATAAACAGAATTTTGAAGACGACTTCCGAGCTTTGCCTAGGAGACCTAAAAACATAGAAACTCTACACCACTAAAAACTAAAATACTTCAGTTCTGGTTTCAGAAGTTTTTTTATTTTGTATACTTTTCTACTTTTTTTTATAACTTCTTATATAGTAGCTTATTTAAAAACCTACTTGATGACAATTTTGACTGAAATTATGGTTTCCATTTTAATTATGTTAGATACTTTTTGTTCTAATTGTTAACTTTAGAAGATTTTGCCGTTCAGACTCGGTGATTTATGTTTATAACTTGCTACAAGCAAACTGGTAAGTTTAATAATTATAAAGACCTGAAGAAAGTTTAATTTTGGTGTTTTAAATATAAAATATTTGAGATTTTTATACTATTTTGTTGTATTTTTTTGGTTTGATTGCGCGTAATTCATAACTACCAAAAATGTGTAGAT
Source organism: Macrosoma leucophasiata (assembly GCA_036365455.1). NCBI lineage: Eukaryota > Metazoa > Arthropoda > Insecta > Lepidoptera > Hedylidae > Macrosoma > Macrosoma leucophasiata. The sequence goes on along the minus strand of JAWQUS010000002.1, from coordinate 7,010,750 downwards.
TTTGCTACCTCAATAATGCGTAAGTGATTATTCTAACTAATGGCTAATTATATCGCTCAAATACTTGTGAGTTAGGTTAAGATTCTCCTTTAGTACCTAAAATTTATTTTGCAACAATCATTCAAAACATATTTAACAAGAAATTCAGTTTTTTTGCTCTCCTGTAAAATTCATTTTTAGAAGATGCGCGGTATTTTCCAATGTTGGTTAAGCGTTATTGCAGTATCACCGACGATATGATACAATGTATCATTTTTACGATACTCAGTTTTTGATTAGGTAAAATTTATTCGGTCAGTAATATAAGTAAGTTAATATTTCAAAACATATAACTACCTAAAACATCACCACTTATCTGTATACTGTCTACAACAAATAAAAAAAATCCTCTTCAAATTACTAATTCGATTCGCCAGTGAGAACATACGCGTAGCTTTCCTTCTACAAAACAGCGCTAATTTAAACATTTCCGCTACGCTCAGCAAACTCGGCTGTTTCAATAGCGAAATGCAAGTATAAATTGCAAGAGCCTGTTTTCCGCGAAACAATTATTATTAGAAAAGTCATGGAATGAAATGGAACAAAAGGCGGGACTCGGGGCGTTACACAAGGCAATATGACGGCGGCATAAGGAATGAAGTAGAATCAACAAACCAAATTGGTACTGACTGGTGTTCGTAACGTAGAGTGACTTTAAATGCCATGGTATATTTACCATGGAAATATAAAGTATCACAATTTAAAGTAAAAAAAAATACACTGTTTGTTGTGTTAGCTAAAGCTAAATATCAAATAAAGGATGGAACGAGGATCTCAAGCGTAATCTATACTACTTATAATAAAACTGTAGAAGTGTGAATTCTGTACATTAAACATACAAAAAAAAATACCAAGGGATGTTACTAGATCGATACCGAACACAAATATGTGATTAGAAAATTTTTTGTCTGTCTGTCTGTCTGTCTTTCTGTCTGTCTGTCTGTTTACTCAAGCATCACACAAAATCTACCGGTCCGATTACGATGTAACTTGATATAATTATACTTTAACCTTTGGCGCACAACACTGGGTACTTTTTATCCCGGAAAAAAATCTGTTTGTCTGTGAGTTTGTGCACGCAAATTTCAGAAATGGCTTATCCGATTTGCTGTTTCACTAATATATTGTAGTAAGTTTTACTAAGCATTTCGTGTTTGTTTCGTGCCAATCGGTTCAGAAATAAAAAAGGTATGACAATTTAAAGAATTATATCAAATATTTTTAAGTATTCTGTATCTATCTTCTATATTTTAGTAGGGTTTCGTACCTAAAAGGTAAAAAAGGACCCTACGGATTACTAATTCTCCGCTGTCTGTCTGTCTGTCTGTCCGTCCATACATCTGTCTGTCACCAAGCTGTACCTATCTCATAAATAGTGATAGCTAGAAAGCTAACATTTTCACAAATTATATATTTCTGTTACGGCCATAACGACAAAATTAATTACTACAAATAAAAAAATTAAAATATTTAGGGGTCCAAGGCGGCATACAGTAAACGTATTTTTGACGGAGGGACGCCCAGCGTGCCTACGCCCACCGTCTCGACGTCGAGCGTCCCGACGCTCAGCGTCCTGACGCCCAGCGTCCCGACGCCCAGGATCCCGACGCCCAGCGTCCCGACGCCAATCGTCCCGATGCCAATCGTCCCGACGCCCAGCGTCCCGACGCGTACCGACGCCCAGCGTCCCGACGCCCAGCGTCCCGACGCCCAGCGTCCTGACGCCCAGCGACCCGACGCCCAGCGTCCCGACGCCCAGCGTCCCGACGCCCAGCGTCCCGACGCCCAGCGTCCCGACGCCCAGCGGCCCGACGCCCATCGTCCCGACGCGCAGCGTCCCGACGAGCAGCGTTCCAAAGCCCACCGTCTCGACGTCGAGCGTCACGAAGCCAATCGTCCCGACGACCAGCGTCCCGACGCCCAGCGTCCCGATGCCCAGCGTCCCGACGCCCAGCGTCCCGACGACCAGCGTCCCGACGCCCAGCGCCCCGACGTCGAGCGTCGCGACGCCTAGCATCCCGACGCCCAGAGTCCCGACGTCGAGCGTCCCGACGCCCAGCGTCCCGACGCCCAGCGTCCCGACGCCCAGCGTCCCGACGCCCAGCGTCCCGACGCCCAGCGTCCCGACGCCCAGCGTCCCGACGCCCAGCGTCCCGACGCCCAGCGTCCCGACGCCCAGCGTCCCGACGCCCAGCGTCCCGACGCCCAACGTCCCGACGTCGAGCGTCGCGACGCCTAGCATACCGACGCCCAGAGTCCCGACGCCCAGAGTCCCGACGCCCAGCGTCCCGACGCCCAGCGTCCCACCGCCCAGCGTACCGACGCCCACAGCGTCCCGAAGCCCAGCGTACCGATGGCCAGCGTCCCGACGCCCAGCGACCCGATGCCCAGCGTCCCGACGCCCAGCGTCCTGACGCCCAGCTTACCGACGCCCAGCGTCCCGACGCCCAGCGTACCGACGCCCAGCGTCCCGACGCCCAGCGTCCTGACGCCCAGCGAACCCGACGCCCAGCGTCCCGACGCCCAGCGTCCCGACGCCCAGCGTCCCGACGCCCAGCGTCCCGATGCCCAGGATCCCGACGCCCAGCGTCCCGACGCCAATCGTCCCGACGCCCAGCGTCCCGACGCCCAGCGTCCCGATGCTAACGTCCCGACGCCCAGCGTCCCGATGCCCAGGATCCCGACGCCCAGCGTCCCGACGCCAATCGTCCCGACGCCCAGCGTCCCGACGCCCAGCGTCCCGACGCCCAGCGTCCCGACGCCCAGCGTCCCGACGCCCAGAGTCCCGACGCCCAGAGTCCCGACGCCCAGCGTCCCGACGCCCAGCGTCCTGACGCCCAGCGTCCTGACGCCCAGCGTCCCGACGCCCAGCGTCCCGACGCCCAGCGTCCCGACGCCCAGCGTCCCGATGCCCAGGATCCCGACGCCCAGCGTCCCGACGCCAATCGTCCCGACGCCCAACGTCCCGACGTCGAGCGTCGCGACGCCTAGCATACCGACGCCCAGAGTCCCGACGCCCAGAGTCCCGACGCCCAGCGTCCCGACGCCCAGCGTCCCACCGCCCAGCGTACCGACGCCCACAGCGTCCCGAAGCCCAGCGTACCGATGGCCAGCGTCCCGACGCCCAGCGACCCGATGCCCAGCGTCCCGACGCCCAGCGTCCCACCGCCCAGCGTACCGACGCCCACAGCGTCCCGAAGCCCAGCGTACCGATGGCCAGGCGACCCGATGCCCAGCGTCCCGACGCCCAGCGTCCTGACGCCCAGCTTACCGACGCCCAGCGAACCCGACGCCCAGCGTCCCGACGCCCAGCGTCCCGACGCCCAGCGTCCCGACGCCCAGCGTCCCGATGCCCAGGATCCCGACGCCCAGCGTCCCGACGCCAATCGTCCCGACGCCCAGCGTCCCGACGCCCAGCGTCCCGATGCTAACGTCCCGACGCCCAGCGTCCCGATGCCCAGGATCCCGACGCCCAGCGTCCCGACGCCAATCGTCCCGACGCCCAGCGTCCCGACGCCCAGCGTCCCGACGCCCAGCGTCCCGACGCCCAGCGTCCCGACGCCCAGAGTCCCGACGCCCAGAGTCCCGACGCCCAGCGTCCCGACGCCCAGCGTCCCGACGCCCAGCGTCCTGACGCCCAGCGTCCCGACGCCCAGCGTCCCGACGCCCAGCGTCCCGACGCCCAGAGTCCCGACGCCCAGAGTCCCGACGCCCAGCGTCCCGACGCCCAGCGTCCCGACGCCCAGCGTCCCGACGCCCAGCGTACCGACGCCCAGCGTCCCGACGCCCAGCGTCCTGACGCCCAGCTTACCGACGCCCAGCGTCCCGACGCCCAGCGTACCGACGCCCAGCGTCCCGACGCCCAGCGTCCTGACGCCCAGCGAACCCGACGCCCAGCGTCCCGACGCCCAGCGTCCCGACGCCCAGCGTCCCGACGCTAACGTCCCGACGCCCAGCGTCCCGATGCCCAGGATCCCGACGCCCAGCGTCCCGACGCCAATCGTCCCGACGCCCAGCGTCCCGACGCCCAGCGTCCCGACGCCCAGCGTCCCGACGCCCAGCGTCCCGACGCCCAGCGTCCCGACGCCCAGCGTCCCGACGCCCAGCGTCCCGACGCCCAGCGTCCCGGCACCCAGCGTCCCGACGTCGAGCGTCCCCACGGCCAGCGTCCCGACGTCCAGCGTCGCGACGCCCAGCATCCCGTCGCCCAGCGTCCCGACGCCCAGAATCCCGACGCCAAGCGTCCCGATGCCAATCGTCCCGACGCCCAGCGTCCCGACGCCCACAGCGTCCCGAAGCCCAGCGTACCGATGGCCAGCGTCCCGACGCCCAACGTCCCGACGCCCAGCGTCCTGACGCCCAGCGTCCCGACGCCCAGCGTCCCGACGCCCAGCGTCCCGACGCCCAGCGTCCCGACGCCCAGCGTCCCGATGCCCAGGATCCCGACGCCCAGCGTCCCGACGCCAATCGTCCCGACGTCGAGCGTCCCCACGGCCAGCGTCCCGACGCCCAGCGTCGCGACGCCCAGCATCCCGTCGCCCAGCGTCCCGACGCCCAGGATCCCGACGCCAAGCGTCCCGATGCCAATCGTCCCAACGCCCAGCGTCCCGACGCCCACAGCGTCCCGAAGCCCAGCGTACCGATGGCCAGCGTCCCGACGCCCAACGTCCCGACGCCCAGCGTCCTCACGCCCAGCGACCCGACGCCCAGCGTCCCGACGCCCAGCGGCCCGACGCCCATCGTCCCGACGCCCAGCGTTCCGACGCGCAGCGTCCCGACGCGCAGCGTTCCGACGCCCACCGTCTCGACGTCGAGCGTCCCGACGCCCAGCGTCCCGACGTCGAGCGTCGCGACGCCTAGCATACCGACGCCCAGAGCCCCGACGCCCAGCGTCCCGACGCCCAGCGTCCCGACGCCCAGCGTCCCGACGCCCAGCTTCCCGACGCCCAGCGTCCCGACGCCAATCGTCCCGACGCCCAGCGTCCCACCGCCCAGCGTCCCGACGCCCACAGCGTCCCGAAGCCCAGCGTACCGATGGCCAGCGTCCCGACGCCTAGCGACCCGATGCCCAGCGTCCCGACGCCCAGCGTTCCGACGTCTAGCGTCTCGACGTCGAGCGTCTCGACGCCCAGCGTCCGACGCCCAGCGTCCGACGCCCAGCGTCCGACGCCCAGCGTCCGACGCCCAGCGTCTCGACGCCCAGCTTCCCGACGTCGAGCGTCCCGACGCCCAGCGTCCCGACGCCCAGCGTCCCGACGCCCAGAGTCCCGACGCCCAGCGTCCCGACGCCCAGGATCCCGACGCCCAAGATCCCGACGCCCAGCGTCCCGACGCCTAGCGTCCCGACATTAAGCGTTTCGACGCCCAGCGTCCGACACCCAGCGTGTTGTTTTTGTATGATCCAAAATTAACCAAAAGTTATATCCAAAAAAGCTGCCCAAAGCCACTATTCCACGCGAACGAAATTGCGGGCACAGCTAGTCCTTAAATAATTTTAAAATAAAATATCTTTACTTATTTTCGATAAAAGGCAAACATTGACATTTACCATTGTCTTACTTTGTCTTCCAAAACTACTACAGGAAACCTATTAGAAGTCTGTGGTATTTCAGGTCTGGTAATGTAGAAAATCTCTCAATTTCCCGGGGTTTATTCGATTTTTAGATTTAATTCATTACGTCTGTAACATATTATATGTTATTATTTCTAAACATATAACTATCCAAAACATCACAACTACAGAACAACAGCAATTGATCAATATCTCTGTCTACAATGAACAATAAACGTTTGAATAAATTGAACCTTTCGCCAGTGAGAACATATGCGTAGCTTGCCTTCTACAAAACAGCGCTAATTTAAACATTATCGATACGCTGAGCAAACTCGGCTGTTTCAATAGCGAAAAGCAAGAATAAATTGCAAGACAGGGTCTTTTCCGCGAAACAATTATTATTAGAACATTTTTAGATAGTGGGAAAGCGAGAATACAATTAACTTCACCTATTTCTTTTAAATTGATATTGTGACGAATGCGGATCGCAACCCTTTCCAGTTCATTCCATACACATTCACCTATGATATAGTAGACATCTTCAATCACATTACATTCTGTACAAAGAGGTAATCTTGTTTTGCCCATTAATGCCGCAAAACTATTCAGAGGAATGTGTCCAGACCGAATTCTGAAACTAGTTACGATCTGTTGCCTATTCATACCAGCGTGGTCGAACCAAGGATGTCGATGTATAGTCGGCTGTATTGTCCGATACCATATGCCCTTCGTTGCAGACCGTTCATCAAAGTACTCCTTCCATATCGCATGGCATTTCAACTTAAAATCGTTCAAGACGTCTTTATAACAAGGTTCGTATGAAAGAGGAATACCGTCGAAAAGAGCCTCTGGCTAAAGCATCTACTATTTCATTTTCTTCCACGCTGATATGAGAAGGCACCCATTGTAAAATAACATTTCTACCTTTACGTCGGGGCTCTGGGCGTCGGTATGCTAGGCGTCGCGACGCTCGACGTCGGGACGCTGGGCGTCGGGACGCTCGACGTCGAGACGGTGGGCGTCGGAACGCTGCGCGTCGGGACGCTGCGCGTCGGAACGCTGGGCGTCGGGACGATGGGCGTCGGGCCGCTGGGCGTCGGGACGCTGGGCGTCGGGTCGCTGGGCGTGAGGACGCTGGGCGTCGGGACGTTGGGCGTCGGGACGCTGGCCATCGGTACGCTGGGCTTCGGGACGCTGTGGGCGTCGGGACGCTGGGCGTTGGGACGATTGGCATCGGGACGCTTGGCGTCGGGATCCTGGGCGTCGGGACGCTGGGCGACGGGATGCTGGGCGTCGCGACGCTGGGCGTCGGGACGCTGGCCGTGGGGACGCTCGACGTCGGGACGATTGGCGTCGGGACGCTGGGCGTCGGGATCCTGGGCATCGGGACGCTGGGCGTCGGGACGCTGGGCGTCGGGACGCTGGGCGTCGGGACGCTGGGCGTCGGGACGCTGGGCGTCAGGACGCTGGGCGTCGGGACGTTGGGCGTCGGGACGCTGGCCATCGGTACGCTGGGCTTCGGGACGCTGTGGGCGTCGGGACGCTGGGCGTCGGGACGATTGGCATCGGGACGCTTGGCGTCGGGATTCTGGGCGTCGGGACGCTGGGCGACGGGATGCTGGGCGTCGCGACGCTGGACGTCGGGACGCTGGCCGTGGGGACGCTCGACGTCGGGACGCTGGGTGCCGGGACGCTGGGCGTCGGGACTCTGGGCGTCGGGACGCTGGGCGTCGGGACGCTGGGCGTCGGGACGCTCGACGTCGGGAAGCTGGGCGTCGAGACGCTGGGCGTCGGACGCTGGGCGTCGGACGCTGGGCGTCGGACGCTGGGCGTCGGACGCTGGGCGTCGGACGCTGGGCGTCGAGACGCTCGACGTCGAGACGCTAGACGTCGGGTTCGCTGGGCGTCAGGACGCTGGGCGTCGGGACGCTGGGCGTCGGTACGCTGGGCGTCGGGACGCTGGGCGTCGGTAAGCTGGGCGTCAGGACGCTGGGCGTCGGGACGCTGGGCATCGGGACGCTGGGCGTCGGGACGCTGGGCGTCGGGACGCTGGGCGTCGGGACTCTGGGCGTCGGGACTCTGGGCGTCGGGACGCTGGGCGTCGGGACGCTGGGCGTCGGGACGCTAGGCGTCGGGACGCTGGGCGTCGGGACGATTGGCGTCGGGACGCTGGGCGTCGGGATCCTGGGCATCGGGACGCTGGGCGTCGGGACGTTAGCATCGGGACGCTGGGCGTCGGGACGCTGGGCGTCGGGACGATTGGCGTCGGGACGCTGGGCGTCGGGATCCTGGGCATCGGGACGCTGGGCGTCGGGACGCTGGGCGTCGGGACGCTGGGCGTCGGGACGCTGGGCGTCGGGTTCGCTGGGCGTCAGGACGCTGGGCGTCGGGACGCTGGGCGTCGGTACGCTGGGCGTCGGGACGCTGGGCGTCGGTAAGCTGGGCGTCAGGACGCTGGGCGTCGGGACGCTGGGCATCGGGTCGCTGGGCGTCGGGACGCTGGCCATCGGTACTCTGGGCTTCGGGACGCTGTGGGCGTCGGTACGCTGGGCGGTGGGACGCTGGGCGTCGGGACGCTGGGCGTCGGGACTCTGGGCGTCGGGACTCTGGGCGTCGGTATGCTAGGCGTCGCGACGCTCGACGTCGGGACGTTGGGCGTCGGGACGCTGGGCGTCGGGACGCTGGGCGTCGGGACGCTGGGCGTCGGGACGCTGGGCGTCGGGACGCTGGGCGTCGGGACGCTGGGCGTCGGGACGCTGGGCGTCGGGACGCTGGGCGTCGGGACGCTGGGCGTCGGGACGCTGGGCGTCGGGACGCTGGGCGTCGGGACGCTGGGCGTCGGGACGCTCGACGTCGGGACTCTGGGCGTCGGGATGCTAGGCGTCGCGACGCTCGACGTCGGGGCGCTGGGCGTCGGGACGCTGGTCGTCGGGACGCTGGGCGTCGGGACGCTGGGCATCGGGACGCTGGGCGTCGGGACGCTGGTCGTCGGGACGATTGGCTTCGTGACGCTCGACGTCGAGACGGTGGGCTTTGGAACGCTGCTCGTCGGGACGCTGCGCGTCGGGACGATGGGCGTCGGGCCGCTGGGCGTCGGGACGCTGGGCGTCGGGACGCTGGGCGTCGGGACGCTGGGCGTCGGGACGCTGGGCGTCGGGTCGCTGGGCGTCAGGACGCTGGGCGTCGGGACGCTGGGCGTCGGGACGCTGGGCGTCGGTACGCGTCGGGACGCTGGGCGTCGGGACGATTGGCATCGGGACGATTGGCGTCGGGACGCTGGGCGTCGGGATCCTGGGCGTCGGGACGCTGGGCGTCAGGACGCTGAGCGTCGGGACGCTCGACGTCGAGACGGTGGGCGTAGGCACGCTGGGCGTCCCTCCGTCAAAAATACGTTTACTGTATGCCGCCTTGGACCCCTAAATATTTTAATTTTTTTATTTGTAGTAATTAATTTTGTCGTTATGGCCGTAACAGAAATATATAATTTGTGAAAATGTTAGCTTTCTAGCTATCACTATTTATGAGATAGGTACAGCTTGGTGACAGACAGATGTATGGACGGACAGACAGACAGACAGACAGCGGAGAATTAGTAATCCGTAGGGTCCTTTTTTACCTTTTAGGTACGAAACCCTACTAAAATATAGAAGATAGATACAGAATACTTAAAAATATTTGATATAATTCTTTAAATTGTCATACCTTTTTTATTTCTGAACCGATTGGCACGAAACAAACACGAAATGCTTAGTAAAACTTACTACAATATATTAGTGAAACAGCAAATCGGATAAGCCATTTCTGAAATTTGCGTGCACAAACTCACAGACAAACAGATTTTTTTCCGGGATAAAAAGTACCCAGTGTTGTGCGCCAAAGGTTAAAGTATAATTATATCAAGTTACATCGTAATCGGACCGGTAGATTTTGTGTGATGCTTGAGTAAACAGACAGACAGACAGAAAGACAGACAGACAGACAGACAAAAAATTTTCTAATCACATATTTGTGTTCGGTATCGATCTAGTAACATCCCTTGGTATTTTTTTTTGTATGTTTAATGTACAGAATTCACACTTCTACAGTTTTATTATAAGTAGTATAGATTACGCTTGAGATCCTCGTTCCATCCTTTATTTGATATTTAGCTTTAGCTAACACAACAAACAGTGTATTTTTTTTTACTTTAAATTGTGATACTTTATATTTCCATGGTAAATATACCATGGCATTTAAAGTCACTCTACGTTACGAACACCAGTCAGTACCAATTTGGTTTGTTGATTCTACTTCATTCCTTATGCCGCCGTCATATTGCCTTGTGTAACGCCCCGAGTCCCGCCTTTTGTTCCATTTCATTCCATGACTTTTCTAATAATAATTGTTTCGCGGAAAACAGGCTCTTGCAATTTATACTTGCATTTCGCTATTGAAACAGCCGAGTTTGCTGAGCGTAGCGGAAATGTTTAAATTAGCGCTGTTTTGTAGAAGGAAAGCTACGCGTATGTTCTCACTGGCGAATCGAATTAGTAATTTGAAGAGGATTTTTTTTATTTGTTGTAGACAGTATACAGATAAGTGGTGATGTTTTAGGTAGTTATATGTTTTGAAATATTAACTTACTTATATTACTGACCGAATAAATTTTACCTAATCAAAAACTGAGTATCGTAAAAATGATACATTGTATCATATCGTCGGTGATACTGCAATAACGCTTAACCAACATTGGAAAATACCGCGCATCTTCTAAAAATGAATTTTACAGGAGAGCAAAAAAACTGAATTTCTTGTTAAATATGTTTTGAATGATTGTTGCAAAATAAATTTTAGGTACTAAAGGAGAATCTTAACCTAACTCACAAGTATTTGAGCGATATAATTAGCCATTAGTTAGAATAATCACTTACGCATTATTGAGGTAGCAAAATCTACACATTTTTGGTAGTTATGAATTACGCGCAATCAAACCAAAAAAATACAACAAAATAGTATAAAAATCTCAAATATTTTATATTTAAAACACCAAAATTAAACTTTCTTCAGGTCTTTATAATTATTAAACTTACCAGTTTGCTTGTAGCAAGTTATAAACATAAATCACCGAGTCTGAACGGCAAAATCTTCTAAAGTTAACAATTAGAACAAAAAGTATCTAACATAATTAAAATGGAAACCATAATTTCAGTCAAAATTGTCATCAAGTAGGTTTTTAAATAAGCTACTATATAAGAAGTTATAAAAAAAAGTAGAAAAGTATACAAAATAAAAAAACTTCTGAAACCAGAACTGAAGTATTTTAGTTTTTAGTGGTGTAGAGTTTCTATGTTTTTAGGTCTCCTAGGCAAAGCTCGGAAGTCGTCTTCAAAATTCTGTTTATACTCATTTTTTCCATCAGGGCTGTATTACAGCACCCGCAGATCTACAATACAGTCGTCTCCAGAGCTTTGCCCAGAACGAATAGAGTTTTTACGAGCAACAAACATCACAAGCGTCTTTTTTCGGTTTAAATAAACCAATGTTCTCTGCATCTAGAATGTCAACAACTAGTTTCCTTGAAGCAATGGGCACTGATTTGGAAGTCGAATGTTCCACGTACAAATTATAAAGTTGGGACTTTGATTAGATTATTGGTTCCAAGTACTGTTTGGTACTGGATTGGCGACAATAGTGAGAAGGCAATTTAGGTAAGTATACTTTAACGGAATCTCGTTTGCTTTTGGTGTTATCAATATTCTGTGGCGCAATGTTGCCCTTTGGTGGACATCTGGAATCACCAAGCCAGTACCGACCAGTCCATTCTTTTATGCCAAGTGTGTTCAAAAATGTGGTCATGCAATCCCTTTCTTTTTTACCATTAACCGGCAAGTAGTATATTATTTTAGTACATTCTCGTCTAGAGTTTTTCTGCTCGTATCTTTTTTATCTACCATTGAAGAAACAAACATTTTCTTTTCAGGCCACCTCATTCTCCAAAAACTATTAAAATGTCTATTCGTGTCTCTTCAGTGGATCTGATACAGAATCATCTGAAAAGAAATCTAAAATAGTGCTATTGGCTCCATTTTCTTAAACAATAGGGTGTGTTGTAACCTGATCAGTGGACTTAATATCTCGAAGAATGGTTGAAGATTTATCAGCGGACTCAACCACTGGGAGAAGTGTTGGTGAGGGAACAAGATCGACGGGTTCAAACACAATAGTTAACGTAGTAAACTCTGCAGTACTTGAAAAAATATCTGCTGATTGCAAAGGTGGTGTTGGCTCTGAAAGTTTCTGGTGGGAAAATACTGGTGTGTAAGGTGCAGGGAGCGCGTTCATTTGATCGAGGATTTGTTGCTTCTTTCATAGCAGTTCCTGTCGACTTTTTATAGGTCTCTCAAAGTCACCACTACGCTGTTGATATCGGCTCCTCGTAAATAGTCTGCGTCACACAAACTTAGTGCTCATTTGCTTGCTCTTCTGACATGCCAAAAAATAATAACTGAATTAATTGGTCAGCTTGTACATTCTAATTGGATTAATTTCAAACTACTTATGTCAGAATCAGAATCAGAATCAGAAACTCATTTATTCGTTTAGGGTGACAGGCACCTCTTATGACACGTCAAAAACAAACAAAATAAATTAAAGTGAACAACAATTGATATACATGTCAAACAAGATAAAAAATATATGTAAAGTCAAGAATATCACTAAGATAAAACTAAATGTAATAAACGAATGTAAAAAGTATATCAGTAGAATGTCTCATTTCCCCTTTTCAAACTGATAACAAAGAGTAAAGGGGAAATTAGACATTCTACTGATATATTTTTGAAAAATGGTGTTTAGATGTGCAGATAAACACCATTTTTGTAGTGAAACTGACCCTAAAAAACATTTCAAATGAAACCAGAAAAATGACTAATCGTCAGCAAAAACACAGCTTATAATAGTACCTAAGTAAAGTGAGCAAAACATATTTATAATAAAAAAGGTTTCTAGAAAGTTACTAGTAGCAATCAGGATTAATCCTACTGCAAGGCAAAGATTATATATGTATCTTCACGCCAGGTCCCTAACGGGGTAGGCAGAGAGTGTAGAGCGCCAGACATCCCGGTTCTGACAAACCTCTCGTGCCTCGTCTACCTTCATCATTCTCTTCATACATGCACGCCGATTCCTAAGACTTTTGACCCCACCATCAGACAGAACTCGACCTATTTGGTCATGGTAGGTCAGCCTTGGTCTTCCTGGGCCTCTGCAACCATCCACATTCGCATTGTATATCTGTTTAGTCATTCGCTCATTCGACATTCTTTCTATATGCCCGAACCATCGGAGCATGCCTTTTTTCATTTTTACACCGATACTATCATTCACACAAAGATTAAACATCAATAATTCCGCGGATGTACAAAAAAAATCACGTAGAATAATTTATAGGAAACCGCGTAACTACCAAATAAAGTTTGATCATAACTTTATGTACAAAACACAATAAATACTGCAATATTTAATAAATAATCCCTGTGCATTACAAAATTAGTGTATAGTACTTACATGGAAATATCTTCAGTAGCTCTTCGATAATAATATATTTTTTCGGAGTAACGCACAAAACACTCTCACGCACCTGTAACTTCCCGTAATTATGCGGTTTTAAAGAAATTTTACCTGGAGTCTTAATGGCGCGGTTTTGAAAAAGTAAAATATCTCGCTCTCTGGTTGGTTATAGGCGTAACGGATGATACGAGAAGGAGCCAATCGGCAATAGAAACCTACAGCCGCGAAATCTCAATTTTGCTACTTTTGTAGTTCCGCGGTATTTTCCAATGTTGGATAAGCGGTATTGCAGTATCACTAACGATATGTTATCTCAAAATACCATGGACTTCCGTATATATATAAAAACCAATTGCTGTTCGTTAGTCTCGCTAAAACGCGAGAACGACTATACCGATTTGGCTAATTTTGGTTTTGAATGATTTTTGGAAGTCCAGGGAAGGTTTAAAAGCTGAGAAAATATGCAAAATTTTAAGGGAAATAGTTATAACCACAATTTCATTTTCCCATACAAATAGCCCGTATCTATCAAACCTTTGACACATTATTTCATTGTGAGGCATTACGAAGTTTGCCGGGTCAGCTAGTAATAACAAAGAAATATTTTTCGTAATATTTTTAAAATTTGAGGTCCAATAGTTTCAAGGACAACCAATAGCAATATATTAGGTTGGGGAAAAAGTTTCTTCGCATTTTTAACATAATTCAAAACATTTTATAATATAGTTTATTTAAATTCAACTAAAGTATGTATGTACCATTTTGTTCGATAACCTTTTGCCATCTTGTAGGTAGGGACATGATCCCATTGCTATAAACATTTTGGGACTTCTCATCAAAATACCACGACAAGTGGATTTGGCAGTCCTCTCGTGATGTTAACCTAACATTGCATAAAGAATTCTGAAGAGACCGAAACAGGTGGAAATCTGAAGGTGCAAGGTCAGGACTATACGGCGGATGCATTAACATCTCCCAGCCAAACTCTCTTAATTTTTGCTGAGTGGCTATAGATGTGTGAGGTCTAGCGTTATCATGATGAAACACCACACCCCTTCTGTTGATCAATTCCGGCCGCTTTCTCTCAACTTCTTGCTTTAATCTCATCAGTTGTTCGCAGTAGAGTTCAGAATCGATAGTCCTGCCTGGTGGTAATAGCTCATAATGAATAATGCCCTTCCAATCCCACCACACACACAACATCACCTTATTGCGAGTTACTCCCTTCAGATAACCCTTGGAGGATAAGGTTTTTCCATCTATTTTCAATGATACTCCCAGATTAAGTAACTGTGTCACAATAATCAGATTAAAATTAAGCGTGGATACATGATTACACTTTTCTAATTACTATTTCAAGAAATGAGGGAGATAATGTACAATCGAACACATTTAATTTAAATTCAACTAAATAATAATAAAATAATAATAATGGCAACCCAATATATGGCCTCTCCCCTTTTTGGGGGGAGGCCTGGAGCTTACTCCACCACGCTGGTCAAGTGCGGGTTGGTGGAGATACGGGTTAGTCCGATGTTTTCAAACCGCCCATAAGGCCTCCGACAAGGTTTAACGACTGCTATCTATCGATAGCAACCGGGACCGACGGCTTAACGTGCCCTCCGAAGCACGGAAACGCGAATTTTAATTTGCTACTAGCGGTCACCCATCACACACCCGACCGCGCCCGTAACGCTTAATCAAGTAGATCGCTTATGATCTACACCAGGCGCGGGGCCATGCACGCTTCAAATAAATGCCCACCATTAGATCAAATATCTATGGATAGAGCCAGAAAAAGTCCACCAAAAGAGCATTCGACTTGCCGACAGCCGTCAATGCGAAGATTTTGCGAATCTAAAGGGTGCATACTAAAAACGTTCAACAAAACCATTTTGATTTGGAACATCGTCCATTGTGATCACAGGGGACAACAAAGGAGAGGGAGCGGTCGCAATCAGCGACTGAGTTGCAGCGATGGTGGTTCTGATTCGATCGTTAATTGCGACCGGCCGCGTCAGTCTTAGGTTAGGATCCCACTGCAGAATCATTTCGTTCATCCAGATATGCTGCAATCCTAATTTTTACGCATATTTATAACCTAGAGAGTATATTATTATATCCATTAGGTTACCTATCAAAAAATATCCGCAAGTAATTTTTTATATTTATTTTCGGAAAAGAATATTTTTTAATTGTTTTTTCAATAATACATAATTTACTTCACGGCAATTTTTCTAAAGACTCGGCTTGGAAAAATCACGGCTGCCGTTGCGCACTTGGCCGCCCCTATATATTTTCGTTCCGCCTCATAACTTTTTACGTCCATAACGTACCTGTATTATTTATTTTATATTAAATTAAAGCAATTTTTTTCTCATTTAATATGATATACGGGAGCCAAATTGAATCGGCCGCAAATAAGAGTTGCTGGCTGTTAAAAATAAAACATATAACAAAATACTTGCGGCCAAATTGTGATAGGCAACCTAGTGGATATATATTCTCTAGATTATAAATATGCGTAAAAATAGGTTTACAGCATATCTGGATGAACGAAATGAATCTGCAGTGGGATCTTAACCTATCTCTTCATTAGAGTGCGACACGTAGATGTATTTTGGGATGCGTTGTGTCACAAGATTGACATATTGTAGAATTAGCTTTTAAAGCGATTAGGTGACATATACGCCCTTAGTTTCTTTTTTTATGTAATGAAAGTGGTAAACAAGCATGCAGTTCACATTCATGTTAAGTGATGATTTGACCAGAGGTCAAATGCAGATGCGTTACCACTCCTGAGGCCTAAGGTGTTATGCCTCTGTGCCGGAAATTACAGGGCCATACATTATCACCTGACCGGAATACGATAGTGTGGAACACTACCATTTAGCGGCAAGTATATTAGATAATACGGTGGTACCTACGCCTGCGAGCTCCGTCACTGGAGCTCTACCATCAGTTTATCTTGGAACTTCAACGCTGCACTTACTGAACGCTTGTGAACAACTTATCATACTACCCACATTTTTCCATGTCATAAAAAGTTTATGGTTCCACCGCGGGAGTTCGATGTTGATCTTCGCGAACTAATCAAACTTCGAATGTAGCATACCGATCGATAATTCTAATGGTTTGGGATATTCAAACCGCTCGGCCTCAGTTCCGAGGTGTTGTTATGTCAATAAAGTAAATGTAAACAACGAGCTTATAACTTTATCGTTTCAAGTAGCGCCCAACTTTTCTTTGTCTATTTCGAATTCTTTTATGTTGTTTGAGAATTACGGAGGGGAAAGTCATTACACATAATTCTTTCTTCAAAGATACTCCGTTTTATACCGATGTATATTTTTTTTCATGTTCGCATTTCTGTCTGTCCTTCTTTTTATCTTTGCGACTTAATTAGTATGGTTGACACTCACGTTTTCGTGTAATAAAATGTACGTCTATTTCGCTGGAAGGTTTTTCATATCTGTTTTTATATTATAAGCCGAAGTCAGCCATGGGCGTTTTTATATTTTTAAGATTATATCCGTATTAAGACGCTGAATCTGATTGGCGTAATAGCTAAGCGTTTAGCCGAAAGGCATAAAAGTTAAGAAAAATTCTGCTAAAGATTTTTTTTTCGTAAAAAATCTTTAATGTAATTATGTTATGTAAGAAGGTATATATCTAACGATATATTATATCCACATACCTAAATATTTTAAATGAAACCAAAAGAGGCTAATGAACTATAGCATCTAGTGGTGTAAGCATTTGCACAGTCCTTTGGGTATGTCTAAGCTGCAATAACCACTTACCTACACGTGGAGAACGCGTTTGTTATACCAATACCAAAAGAAACAATAATGCAAGCACCTCACTGCTCGATGTCGATCTATGTGAACAGAACGTGACTAGACGATTTAGTAGAGGATTAGGTGTTCCCATAGTGATTGGTCTGTGGGTGTTCCATTATCCGATTTTCACATTATCTGATGTACTGAGATTGAAAGTGTAAAGAGAATAAAGACTTTCAACAACCTAGGATCAGTATGATCCTTTTTGATGCTTGCAGCTTTTTCGTGTTTCGAAAGATTGAGAACAGCTGTGGATCAAAATATTTTTCAATATTACAAAAAGTAAATTCAGTTTACAATTTGTTTTATTATTGTAATTTCACCAAATTGTTGTAATTTGGGTGTTTTTAGTTTCAAGCACAACTATATTATGATTTGTATTTCAAGGCATGCATTTATACTTTTTATATTTGGCCTAGGTTGTGCTTATTGCAAGGAGGAAAACACAAAAACATTCAACAATTTTTCTTAAACATAAAACACGAAAAAAGTTCGATTAAACACAAATAACAAGAGCATTTCAAATTTTTTTCTAACTTTAAAATGAACGTTGTAGTCAACTTTCAATTCATCGACAGGAGCGACAGGTATACTCATTTTATTTCTCAGATCAAAAGTTTTCAATGGAGGCTACGCTCAATGATTCAATACTAGGGAATGCAGCTAAAAGTTTTTCTATAAAAATGTGGATACATGTTGTGACTTGCGATATATCTTGGATAACAAGCAAAGTTTCGTTCTCGACCCGTCATAAACACTATTGGGTGCTAGTTGTTTGCGGCAGCTTGGAACTCACTTATATACTTGTATGTTGTAATAAGGTTAATAAAAAACGTGCTTAGTTGTTACGTTAAATATATTAACATAATTTACAAGAAAATTTCAACTTTCAAATTTCTAACTTAAAATAGTCAACTTTCAATATGTCGCGTCGTCAGAAGCGTTACGTAGACTCATTTCTCTGATCAAAAGTTTTGAATGACAGCTACGGTCAGTGATTCAATAAAGAGGCTAGCAGTCCTCAAACTTTTTCTATAAAAAAACGTGGATGTATGTTGTGACTTGCGATATTTCTCGGATAACAAGCAAAGTTACGTCCTCCGCCCGTCATAAACACTATTGGGCGTAACACATAGTTGTTTGCGGCAACTTGGAATTCTGCCGGAACTTCCTTCTTCGTGTATGTTGTGATAGGGTAAATAAAAAACATCCTTAGTTGTTGTTTGTGAAAATAACTTGCTCGTATAAATAATAATATTACATTTAAAAGTAATTGCAGTTCTCCAACAGTTTATTGCAGTCAGGAAAATAGAGTCTGGAAAATACTGGATTGGAGTACATAAAAATGTGGAGTTTCATCAATCATTTTAGCTCACTTCTTATGCTAAGTGATGGTTTATTGGTGGTTGACCCAAAATGAATCTTAGCCTCCGATAGTAGAATGTGTCATATACGAGTATGTATGCTTAATATTCAGTTGTATCTTTGTTTCAAAACTCAAACTCAAAAATTCATTTAATCACTAGGAAATAATAGAATTTGCTTGTGATAGGTCAAATTACAAATATAAAATTAAAGCGAATAACAACTGATACGTTGATTAATATGTCAAAGTAAACAAAATAAAATAAATAAGAGTCCAAAAATACTTAATGATAAAAATAGGTATAAACAGAATGTTCCATACTCTCTTTTACAAACGGCAAGATAAGACTAAACAAAAAAATATGAGACATTCTTTGTCATTCACTGGCAGAGTTCCAAAGCCCACATTACTGAGAAAAACCTGCTAAAACAAAACTCAGTAGGGTCTTTTCAAAATATGTTCCTTAAAAGTATTTTCACAATATGACACTTATAACTATGTTTTACAATATCAAGTACAATGCACATTAATTTCACAAAATTATTGTTTAGTCTTGTGGAGCTAGACCAGCATTTGTCCAGGCATCTCTATCCTTTAGATAGTCATCGAGTCTATAAGTACGCATTTTTACATAGTGTGCGTTTAATACATGACTTGAATTTATTATCTGTAAGTTCAAGAATGTTGGACGGAATTTTGTTATAAAACTGTATACAACATGTTAAGAAACATTTATGTGTTTTCGATAGGCGAAAACTTGGAAATACTAATTTATTTTTATTTCTGGTATTATAAGTATGTATGTCATTAACTTTCTTAAATAAGTGCAAGTTTTTCCTAGCATACAATATATTTTCATAAATATATTGGCAAGGGACCGTCATTATATTTATTTGCTTGAATAATTATTTCAAGGAGTCACGACTATTTAAGTTTTATATCGCTCTAATAGCTCTCTTTTGTAATATAAATACTGAATCAATTTCAGCTGCCCGACCCCACAACAAAATACCGTAGGACCTGACACTGTGAAAGTAGTTGAAATAAACGAGTCTCGCAGTGTCGACATCCGTTAACTGTCTAATCTTCCTGACGGCATAAGCAGCAGAACTTAGACGTTTTCCTAACAGTTTAATATGAGGACCCCATTGCAATTTTGAATCAAGCGTTATACCCAAGAAGACAGCTTCACTTACAAATTGTGTTTTATCATTGTTGAAGAATATTTCCCCTTCTTTACTTTTGACATTTGGAAGAGTAAAACGAATACATTTAGTTTTTTTACTATCTAATGCAAGATTATTTACTGTAAACCAATTATGTACTTCTTGTATGGCTTTATTAATAGTATCATAATTTGGTTCTTTTCTATTCACTTTAAAGACCAGCGAGGTATCATTGGCAAATAAAATTGTTTTAGGCTCACTGATGGGCATCAAATGGAGCAAATCATTTATATATACTAAAAACAGAAATGAACCTAATATCGAGCCCTGTGGTACACCCATTTCTACTTTAGAGCCTGGTGATTTTACTCCGTTAACATGTATTTTCTGTTCCCGGTTTTCTAGATACGATTTAATAAGTTGAAGGGCTTTACATCCAAGGCCATAGTGCTCAAGTTTGCACATTAACGTATTATGATCCACGCAGTCAAATGCTTTTGAAAGGTCGCAAAAGATTCCTATAGCATCCTGCGAATCTGCCCAAGCTTCATAAATATAATATGTTTAAGTAAAGCAACACCGGCATCAATTGTATTACAACCTTTTGTGAAACCAAATTGTTGGTGGTGTAAGATCTTATTTTTATTGAAGTGCTGCAGCAATTGATTAAGTATCACTTTCTCGAAAACTTTACTAATAACGGGAAGAACAGATACCGGCCTATAATTATTCGGGTCTTTACTATCCCCTGATTTAAATAATGGTCCGACTTTGCACAGTTTTAACAAATCCGGAAAGATTCCCTGCTCAATACATAAATTAAAAATTGAAGATAAATAAGGCGCTACAGTACTAATAATCGATTTACACACTTTAACAGACATACCATAAATATCTTCAGTAGCTTTGTTTTTGAGCTGATTAAATGTAGATATGATTGTTTGTGGACTAATATGACTAAAAGTTAGTTTAATGTAACAAGGCTCTACGTTCCTTGTAAGAATGTCACTCGATATTCCAGTAGAAGAATTTAAAGGTGCCGTAAATTTGAATGGAATATCAGCAAAGTAATCTTCAAAGTGTGTAGCAATGTCTAAATCTGAGCCTAAAATACCCTGTGGTGTCTCCAAAAGGACACGAGTTTCAGACCGCTTGTTTTTGCCTGTTTTACTATTTATTATTTTCCAGGTCGCCTTCATTTTATCGTCTGCATTTTTAATTTTATTGCTTATATTAAATTACTTTGCGTTTTTGCAAACTCTTTTAAAAATTTTTGAATATGTAGCGACATACTTGTTAAAATTTGGATTTTGCATATAAGTTTTAAGACCATAAAGTTCAAATAATCGTTCCCTACTTCTTCGAATGCCATCAGTTGCCCAGTCACAAAAACTAAATTTACACTTTGCGGTTCTTGTTCTAATTTTAAAGATATTATTAAAATGTATATTAATAGTATCAAAAAATTGTGCATAAAAATCATTTGCACTACTTATGTCAAAATTTTGAAAATATAATTTTTCTTTTAAAATATTATTGAAGTTATTCAATCTAACAGATGTTACTGGTCTATGTGTTTTTTTCAATTTTGCTGGAAGGTTTATCTACGTCATAAGTAATTGTCTGGCCGCTATGATCAGATGGCAAATAGTTAACAATATTTGTAGATATATATTTACATTCACATTTTCATTATCTATACAAGTTGCCGAGGTGGGTCACTCGGGTGGGTTCCAAAAAAACATTGCAAAAGTTGAATGATTTAAATAGATTCAGTAATCTATTGCTATTTGAATTATTTTCTAAAATATTAATGTTAAAATTACCACATACAATTACAGACTTTCTACCTGAACATAGTTTTTTTAACAAATCTTCCATAGTGGACACATTCAAATTCTGATAATTTGGTGGTCTATAAACGCACACTATTATAATAGGTTGGGGAAAAAGTCTTTTCGCATTATAGTATGTATGAACTTGTAATAAAATATCTTTGGCTGTAGTATTTGTATCTGGCTGATTTTGGTATCATTGAAAGTTAAAATTTTAAAGAACATAATTCCAAATTCATATTAGGCAAATGTGTGATTTTCATTTATTTTTCGTACTGTCAAGATGAGTGAATCTTATGAAGAAATTCGATACATTTTAAAATTTTACTACAAAAAATGTAAAAATGCAACGCAAGCCGCGCAAAAATATTTGCGATGTTTATGGACCTGGTGCAGTGTCTGTGAGAGTAGCACAAATTTGGTTTAAGCGTTTTCAATCCGGTAATTTTGTCGCCCTATTACGGATAAAATGGATGCCATTTTTGAAAAAGTGGAGCAAGATCGACATTTCAGTAGTTACGACGTAGCTGAAGAACTGAGAATTGATCACAAAACAGTTTTGGCGCATTTGAAAAAAGCTGGGTACAAAAAAAAGCTCGATATTTGGGTACCTCACGAGCTCACTGAATGAAACCTAATGAACCGTGTACTCATTTGTGATTCTTTATTACGACGTAATGAAACCGAATCATTTTTGATTCGCAATAAGGTGATGTTGTGTGTGTGTGGGATTGGAAGGACATTATTCATTATGAACTATTACCACCAGGCAAAACTATCGATTCTGAACTCTACTGCGAACAACTGATGAGATTAAAGCAAGAAGTTGAAAGAAAGCGGCCGGAATTGATCAACAGAAGGGGTGTGGTGTTTCATCATGATAACGCTAGACCTCACACATCTATAGCCACTCAGCAAAAATTAAGAGAGTTTGGCTGGGAGGTGTTAATGCATCCGCCATATAGTCCTGACCTTGCACCTTCAGATTTCCACCTGTTTCGGTCTCTTCAGAATTCTTTATGCAATGTTAGGTTAACATCACGAGAGGACTGCCAAATCCACTTGTCGCGGTATTTTGATGAGAAGTCCCAAAATTTTCATAGCAATGGGATCATGTCCCTACCTACAAGATGGCAAAAGGTTATCGAACAAAATGGTACATACATACTTTAGTTAAATTTGAATAAACTATATTAAAAAATGTTTTGAATTATCTTAAAAAATGCGAAGAAACTTTTTCCCCAACCTAAATGCTTATCCAGCTCAACACAAGAAACTTCTACAATATGTTCAATCGATAACTCAACTATGTCTTTAAATTCCCTGGATTCAATTGAGTTTTTTATCAAAATTAAAGTGCTACCATGTTGCATAACTTTTCGATTGTAACAACTAACAACAAAATAATTCTTATAATTAATCATGATTTGGTTTTCTTTTAACCAATGTTCAGTTAAACAAACAATGTCATACTGGAATTTCTCCAGAACTTGTTCTAATTCCAATAACTTGGAATGCAACCCTTGAATATTTTGGTGTAATACTACCAAACTGTTGACTTTAATAAAAGTGCAAATGCCAAAAGATACCGGTTTATTAGTATGTTCAATATTGGTAACTTCTTCTGTCTTAGAATCTAGTTTAAATAATTGAGAGTGCAACCCATGATGCCTCCGCCAACACCAGTCAGCGAGGATGTACAGTTTGTATTTCCCCCCTGTGCCAGAGAATACTCAGAGTCCCTGGTGTTGGCAGATGTCATCAGGGGTTGGATGCTACTACACTCTACGTCATTCATAAAATTATTGGTTCACACTTATGTTACTCTCTAAACTACTAATAGCATTTGCTATATTACCTATAACATTGTTAATATTGTAGGCTATCAGCGTAGCCAGTAATTTCCTATATTTTTTGGGAAGATACATAGTTTCCCGTGTCAATTTAAATCCACTAATAAACTTATTCGTGTCAAAATACAATAATTTGTCACTATGACGACAAGTCAATGTATGAATTACATTTCGTTATTATGTTTTGTACTATTTATACTTACTTATGTTGTGACTTGAATCCCTTAATACCATTGAATATATAATACATTTTACCGGTGGTAGAGCTCCAGTGACGAGTCCTCATATAACCGCATAACCTAATGCTCAATGGTAGTATTCAGCGCTATTATGTTCCGATTACGTGGTAATGTACGACCCTGTGATTTCCAGCACAGAGGCATAACAACTTAGATCTCAGGAGTGGCAACACATCTATATTTAAAACTCTGGTTTGATGTATATGTTTATATGCTACAGTATTACTCACCATCTACGCGAACTGTATTCTTGTTTGCCACTTTATGATTTTAAAAAAATGCAACAGTAGGTATATATTCGTATAGAAGCTAATTTATATTCAACATATTTAGATTTTTTTTATGTAATGAAAGTGGAAAACAAGCATGCAGTGCACATTGATGTTAAGTGATGACTGCAGCCTATACCCACAGAAAGACCAAAGGTCAAAATGCAAATGCGTTACCACTTCTGAGTCTGATGTTATGCCTATGTGCCGGAAATTACAGGGCATTTCAGTAGGTATATAAATACGTTGTTTACGCCTAGGATAACACGGTTATCACTTATAACTAATTAAAACAGAGAATTGTGCTCCAAAATCATCAACACGGCGCTGTCACACTGCTTTTGATTAATTTTGATTTATTTGGTGTTACTCCCACCTGTTCTGGATGTAATTACGTTCAGTTGATAAGATATCTCGTTACAAGTGATTCGGGACTCGGGGGCGATAATTAAATTCTTTGTGCGTGTAATATTATGACTACAACGATCATGTTCAGCGCGCCGTCAACGTAGATAGATACAACATTTTGTAATGTTTATTCAAATAATCGTTTATTTGATACGTAGATGTATAAATGCCGTCTCTCGTAGCATGTATACACGGCGAAATTTTAGTGGTTGTTTTCCAAAAAATGTCTAAACAGAGATGAAATACACAACCAAGTATTGTCACAATGGCCCGTTTCATGAAGAGATATTGTGTTCGAGAACTAGCAATATAACCTGGAGTGCTGTGACGAACCGATTTGCCCCTTCCTATTACGGTGACAGACAACAATTTCCTACCGTTGGAAATTTATCCATACACCTTATGATGCTATTTTAGTTATATATTGTCATAATCCCTACTTCCCTACTAATATTATAAATGCGAAAGTAACTCTGTTTGTCTGTCTGTCTATCTGTTACCTTTTCACGTCCAAATGACTGAACCGATTTTAATGAAATTTGGTACAGAGATAGAGCTAACTTTGAGAAAGAACTAGGCTACTTAGTTATTTATAAAACGACATCCACGCGGGCAAAGCCGCGGGCAACAGCTAGTGTGTTACATTTTGAAGTGAGGATGTGACGACCCTACAACGCACAAGTGGAGGAGTATTGTTCCGCTAGTCCTACAAACGAATAATGGTAATCAAACAATTCCAATAGGGCGATAGTAAATACAGTACATTCCGTAGTTTTTAGGCTTGAATAATGTAAAGAAAAAAAAAAATATATTTTTTAATATATTTTGGAGTTGTTAAAAAATTTCGAGTATTACATTTGGTCGACTATTACTCGTTAACTTGTAGAGCCAACCGTTATATGTAATTACTATTGCCGTAACGTTTGAATTTCTAACAACAACCGTTTAGTTGGTACTGGGGGGGAGGACACTTGAGTCTAACAAACATTGGCACTTTAAAGCTTAATAAATCACGTAACAGTTAACTAAATCGAAAATATTTTTGAAAGACCTATCCAACGATATCTCACACTATAAAGAAAATGAAAAATAAAAAATAAAATTTTTCATGGTTTTATTCTACCACTTTGTCAACGTGATTAAGGTGTATACTTGTGCCAAATTTCAAGTCTTTAGTACCTATAGTTTTTGCGCTAAACCGCGGACGGACGGACAGACAGATGAAGGTGGCGAAACTATAAGGGTTCCTTGTTTACTATGGAACCCCTATAGTTGATGAGATTGAAAGTGCGGAATGGGCAGCAGTGTCCTGCGATAAAACTATAAAAAAACTCTTTTTTTTAAACTAATCCAATGTTTTCAAAATTCCTACGCAACATAAACTTGTAAAATAGTTTCATTTTAATGAGTGCATGCTCGCGAAAACCTAAGATCATTAATGTTACTGAGGTAGTAATAAAAATACGAGAATCCATTTACAAATCAATCTGCTATTCTTTTACTTAAAAATGTAATCAAAAACCCTTGTACAATATTCTCAATCTAATGATAAGCAACGTTTAACATACTCGTATTACAATGTTTCTCATCATTGTTGTACTCACTATAAAAGGTATGGAACATAGCTTAGTATACCTGCAATGTATATTTCTCCTCCTCACTCAGTACCTAACCTATTAGAAGTCTGTGGTATTTCAGGTCTGGTAATGTAGAAAATCTCTCAATTTCCCGGGGTTTATTCGATTTTTAGATTTAATTCATTACGTCTGTAACATATTATATGTTATTATTTCTAAACATATAACTATCCAAAACATCACAACTACAGAACAACAGCAATTGATCAATATCTCTGTCTACAATGAACAATAAACGTTTGAATAAATTGAACCTTTCGCCAGTGAGAACATATGCGTAGCTTGCCTTCTACAAAACAGCGCTAATTTAAACATTATCGATACGCTGAGCAAACTCGGCTGTTTCAATAGCGAAAAGCAAGAATAAATTGCAAGACAGGGTCTTTTCCGCGAAACAATTATTATTAGAACATTTTTAGATAGTGGGAAAGCGAGAATACAATTAACTTCACCTATTTCTTTTAAATTGATATTGTGACGAATGCGGATCGCAACCCTTTCCAGTTCATTCCATACACATTCACCTATGATATAGTAGACATCTTCAATCACATTACATTCTGTACAAAGAGGTAATCTTGTTTTGCCCATTAATGCCGCAAAACTATTCAGAGGAATGTGTCCAGACCGAATTCTGAAACTAGTTACGATCTGTTGCCTATTCATACCAGCGTGGTCGAACCAAGGATGTCGATGTATAGTCGGCTGTATTGTCCGATACCATATGCCCTTCGTTGCAGACCGTTCATCAAAGTACTCCTTCCATATCGCATGGCATTTCAACTTAAAATCGTTCAAGACGTCTTTATAACAAGGTTCGTATGAAAGAGGAATACCGTCGAAAAGAGCCTCTGGCTAAAGCATCCACTATTTCATTTTCTTCCACGCTGATATGAGAAGGCACCCATTGTAAAATAACATTTCTACCTTTACGTCTACATTCAATAATTGATTTTTTTATGCTATACGCCGCAGGAATGCCTCGAAAATCTCTATTACACCGATATAAATGATAGAGTGCACTCTTGCAGTCTGAAAATATAAGAATATTCTCGTAATGATGATTTAATGATTCAAGATAAGAAACTGCTTCATTTATAGCAATCATCTCTGAATGCATAGTCGACAATCTAGAATCCAAAGTGAATTTAAAGGAGGAGACACTCTGAGGGTCATTAAGAGCAGCTCCAACATTCTCGCGGATTTTCGAGCCATCTGTAAAAAGTTTGAAATATTCGGCATATTTATCATTGATAAATTTATTACAAATCGCTTTCAGCTCTACTTTATTGTATGATTTCTTTGATTCTAACATGTTATCAATATCAAGTTTTACCACACAGGACAAGTTCACACTACTAATCCAGATATCGAGCGAAAATATTCCCAACTTCTGGTTTGAATGTAAAGCGCTACAACTCAGCAAATTAAATATTGAGACTAAGAGCGGTTTAAAAGAAACACTTGGGCGATATAAGTACACCACGGTCCGAATCGTTCGCATTACGGAACGTCTCAAGACCCGGGAAATCGTTGGTGTTTGTATGACATGTAACTATACTACTATACTCCTATACTTGAACGCACGGATTCACCTCTGCCTACCCCTTCACGGAATAAAGTTACGTATTAAAAATGGCCATATAGGCTACAAGTGCTAAAAGAAGCCTTTCATCAAGAGCGTTAAAATTTATTCATATTCGTTACGTTGAATCGGTTAGGTATACAACTGTTTTTATAATAAGACGGCATTTGAAAAAACAGCGATGAAAAAACGAATATCCAAACACAAGTGGAGCACTATCGAAAGAAGAAACTATATAGAATATTTTTCTGTTACAGTAATAAAACCGTACGGTTATCGGAGAGAAATAATATTTCTGTAAAAGAAAAAAAAAACAATTCTAATAACTCAAATTGTTGTTGAATTCAGAACGTTACGCTCGGATGGTTTTCGTCAGATCAACTACAGAGCTGATATATTGAAGGACGATGTAATTGAATAACATTTGTCGGGTAACGGGTCTACACACAATACAATTTATTGGATGGGAAGATAAATCGGGCCGTGCGTATACACGAAATGATATGATTACTTCGCTGGCAGTATCTCTAACAGCTTGATGGGTGTACACCATTAGACGTTCCCGCTTTGTTCATCTTTGATAAACTCATTTGTACAACTACTCATGTCTTTTTCTGTATCATTTAGTAAATTGTAAAAAAATAAATAATTTGGCACGTTGATGGTTGTAGAAACCTAGGAAGACCGAGACTAATTTAGCTTGACCAAATAGGTCAAGAATTGTGGTGGGGAATCAAGAATGTAGGAAGTCACGTTCCAATGCGCCCCGATCCTAGCACGACCCGCGTGTCATTGTTCCGGTTACCACCAAATGATGACTGGACCGAAAGTTGCAACGCCCTTATTCGCATATAGGTACCTTATGTATCTTCCTCCAACGCCCTAAGCCAAGCATCTGACCCAAGCGGGTCTTGTTTATGCAGTTGTGTAGTTAATTCAGGCTGAGAATTACAGTAAAAGAGATGCTTATACGTTCACGCTCTTTGTCTTCTACGTAAGGCGCGTGAAGATACGCAAATACATATATTACTTTTCAGATCTTAACAAATCTATATATATATAAATCAATTTCTGTTCGTTAGTCTCGCTGAAACTCGGGAACGGCTGGACCGATTTGGCTAATTTTGGTTTTGAATGATTTTTGGAAGTCCAGGGAAGGTTTAAAAGGTAAGAAAATATGAAGAAATTGGATTGGAAGGGAAATTGTAAAAATCATGATTTCATTTTTCCATACAAATAGTCCGTATCTATCACACCTTGACACATTATTTAATTCTGAGGCAACACGAAATTTGCTGGGTCAACTAGTCATCAATAAAAAACAAAGCGCATGAATAAAAATTGAGTAGATGTGTAAATAATAGAAGAATATTAAGAATAACACAAGCCTTGCCCGAGACCAGGCTTCTTCCATATAATTAAACGTGTCGCTTCATCGATCCGAAGACCACAGGAGGCTGCACTCCATAGTGATATCAGCTTATGTCCCCGAGTCTCAACATCCTTATCATTAGGTATTCCCTAGATAGGAATCGGTCACATGTTCAAGCGTTGTGTTCAACTGTAAAGTTTCTCACGTTCTACGTGGTATCGGGGCACAATACAATTTACCGAATAGCAAATTGAGACGTGTGTATCGTACTCGAAATGATGTGATTACTCTGCTAACTATCAAACAGTTCAATGTGTGCGGGCTATTAGACATGGTTCTGGTTTCACATTTAGTGGACCTGTTCGACTGTTTATCTTTAAGATTAATAATGTACTTTTATTGTTTATATAATATGTTTGAATTACAAATTAATTACGAAAATAACAAGTTAAATAATAGGTAAAATCAAACTTGTGCACTCATTAAGTAGTTTTTTTGACAATTCAAAACATGTAATATGATAACATAAACGCTGTTAGGCTGTGGCTGTGTGTACTTTTTTATCCACAGTCATCAGTCAAGCCTAGACTTTTGAATTGTCCAAAAAACGACTCTATGAGTGCACATTTTTTCTACCAATTCCTGGTACTAATTGTGATAACACTGAGTTTGTTTACTTATGTTCATGATTATTATAATATTAGTTCATAAATAAATTTGTTACGTGTTTAAACCTTGTATTCCAACCTGTGGTTGCGCACGTAGCTCGTGTCGATGCGTCATCTACGTGGTATTGAGGGTCTGCACAATAAAATTTATCGAATGGGAAATTGAGACGTGTGTATCGTATTCGAAATAATGTGATTACTCCGTTAACAAACAATTCGATAAATGCGCGCCATTAAACATACTTCTGATTTCACATTTGATGAATCTATTCAAAAGTCCTTTATCTCGGGTTCTATTGGGATTTTTACATTTTCTGAACATTTCCCAGTATGTATGTATGTATTTGAAACAATCTTTTGTTTATTTTTTTCTAAATAAACGGTAACGGTGTTAATCTAGGATATTTATAATAATTCATTTCAGTACCTGTAAAATCATAAATACTTGTAATAGAAAGTTGACTTTCCGGTTAATATTTTATTGCTGTGAACTACAAGCGTTTCCAAAATAAGCCCAGTCTACAGTACCTGTAGAAAATATGGCGTCACAAGGTTGATCTTTCGTACATCGTCTCCTTTTAACAGTCTTTCTTGGATTCGAAACAATAACCGTAAATTATTTCTTTATATTTTTCTCGTTAGTAATTAAGTTTTGGTAGGATGAATTAATTAATATTTTATTAGTTATAGGCTGGTGGGTATGAAGTTAAAAAAAAAAAAAAAAAACATATTTTATTGTACATTTTAGTAATTTAAGTGTTGCGTTTTCTATATAAGTATATCTTTATATTGCTATATATTTTTATTTAAAATATTTAATTACATTTAATATTATATTTTACGTATTTATTATTTTATATTATAATAATACCTATTGATCGATGTCGGAAAACAGTGACAGCCCAAATGACAATTTTTGTTCCTTGTCTTCCTCTGCGGGTACAACTAGTGGTAGTTTTGTAAGTCTCCCTTCTATTAATGAATTCCTTCACTCAAATTTCTCAGACTCACTGAAAAACTTTAACGCCATTCACATCAACGCACAAAGTATTCCTGCCCATTTCACTGATATGTCAACATCTTTTGATAATAAAAATGTCCATGCAGTTCTGGTTTCCGAGTCGTGGTTGAAGCCTAGTCTCCCTTCTGCGTACTACCAGGTTTTCATTTGATTCGAAATGATCGCACCGGTCGTGGAGGTGGTGGGGTCGCAATATACTTACGGTCGCATATTCCTTTTTCAATTTTCCACATGTCACCACAACCCAATGATGGAGCTGAACACCTTTTTATAGAAGTTTTATTCGCGAACACCAAACTCCTTCTTGGTGTGTTTTACAGCCCCTCCCTTACAATTGATTATTTTTCTTGCCTTGAAAAAATCTTTGAAGACCTGGTACCTCAGTACAACCATTCTATTGTTATGGGTGACTTTAACACCTGTCTCTTAAAAAATGACACACGGTCAAATCGACTCAAATCTTTAGTAAATTCTGCTAATTTGCATATTCTCCCTTCCTCGGCCACTCATTTCTTTCCCAACTCAGCTCCTTCCCTTCTTGATTTAATCTTCGTTTCTTCGCTTGAATATGTTGAAAAACATGGTCAGTGTTCAGCAGATGCTTTCTCTTATCACGATTTAATATATGTGTCATATAAGATTCGTCCCCCTAAGGCTAAACCTAAAATTCTGATGCAGCGTAATTTTGGTGGCATGGATATGGATCGCTTGCGAGAAGATGCGTTTAAAATTGATTGGTCGGTTATTGATCTAGCGTGTAATATCGATGATAAAGTCAACTTGTTCAATTCTTTACTCACTCATCTGTTCGATATACACGCACCTATGCGGCCTGTTCGCATCAAACATCTGCCTGCACCCTGGCTAACTGAGGATATAAAGGCTTTAATTACTAAAAAAAACCATGCGAAATGTAGGTTTAAACGTAACCCGAGTGACGCCAATCGAGAAAAATATATATCCGTACGTAATCGCTGCAATAAGGTGTGTAGGGATGCACAGCGACGCCACGTCTATAATTCTGTTTCTGACGAAGACCCTGCTAAGGTTTGGAGGTTTTTGAAGTCATTAGGAGTTGGCAAAAGTCGAAATAGTTCCGAAGCTGTTAAGCTTTGGAACTCCTTACCTTTACACATCCGTCAAGCTCAAACCCTGACGTCTTTTAAAAAGCGTCTAAAGGACCATTACCTAACTTTGTAACCT
The DNA here is from genome assembly GCA_036365455.1 of Macrosoma leucophasiata. Classification (NCBI taxonomy): domain Eukaryota; kingdom Metazoa; phylum Arthropoda; class Insecta; order Lepidoptera; family Hedylidae; genus Macrosoma; species Macrosoma leucophasiata. Next base: position 6,979,145 of record JAWQUS010000002.1, on the reverse strand, counting down.
TAAATTGACATGCTATCTAATATAATACGACTTCTTTTTTCCCTCAATCGATTTAGGTACATGAGTATGTATATATTAATATATATATATATTTAAATTTATATATTTTATCTTCTTATGTATGTGTATGTATTGTATTTTTGTGTAAGTACATATATTTTAAATTATTACATATGTGTAAGTTTATAATGTTACAACTATCTATTATTAAAACTTTGTGTATTATTAGAAGCTATAAAGTATACCATAGTTTTGTAAGTATTGTTATATTAATTTATATTTTAACGTTGTGTTGTACACCCCTTTTTCTGTAATTTATCTCTTTCAATCTAGGTTGTCTGGCAGAGATCGCTTTAAGCGATAAGACCGCCTATTGTGCTTTTTACTTAAGTGCTATTGTTTCTGTATTTTCTTTTTGTAATGTGTACAATGAAGAGTAAAATAAATAAATAAATAAATAAATAACCGTATGATCACTGTGTAAATGTGTTCTAGCAAACAATCTTCTGTGTTTCAACTTGATTCTACTAGGTTTGCTCGTTGCTTTTTGTGGAGTAACATTAAATGATGTTCGCTTGACTTTGATTGGCGACGTATTCCTTGATGCTGTATTTAGATGTACTTCTTCATTCATTTTAAGTACCAGTACCTCGCAGTTTGGTAATGTGCCCGGAGATGTCGACAGGCTCGCCACCTGTTAAATGGGCCAAAACGTAACCGGCGAATCCGATAATCGTGGGTGTTTGCATGTATGCTTGACGGCGTGCATTTGCCTCTGCCTACCTCTTCGGGGATTACAGGCGTGAAGTTAGGTTTTTTTTTAATTTTTATTGATGTCTGAAATGCTGCCAGTTTTTATATTACACTAAAGTTTTTTTTTACTCCATCAATTTTATTCTTAAATCTAGTAAAATGTTAATATTGTGCGAGTTACTCAAAATAGTAAGCAGGGATGTTAGGGAGCTCCGTAACCGTAACCAAAACTATCGGATATCCGATATAAAGAGTTATCCGTAAACGTAACCGAAACTGAAATGATAGTTGTAGATATAATATCGGCGTCACGAAAATCGCGCGCGACCTTTTGTATTATTTGTTAACTACTGTTGTCGTCTTATCATACTCGAAACTAACTAACTTGTGTGAAAAAGAAAAGAAAAGAAACATTTATTTTTAATTTCATGTTACTTTTGAAATTTCTTAAAAATCTAATAAACCGAAAATATCCGAAACTAACGGATAATCCGAAGTAATTTCGTATCCGTATCCAGTATAATAATAATTCCTATATCCGTATCCGATCCGTATCCGAAATTTCTTATCCATAACATCCCTAATATTAAGTACCTTCTACTATGTTATTGATACAACTCGAGGTCGGGCATGTACGATTGAGATGGTTGCGGATAAGTTACAAGATAGTTGTACCGACTCCGAGCCTGTTGTGTCGCGAGCAACCGCCCGCGGCAGAACTAAACTTGATACAAACACGAAATAAGAGTCTACTATCGAAGCGTACGCCCAAAACCTCAGCTTCAATCGAAACTTTGCAAATCAATTACGTATTGTGAATATGTACACCATTGCCATTCTCTAAGCACAAGGCAGCCTAAGGCGATTCGATAGGAAGAAATCAGTTACGGTCTGATCTTCTTACTGAAAACAAATTGTATAGTTTATATGGCAACAAAAATTTCCTATAAAGATTTTTTTTTATGGGAAAGATAAGTACGGAGTCCATATACGTATAGTCCACCGCATTACCTCTATTTGCCGCCAAATAGTAGTGTTCAGCACTATCGTGTTCCGGTTAGACGGTAACGTATGGCTCCGTAATAACTATCACAGAGACAAGAACTTAGGACTCAGGGGTGGCAACACATCTGCATTTTGATCTCTGGTTTTTGTGTAGACATCTATAGGCTGCAGTCACCGCTTAGCATCAATGTGAGCTGTATGTTTGTTTGCCACCTTCCTTACTTAAACAAACACAGATGCATTTCAATGTACTTGCCGTCAATTTTTTTTGAATAGCCAAAGAATCTTATCAAATCGTCAACACGTTTCTCAATTCCGTGCTCTATGTAGCAAATACATTATGAAAATGTCTTATTGCATAGTCACAATATTGTTTTATCATTTAAAAAAGAAACAAATAAATACTAAAATGAAATAATTAAGCTTTTGAATATGGTAAATTCCCAAATTCTCCTTCCCCAATGCCCTGTTCTGTGGTAAGATAGTCCGGTAAAATACATCATTATAATGGCAACCCATTATACGTCCCACTGCTGGGCACGAGTCTCTCCCCTTTTTCGGGAGGGGCCTGGAGCTTACTCCACCACGCTGCACCAATGCGGGTTGGTGGAGATACGGGGTTAGTGGCCAACTCGCTGTAGGATATTTTCAAACCGCCCATAAAGCCTCCCACAAGGTTTAACGACTGCTATCTATCGATAGCAACCGGGACTGACGGCTTAACATGCCCTCCGAAGCACGGAAACGCGCATTTTTATTTGCCACTGGCGGTCACCCATCACACACCCTACCGCGTCCGTATTGCTTAACCGAGTAGATCGCTTACGATCTACACCAGTCGCGGGGCCATGCGCACTTCACCATATTCATTTGTAATTTTTACCATCGGTCTACGAGTTAATAAATGTAGGTGATATTATTGTAGAATTAATAGAGATAACTTTATGTGTGATGTTAACAAGTTCTTCTTCATGATTCAAGTTTATGATTTCTAAAAAACGATACTTTGGTTTTTGATGAATGAATAGACCCCCCTAAAATAGGGACGCGTATCATGTAAATCACGAGTCTTTGGAAAACATGTCATTAATTTACATGTTACTTTATCTAAAACGAATGGGAGTGCTCCATTCCTTTCGATTTAAATTCAGCTGGTTGAGATTAATCCACGATTAAACGTTAGCCCCAAAGCAATAAAACGACTACTCTTCCAAGGAAAAAGATAGTAAGTATATAAAATACGCTCATAGGTATGGACCACACTAGAAGTAAACCTGTATCATCATCACTGGTCTTCGCGCGCACCATTCGCGCGACGCGGATGCAGCACCGGGGCATCCCCCTTTGCTGCAGCTTCTTCTGCCCTGCGGCTGCAGGGCGGCGTTTGGCACCCCCTTGAGGGCTGTGATGGAGAAGGTGGGCACCGTGGTCTCGTGTCACCATGGTTTTGGCATCCAAGTCCGGCTGTGCTCTCAACCTCTTCTCTATTGTCGGTGGTTGCAGCGGGCTTCTTCGGCACTCAGCTGCAACAACAAAGGGTGGCGGGCGTCCCCACCAAGATGACGACGCCCACAGTTATACGGCGCAACCACTGCTCTGGCTCTAGCTGGGCTTATGGCCGCGCCCCAGGGGAGAACCTCCTTCACCCGGGTCTCGAACACAGGTTGGGTGATATCAGTCCTACCTATCAGCAGGTCAGATCGAGTCAAACTCACTAGCGCTGCGGGTCGCGTAACGCGGGGTCGGACCTAACTACCTAGTCGTCGTCCCGGGGTGCTCCGATTATTGCCGGAGCAGTGAGGATTTCGCGTGGGAGAGGTCTCCCATCAGGAAACCTACTGTGCAGTGGGACAAATCCATGGAGGTGCTCGTGTGGCCCATTCTCGGCGCGGTCATACATGTCGCGTGCAAGACTTGCCACGAACTCCTTCACGGATTCCACACGCAGGCCCCGTGCTATGACGTCATTTCGAACGTACCTCCCCGCGTTGGCAATTAATCGGAGACACACGTTCTGTTGAGTCTGAAGCCGTTTATGCTGCGTCGCAGAGCACAGCGCATACCACGCTAGCGCTGCATACGTCAGCCTCGACCTGATGTACGTTGTGTACAGACGTAGTTTAGTGCGCAGCGGCAGTTTCGAGCTCAACACCGGGTGCAGCATCGACCGCGCTTCCGCCGCCTGGCACACCACGTGGTTCACAGTGCGTTGCGCATGACACCCGTCATGCGCAACGCACGATCGATGGTGCACCCGAGGTATCTGGCCTGTGTCTGCCACTGCACCTCCTCGCCACGAAGCCTGAGTGGTGGCAGCCTGCAGCGGGTTACTCGCGTAGGGAGAGCGGCCGTCTTACCCACGTTGACGGCCACCCGCCACCTGTCAAACCACTCTGGCAGTACATCCAACAGACGTTGCATACGTTCGTGGGCTATATGCAACCGGGGCGACGACGTTAGGACTTGGACGGGGAGATGAAATCCTCCCCCCGGAGCGGCTGGGGCGTGACCGACAATAGTTCCCTCACTCGGCGCTCGCAATCATCGTGATGCGTGACGATCGCGGGGTCCTGCGAAGGGGGATGGGGGGTAAATACACCCTCCAAGTAATTGGCCAATATCTCAGCCCGGTCCTTAGCCCCGTAGCACCGTTTCCCGGAACTGTCGAGGAGCGGATATACGGGGCTCGCCTCCTTGGTCGGTGCACGGGTGAGTGCATAAAGATTGGTGTCGCTGACGGCTGCTCGGTTTATAACCTTATCCCAGCCGTTACCTTATCGCACTCCCTTAGTGCGAGTCGACACAAAGGGCAGTGTGTCCACCTCCTCATGCACCAGGTCCCGCCTGACGAGCGCCGCTGTCCCCCTGTATGCAGGGCCTCGCGGTGACACCTCGTCATGGCGGTACACGAAGTAGTTGTTCACCCGAAGCTCCTGTTCGGGGCGTAGTTTCGTCTCGCCCAGTAGGATAATGTGTATATCCTGCGACTGAACGAGTTCCCGAAGATTCCGTACGTCCTCGACGTGAGGCTGCACGGTGCCTGTCGGCCGCTTTCCTCGTGCAAATTAAATTTGCACTACGAAAACGGCCCCAGCTACTCGTACAGCACTGCACTAACGTTCAAATCGTTTACACTCGGAGTACTCTAACCGCGGAACACACATCCAAGCCCTCGATGGGCTTTTCACGCCTACGCAGGGTAGGCGATACCGACGCACCGAGTTCGGGGCGTTCGACGCAGCAGAATGATAATGCTAGGATGAGCGAGATAGAACTAACGTGGGAAGCACACTTCACTACGCATAGTTCCCTTTCACTTTCCGAAGACGTGAACGAAGCGGTGTGCGCACATGTGTCCGCGAGCAACACCGGCGGGCAACACCGGCGGGCAACTCAAACCTGTATCATGGTGTGGTCCCGTTGTACACACACATCACCGGGCACCAAGACAAATATCTGTAGACAATACAAATATTTGTCCTGGTGCGAGGATCGATCCCGCGAACCTCGAATCAAGTGTCACACTGTCACACTCCGCTGGACCAACCGAGTCATCGATAATATATAATTACTGACATTGAAATCACATATTCATGATTTGCCAGGTATGTTTTGACCCCAAATAATAAACATAGATCTAGCCTATTTATTACCTTAGTAGGTATAGGCTGTGTATCAAGACTATCAAGCATATTTCTAAACAAAATACCCAAATCTCAAAAGAGAAAAAAGGCGGTGATTTTCTGAAAATTGTTTCTACAATTACTAAGCACATTTAGGTAACAGAAATATTAAAAAAAAAGTGAATCAATTAAACACAACAGGGAATAAAGATTTAACATTGGCAAAATGTGGAACATACGGAAATAAATAGCTTAGAAAATAATAGAAGCATTTTTCTTATTTTTCCAAAAGCTATCCATTTCGAAACATCCATTAAGACGAACAAAACTATGCTGATTTATCTACATTGTACCAAAGTACGTCGTACTCCAGGTAACTAACTACATCAGGTATATCACTGCATTTTAAAGTTTTCGCCTTCTTCTCGGGCAGTTTAAATTGTAGTGAGAGAGTGCGGCTATTAATCCATCATTGTGTCGGGGCGGCAAGCGCCGTGCAGCCTTCCGACTCGCCTTTTTACAAATTTTACACCTATATACGTGCACTATTTTATTGATTGTGAAGTTGTGTTTTATATAGCGTGAAGTAGCTATCTTTATTTGAATTCAGAATAAAATACGGGGTTCTATAAATCTATGGATGGGACTATATATTGTGCATATATTTACAAATATATATTTTTTTTATAATATGAAGTGGCTGATAGGCATACAATTTACATTGATGGTAAGTAATAGCGTAGCCTTAAAACATCTAAATAATATCCAAAGATTTCCATATAGATGCGTTGCCACTCCTGAGGCTTAAGGCGTTATGACCTGACCAGAACACGATAGTGCTGGACACTACCATTTAGCGGCAAGTAGATTAGGTAATGCAGCGGTGCCTACGCCCGCGAGGTCTGTGACTTGAGGTCTACTACCAGTAAAATAATACATATACAAAATTAAGTATAACCAAGGTGTAGCTAATATTTTCATGTGTATAAATAAGTATAGTAAACATTGCAGAAAACCCAATTTTTCGAATATTTTTTTAATCCCATCCTAATGAAGGAATCATCCTAAGGTCACGTCAGATACCTAATACAAAAAAATATATCTCACGAATTTTTGTCTGTTCCATATTATTCTTTCACAAAAATATTCTAAACCACTCCCAAACCAAAATTAAAGACATCAAATCTCTGTAATTTCTGGCACAGAGGCATAACACCTAATGCCTCAGGAGTGGCAGCGCATCTGCATTTTGACCTCTGGTCATTGTGTGGGTGTCTATAGGCTGCAGTCATCACTTAACATCAATGTGAACTGCATGCTTGTTTGCCACGTTTATTACATAAAAAAAAAAAAATCAATTCCAATGCCCAAAACAAAACTACGAACAATAAAGAAAATAATTATACTTGTTGTGTACTGTGAAAAATAGATTAGCCTGGATAACTGAATGTTTAATAAAATAAATATTTATTTAGATTCCAATAATTTAAAAAAGTACCTAAATAACATACCTGAAACAATTATCACATTTTTTTTTATTTTCAGGTAAGCACAAAGCGAAGGACACTCAACCAACGAATTCACGGTAATTGTATTTAGATAAGATAATTACTTAAAAAAAGAAAGTCCCATGTTTTCATCGAAACGACGATACAACTGTTTCCATCCTGACTTTAACCGTGTGAAACCTCGATACAAAAGAAAAAGGTGATATGTATAAAAGAAAATAAATGTGCAAGTGGAAATAAAAGAGGCCAGACGTCAGATACAGTGAACAAGTTCGCGGTAGCTGTTAGTCACTAACTAAAAACATTTTCTACACGACACAATTCCATTTGTAAATGATCACTAGTTTAAAGTGTTTATCGAAATCGTGAATTGTACTGTGGTATTGATAACGCTGCTTTAATAGCAAAAGTTAAGTTAGTTTATAGTTTCGCCATGTCCATCTGTCTGACTGTTTGTCTGTCTATCTGTCTATCCGTCCTCGGCTAAGGGCAAAAACTATAGGTACTAGAGACTTGAAATTAGGCACAAGTATACACCTTAGTCACGCCGACAAAGTGGTAGAATATAAACATGAAAAAAAAAATGATCAAATCGTGGATCATTTTTTTATTTTTCGTATATTATATACCTAGTGTGGGACATCGTTGGATAGGTATTTCATAAATGTTAGGTGCCAATATAATTTTTCGATTTAGTTAACTGTTCATGACTTATTAAGCTTTAAAGTGCCAATTTTATGTGTAGAATGCATTGCCACTGGTAAAGTCAAATCTATTATACCTTTGCGCCGGCAATTATTTCTTATCAAAAATACTACCGAAAAAGCAAATTGTAAAACTACATTTTCTAGATCTAATAGATGATTATGACCTTATATCCATTACTTGAATGATTTTATTAAACTTCAAGACAAAAATGCGCCACCGCTTAATATGCAAAATTAATAATTATAGTTGCTGGTTCAAGTCCTGTTATAAAATCGATTCATGGATTCCATTTTTCTTTGATTTTTTTTTACACTCTCGCATTTAAAACAATATAATAATTAGTAGATAATATACAGCGTTTGTCGGGCAGTATATTCACAATAGGCAGAGCATGATCTCAAAGTAAAATAAATTAAATACTCGAATGATTTTCCTTCCTAAACCATTCCACTTCACTTAACTGAAACGTTTATTCCGACCGATTTAGAGTATTACCCGCCATAATAACATTATTTTCGCAATGCAAAGCAGCGTCTTTTAACTCCAATATTTGATATTGTAGCAGCATTAACTCGGATTTATTTGGTTAAGCGATGACGGCCGCTTTCCACACAAAGGGGTCAAAAGAAGCGCGCCGGTGAGAAATGTTACCATAAAACATCGCGACCTACTTATGTCTCCGACAGAATTCGTTCTCGTGAAATAATTTCCAATAGTATACCCGCCGTTCGATACGACAGCCTTCCGTGTGAATGCTGAGGAAATTTGTCGTCTTTGTCGTGGCTTGCAACCGGCTTTCGAACTGTCTTTCAACGACTTTCAGAAGCGACCGACATGCTTTTAGAGTTTTTTTTGTCACGAGATTGGAGTTGTCTTGCTCTTAGTTATTGTTAGATATATTACCGGATGTGCAAATTTCATTTGTAGTTTTGTTTATGCGTAACTGTATAATAAGACCAAAAAAAAAATGTTTGATCCGGATTTATTTGGTTGTAGTTTTCGCAATTCACGAGCGAGGCGGAATCTTGATTGTGGTAAAAACATAATATTTACACAAGGGTAAATCCGTATGTGCGGAAACGGGCACGCGACTGGCCGCTCAGTATGTCATGTTTAACTACAACCAAACGCGCACTCATGAATTGCAAGAACTCTTACGCCTTAGCAAAGGCAAACCTTCAATTTTCGTGTAGATATTTGTACATTTTTCACTTACCATCTATTTCTATATGATCAGTATACTTCTTGGCCACCATTATCACATTTAAAATAACATCCAGCACATTGTATATTGTGTTTGACTGTAGTATTAATTTAACTGCGATAAATGTGAATCGCATGCTCAATAGTTACTTGTATTATTTAAATAACATAACTTTAATATTTTTTGCTATAATTTAATACACTTTTAGATATTTGCGAGGCATAATAAAGCAAACATGATAATTCAATTTAACTTGAACGTACGGTGTTGTATTGTTCGTTATTCGTAGAAGATTGTTAATTACCTAAGCGCAGTGCTATTTATATTTTACAACTGTTGGAAAAGATTTGCGATTTTCTTATAGTACCTACCTACTATGGCATGATATTTTCAGTGCTTAATTGCTTGAAAGACCTTATAATATCATCGAAGCTTTATTTGAAAAAATGTGTATCAACCATTGACCTATGATATACTAAAGTACTACTGATATACTAAAGTACTATACAGGATACCGCACTTACTAACATGGTTCCAGTTTTCTGCATTCAATTTACCACGGTTTTCCAAAGTAAAATAACAGGTGACGTGGAAATGTGTCATTAATATCTGTCAAATACATTTAAAAACGGAACCGGCTGTATGTTCACGGTGTCTTCTCTTTGTATAAACCTCATTGATAACATAAACTGCCTCAGTAGCCTAGTGGTAGCTTTAACTTACTACTACGCTGAGGTCCTGGGTTCGATTCCCGGGTACGGGGTTATCAGAGATAATGGTGTAAAGACCTTTATCTCTGGTTCTATTGGTATTTTTCAATTTTCTGGAAATTTCCCAGTACCTCGAAGTTTGGTAACATGCTCGGAGATGTCAACAGGCTCGACACCTGTTACATGTGTTACATGGGCCAATAACGTAACCGGCGAATCGTGGGTGTTTGCATGTATGCTTGAATGCATGCATTTACCTCTGCCTACCCCTTCGGGGATTACAGGCGTGAAGTAACGTCATTGATAACAAATACTTTTTGTATACTACACACACTCCAATACCTTACTAATACTTATTAACTTATGACACGTGTCGTTAGCAGATTTTAGTAGAATTTTGTCTTATTGCATTCATGTTCAGGAGTCAGGACATTATTCGGCATCTATAGGTACGTTTTTCGCCTTAGAATCTATAGCAAAAGAAAACTGTAGATATATAGGTAGAATCATTTAACTCGAGCAGACACTTGACAGACAGTGGCAATGATTTGTATATTAATACGTAATTGTTTGTATTCTTAATTTTTTGCACGAACTAGGGACCCATTACATTACAAGTTAATTTACCGTATATAAGTTGTACAAATACGACATATTCAGAATAAAACTTACTCAACAAGTTCCATCTTCATCCCACGCTAAAGTTTGAGTGCAAGTTTCGCAAAGTCTATTTACGTCGACATCAGAACCCTGCTTACGGAAAATAATTCCCGATAGGTACATCGATATTCCATCATCCAACCTTAATATAAGGAGGCTTGTCACCGAGGCCGAAGGGTCCCTTTCAATCCCACGGGCCCGTCTTAAAACCAGAGTCTATTCATTTACGTACCTATCTTTGAAAGCTGTGGTAATTGGAACGAACATTGAAGGGGCTCATTCGACTGGAACTGATAGTAGAATGTATTGTGACATATTCAATTTGTGAGTTGCCATAATATGTCGTTTTTAAACGATACCTTATTTACCGTAACAATGACACGGAATGTTTGCGTATCGCTGACGCGGAATTTCGTTTATGTTATCGTGTAAAAGAAGCAATGGTTCTAATGTAACATATTTGCTTTTGGATGTTTTTGTAAGGATTCTTGCTTTCGTTCGCAGTGTGTACCTATTTAAGATGGCTGATTCATATTCTTACTGGTGGTAGAGCTCCAGTGACGGAGCGTGCGGGCGTAGGCACCACCGCATTACCTAATATAGTTGCTGCGTAATGGTAGTGTTTGTAGGTAGTAATGTACGGCCCTGTAATTTCCGGCACAGTGGCATAACACTTTAGGCCTCAGGAGTAGTAATGCATCTGCATTTTGACCTTGATCTTTGTGTGGGTGTCTATAGGTTGTAGGAAGACTTCATCACTTAACTTACTTATTTACAAACAAAATTACAAAAGAATTGGTTTATTATATCGCTTCGAGAATTTAATCAACGCAGACAAAATATCTGTCAAAAATCAGTCCTAGTACTAAATTAACTGGATTTGACAACGTTTAGATTTTTTTTTAAGTAATGGAAGTTACAATCAAGCATGCAGTTCACATTGATGTTAAGTGATGACTGCAGCCTATAGACACTTACACAAAGACCAAGGTCAAAATGCAGATGCGTGGCCACTCCTGACGCCTAAGGTGTTATGCCTCTGTGCCGGAAATTACAGGGCCATACATTACTACCCGGTAATGCGGTGGTGCCTACGCCCGAGCTCCGTCACTGGAGCTCTACCACCAGTAAAAACTCATTATATATCATATAAATAATAGTAGTTACATAAAATTTCATTATATATAATTACTATTGGCGTACTATTGACGGACGGACGGACGGACGGACGGACGGACGTACGGACAGAGAGACAGACATACAGACGGACATGGGGAAACTATAAGGGTTCCTTATTTACTACGGTACCCTAAAAAAAGCACTATTAATATTATGTAGCAATAGCAATAACATATATACATGGAGTTTTGGCGGGAACCTTGAAAGAGGCGTATGGTGCTCTTATTTTATTTAATTTTCTTGGTGTATTTTTAAGTTATATTGAATAAAGTTGGTGGCATTTTGTTTGATATAAGTTTATTATAGTGCCCGTGTATAGTGAAATAGAATAACAGTGCGAAAACACGACCTTTCAGGTTGCCTCCAAAATTTCATTGTAAATGTTTTGGTAAAGTAGCCATCGCTTTACTCGAATAACTTGAGTGTAACTAACTTGACTGACATATCGTACTTGATAGCTGGTATACTTAATGCTTACATATTATACTTGATGACTAGTTTAATATAGTCATCAAGTATAATATGTAAGTGTTGGGTGTATAAGTTGTCAGGTGTGGTATGTCAGTCAAGTGAGTTACACTTTTACGCTGTTTAAATGAATACGAAATATCGTTTTACTTGACACTGGCAATATGCGTAATAGCGATGCCATAAAAACAAAAAAAAAAAAACGTATATACATGACTATCTATATATTCTACGTTTACTTCTATATATTCACCTGGAACGGGTCATTATTTACAAGCGTCTATTCGAAAGCTACCCTTTCATCTGTTAAATGTAGTGGAACAAGCACATTGGCCCAGTAAACTTGCAGCCGGACTCCGGTACAGACGTCACTACAATACTTTATACGAGCACCACTCCACTGCGTTCGCATTTTTATAGAGGAGAATTTTTATTGTTCTATTTTCTGAATTCCTATGTTTCTAATGGGACTGGGTTGTATTTAGTAATAAGAATATAAATGTGAAAGTAAACTGTGTTTGTTACTTTATTGCATCTATAGGTACATACCTGCTTAAAAGGCTATTACACGACACGGTATTCAGGGTCCGGCAGAAAGGGTGGGCGTGGCCTCGCGGCGGGTTGCCGCTTATTACACTATCCGGTCGCAGTACAAACGCACGGGCCGCTCCGGTCGCTCTAATTAGGACCCTAACTCCCTAAATGTTATTACACTACCTTGACCCTTGCTATCGTACCCTGAATACCGTGCCGTGTAATAAGTCCTTTACTTGTGAATATTATTAGTGAATATTAATGTAATAAGGTCATTACTTTATCTTTGTCTATGTTATATTTTATAATGAATAACTTAAAATTAATTTGAATAACTTTGATCTTGACGAATAAGTTTTTCTTTTTCTTCATTTATCATCATTGAAGGAATTGAAACATTTTGTGATTTTAACTAAGTACTTTAAATTCTAATTTTTAATTTAATTTTTGCTTTTACTATATGTAATGGTTATTCACTCTAGGTATTTAATGATTTATTGACGTTTTGAAAGTATCTGTAAAGATCTATTCGAAATAAAAATATTTTCTATTTCTATAGGAGACGGTAGCTTAAGGTAACATTCCCCGCGGGATAAACAAAAACCACAGACCATATCCACTTAATATTTGCCTAACGTATTTGGCGAAGTTATTCTAGCACCGCACGGTACAGTAGGTGTAAATAACTGGCAGACCTTGTATGTAAACCTGCAAATTAGTTCGGCGCATCTCACTCTGTTTGCTTTACTACTTTGCCCATACCTAAATCGTACAAAGACATATATAATATCCTCGGTTACGATCGCGAAATTAAATTTACCAATACAATTGATATTTTGATGACAACAATAATAATAGTAGTAGTAACTTTTTTACTGCTGGTAGAACTCCGGTGACGGAGCTGACGGGCGTAGTCACCACCGCATTACCTAATATAGTTGCCGCTAAATGGTAGTGTTCAGCACTATCGTGTTCAGTATTATCCTGTAATTTCTGGCATAATATTTGTTCCGACACAGGAATCGAACCCGTGAGCCGTCATTTCGAACGGTCGTCACACACCCCTGGACCAACTGGCGCGTCTAATATGCAAATTTGCTTTAGTTTGATGCATCTACCTTTGTTTACTCTACGACTTTGGCAAACGTAAACTTTGCCCAAACATCGTACAAACAGATTTGTAAAGTCTAATGTGGTCTAACTAAAGTCTGTCACAAACAAGATTTAATTTCATCTTTCTTTTTCACAATCGTATTGATATTTAATAATAAAATTCTCGTGTCTACTCACTAACTAAACACCGCCGAAATGTCTTGACTCTTCATACATGCACGGCTGCACGCCTATATTAGGCACAAAATAGTTTTCAACGATTGACAATAAGTCGTTAACTTATAACTATTTGGTACCACCAAATATACACAGAAAATAATTCAAATAGTAATTAGTGAAAGGATTAACTTCATAATCCGTACTCGTCCTATTTCTAGAGCCCGTTCATAAGGTTACTCACAAATGTAAACGAAAACTACGGAACCCATATCTAGTGAATATTTGCCTAGTTTATTTGATGTAGTTATTCCAGCAGGGCACAGATAGGCGCGAAGAACCGCGGCGCAGACGCTGTATGTAAACATGCAAATTCGCTTTAGTTCGGCGCATCTCGCTCTGTTTGCTCAACGACTTTGGCAAACGTAAACTTTGCCTTTACCTTGTACAAAGACGTTTCTGCATCCTAATGCGGTGTAACCTTAATTGAATGATACTCCCCCGTTACGAACACGGTTTTATTTCATCGCACAAGTTCATTGTTTGTTTGTAAATTATTTTATTGTTCGATGTCAACGTTTGTAAATGGTAAAAGTAAAGTGCTTTCATGCTTTTCGTAGAATAACGGTGCTTTATTAGTTATTTCGTAAAGGTATTGCGAAATGGAACAATAACAGTTACATTTACATTCGGTAGCAGTAATTAATTGCGAAATGTGTTGCCCCAGCGTATTTTTTGGCATAGTTTAAGTTATCAGGGTTGACCATATCAACACCGGAGGGGAGTAGCTATTTGCAGGCTTTCCCCTCTGTCAAAGTATAAGCCCAAATGGGCCTATACCTGTCGCCTAGATGTTTAAATGTGTGCGTGAAATTGTTTCTGTATTTTGTTAAAGTCAAGGTGTGAGTTTCGTAGTAATAGACGATTTTTGTAGTGTGCGTGTGTGTCACACGCATTTCTCCCCGCAAAAAATGACAAAAAATGAGTGTTTTGCATCGGTAATAAGCTTTATGGCTACTCCCCTCCGGTCCGCCGCGGCCGGTGGCCCGTGTTGCTCTATGGGACTGACAGATCTCCTATAATCTGACAGATAATTTTGAAGTTAACTTTAAAATTAACCAGTGCAGCTCAGTCAGTTTCGGTTAAAGTAAACTTTAAGACGTCATTTAACAATTTTCAAATGGTCTATTTTCTTACTCAACTAGTACTTGGACAAATTTGTTAAGGTTAGAGTAAGATAATGCACACCAGCCTAAAAGTATCGAATTCATTCTGTAAAGCTGGGGCTATAAAACATCCGCCATCTTACATGTTCGGAGAAAGAATCACAATACATGTTTTCTTGAGCAACGGATCGAAGCCGGGTTAATCTGGAACCATTGGGTAAATACCGGATTTGTTAGAGGTTTTGTTAGTAATTGGTAAGTAAAGGTTAATTAAAACTTATTAAACAATACAATATCTGTGTAATATATCCGAAAAACTTGAATCGAAGTGGATTTCATTTATATATCAATTTCCGAAAATTTATATTTGACTAAGCTTACAAAATACATCAATACGTGTTTAAATAAGATTTATTATTTTAAAAAATCATTATGAAGAAAACATTAGACTTTTGCTATAGACTAAACAATGATTTCATTCATACGTATCCAAACTTTATTACACAATACATTAAACTAAAGGTGTTTTCGAATTATACCTAAACTACACACTACAACTAAGAATAACATAACCTAACAGTTCAACAAAAGCTTTGCTCCGTCTCAACCAAAGCCTGCTTACCGATAAAAAGAAAAGTAGTAATATATTTCTCTCCATTTAATCTTGTTGGGGCGAGCACGGGGGCGCCATGTTGCTTAGCGATTAAACTCGTCTTTGTAAGATCGATGGTCAAACCGACGCTTAAATTTATACCTACCTAATATTCTACACAACAAATGTGGGGGAGATAAATACCTTTCACTAGAGACACCCGTAAACATTTATTTTACGATTAAAGACTCGTGTTCCGCCCTTTTTTAAAGTTCTATGATCTGTCTGAGATGTGGGTGTACCGAATGAGGATAATTGTTCGTGTCTAAACGATTACAGAATCAGGTGGAAAAGGAAATATGAGTAACATAATTTAAACGTTAAATTTTATGCTCCGTACAAATGTTCACTGTGAACTAACTAGAATAGCTCAAAGTCCTAACTTTTCGTAATAATTTTTACATTATCATATGGTCGGTACTCGCGTGGGAGAGGTCAGCTGGTTGTCAATATCGAATGCGTTTCATTAAATTAGGTTTAGTAATCGCCCTTTTTAACACGCTTTGATAAGCTTGGGTTTTATGTGTATAACGGAATCTTAGTATGTATATCAAAATATTTGTTTATTTATCTTTGTTAATGTACATGTTTCATATTTAACTTGTTTTTATGTTTAGGCGGTTTATTTAGGTACTTACGTAGGTTTACTAGAAGTAGGAAAAGCACGGAAGATGTGTCAGGGATATTTGGCACTCCACGCTCTCTGCCTACCTCATAAGGGACTTGGCATACATACGTACTTTTACTACATGTAACGAAATAATTATTGTTTTATATTATTTCGCATTAACACATGCTTGTGAAAGTAAGGACTTCAGTAGCTCAATTGGAAGAGCGGCTGGACTAGATTCCCAGTAGGCCGCGAGTTCGAGTCTCGCCTGAAGTCAAATTTTTCTTTCCATTTTTCTTTAAATAAAACGAAATAATTGTCGATAGAGAAACTGTATACTTCTTTCTTCAAAACTTAATCTTATGATTTTCTCTGTTTTTTTTTTTTCAAGTATAATGTTATAAATGACGTAAATAGATAATGTTTGGTTATAAATCAGTTAATTTATATTTAAATTGGACTTTTAAATTTATCGTCAAGGTTTGCATTTTCTTTTGCTCACGGTTATCTAGTTTATAACTAGTATGAGTAGGTACATAATTTCGGCACAGGTGCATAGTAATATACGAGTAGTATAGATAAAAAGCCAAACTCAGTTCACTTATCGCCAATAATGGCTTATTCGGTTTTATTCTCACTGCTTCCACCTGGGAACAGACTTCATGTATCGAATATCTGTTTTTCAACGGAAAAGGTTCCTGTGCAAGTACTATTTGTGAAAATACGTCTTTTTTTTTAAATAACGTTTACGTAAACAAAGTAGGTATGCTTGATTGATCGGAATATGATTATTTAAAACTTTTAAATTGAAAAGTTTTATAGAATTTTAGTGGTGGTAGAGCTCCAGTGACGGAGCTCGCGGACGTAGGCACCACCGCATTACCTAATATACTTGCCTAATATACTTGCCGCTAAATGGTAATGTTCAGCACTATCGTGTTCCGGTCAGGTGGTAATGTACGGCCCTGTAATTTCCGGCACAGAGGCATAACACCTTAGGCCTCAAGAGTGGCAAAGCATATTGACCTTGGTCTTTGTGTGGGTGTCTATAGGCTGCAGTCATCACTTAACATCAATGCTTTCTTGTTTGCCACTTCCATAAAATAAAAAAATAAAAAATGGAAAGATTAGTTTAGGAGTTAAGTTAGTTACCTTTTTAATACATCTATAATTCGATACCTCCTTAGTAGCTATACAAAGTCAACTTACAAATTTAGACATTTTTTTGAAGTGTAGGTAAACTTCTTTAGCTTGCACTTTTTGTAATTTGTAAAAAATGTTAAACTAGCGTCAGGTCACGTGACGCTGATCGAAAATGCGTAAGACCGACATGTGACCAGAATTGCGTCCAGACCAGAAGAGGTGGTGGTGGTAGTGGTCAAAAATGCACAGCGTTAATATTCAAGTTTTCACCTCTGGCGGCACCATAGGCACACCGCCTCTTTATTTAAAAATAAACCATGGTCTTATTGACCATTAATAATGGCAACCCTTGAAACGTCCCACTGTTAAGCACGAGTCTCTCCCACTTTTGGGGGGAAGCCTGGAGCTTACTCCACCACGCTGCTCCAATGCGGGTTGGTGGAGATACGGGTTAGTGGCCAATCTATCTATCTTACGGCTATCGGATGTTTTCAAACCGCCCATAAAGCCTCCGAAAATTGATCATTAGTTACATCAAAGGAGATATTGCAAAAATGTATGGACCTCCGGCCATGCATTGTACATAATATCATTAAACAGGCAAAATCAATATAAACACGATTTTTACTGCATATTTTCACTTATTTAGCTTTGTTTGCAGTTACAAAATATTATTTGCAGTTAGAATTGCAACTCAAAACCAACATGGCGAATATGGCAGGCGATGTCGTTTTGACATTTTCATTTTTTAAATTGTATTTTGATTAAATAGTACTTGGAGAAAAAAGTAATATTATCTAAATACTATCGAAATCGATTGATCCCAAGCGTCGGCTGTATCGCCGCCATGTTTAACATAGTTGAAAATGATAAAATCGTTTGAATTAAATGTGGTTGTAACTCTAAATATGTTCTTGAATAAATTAATTGTATTTTTTTCGGATTCTTCTTTAATTTACCCATTTTTTGAGGACGTGTACGAACCAGAGCCGAGCTCGCAACATCTCCTTTCACGTATACTAAATCATATTTGAATGTTATACACGTGTAACCGTTCTTCTAATCTCTGTTTATCAGTAGCAGTCGACCCTCAAACTAACTAATAAGCTTATAATCCTTCATAGCTTAGTAGACCCTTGACATTGGTGCGATCCTTAAGGATAACTAACGCATTTTACTTGTGGTAGAGCTCCAACACTAGAGCTCGAGGACACAAGTACCACCGTATTACCTAATCTATCATTATTATTCGTACCTCAATTACAAAAACCAAATAAAAACTACTTACAAAACAAACTCGTTACTCTAAACATTAAAAAAAACGTGACGATATCAAATCCAAAAAAGAACAAAGCAATTCTGTAAAATCTTATTAGAAAGCAATTAGTACACAAAAAACTACCTATCACTGTATTGATACAAAGTTTAATGTTATTTATAAAAATATATTGTCACAAAAAAGTCAAAGCGAATGACTAATGAATAAATAATAAAAACTTGGCCCCCGCAGTCCACAGCGAATATTTTATCAGTATTGGAATCAGGCCTTTGTTTGATGGCAAATGACTTTCGCTTCCCTTCCATCGTTTTCCCTTTTTTACGGGCACTGTTTTTTTATAAAGAATATAAGCACTTTTGTCATTTGTGTAACATAACAAGCATCTATTTATATTGTACTCATAATATGCAACTGAATAATAAAAAAAAACGTAACTTCTCGCCTGTAATCCCAGAAGGGGTAGGCAGAGGTAAATGCATGCATTCAAGCGTACATGCATACACCCACGATTCGCCGGTTACGTTTTTGGCCCATGTAACAGGTGGCGAGCCTGTTGACATCGCCGGGCACATTACCGAACTTCGGGGTACTGGGAAATTTCCCTACTAATATTATAAACGCGAAAATTTGTAAGTATGCATAGATGTTTGTTACTCTATATATATGTATGGATTTTAATGAAACTTTACAATATTATAGCTTATACGTCAGACCATACAGATGAAATTCATGCGGTATCTGCAGTTCAAGTGCCAGAAGTACGATGATACCTACGAAGCTAGATGTAGGAGACACCACACACTGCCTTTGGAAGTTAGACGAAGGATTAATGACATAGTACTTTATATTAAAATTGCTCAAAGTCATATTAATTCACCCTATCTTTTATCATTAATAAATATTAAAGTACCCCCTCGAACCTGTATGCGAGAAACCCGTAAGCACTCTCGACTTGGCATTCCTGTTTATGGTTGTAACTACAGACAAAACTCTTTCTTTGTGAGAACTGCAAACAAATTGAACAATCTCGCGGACTTTCCAGACCTGGATATATTTAACACCTCATCCAACATTGTTAGAAGTACTTGGACTCGTCAGTGGTTGAATGTGGATGCTTAACCACATTAAGTAAGTAGCGAATCATAATGTAATTATTTGGATTTGGATCTATATCTACATTTTGTTTTGTTTTTTTTTTTTTTGTTTTGTATAAAATCTTATATTTTTTTCTTTTGCTACGGTTCTCTTTCTTTTCTCGGTTTTTTTTTTTGATGCGACTGTACAAGCACTTAGTCTTATTTATGCGAAGACATGTAAATGGTTTTAAGTTTGTTTTTTTTTACTATCTTTTTTTTGTTGTTAACACTGTTTGTCTTCCAAATAAAATAAAATAACACACAGGCTACAGTTTATAAAGATATTATTATCCCACCACCTCCCATTCCCCTTCCTTGCTTTCGGTATACGGGGCTAAACATGGGATATCAAGAAACACATAAAAACGTCTGCCTTCTTGCATTTCTTGATCGCCCTACAAGATATGGTCTTTAATTTGTCCTTATTATGTTACCGCTCCTCCCCGAATGGTGTATCACAACAAAAAAACACACAGAGAACTTCGGTGCGGTATGCTCACGCGAGGATTGATAAACGACTTGACTTACCTCTCATTTTACTCAGCCGCTCAATTCAGTAACATCCTGACGTTTTGCCAACGATGTGCAAAAGTGCGCAGAAAGTCAAATTTTTGAGGACAACAAATTAGATATTCAAAATAAGCTGGCCCAACAGTTGTTCTCTTTAGTCCGTCCAACATATCTGACCGATGTTCAGTATACAGCTCGCAAAACCACAAAATGTGGTTTCCCGTTTCTGGAGACCGACTTTATAAAGATATTGTGTGAATGCAAAAGAAGTCGCGTGCACCAGCTAGTAACTTCATATTTTGTACTGTTATGTATGTCTGCTGGACTACTGTCCAGCAGTAGCTGTGTGACTGTCTAATAGACTAGTGGAATATACCATTATCGACAGGCTTGACATGAGGGTTGGCGACCGCAATGAGGAGATAATCACGTGACACCACTGTCCATGTCACGTTATCGCACTTACTACCGTCCCAGTAGTTTGTTCGCCATTGTTTTATTGATTGACAGCACTAGCGGAAGAATTTTCCTCCACTATTGGACGATGGGGTCGTCACGTGCCTACGCATCAGTATTATGTTACATATCTTAGTTATGACTAGCTGACCCGTCAAACTTCGTATTGCCTCAGAATTAAATAATGTGTCAAAGGTTTGATAGATACGAACTATTTGTATGGGAAAATGAAATTGTGGTTTTTACTATTTCCCTTCAATTCCTTCATATTTTTTTACCTTTTAAACCTTCCCTGGACTTCCAAAAATCATTCAAAACGAAAATTAGCCAAATCGGTCCACCCGTCCTCGAGTTTTAGCGAGACTAACGAACAGCAATTGATTTTTATATTAAAATTACAAATTTGAAACTGTATAGGTACATTTGAAGACAAATAATACTTTGTGTACTGTTCGCCGATACTTAGTAAATAATACTTTACTAAGTATCGGCGTGGGTTGTGAATATTATGACATTTACAAATGTAAGCTCTCACAGTGGCCTATAACAAATCGAAATAATTTAAAAGCTCTGGCACGCGATCAATGGCAGGAAATTCAATGAAATGGGATCTATGGCTAAATTTCCTGTCAATCAATGAGTCCTCAATGTTCCTGTTGAAAATTTATTCAAACCAATGTTTATTTTTGGTGAATGTGAAATTAGACGTGTAACAAAATTAAGTTCATAAAAATGGCTTTAATTTAGTTGTTTTAGGGTTCCGTAGCCTACAAAGAAACGTTATAGTTTCGCCATATCCAAAAAATACCGTCTTCGTGAAATCGGATAGGATTTTTTAAACAATACCGTTTAAAAAATAGTGAAATAGTTCAATTAAATTTGACTGGTGAAATGAAAAAAAAAAAAAAACTTTTTTGATTAAATTTCAGCGTTCCAGTATATATCGAAGGCACCACCGCATTACCTAGTCAGCACTATCATATTCCGCATTTTGACCTCTGGTCTTTGTGTAAGTGTCTATAGGCTGCTGTCATCATTTAACATCAATGTGAACTGCATGCTAGTTTGCCACTTTCATTACATAAAAAAAAATAACAACTAAGGTCTCAAGGGTGGCAACGCATCTGCATTTTGACTTCTGGTCTTTGTGTGGACGTCTATAGTCTGCAGTCTTCACTGACACATCCTTGTGACCTGCATGCTTGTTTGTCCGCCTTTGGGAAAAAAGTATATACTCGTATTTCATATAGGTATTTTTTTATGTAATGGCAGTGGCAAACAAGCACGCAGTTCACATTGATGTTAAGTGATGACTGCAGCCTATAGACACCCACAAAGAGCAAGGTCAAAATGCAGATGCGTTACCACTCCTGAGTCCGAAGGTATATATATGCCTCTGTGCCGGAAATTACAGGACCGTACATTACCACCTTACCGGAACACGATAGTGCTGAACACTACCATTTAGCGGCAAGTATCTTAGGTAATGCGGTGGTGCCTACGCCCGCGAGTTCTGTCACTAAAGCTCTAGTTCCTTAGCAGCATGGTAGGGGTTCAGGCCTGGATCAGAAGTAAGTTTTATTGTGATTTTACAATTTTACAACCGAGTCGTACAGTGCTCAACAATAAATTTTTCACATAGAGCCTAGGAAGGACTTTGGCTTATTTCGCTTCTGTAGAGCGTTATCTCTTACGCACTGTGCACTGTGCCTATTTGACGTTTGTTGACCATTTTGATCAAGTTCTCAACCGGTATGTCAGTGCTTACGTAGGCAGTGTGCAGCAGAGATAGTCTACGAAGTCGAAACGAGCCGATCGTCTCTTTCGTTGGCTCGATGTGCAATATTAATTGTTGAGTACTGTACTTTTGAGTTCGCCTGGTGATGTCAATATTATTTAAAACTAGCTGTGCCCGCGACTTCGCCCGCGTGAGAATATATGATTGTCCAGTATCTACCCGGACGAAGTCTTGGGCGCAGCTAGTACAAAAGTAGCCTAAGTTACTCCTTATTACATAAGCTATCTATCTGCCAGTGAAAGTCCCGTCAAAATCTTACCGATTTTGAGAGCTGTTCCCGAGATTAGCGGGAACAAACAGACAGACAGACAGACAGACAGACATTGTAAAAAATGTTGTTTTGGTATATGTACCGTGTATACATATGCATTTAGAATAAAGCGGTTATTTTTATATTACAAACAGACACTCCAATTTTATTTATTTGTATAGACGTATAGTTAGTGCACGCTGTAAATAAAAAGTTTTGAACAAAATTAAATAGAGATATGACATAAAAAACGTATGACAAGCAAAGTGAATATTCCGAAAACTACGTTGCTTGTTTGTAGTTTGAAAAGGTCAGAGTGAATTTTACAAAGTCGTATTATGCGTTTTGTTACACGGTAGTTTCGTTCGTATGACGAACAGACTTTTTCTTTTTCTTCTATGAAGGAATTGAAAAATTTGATAATTCACGTATCGGTTAACACGTTCACTGCCCTCAAGCAGACACAATAGTTAAAACAATGCAAATGGACACATGTGGTACATAGGACATGGAATGGGTTAAATATTATTATCTATTAAATTGGTATTTATTATTACCTCTTGGATTATTAGTACAAGTCATTCTCTCTAGGTATCTTATTAAAAAAAACCCGACAATGCAAAAGTGTTCTTGTAGATTTTAAATAAATCATGTGATGATTTTTGTTTTTTTTTAATTTTATGATTTACTCGTATAATTAAGTGTTTTTTTCTTCGTATTTTATTTTCTATGTGATAGTGTTCTTCTTTCTATTATCAACATAATGTTGTTTTCTGATTGTTAATTTCTATGACAATATTTTTGGAAAAACATCAGTGATTACTTTACTTTATATCATTGAATTTTATATAATACAAGAATTGTGCCGATCTCGAGGAGTAATTTTGTAATTCGGTGGGTAATTTGAAAGCTAACTAGCATTACATTGCTCTTTTCCTTAAATTATCATAAATATCACGAAATGTCAAAACAGCAATATGCTGCAAAGTGGCTATTGAAATTATGTCAATCAAGATACATAGTAGGTACGCCTTAAACAGATAGCAGAAAACAAATATGAATGAACACTTTTTATGAATAGGTATGTAGAAGTCGGAATTACTGCCATTAAACATCTTTGGCTTCAAACGTGGAACGTGCATTGCTCTTTTGGTTTAAATCTTTTTCCATTATTTTTCACTTTTTGGTGATGGGATTTTTAAGTTTGCAGTTTTATCTCCTAACTCCCCACCATCAGACAGAACTCGATATATTTGGTCATGGTAGGTCAGTCTTTGTCTTCCTGGGCCTCTGCAACCATCCACATTCGCATTCAGTAGGTATGTATGATATATAATATACACGTCAGGTTCTCTATGGGGTACCTACTGCTCCTTTTTTGAAGTCTCTGAAAAATTACTCACTTTATCAGCGTTCTATTCAATGAATATTGAGACGAAATCCTGTAATAGTTACTTAACAAGTACCTGCATGTAAGTTTAGTTGAAACTCATTAGTGTAATCCGGGATCCGACCCGGCCTTTAGTCGCGTAAATCCGGGTCAGACCAAACTTTTCCGTTACCATACTAATTAAAATTGATAAACCAATAATAATTAACGATTTAAATTGGTTTCTGTTTAAAAATAAATCGGCTCGAATGAAATATGAAACGTTGAAAATAATGTTTCTTAGGGCTGGTTACTTGACGTCGGGGAGACGACTCCACCGCCCTCTAGTGGAAAGATATTTGTAGGATTCCGTACCTAAAAGGTAAAAACGGGACCCTATTACTAAGCCTTCGCTGTCTGTCTGTCTGTCGCCACGCTAAAATTTTCACAAATTATGTATTTTTGTTGCCGCTATAACAACAAATACAGCGGTCCTCCGTACAATAAACGTGTTTTTTTTGTATTTTTGCTCAATATTAAAATAACGGTAGCAGGAAGATGCTTAAAATTGTCAGAGAATATTTTGTTGTATATTACTTCTAAAAACAATTGAATATTAAAGGGGTCCCGATAAAACCAATGTAATTTTAAAGCAAGTTTTTACTCTATGTTAATTTATAGGTAAAAACTTAAATATAACAAACGTGATTTTCTTCTATAGATGATGGTACGGAACCCTTCGTGCGCGAGTCCGACTTGCACTTGTCCGCTTTTGTTTTTTAATTGTGGAATTATTTATAGGTACTAATCCCAATAATATTCGGGTACTTAGTCTGAACGGACCAAAAAGAATAGTCAATAGTCTCGAGAAAAATGTTCACGCTTTTTTCGAGCTTTAATCAAATATGCCGCTTAAAATAAAAGAAAGGACTACATATTTCTACTCTAGCAGAATAAGTTCCTGTTACACTATATCTTGATATTATTTTTTCCTTTGTTACAGGTATGCACGCATTCTGGACGTCACACGGCATGCGCCGCATTATTAAAGACAAACGTGAGCTACTAAATACTTTTTAAACTTTTTGTTTCCTAAAAAATATTTAAACCACACTTCTGAATAACTACCTGAAAATTCGAGGGAGATACACCTTAGCAAATACTACCGGAGGTCAGTGGTCACCGACGGGGGAGAGAGCTTAAAAATTGTAAATATGGGTAGGTACGTTCCCTTAGTAGTAACACACGACTGAATGCGCCGGCCGACCAAACCCCTCGCGAGCGAACCGCATCGGAACAAACCCCTCGCGAGCGGACCGCAGCGGACTTGATTAATAATAATTCTGTTCGCCGGACTCCTCTACACAAGGCCAGATTTGGTTCAGAGCGTATCGAATGCACTGTCCGCTCCGTACCAAATCCGGACGCGTATGTTACGACTATAAGGTTAATTGTCATCGTACTACAAATAGACCACGATAGCACTCAAAACCTAGACCTTTCTTTTTTACTGTTGGCAGAGAATATGTAATAATACTACGTATAGAATGGACACTACGACGTCCCGCCCGATTTCCCCGCATCACCCAACCTCCTCCCCTCTTATGGGCGTCGGTTGGTATTTTCTACGTGCTACGCACACAGGTTCATGTGTAAATACACGTCACTGATTCATGTCTGTGTAATAGAGACCAAATTAAGCGTATGTATGGAATTTTGGCGGAGTGTCCGCGGTGTGCTGTGGGTAAAATTGCAATGTAGACACTCGAGGGCGTAGACATCACCGCATTACCTAATCTATCTACCGCCAAATTGAAGCATTCAGTACTATTTTATTGGTGGTAGAGCTCTAGTGACGGAGCTCGCGGGTGTAGGCACCACCGCATTATCTAATATACTTGCCGCTAAATGGTAGTGTTAATCACTATCGTGTTTCGGTCAGGTGGTAATGTACGGCCCTGTAATTTCCGGCACAGAGGCATAATACCTTAGGCCTCGGGAGTGGTGACGCATCTGCATTTTGACATTGGTCTTTGTGTGGGTGTCTATAGGCTGCAGTCATCACTTAACATCAATGCGAACTGTAGGCCACTACCATGACATAAAAAAGAAACAAATATCTTGGTGCAACCCAGCCTTAGTATTACAGAGAAATAACAAATAAGGGCTCAGACGTGGCAACGTATCTGCACCTCTAGTTTTGGGTACCTAGATGTCTATAGGCTGTACTTAACATCCATGTGAACTGTATGCTTTGTTGCCACCTTCGTTACATAAAAACTATTCTTGACGACCCGGTTAGTCCAGCGGTGTGAGATGACCGTTCGATTCGCAGGGTCGCGGCGCGGGTTCGATGCCCGCACCAAGACAAATATTTGTATGGCCTACAGATATTTGTTTCGGGTCTGGGTGTTTGTGTTGTATGTGTACAACGCAACGGCACCCACGACACAGGTTTATACCTACTGCGGGGCTGTGAGTGTAGAGAGCATATAAATAAAACTTTGTGCCAAGATATTTCATCTGTAGGGTGGGTTACAGTATTGTGAACTGCATGGTAATTTGTTATTCTTATCATAATAGGTTGGGAAAAAGTCTTTTTCGCATTATAGTATGTATGAACTTGTAATAAAATCTCTTTGGCTGTAGTATTTGTATCTGGCTGGTTTTGGTATCATTGAAAGTTAAAATTTTAAAAAACATAATTCCAAATTCAAGTTAGGCAAATGTGTGATTTTCATTTGTTTTTCGTACTGTCAAGATGAGTGAATCTAATGTAGAAATTCGATACATTTTAAAATTTTACTACAAAAAAGGTAAAAATGCAACGCAAGCCGCGAAAAAAATTTGCGATGTTTATGGACCTAGTGCAGTGTCTGTGAGAGTAGCACAAATTTGGTTTAAGCGTTTTCGATCCGGAAAACCTCGATATTTGAGTACCTCACGAGCTCACTGAAAGAAACCTACTGAACCGTGTACTCATTTGTGATTCTTTATTACGACGTAATGAAACAGAATCATTTTTGAAGAAGCTGATAACTGGTGATGAAAAGTGGATCACGTACGACAAGAACGTGCGAAAAAGGTCGTGGTCAAAGGCCGGTCAGGCTTCACAGACTGTGGCAAAACCCGGGTCAACTCGCAATAAGGTGATGTTGTGTGTGTGGTGGGATTGGAAGGGCATTATTCATTATGAGCTATTACCACCAGGCAGGACTATCGATTCTGAACTCTACTGCGAACAACTGATGAGATTAAAGCAAGAAGTTGAGAGAAAGCGGCCGGAATTGATCAACAGAAGGGGTGTGGTGTTTCATCATGATAACGCTAGACCTCACACATCTATAGCCACTCAGCAAAAATTAAGAGAGTTTGGCTAGGAGGTGTTAATGCATCCGCCGCATGGTCCTGACCTTGCACCTGTTTCGGTCTCTTCAGAATTATTTATGCAATGTTAGGTTAACATCACGAGAGGACTGCCAAATCCACTTGTCGCGGTATTTTTATGAGAAGTCCCAAAATTTTTATAGCAATGGGATCATGTCCCTACCTACAAGATGGCAAAAGATGGTACATATATGGTACTTACATACTTTAGTTAAATTTAAATATACTGTATTAAAAAATGTTTTGAATTATCTTAAAAAATGCGAAGAAACTTTTTCCCCAACCTAATATAAGGAAAATATATATCAGACTGTAATAATAACGAGTTCGCCCGCTTTCATTTATAATTTGTTTGCTACGAGATGTTTATCGCTGTGGCCAGTACACAGATTGGTAGAACGTTTTGTGCCAAAGGAAATATGAAACACCTAAAATATTGCTCCTTACATATTGGTACTTTCGACTCTCTTAACTATACTGAAATTAATATTCATGTTTTTGCATTGTTAAGATATTTAAGATACCGCTGATTGTTGATTTAATATTGTTATGAAGATTGTAATAATGGCAACCCATTTTACATCCCACTGCTGGGCACGAGTCTCTCCCCTTTTTGGGGGGAGGCCTAGAGCTTACTCCACCACGCTGCTCCAATTCGGGTTGGTGGAAATACGGGTTAGTGGCTAACCCGCGGTCGGATGTTTTCAAACCGCACATAAGGCCTCCGAAAAGGTTTAACGTCTGCTATCTATCGATAGCAACCGGGACCGACGGCTTAACGTGCCCTCTGAAGCACGGAAAACGCGCATTTTAATTTGCTACTACACCCGACCGCATTGTATGTATTATATATGAAGATTGTAATTGAGATTAATTTGAAGTATTTCATTATAGACTCTTGTTATCTTTATGAAATAATCATAAGTATCTTAATAAATACACCTACCTACGGTTTGTGTTACTTTACTTGACTAGTTAAAAATCGTATTAAATAAACATTTACAGTCTTTTTTCAGAGATATATTAAGAAATGATTATTTTTTATCTAATGAACGTGGCAAATAAGCATGCAGTTCACATTGATGTTAAGTGATGAGTGCAGCCTATAGACACCCACACAACGAGCAGAGGTCAAAATGCAGATGCCTTGCCACCCCTGAGACCTTAGTTATTTATGTCTCTGTGATAGTTATTACGGGGCAAACATTACCATCTAACTGGAACGCGATAGTGCAGAGCACTACCATTAAGCGGCAGATAAATTAGGTAACCGCTTCCGAAATACTACACTGGAGCTCTACCACCAGTAAAAATGAGTTACTTAAATTTTTTTTTTCTTTAACGGACTGTAATATATTTGTGTTTCATTCGATATAATTATGGTAAAATGTATTTTGTATCACACACATTTTTAAAACCGGGTCGTTACGCGATTCTATTTTCGATAAAAAATATGCACTTAAAAACTCACTTTAAAAGTTATGTATTTTGTAATCCATATAAATAGGCTTATAAACGGTAGTACATACCCTAAAACATTTTTCTAATTGGGGAAAAAATATTTTTTCTTCTACGACACCGTGACTAGGCTTCTTTGGCGTGCACCACTATATTGCCGGATTTTCTGACCGAAGCTATCAGAGGAAAACAAATTTTAATGTGTGAAAAAGTTGGAAGCTCTTTAATGATCGATATTTATATCGTTAAATTTTATGTATCATCGAAAAAGTTTCCTGTGATCCAGAACCATTGCAAATTAGACTTTACCCCTACACACGTAAGGCACCGCCGTGATCGACATGACTTTTCTTTGATGGTACATTACTTCATTTATAGCTGACCCGTCAAACTTCGTATTGCCTCACAATTAAATAATGTGTCAAAGGTTTGATAGATACGGTCTATTTGTATGGGAAAATCAAATTGTGGTTTTTACTATTTCCCTTCAATTTCTTCATATTTTCTTACCTTTTAAACCTTCTCTGGACTTCAAAAAATAATTCAAAACCAAAATTAGCCAATTCGGTTCTCGAGTTTTAGGGAGACTAACGAACAGCAATTGATTTTTATATATATAGATAGATATTAAAACTATTCATTTTATAACATCGTCAACAATCTTGTTTAAGAGCCGACTGTCCTGTCTTTTGCAAATTAACTTACTTAAACCAGGAGATCTTGTCTTTCTTGACATTAAACAAATTTAGGATTAACGTTAAAGTTGAACTGTTTTGTATACTCATTCCGACTTGAATAAATATTGTTTGAAAACAATTATAAGATGTAAGCGGATGTTTTAACAACTCGGAAGCACTACGTATTTTATTATATAGATGTTTTCCTCTCATATTTTTATCGATTTTCTTTCGCTTGTTAAAATAAATGTTTGTTTACACAGCAATCCAATATATTTTATAACTTCGATGATTAAGTTTTTATTTTATTTTTACAAAATCAAAGAAATAACAGTAAACGTTACTCACAATACTGATTCCGGATCGATTAGGAAAAGAGAGCGTTGTTAAACAACATGTACACGGGAATAATGCACACTCTGTAATCAAAAACAAAGAAAATCGAGTTATAATCTTAATACATGACCTGAAATTACATGTTCATGTATTTAATATTTTTTATTTAAGAAATAAGTTCTCCTCAATTGCCTACCTTACCTCGACCTACGGCCGCATATAAAACATGAACCTACTCACACACGCACATTATTGCAATGTGATGTAGCAATACCTGCGTACCCACCCTTATTTAACACGTTTGTTTTGACTGTTCACCAAATGGGTGACCATAATTTCCGTAATTGTAATTAATTTTTTCGACGACCCGGTTAGTCCAGCGGTGTGAGATGACCGTTTCATTCGAAGGGTCGCGGGTTCAATCTCCGCACCGGGACAAATAGTTGTATTGGCCTACAGATATTTGTTTCGGGTCTGGGTGTATGTGCATTTGTTATATGTGTACAACGGCACCCACGACACAGGTGCCTACATACACCTACACATACATATACCCACTGTGGTGCTGCTTTTTTTTTAATTTTGGCACAAAATATTACCTATATCAAAAATGCCTGAAATCGATTCGGTTATCGATTCTGAACAAACTAGTTTCGGGTTGTACATTTAATCCTGTTACACGTTGTATACACTTAAACAACGAAATGTTTTTTTTTAACTAATTTCCTGAACACACAAAAAATTAAACTGTTACATTTTATGAGAATAAGCATTGACATAATACTTTTAAAAATGTATTAGTAAAGAGCTAGGAAGAAATTCTGGTGGTAGTGCGCCAGTAAAGGAACTCGCAAGCGTACGGCGCACAGAGGTATTAGGCATCAGGAGTGGCAACGCATCTACATTTAAATCTTCGGTTTCGTATTAAGGCTAATAGGCTACCGTAATACTCACTATCAATGAAAACTGTATAATTTATTTTCACTACATGAAGTCAAAAAACTACTCATGCCTATTGGAATTTTCATTAAAATAAGTGCTCGTGTAAAACAAGATAGAGTAATATAAACTGTAAAATATCTTCATCCCGAATGCGTACGGGTCAAGGCTTTTTTAGTCTCAGGAGAGTCCAAAGCGTAAATTATCCGAGCCCACGTTAAACAATACGGACTTCCCATACAAACCACATATTCCCCAATGCTCTCACAACAATATACAACACCATACGCTGTATAGCAATACGAACCGGGTTGATTGAATGATTGAATCTGATTCAACCCCCTCCGTCGTGAATGCCGCCTAATCAAGCATGGATCAATGTTTTGTCAGGCACATGAGCCGAATGAGTCGCGATTTCTGATATATGCCCCAAGCCTACCCACCTATTGTTACCTCCGTATATGCGAGCATAAACAACGCATAAAATAAAGGGAACGGCTTCGATAGATTGATAGGCCGCTGTAAATAATGATGACGGTAAAAAAGGATGTGTTTTGTATTGTAGCCGCTGAGTGTTGGATAATATTTTAGTCGTATCGATATATAAGGACATATGTTGACCTTTTTGTGCCGTGTCTTACCATTACAACGACTTGAAAAACTGCGTCGTAATGAACCTACCTGACATCTAACTATCTACGTCCCCCCCCCCACTTCTCTCGCATTGAGAAAACTTCCTCCCGAAATTTTGAAGCAAAATATTAAATAGCAAATTATCTTCCTCAATGAAGAACTGCCTCAGCATCCTAGTGGTAGCAGGTCACTACTACTACGCTGGGGTCCTGGGTTCGATTCCCGGGTCGGGGGCTATCAGATATAAATATGAAGGTGTAAAATACTTTATCTCTGGTTCTATTCGGATTTTTCCCTTTTCTGGAAATATCCCAGCACCCCCGAGTTTGGTAATGTGCCCGAAGATGTCAACACGCTCGCTACCTGTTACATGGACCAAAACATACCTAACCAGCGACTCTTGGATGCATGTATGCATGTATGCTTGTATGCATGCATTTACCTCTACTCTACTCTACTCTCTTCTACTCTCTCGTCTACTCCTTCAGGGATTACAGGCGAGAAGTTATGTTTTCATTGAAGAATATGTTATTCATTAACATATTTTTTTAATTTCTACTTGTATGTCCAGAGACAGGGCATGTAAGTTAATAAATTAAAAACTCGTCTATCTCTAATCTAGTATAGATAAAAATATAGAATGGGATACGAACTATCATCTACAGTTAGCTTTTACCCTATATATAGAGACAAACAAAATACGCGATTCCAAAGATAGGGCGCGTACATTCGTGCAAAATGAGTTTGAAACACACCCCGTCCCGGTTTTAATTAATTTAACATACTTGTGTTCAGTGGGGCGTTTAAGATAGTGATACACTTGTATACCTCAAATTTTGTTTGGAAAATATTGTTGTTACATCTATTTTCAGAGTGTTTCTTTTTTTTACTAGATTCAAAAATGTTGATCCTTATTCATATTCCAGTACTTGAAACAATATAATTTATTTTACCAAAAACGATGGTATCAAAACAAGGACTACAGTCAACAATAGGTAGCCAACTTTCACAAGTCCCTCTTCACATCTAATTGCCCTTCAGCGGCCATTTTCCGAATCAAATTGTGTTGCTGTTGCTTCCCATTTCAGCACAACACAACTCTGAAACTGAAGGCTTGTTCGATCCGACTTCTGAATGGCGAAATAAAAAAAAAATGATACGCTGACTTCTGTATCGATCGTCCACAAATATTTTCTACTGGGTTTTGTAGGCGACTGCGTCCGTGTGTACTTTTAATGATTACAAATTGTAGCTTATATGTTATTCCAATGTATGACATATGTTACTGTAAAGTTTTATCCAAATTCAGTATGAATTTACGAAATAAGTAAAGATTTTCTTGAGAGACTAACAAACATCCATTCTCACGAGCTTTCGCGTTTATAATATTAATAGGATAACTTAGATTCTTAGATTTCATGCCTGGATTTACTCTGTTGCTGAAATATCAATCTGATTGGAGTATTTTTTATATCATAAATTGTAATTTGATGTTTTATTACATATTTATTTTAATTTTTTATTGATGTATTGTGTATTTATTTTTAATTGAACTGAATAAATTGGCAAACAATCATACAGTTTACATTTATGGTAAGTCTTACTGTATTCGATATACATCTACATGAAACCGGAGATATCAATGTATATGCGTCGCCTCTCATGAGGCCTAAGATATTATCAGACACAAGTCTGCGCATTCACCGCTAAAAAAAAACCATTCATTGTAGCACCACAGTTCCAGGGCACCCCGCTTACCATTGGTAAGAGTATCGATATCTTGGGCGTTGACATATCGAACGAAGTGCAATTTGGGAGCCACATTGAGTGTAAGACCAAGTTGGCATCCAAAAAGTTGGGGGTGCTTAACAAAGCGAGGCAGTATTTCACATCGGGGCAGCTACTACAGCTTTATAAGGCCCAAGTGCGTCTCCATCTGGAATAATGCTCTCATTCCAAATACCAGATTGGTTCACTTGTCTCCCTACAAAGACGCGCTGTTCGTATTGTTAACGATCCAGGACATACAGACAGGCTCGAACATCTGAGCCTGCTAAGAGACATTGCGAATCTGTGCGTGTTGTACCGTCTCTACAATGGTGAGTGCTCTGTCGAACTGTTCGACATGGTGCCACCGTCTCTTTTCCTACACCGTACAACCCGCTGAAGAGAGAAGTTTCACCCTCACCGACTGGACACCTGGCAGTGCTCAACGGTTCGTTTCTGCTCAGAACTTGTAAATTGTGGAACGATCTTCCCTGCTTCTGAGATGTTCCCTCGGTGCTACAATATGGGGTTCGTCGAAAATAGCGTCAAAAGAGTACGTCAGGGCTGGCAGCGCGTTGGCAACTCCGCTGGTGTTGCAAATGTTCATAGTCGACGGTGACCACTTACCATCAGGTGGCCCGTCTGCTTGTCTGTCAACATAATGACATAAAAAATATGCCTCTGTGCCGGAAATCACAAAGCTGTACCACCGGAGCACGATAGTGCAGAAGACTACCATTTAACGGCAAGTAGATAGCGGTAATACTGTAGTACCTACGCCTGCGAGCTCCGTCACTGTAGAAGTAAAAATATCTTATTAGTAATTTGTTTTTTTTGTCATAAATTCTATCTACGTTATCTACTCACTTTCTGCGTAAGCACTGGGTATTAATGAAAATGACATTTCATATACATTATCTGAGTTAGCGTTATTCTAAAAACGGTGATATTTACAAGATAAGCCCAATGGCCAAATGTTTTATGTTCTTAATCTATATAAAAATGAATTGCTGTTCGTTAATCTCGCTAAAACTCAAGAAACGCTGGACCGATTTGGCTAATTTTGGTTTTGAATTATTTTTGGTAGTCTGGGGAAGGTTTAAAGGTAAAAAATATGAAGAAATTGACGGGAAATAGTAAAAACCACAATTTAATTTTCCCATAAAAATAGTCCGTATCTATCAAACCTTTGACACATTATATCAGCAATACGAAGTTTGCCGGGTCACCTAGTGAACATATAAATTATGCATTACAAATATATATATATATATTCATACGTAAATTAGTATTTATACATACACAAAGATTCCGTCAAATAACAATGCTTAGCTTTATGAAAAGCCCGCAGGCCAGCTAAGGTCTAATGAAATGTTATTCGACGACCCTCTTCCCACGATGGAAATTTGATGAAATGTTTATAAGAGACCTTGATTTTTTTAACATTGACGTTGATGTGTTAGCATTTGGAAGCTTTTCCAAAATGATTACTTTTTTGCATTTCTGCATGTACGGCCCTGTAATTTCCGGCACCATAACACCTTAGGCCTCAGGAGTGGTAACGCATCTGCATTTCGACCTTGGTCTTTGTGTGGGTGTCTATAGGCCGCAGTCTTCACTTAACATCAATGTGAACTGCATGCTTGTTTGCCACTTCCAATATAAAAAAAAAATATCTTCACACCAAGTAGACAGAGAGTGTGGAGCTCCAATTATCTGGGTCCAATATAAGGAAGAGAGGATACCACGTTTTACTGGTAGTAGAGCTCTAGTGACGGAGCTAGCGGGCGTAGCCACCACCGCATTACCTAATTTATCTGCCAATAAATTGTAGTGTTCAGCACTATCGTGTTCCGGTTAGATGGTAATGTATGGCCCAGTAATAACTATCACAGAGACATAACATCTAAGGAAGGTCTCAGGGGTGACAACGTATCTGCATTTTGACCTCTGGCCTTTCTGTGGGTATCTATAGGCATTTATCACTTAACATCAATGTAAACTGTATGCATGTTTGCCACCTTTGTATTACAAAATAAATATCTAAATCTACTCCTTTGAGAAAATTATTGCTAAATTACTTGCTATCATAGCAAATTTAGTATTGCCTGAACGGTACATGTAAGTTGGATATAGTTTTGAAAAACGTCTTCTAGATAGATGCCTAAAAAATTCTCAAAATTTGTAAAGGAACTTTATCGGCTAGTAACTAATATTTTGGGTAGGTAGCCGGTGAAATTTGCATCGCCTGAATGATATAAAAACATTTAATAAATCGGTCAAGCCGTAACGGCGTCTGGTCACAAACGTGACAACAGAAGTTATATATTAAATATTGTGTCTACTACAGAATAATGACTAAATCCGTATTATATTTCATACATACAAATATAAACACAGAATGCCTACAGTTAAACGATAAATAAATATAACACAAAGTATGCCGACACGTTTAAAACAACATTTCAAAAGTCCAGAGCCCCAAGCCCCAAGCCCCGGGCTCAATTCATCCGCACGGACTCAGACACAGAATATTTTCGAATTGATTACATTACCAATCGGCGATTTAAATGAAAAGCTACGTTTTTTACGTTTTATAGCACTTTGTATATGTTCTGTATAAACACGAATATTACCCCACAATTATGTTCATTTTATATAAATCATTCAACAGTTTGCAAACGCGCCATTGACAAGTCAGTGATAAAATTAATATTTTTAAGTTTAATGATATATATAATATATATGTACCAAAATATAGACACCGGGTTGATAACCATCACCTGTTTTGTTTTTGGTGAAAAACTGCAGTTAAATTAAGTTGTACATATACAATTTTACCTTTCAATATTTACTAAGTCTTGTCTTCTGTCTATTAAAAAACAAAATCTTTATACCCGCAGACGCTTGTCAGGAGAACAGTTCTCAAGTATTTTTTCAGTCAGCTCAATCAAATTTTGAAACCACATTTTTCGAAGTACCTACTTCCTACATTATCAAATTCTGCAATATATTTGACACAAGAAATAAGTAAAATCAGAACTTTTATTGCCGAATGAATCCTTCAGAGTAGACAGCATATCAGCAAATCTTATCCGTTCTTAAGAGTTATTAACTATTGCCGAGCTGCATCTTAAAAGATTGCTGACTTGCATTATATTTAAATACTAGCTGTTGCCCGCGGCTTCGCCCGCGTAGATGTCGTTTTATAAATAATTTAAATTTTACAATCCCATGGAAATGTCCTAATCAGGTTTCCCGTCGCGTACCTTTTTTTTTTATGTTACCTACATGTGGAGTACTTAATCACGTCTATAACTTCAAAAATCTCTATTTCATTTTAACCCCTTATATTTGAAAGTTTAGGGGTGATTTTGACAAAATACTGACCTATTTTTTTTATTCCTAACAGAAAGGAACATCACTTTTCAAGTCTCTAACTTAGAAACTACCAAAAAATCCCAAACAAATTTTAAACTCAATTCCATACAAACAGTACCCTTCCATTTTTCATTTAGGAGGATATTTTGTCCATTTTACTTAAAAAGATCATTTTTACTATTCCCGATCATGAGCCTGTATACCAATTTTTATAATGTTTAGTTCAGGAATGAGAAACTTTCCATAACGGTACGGCCCTGTAATTTCCGACACAGAGGCATAACACCTTAGGCCTTAGGAGTAGTAACGCATATGCATTTTGACCTTGGTCATTGTGTAAGTGTCTATAGGCTGCAGTCATCACTTAACATCAATGTGAATTGCATGCTTGTTTGCCACTACATTTATATTAAAATAAAAATTACCACTTTATTCTTCATTTTCCTCCTTTAGGACAGAATTTGTCAATTTCGTCTGCACAGATCATTTTTTATTGTAATCCAAAATGTTTATACATGTTGTCATATAGTCCTTTATTATTTATCTCTAAAAATCCTTTCTTATACATCATGAAAGGAACCCTTGTACCAAATTTTTAGTCTCTAGGAACAGTAGTTTAAATTTTTCAATAAAATTACAAAATCAAAAGCAAAGAAACAATCAATGTAGAATCAACCTTTTAATTCAGAGCATAGATAGCGCGGCCGCTGTCCCGACTTAAGTGCAAATCAAGAAGACAGTGTTAGCGCGCTTTAAGAAACTTGTGACCCCCATCCATCGAAGGAAATTGGTAACACTGCCTCTTATCTTTTGCCAAGAGTATTAATATTTGTTTTATTTATAGATACTGCTTTATCTTTTTTTTTGTACCAAAGAGCCTGTTCGCTCATATTCCACCTTGGAAATTGCGGTAAGTCCCATACCAATATTGATGCAACTATTTTTCGTACATAACATAAGAAGCCTGTAAACCAATTTTCAGGCAAATTTCAAAAAAACATTTTTTCTGGTGGTAGAGCTCCAGTAAAGGAGCTCGCGGGCGTAGGTACCACCGAATTACCTAATATACTTGCCGCTAAATGGTAGTGTTCAGCGCTATCGTGATCCGGTCAGGTGGTAATGTACGGCCCTGTAATTTCCGGTACAGAGGCATAACACCTTAGGCCTCAGAAATGGGTACGCATCTGCATTTTGACCTCTGGTCTTTGTGTGGGTGTCTGTAGGCTGCAGTCAACACTTAACATCAATATGAACTGCATGCTTGTTTGCCACTATCACGACATAAAAAACGGCGTTAAAAACTGATAAATACCCGTACAAACTATCACCGCCTCTCTTAGAGGGTTGGGGCAGATTTCCAAAAAAGTATATGTTTTAAGAACTTTAACGTTGTTTTATATTATTTCGCATTAACACATGTTTGTGAAATATATTTCATTTTTAAAGAAAAATGGAAAGAAAAATTTGACTTCAGGCGAGACTCGAACTCGCGGCCTACTGGGAATCTAGTCCAGCCGCTCTTCCAATTGAGCTACTGAAGTCCTGCCCGATTTGTCAAATCTCTCCTTCACATCTATTGCATTGCTTTATGGTAGCAGCAGCGCCATCTATTGCCAACTATGCTAGTTAGGCAACCGATATAATAGACTTTTCAGTTTATTGAATATCGTAAAGAAGCCTGAAGCAGGACTTCAGTAGCTCAATTGGAAGAGCGGCTGGACTAGATTCCCAAGTAGGCCGCGAGTTCGAGTCTCGCCTGAAGTCAAATTTTTCTTTCCATTTTTCTTTAAAAATAAAATAACTTTAACGTTGTTTTCTTCAGTAACAAAGAGTCTGGGTACCAATTTTTGGCTAAAGTCCAATACAAAATTTTACCCCCTCTGATAAGGAGATGGGGGCAATGTCCAAAAAAAATTATGTACGAAATTATTTGTTACACTCAAAGAGTCCGCATACCAAGTTTCAACTTTCTACCTCGAAAATTGTGGAATGCTCCCTACAAATTGCCACCACCTATGACAGGGGGTGGGCAGATTTCCAAAAAAAAATAAATGTCAAGTAAACGTTGTTTTTTTAGTATCAAAGAGGCTGCATACCAATTTTTGGCTTTCCATCTTGAACACTGCGGAAAGCCCAATACAAAATTCACACCCTCCTTTAAGGGGATGGTGGTAGATAAAATAAAAAATATGTATTTATTGTTTGTCAGGCTCATAGAGTTCGCATACCGAGTTTTAACTTTCTACCTTGAAAATTGTGGAATGCTCCATTCAAATTTCCACCCCCTATGACAGGGGGTGGGGCAGATTTCCAAAAAAAATAAATATCAAGTAAACGTTTTTTTAGTAACAAAGAGGCCGCATACCAATTTTTGGCTTTACAGCTTGAACACCTTGAATACCTTCAAATTTCATCCCCCGTATTAAAGGGGTGGAGGCAGATTTCTAAAAAAAAATGATGTACGTATTGTTTGTTAAACTCAAAGAGTTCACATACCGACTT
The DNA here is from genome assembly GCA_036365455.1 of Macrosoma leucophasiata. NCBI lineage: Eukaryota > Metazoa > Arthropoda > Insecta > Lepidoptera > Hedylidae > Macrosoma > Macrosoma leucophasiata. The sequence continues at coordinate 6,940,075 of JAWQUS010000002.1, read as the reverse complement.
TTAACTTTCTATCTTAAAAATTGTAGGATGCTCCATACAAATTTCCACCCCCTATTTTAGGGGGATGGGGATAATAAAAGGAGACAAAAAGTGCCTAAAAGCCTATGTTCTTTCTCAAGGTCAACTCTATCTCTGTACCAAATTCCATCAAAATCGGTTCACTCGTTTGGACGTGAAAAGGTAACAGACAGACAGACAGACAGACAGACAGAGTTACTTTCACATTTATAATATTATAGTAGGGTTTTCAAGATGTCTTTAGAACATACCTTATCGGTCTTAGAGGGCGTCCATTTTAGCGAATTTACAACCCCTCGCCTCTCCCTGGTGTGATGTCGTGAGATTTGGCTTAACCCGCTTCCCTATGCCCCGATCTTACAAACTCCAATGATGTTATAGTATTTATAAGCTCATTGACATACTCGTATGCGTTGAATTTATTCAACACACAGGAGATGATTTTCCCAATATTCATAATGTGATTAGTTCTGGGTATGTTTTGGGTTATGAAACATAAATACATTATTAACATACATATATATTATATTAACTTGTAAACATATATTAACATACATAGCTCACTAAGTTTACTGAACACTGCTTTCTGTTTCTTATTTCTGCGAAAACAAATTACGTGATATCTGTCGAGATCCCCCTAAGCGATATTCGATCCTCTCCCCCCCCCCCCCCTAAACATCTCACGTAATAAATGGACGCCCCCTAATACATTGTTAGTAAATTTAATATCTGAGGCAGTAAAGGAATATACAATAAACAAACATTCTCATATATGTCCATGATTTCACGAAAATTACGCAACTAATCATCCTTCCTTTACCGTGTAGTCTATTGCGACGAAACAGAAATTCCTTTGCGAGATTGCAAAGCAAGCGAGTCTTGTCTCGACGCTCCGACATAATTAGAAGCGTTATAAATTCATTCTCCGTCGATATTATTTAGCTGTAAATATTTCTGTTAATGCCGGATAATTGACTACGCTCACAAGAGATTGTTGAGATTGCTCTATAGCAGCTTACCTAAGGCAAATATCTCGTTTGCATAGATACGAGAGTTTCAATCGTACTGAATAAGTCACATTGCTTTCATATTTAAGTGATATAATGAACTCGATTTCAGTGGAAATTACTTATGAAAGCTATTTGGAGACAACAGATACGATTTTGTAAAATGAAGGGCGAGTTAGGTCTCAGCTCGACTAGATTTCGAACTTTACGAACTTTTACAATAGGCGTAATGAGCATTTGATTCTTTGATGTCTCATTTTCCAGAATTACCTTCAGATAACCTAACTTCAGCCGTATTGCGCTCGCTCCCTCGACGTTTATTGTCCGTAAGGATATTTACTACATTTGAACTCGGGTCATATTATCGTTGTTATTGGAATCTTCTCTTACTTTTTTAATAGTTTTAAATTGAATTACCTCGAATATAATAATATGTTTAGAACCCAATATATTAAGGTTATGTGAGCCGAATGAGATATGATAGATACTAATTACGAGCATACAAGCTATCTGCAGTGAATAACTTATAGAAATTATTCAATAGATAATGACAAAAATAAAAATTTAGGTCCATTATCAATTTCTTCAATTGCTTCAAAGAAGATAAGGAAGAACTTGATCGTTAAGTCATAATCATAATCATTTACTTTGCAGTCTCACTATTGAGGTAAAACCCCGGTACCCAAAGAAACTCAGTGTCGCTCTTATAAAAAAAGTTATAATTATTACTTATTTCTTTGTTATATAATAATTATATCTAGTACATTGTACTAAACCACTAACTAACTAACCTAACCATTGTTTTAAGTCTTGTGGAGCTGGGCCAGCATTTGTTAGGCATCTATTTCCTTAAGATAGTCATCGAGTAAGTAGTATACCTAAAAGTCATTCATTACCTTAAAAAAATGGGCTCGTAGATACGATTTAAATTGAATCATTAACGAAAACGGGATCGTTGAAAGAAATGTCATTTCGCCAACAGTTTCTTTTCGCAAGATCCTCAACGATAGAAAAGGGTCTAAAAGTTTTAAGGAGACAAATGGCATTCAATGAAAGGCTTATTTGTTTAACAGGACCTAAAGTTTGCGCAGAACGACGATTTGTTGCAATAAGTAGCATCAGCTGAACAGGGCTGGGCGGGAGATGTAATATTTATGAGTAAAACGCCCAAGTATACGCGCCAGGGCAGAGTTATGCAGAGTGAATAGCGCCCTCTACTCGACAAGATTGTGTAATTTATTTCTTTCTCAACCTTCACCCGATTCGCCAGTTTCTGTTGAACTGACACTATTTGGACTTGCAGATTTGGAGCGTATAAAGAGATACGGGTCGCAGCATCTTAATGTGATAACCGTTATTGTATTAAAACATGTATCCCGCGATTTGTTACTCTCTTAAATTACTCGTATTAAAATGGTCTCGCACTCACTACATAAAAATAAAATAAAATACGCTTACATTCACAGCCCCACAGTAGGTATAAACCTGTGTCGTGGGTGCCGTTATACACATAAAACACACACACAAACACCCAGACCCGAAACAAATATCCATAGGCCATACAAATATTTGTCCCGGTGCGGGGATCGAACCCGCGACCCTTTCGAATCAAACGGTTATCTCACACCGCTGGACGAACCGGGTCGTCATAAATGGAGTCGTATTCATTGAAGTGATAACTTTGATAGCTAATGCGTAAATAATTTAAGAAAACGCGACTAACACTCTTTTTTTTTTCTCTGCGATATCCCTGGTAGATATACCATTACCAAATCCAAACTTGGTGGTAATTTACCTACTTCCGGATTGTATCACAAAAAAAAATCGGTTAATAATTAAGATAGCTATATTTTGCGAAAAGTCCTTTGAAATTCGTGTTTAACACTAGCGCGCACATTCAAAATTCTTTCTTCAACTTCATAATAGATGGTAGTGATAACTATACTGGTGGTAGAGCTCCAGTGACGGAGCTCGCGGGCGTAGGCACCACCGCATTACCTGATTTACTTGCCGCTAAATGGTAGTGTTCAGCACTATCGTGTTCCGGTCAGGTGGTAATGTACGGCCCTGTAATTTCCAGCACAGAGGCATAACACCTTAGGCCTCAGGAGTGGTAACGCATTTGCATTTTGACCTTGGTCTTTGTGTGGGTGTCTATAGGCTGCAGTCATCACTTAACATCAATGTGAACTGCATGCTTGTTTGCAATTATATAAAAAAAAAAAAAAACTAAGGATCAATGAGTATCAAATATGGTTGGGAGAGTTCCAGTGTAAGAACTCGAGGGCGCAGGCCCCATCGCATTACCTAATCAATCTGCCGCTGAATAGTAGCGCTATCGTGTTCCGGTTAGATGATAATGCACGGCCCTGTAATAATTTATCACAGAGACATATTAACTAAGGTCTCAAGGCTGGCAACGCATCTACATTTTGACCTCTGTCATCCTCATCACTTAGCATCTATGTAAACTACATGTTTGCCACCTACATTAAATTTAAAAAAAAATAACTTTATTGAAATGAAATCAGCTTACATAATAAACGCGATGCGGCCGGATATAGCACTTGTTCACGTATCGTGCTCGGCATTTAATTTTACAGAGAGGTGGCAAGGTCAGGCTGAGCCGTGCCGTCACATGAGGTGCTACAAATTATAGCGATCTCAGACACGTACTGCAATTAATATTACCTTCGGCCTAACCTAACCAGTTTTAATGTAATAAAAGTGGCAAACAAACGTGCAGTTCACATTGATGTTAAGTGATGACCACACAAAGACCAAGGTCAAAATGCAGAGACGTTACCACTCCTGAGGCCTATGGTGTTATGCCTCTGTGCCGGAAATTACAAGGCCGTACATTACCACCTGACCGGAACACGATAGTGCTGAACACTACCATTTTGCGGCAAGTATATTAGGTAATGCGGTGGTGCCTACGCCCGCGAGCTCTGTTACTGAAGCTCTACCACCAGTAAAACCCTACCATTAAAGATATCAATATAATAGCATAGATTATTTAGAACCTAGACTAAAATATTTTATAGTATATCTTGCCGAGTCTGTTAATGAAACATTTCGATGTATGTATTTTCACGCCAAGTCCCTCACGGAGTAGGCAGGGAGCGGAAAACGCCAAATCCCTACTAATATTATAAATGCGAAAGTAACTCTGTCTGTCTATCTGTACCCTCACGTCCAAACGACTGAACCGATTTTAATGAAATTTGGTACAGAGATAGAACTGATTTTGAGGAAGAACATAGGCTACTTACTTATTTATAAAACGATAACGACGCGGGCGAAGGCGCGGGCCACAGCTAGTATTTTATAAGTGAATACTGTAGCCTATAAACATCATGAAAACCAGACATTTTCAATATAGATGCGTTACCACTAACGATATAACGGGGTCATACATACCTGACTGGAACACGATAGCGCTAAACACTACCATTTAGAGACAAGTAGATTAGGTAATTCGGTAGTACCTGCGCCCGCGAGCACCGTCTCTGGAACTCTACCACAGTACTACCTACAGCAGGTATCATCAACAAATACCTAGGTAGCAGTAGTAGGTAATTGTTTTCTAAAACCTTATATCCCCAGTTAAGTAATCGGTAATTTATTATGCACGATACTAAAGTTTAAAATCACGGATGTTTTGAAAGACGAATTTGTTAGCGTGAAATGATTTATATCTCAATTTAGACTTTCGAGTTTGACAGTGTTTAAAGTTCCCGATGGACTTAATAAAGTAAAATAACTGATGAGATATTTAAACTTGATTGAAGTTGTACCGCAACAAATCTGTCCTATTTCCAAAGAGACTGTTTCAGGAATTTTCAAGTGTCAACTTTTTCGGGAACGAAATCCTGCATTTTAGGGTTCAGTTGCACCAAAATGTTTCTTAAATTTATGTTTTTCTATCAAATTTAACAACAATAGAACCTATAATTGAATTTAATAGTTGCTGCGGAATGCATTGCGCCGTTAAAGTTAAACCCCCTTATTCATTAACGTACATTAGATACGTTTTAGTTGTAGAATGCTTTGTCTTTGTCAGTTGCATTGTCAAATGTGCAGGATAGAAAAAGACAAAGGAGATATTAGCAACACTTTAGCTAAAATACGTTTATGAATAAGGGGGACAGTATCTAACAATCAATATCGCACATCGAGCATAGGAACGATCGGCTAGTTTCGACTTCATAGAGCGTCTATCTCTGCTACACACTGCCTACGTAAGCTCTAGTGGTCCAATTCGTTTTAAATTGAGAGAGTAGGTAAAATAAATCGGGACATAGGGGTAAAAATCGGGACAGTAAAAAGCAAGCCAATTAATTAATTTATTGATTTATCAAAAGCCTCGGGACCTAAAGACGATTGATCTTTAGACAGGCTTTTATCTAGCAGTGGACGTCTTTCGGTTGAGGTAATGATGATGATTGATTTATCGGGCTATTTAACGTTTCGATCAGAAGTCCCCATAGCCCCGAAAATCGGGACGTCCCGCGCAAATCGGGACACCTAGCAATACTAGTAAGCACTGATAGTTCGGTATTGGTCACACCTTGATCAAAATGGTCTACAAATGTCACAAAATGTGCCTCTTGGCCGGTTACAGTTAACAGTTAAAGTTATGACGTCGTGGTTTGTGGTTTCAAATGGTGCAACTCATTGCTTAACCGATACTTTAACAAATTAGTTCAAGCTTAAGTAAAATGATGCAACCCAGCCGCAAATGCAAACTCTCAAGACTCTCAAGTCTCTACAATGGATAGTGTAGAGACTTAAAGAGCGTAGGCACCACCGCATTACATAATCTATCTGCCAACAAATGTTGCAAGATCTCGATTTTTTTTTAAGAAAGCTTTATCTGAACTTTGTTCCACAGAACGAAGCGCCGAACGGGCTTAATTTAAAAATCGATACTGATTCCCAGACAATAACAATAGGAACGGAAGCAAAGCGACTCATTTGGTACAGGAAAACGCCTTAACAATTCGGGTTCGAATTGAAATCGACTTGGGAACGACATCGAGTCTCGATTGGCGCGGAAACTTGCAAAAACTGCATATATAGTGCAAGTTGGTCACATGTTTATAGTACCAAGTTGTGCAATTACGGAACGAGGCAGCTGTTTCACTGCACAATATACAATGACATCAACTGTCTAGAGACAATATTAACATAAATGCTGATATTTCCTTTGCTTAGTTATTTTTCAATCAAGTTTCAAATAAGTCAAATTCAAGCAGTATTTTTTTACAGCAAACCATATTTTGAATAAATCACGTTAAACCAATATTATTCGATAAAAGGTAAATTAACGAAACCACAAAACACACGAAAACAATTCGACTTTATCCCATGTTTTACAGCACCTCGTCCCAATTTATATGGAGTGTGCGAGCGGAGATTTTGAGTGAAATCGTAAAAATGAAATCGCATCAATTGGGAAAACTTCGTAAGGTTTAACCGGCGTCGTAAACTAGGACATTATTTACGATCGTACCTCGCTTTGTGCATACATGGCGTCTAACGATTTCAACTTCCATTTATCACCCAGTAATGTGATGTTTTTATGTTCACTGATGCTTGCGTAGTTTGGGTAATATTTGCGATTGAAGCTCAAGGATCTTATGAAGTAAATTCTTGTTTAAGGCCTGATGTTTCCAACCGATGAAAGACTGCCTAATAGAAACTGAATAAACTTTAAAAAAAGAAAAATATCAATCTCTTGATCTATCAAATAATTGACAATCAATTTTCAATATGTATCAAATAACTATCTGAGGAATAACGTTTTCGTAGGTTTTCGCGAGCTTCATACATTGTAGGAATTAAACTTGCGGCTTTTCTCGCGTATACAACACTCCCAAACTTCTTCTTACACCCGACGTTTCGGTCGCTTTCCAGCTACCGTGGTGACGGGCAGACTGAGGAATATTTTACTATAAAGTATCTGATTTGAAGCCTGCAGCACTAGCTTTTGTTAGGTTAAGCATTACTTAATAACTGTAGACTAGATTGACGTCAAGAGTTAAAACAAATTAAATTTTGAAATAGTCTCGGTTATATAGGCGTCCATTATTCGATAGGTTGTGCTCTCAGTTTTATCTCAATCACGGCTGTGACTGACGAATAAGTTACAGTGACTGACGCCATAGACCTAGTATAGTGATCTGTGCCATAGACCAAGACATCAAATTTTGTTCCGTTGCGTTAAAATAATGTCACTGTCAATGACGTCAACAATTTATTTGGTTATCATGTAGAGCTATCAAACGGACGGCTTAAGTTATTTTTTTATTTCCATCGGAGGTTGTTTTATCAATCGTTTTTCTTTTTAGTAGTGGATTAATCTATCGAATAAAGCCTATCTTGAAATAAAGCGATTTTTCTTCTGTCCCTAAGAATAAGCAGTTTTTCTATGCCTGTGTAGGTATGTGTTATTGTTCTGCGAGATTGACATTTATGACAATAACATACACATAGGCGTGATTCGACACTATTCCTCGTTAATCTACAAGATTTGAAAAATTAGTTCAAATAGAAATTAAAAATAACCTGCCTCGGTAGCCTAGTGGTAGCAGGCCACTACTACTACGCTGAGGTCCTGGGTTCGATTCCCGGGTAGGGGGTTATCAGAGATAATGGTGAAAAAGCCTTTATCTCTGGTTCTATTGGGATTTTTCCATTTTCTGGAAATTTCCCAGTACCATGAAGTTTGGTAATGTGCCCGGAGATGTCAACAGGCTCGCCACCTGTTACATGGGCCAAAACGTAACCGGCGAATCGTGGGTGTTTGCATGTATACTTGAATGCATGCATTTACCTCTGCCTACCCCTTCGGGGATTACAGGCGTGAAGTTACGTTTTTAGAAATTAAAAATAATAAAAACATTCGTATGTAGTTTTTTTTTTGTGAAACAAACCTAATCGAATAGTTGTTGAGCAGCAACGCAAGTTCTAACGCAGTTTCTAAGTACTTGGAGACGGTGTCTATAAAAACTTGAGGACACTGTCTCGGCACGTTGTAACACGGAGTTCCAACACGTCTAACTTTACCCAACTCGCGAGTCATGATTTAATTTTGTGAGTTATGGTCACCCGACTTCCACCTTTTTTGCGGTCTGCGGTGCCCGTCTTACATTATTTATTGTTGGGACATGAAATATGCATTAATATCGAATGAAAACCTTCACGTAAACACGTTTAGTGCCCAACAAAACTGTGTACCAACCGATGTTCAATATGTCATTTATAATATATCTACATATACTTAGATAGGTTGGGGTTTCCGCCATAAATTATGAACCTTAACCAGTCTTTTATGCTTATGACGATGTATAAATAAAATGACAATGTCCAATGAAAATATTGCTGCCGAGTTATAATTTCGTAAGTTTTTTCTGCCTGCCAAACGTAGCTATTGGTAACAAATCACTCCACCGGGAGCCGTGATTGACAGATGGCCTGTCTGGATAATTGAGATGAATGCGAGTCTGTTTGTCTGCTGCGATAACGCTCGTCCCGATTTTTATCGCCATTTTATATTCTTGTAACTCTACGTCTAATATTGACATCGTTTTTTTATATCATGAATTGCTAAACGAGCATACCTACAGTTCACTTTGATGGTAAGTTCTATATAAAAAAAACAGAGATAAAGATGCGTTGCCAGTCCTGAGGTCTATGTGGTTGTGCCTCTGTGCCGGAACTATAGCGTTGAACACTACCATTGAGCGGCAAGTACAATAAGTAATGCAGTGGTGCTTACGTTGTGAGCTCAGTTACTAGAGCTCAACCGCCAGTTAATCGTATTATATAATGCCAATGTTTCACTTCTTCTGAATTGATTTTCATCATTTCATAACCAGGTGGTTAGAACCTTTACATTCAGTGAAACATATATTCGGTCCAATTGAGAATCCTCCTCCTTTTCTTTAGTTTTTTAAAAAATGAGTGTGGCAGATATTCTCTTGACGCCATTTTTTAGAAACCTTACATTGCAACGCTTTGGCATTACCTCGAGTGGAAGCTTATTCCATATTTGCATGTTCACAGCAAAATTTCACGCACATCGTAAGCCAAAGTCTCATAACTGCCACTCTTTCCCAAAATATTTATTATAAAACTCATTACTGGAGCACAAAAACTATTTACATAATTGTTTTATATTATTTCGCATTAACACATGCTTGTGAAATATATTTATTTTAAAGAAAAAATGGAAAGGAAAAATTTGACTTCGAGTCTCGCCTGAAGTCAATTTTTTCTTTCCATTTTTCTTTAAAATAAAAACTATTTACATTACTCCACAAAATCGCCATATCGCCATAACAATCGTTCGGTAAGAGTGGAGATAAGATCGAGTATGTCTCAAATGCTTCCCAAGTTGGTCTCGATCCGTATCTAACTTCAGTGTGAAGCGAACGTTTATAATGGCTCGGCAGATATATGGCGAAAGAGTTGCTTGAATTGCACTTGGTAAATGTATGTGAGATGCACCAGATAGCACCAACATGCACATATATTTTGCTCGGAATCTATTTAGGCTTTATTTTGTATCTGATACGTGTGATATATTGCCTACAAGTGCTCCAAATATTGTTAAGCACTCTAGTAGCAAAGAATAGAAAGGCAATAAAATTGCGAATTTTTATGTGCGAAAACATAAAAGAGAGAATTTATATTTTACTTTACTTGTTAGGTACGGATCCTTAAAATTGGAAGGAAGAAATAACAAATCGCTTGATGTTCACTCTGATAAGTCATAATGATAATTTTACATTATAAAAAAAGCATACTGCCCTTAATGATTAACATCATTCCCTTTTAATAGGTAAATGATTACGATAGCATCAGATCTAACTTTAACAAGCAGAACATAAACCATTGTAGTGACGGTACAATACACACTACCGCCTGAAAGGAGCTAAACTGCCTGGACTTAAATATTTCGTGCAGAAACAATATCCAATGAGAAGCACTTAGGTACTGTGCTCAATAGAAACTTGTAGTGCAGATTGTAGTGAATAAATATAATAGCTAGTGGAGTGCATTATTTGCTAAACTGTGAACATGTCAACAATAGGTGCCTATTATCGTGCTCCCGAACCTATTCATTTTCGCAACGTTAATTTGAAAAGAAATCAAGAATTTTAAGTGTTTTGGAAAAATATTTTTGAGATCACACGTTTTATTATAGTGCTGATTTCTAGTTTACTGCTTCGATGACCATGTTGCCTTAATAAAATGCCATGTATAGAATAGGTTTCTTAAATACCTAGTATTAACACAATCTAAGAACGTATTTTATTTTTATACATTATATCAAACATGCAAAATGTACAGACCGTTCACTATTAAAAGTCACTTGGCTTTGTTTTGGTAGTATTGTACAATGACTTGTTGGTTTGGAGCAATAATTCTTGCGTTAGATATAGGTACTATTTAACGTCTTAAGTAGGTATGGATAAGTTAACGAATCACATTATTTTTGCCTTAAATTTTTGAAATGCAGAAAATTCGTTCCATAAGATCGTAATTGATTTTTTATTGATCACTGCCATATTAGGTTAACGTGTGTTATCCACATGATGACATAGACAAAACATTTTGTCAATATAAAACAAACAAAAGGAAGTACGATTTACAATACAAATACGCAAAAACCTAAATATGTAAGAGGATTAAATCAAAATCACATTGCTTGTACTTTTGTTCCACACAACAGTACATACTCGTAGTTCGAATTTTGAAGCTTAAAGGTGCATATTTTTGTATTTTGCAATAGCTTTGATTATTGTGTATTCTGATTCTCTTCATTCAAAACACGGTTAAATTCTACCAATACACACCATCATCTCAAATTGAAATTCAAATTGTAATGTTCGATTTAAACATCAATTTCGTTTGACCACTAAATGGATTTCAGATATTATCATCGGAATATAATTTGATATCATACAAATAATTTATATTTATACATTTCAATCGAAATGAACTCTGATATTTCGCTTTCAGAACCAGAGCGTAAATATACGTTGAATAATTAATTGATAGCAATACGTTTTCTGTTAGGTACGAATAACCGCGTAATTTATTTTCAATACTTACAAAGTGAAATGAGGGAAAGTAATAATTAAATCTGTGTGCTTCATAAAGTCGCACAGAATTTTTAATTGAAATCCGTACAACTTTATCCAGTTTAACCAAAGAGTAAAAATAACAAAAATTGATTTTTTTTAAATCATGCGTCAGATAATTATAGGATTTAAAATGTATTATTTTACATTTAAATGAATTAGTAACACTTTCTTATACATTTAAACGAATTAGTGTGTTAAATAAAATAAATCTATTTGCAATTGTATGGCCACATAATAATCCTCACAGAGACATAACAGCTTAGGTCTCAAGGGTAGCAACGCGTCCGCTTTAATTTATATCTATACTTAATATTATACAGCTGAAGAGTTTGTTTGTTTGCTTGAACGCGCTAATCTCAGGAACTACTAATAGGAGAGGGTAGGTAGCATTGAAACCGCGCAAAGCCGGGGCGGGCCGCTAGTAATTAATTAATCCCCGTAACAACCATAGCTCTGTAATAGTTATTAGGGGGTCATACATTACCATCTAACCGGAACATGATAGCGATTAACGCTACAATTGCGCGGCAGATAGATTAGGTAATGCGGTGGTGCCTACGCTCTAGAGCTCCTTCACTGGAACTCTACCACCAGTAATATACTATATACAACATATGTAGGGTACTTATATTCTTGACCTAGCTGTGCCCGCGACTTCGTCCGCGTGAGAATTTATGGTTGTTCAGTATCTACCCAGACTAAGTCGTGGGCGCAGGTAGTATAAAAGTAGCCTAAGTTACTCCTTATTACATAAGCTGTCTGCTACTGACGGGAAAGTCTCGTCGAAATCGGTCCAGCCGTTCCCGAGATTAGCGGCAACAAACAGACAAACAAACAAACAGACAAAAATTGTAAAAAATGTTGTTTTGGTATATGTACCGTGTATACATATATATGCATTTAGTAAAAAGTGATTATTTTAATATAACAAACAGACACTCCAATTTTATTTATTTGTATAGATATAGTTTACAATCTTCTCTGTCAGATTAAACCTACGGATTTGTCACTAAAAATATCTACAGTTCTAAAAAAATAATTTAAACTTCATGCCATTTTAGGAATTGCTGGCGTTTTTTACACAGACTTACGTCCTAAAAAATATTTGAAGGCAAAAATAAATGGGTGAAAGTTGAGCCGCGCTAATGCTGCCAAGTTGGCTACTTTATAGCTAGATTAAGCGGCATTACCCAGTTACCCAGTTGGTTAGGTAAGAAATAAAAAAGTTTTAGGTAATTTTTCTAGCCACTCCGTGTAAAATTCCCATTTATCTTTTTGGTTTTACAAAAGATCCCTTTAGATTGCTTTGTTTTATTCAAACTTACCTATTCTAAGTTTATATCTTATGTATGGCCCCGTAATAACTATCGCAGAGAAATAACAACTTAGGTAGGTCTCAGGGGTGGCAACGCATCTGCATTTTGACCTCTGGTTTTTGTGTAGACGTCTATAGGCTACAGTCATCACTTAACATCCCCAAAAAGGGGAGAGACTCGTGCCCAGCGTTAAGACGTATAATGGGTTGCCATTATTATTATATTATTATTATTTTGAGTTTAAACATATAAAGTTGGTCACGGAGGGGCAGTGTAAAAATTAACGGGCCATGGAACAACAATGTTTGGGAAACACTGCTCCATTTTTGGTGGTGGATGTCTTTTAGCTGAAAAAATAATGATTGATGAAGATTTTCCTTGCACTGGAAATCATCTGATGTCAAGTGACTTTTTATCGCACAACATAGGGCTACAACGAAGCTGTCTGTCTCTGTGGCGGACAAATATGGGCAATCTTCAATAGCATTTTGGTTCTATCAAAAAATGTTTTTGTAGGCAGACACAAAGCATTCTTTTATTGAATCAGATAGAAAGAAAGAACAATAAAAGAATGCTCACCGTTGTTTCAACAAAAAAATGTTGTGAATTGTGAAGAGAAGAGAGAATCGAGTACATTTTGAAAATGATCTTTCGCTTGATGAACATTGGGTAACAATAAACAATTGTTTTTATATTATTTCGCATTAACACATGCTTGTGAAAATATATTTTATTTTTAAAGAAAAATGGAAAGAAAAATTTGACTTCAGGCGAGGCTCGAACTCGCGACCTACTGGGAATCTAGTCCAGCCGCTCTTCCAATTGAGCTACTGAAGCCCTGCCCGATTTGTCAAATCTTTCCTTCACATCTATTGCATTGCTTTATGGTAGCAGACTGCTACCATAATGCATTTTTCTTTAAAAATAAAACAATAAACAATGATAAAAACTAGCAAGTAAGTAAGCAAATACTGCAGTCCATAAACATATAGATAAAAACAGAATAAGAAAAACTGCAAGTAGATTAGGTAAGTCATACTGTGGTGCCACTTGAGCTTTATCGACATCAACATGTAAGATATTGGCACTAAATATCAATACCTTACATCTTGTCTTAAAATTATCAAAATATACCATACCACTGTAAGACGGTAACGCTAAGCTACAACAACATATTTTCACGGTATAAGAAAAAATAATACGATCTTGGACTGTGATGTTATTATGAATTAGGTAATAATATGATTAAGAGGCTTTTGGTATAAGCACTAACTAAGATACTTAAATTACTTACATGGAATGAACGCACTTTTTTCAAACTCCATGCTCACTTTTCGTAAATTCTAAACCACAGCCTAAAATACGTAACCATAATATTTGGCCTGTTAATAAACACGTTAGTAAATTTTGTGCTAACGTAAAATACCGCATTGTTGATCAACTTGAAAAGTATGTCCGCCCCGAAACTCTATTCCGCAAGCCCTGGGATTTGGTTTTAATAAAAATTTGATGTCGACAGAAGCCGTTATGAAGTTGCAAATTAATTTAGGCTGGTTTTGAGAACTCAATTTTCGCTTTATTTTATCCGCCAATATTTACTGAATATCAATTATCTGGTGGCTCGGTTGTGCCGGACGGCGGGCGTCGTGCCCATCAATCTACTGCCCTTTCACAGTACACAATCTTGTGTTTAATATTCATGGCGCAACCGTTCAGGCAACGTTGCCTTTTTTATCGATGGGATTTGAGTATACAGAATCGTAATACAATGCGGCATAAGAAATGTTAAACCTTATCTGTTACTAGCTGTGCCCGCGACTTCGTCCGCGTGAGAATTTATGATTGTTCAGTATCTACCTGGACGAAGTGGTGGGCGCAGCTGGTATAAAAGTAGCCTAAGTTACTTACTACATCAGCTATCTGCCAGTGAAAGTCCCGTCACAATCGGTCCAGACGTTCCCGAGATTGGCGGGAACAAACAGACAGACAGACAAAAATTGTAAAAAATGTTGTTTTGGTATATGTACCGTGTATACATACATATGCATTTGGTAAAAAGCGGTTATTTTTATATTACAAACATACACTCCAATTTTATTTATTTGTATAGATGTGATTTGATGAATAAGACTATAATGGCAAATACAGTATCTAACAAGATATAATTCACATCGATCTCAGGAAGAGATGTCGGCTTATTTCGGATCTGTAGAGCGTTATCTCTTTCGCACCTTACCTATTTGACGTTTGTCGACCATTTTGATCAAGTTTTGACCACTACCAGACTACGGATGCTTACCTACGTAGACAGTGTGCAGCAGAGATAACGCTTTTTAATTAGCCGATTGTCACTTTCATAGGCTCGATGTGCATTATTTCTTGATGAGCACTGTATATTTATTATCGAAGAAGTTTTCGGTCGTCCAAAAAGAGTAAGGCACTGACGTGATAATATACCGATCTCTCTTCAACGGTACATTGATTATTGAAATTAAAAACTGCCAAATGGGTTTTTCTTACATTTTAGTTGAGAAATAGGAAATTATTTTCCAAAATTGAATTAAGAAAAGCTTGGAGAAAAAGGGGAAAAAATGGAAAAAACAATTATAGTTTTAAATAAAAAAATGACTTGGCAATCACACTAAACAATCTTATTTAATATAATATAATAATTTATCATAACTAGTGTCTTCATGCGATGGCCGAGTTAATCTATTTATTTAAAACAAAATAATTTAAATATGTATTGATATGATCACTATGTTGTTAGCTAATTACGTCACAAATTAAGGAAGAAGGTCCCTTAAGTAGGGACTGAATAAATAAATAACCGACTTGGTATTACATCGATCTTTGTGGGAATAAAAATATTACAAGAAAGGTTGTACCATGAACTCCGCACGGGAAACCTAATGCAGAATATGGATCGATAGTCATTTTTGTTTCTAGTCTTTCAGTGATATCAAACTTCCATTTTAATTAATGCATACAAAAAAAGGTTTCATAGTTAGAAGTATATTTTTTTGTTTAAAAAGTTGTTTGTCAGTAATATCGTATAACAAAGCACTTTTGTAATTGAATACACCTCTATGCCATAATCCGTATGTTATTGGGGTGCAAAATGTTGTGAGCTAAAACAAATAATATTTGTATTTGAGGGATAACAGAAAGGTTTATGTAGTACAAAAAATCGTATAACATTGTTATTGTGAAATTCATTTTAATAATTAAAATTCTTGTTTTTCTATGAACGGTAAAAAATAAAAAAAATATCATTTCGAAGTTCACTATTTGACTGGCATTTTACATTTAATTACTCCTTTAATAATAAGTAATTGGTAAAAGTGTAATCGGTCATAAAAAGTGTTTCAAAAATGTTGACGGTAAACTATGTATGTATATCTTGCCAGTGGCATAGCTTCATACAGTGCTCAACAATAAATATTGCAAATCGAGCCTAAGAAGGAGACTTCAGCTTATTTCGGGTCTGTAGAGCGTTATCTCTTTCGCACCGTACCTATTTGACGTTTGTCGACCATTTTGATCATGTTTTGACCAATACCGGACTGTCAGTGCTTACGTAGGCAGTATACAACAGAGATAACGCTCTACGAAGTCGAAACGAACCGATCGTCTCTTTCACAGGCTCGATGTGCATTATTATTTTGTTGAGTACTGTACGTGCGGATATTGCACTGTCACATTTGTCATCTTAAAAAATAAAACTGAAATTGTACAAATTCTCATATATATTTAAATTTCACCGGTGGCAGAGCTAATTGCAAGCATTGATGTGGCCTGCAGGCGTAGGCACTACCGCATTACTTAATCTACGAGTACAATAGGTTCTAAGGCGAACAATATATGGACGCAGAACAATGTCCTTTACCCCGCAGATGCATAAGCTTAGGCCTAAGGAGTGGTAACGCGTTTACGCGAAGGTAGAAATTATTGATTTTTAAATAGGAATTATATATATAAGTATGTATCTTCACGCCAGCTCCCTCCCTAACGGGGTAAAAATGTGTATTTAAATGTAAATGGAAATTTATAAGCTGTACTACTCAGTTACCATCAATGTGAACTGTATGCTTGTTTGCAACTATCATGATAAAAATGTACTAATGTATGCCTAGCATATAATGCTAATAACCTCTGCCTCTATTACCTACGAGAATTAAAAAAATAAATAGCGAAACGAACTCTGTCCATCTTTTTAGGTAAACATATGGCGTAAATACATAATAAACACGGTTTTATGTATCTCTACATTTTACATTTTGATTTCTCCGTACGTTGACACAGCCATTCCCCTTTGATGTAGATATCATCATGTTTCCATAGCGGCAAAAAAACGTAACGGATAATATTACGTTTTTTAAATCCTCTTTGCCATCGCCGAACGTGGAATATACGTAAATTTACAGTTTCAGATTTTAAAAAATATGATTGTAGATATAAAACCAGAAAATCGAATTCGATATTTCAGTAGTATTGGACGTAGAATAAATATAAACAAAGGTTGCATGTTGGACCGAACATTTTGAGCTTTATTCAATTTTCAGGTTCGTTTTACCTGTGAATACTTGATTATTGGATGTATGTTTTAATTCTCTCTAAAAATGAAATCTAATGGATATTGTTAGTTGTGCAGCAGCTGTATGTTTGATTTTTTACCGTGTATGTTATAGATGTATGACATTTCAGTCGTGTTGTGAATGTTAAACCTAAGGGTCTGCTACTATAGGAGTGGGTAAAATATGTTTTGGTCGTGTGTCGATTGTCGATAGAGAAGAATAAGCCTCTGAATATCTGTGTCACAAAGCTCATTACAAACATTACAAAAATATTATCTATACAAATAAATAAAATTGAAGTGTCTGTTTGTAATATTAAAATGACCGTTTTTTACTAAATGCATATGTATGTATACACGGTACATACACCAAAACATTTTTTTCAATTTTTGTCTGTTTGTATGTCTGTCTGTTTGGCGGGGCTAATATTAGGAACGGCTGAACCGATTTTGACGGGACTTTTACTGGCAAATAGCTGATGTAATAAGAAGTAACTTTTATACTAGCTTCGCCCACGACTTCGTCCGGGTAGATACTGAACAATCATAAATTCTAACGCGGACGAAGTCGCGGGGACAGCTAGTATTACATAAGAAGACATATAAAAAGACACATTCTAAATTATTTAAAGCGAGCGCTATTCGATCCAGTTAATTATTGCCGCAAATTGTACATACGTTCGACG
Organism: Macrosoma leucophasiata; assembly: GCA_036365455.1. Lineage (NCBI taxonomy): Eukaryota > Metazoa > Arthropoda > Insecta > Lepidoptera > Hedylidae > Macrosoma > Macrosoma leucophasiata. Next base: position 6,922,312 of record JAWQUS010000002.1, on the reverse strand, counting down.
CCTAGGAACAAATCGCACAATTTATGAACACTCGTTACCCTTTCATTAAATTTACTCACATCCTAAGAATCTTGGGTAAATATCGCTGAGTGCGTAATCCCTCTGAAGTACATATCTACCTCTGCGGTATATTTTATTATGTAACCAAGATGCACACAAGCATGTAGTTCATATGGATGTTAAGTGATGACTGCAGCCTATAGACACCCACACAAAGACCAGTGGTCAAAATGCAGATGCGTTACCACTTCTGAGGCCTAAGGTGTTATGCCTCTGGCTCGTGTGTGTGATCATAATTGAACATTTTTGGTAATCGCTTAAAAATAAATTGATCAATGAATTTTCATATTAACGTCTAAGTAATTTTATCTCAACCTGATGAGTATCAAAAATATGTCTGTTGACGACAACGTTTATTTCATATCTTATTTTTTTTAAATGTCTATTTCACACGGTGCGTTTCTTGTTTCTTTTGGACGATTTACTTACGTTACATTACATGATTGACGTGACGTTATTCTACTGAAATATGACGTCACTGAAACCGAGCCGTCACTTTAATATTTGGCGTTGTGCCCGATGCTGACTCCGATTTATAGACGTATTTGTTCTCGAAACATAATTGTAATTTACTTTCGGTATTGGTATATTTATATGTTACTAGCTGACCCGGCAAACTTCGTATTGCCTCAGAATAAAAATATGACATGTGTCAAAGGTTTGATAGATATGGACTATTTGTATAGGAAAATGAAATGGTGGTTTTTACTATTTCCCTTCAATTTCTTCATATTTTCTTACCTTTAAACATTCCCTGGACTTCCAAAAATCATTCAAAATCAATATTAGCCAAATCGATCCAGCCATTCACGCGTGATGCCGTGACCAAGGACAACGGGTTGCATTTTTATATATATAGATGTAAGGATCTAATTATTTTTTATGAGTAGTGCCTTTATGATAGAATATTGTATGTGACGTTGCCGGTTCAATCTTCAGGTACCTAACCCTTCTTTCATATGGCGATTTGGTTCTACGGAAACAGTTTTTCCAGTATCGCGATTTATCAACATATGCCCATGTCTACTGGTCCCTTTTACTAGTGGTAGTGCTCTAGTGACGGAGGTCGCGAGCGTAGGCACCACTGCATTACCTAATTTACTTGCCGCTAAATGGTAGTGTTCAGCACTATCGTGTTCCGGTCGGGTGGTAATGTACGGCCCTGTAATTTCCGGCACAGAGGCATAACAAATTAGGCCTCAGGAGTGGTAACGCATCGGCATTTTGACCTCGGTCTTTGTGTGGGTGTCTATAGGCTGCAGTCATCCCTTAACATCAATGTGAACTGCATGCTTATTTGCCACTTCCTTTACATAAAAAAAATGTAAACGCGCGTATAAGTATTATGTATATATATATATATATATATATATATATATATATATATATATACATAATAGGTATTATAATCTAAAATGCATAAATCAATTGCTGAAATCTGTTGTAGTAAATAGACTTAATTAATAAATAAACAATATGTATAAGTATATATATAAGCCCTCTAGTGGGACACAAAGCAAAAGTAATTAAAACATAGGTCCAAGTATTAAAGTTGTTAATTTAACGGGCACCTAGTAGGGTAGGTTGTCCTACTTTCCAACTTGAGCACTTACCGTCAAACCGCAGAACTGAGACGCGGCTTGAACTTTGTTTGCGCCCACTAAAGTCTTCCTACTAAAATGCAGATGTTTACCTATATATATTGTGTACAATACATGGCCGGAGGTCAATACATTTTTGCAACATCTCCTTTAGGAATGTATCTTTATTAAAGTAGCAATTTTCACTGGTGCTAGTTTTAGAGTTCCAGTGTCAGAGCTCTAGGGCGTAGACACCACGGCATTACCTAAATAAATAAATAAAAAAACCGATTGGCCTTCAAATGGTAGTGTTCAACTCAATTGTGTTCCGATTACACGGTAATGTCATCTAATGAAATCCCCATTTGAAATCTAACCTACCCTTCACAGAGGCAGAACAACTTATACACCACTTCTTAATATTGACCTCTGGTTTTTGTGTAGATGTCTATAGACTGTAGTTATAACTTACCACACATGTGAACTGCGTGCTTGTTTGCCAGCATCATTACACCAATAAATGACGCTAAGAAGCAACATTGAATTAAAAATCAAACCCAATTATTACATTGCAGTTTCTGAAGTTTATAATTTAACGCGGACACCTAGAAGGGTAAGTTGTCCTACTTTCCAACTTGAGCACTTACCGTCAAACCGCAGTACTTAGACGCGGCTTCAACTTCGTCAGCTCATTAAAGCCTTCCTACAAAAATGCAGATGCTTACCTACCCATGTGGTTGTTATTATAAAAAGTTCAAATTAATGATGAGTAAATATTAAAGGCTTATGAAAATTATGGAAAAGCTAGTGATATATTTCGTGTCTGGCATATAAATTGAATCACTATATTTTACATTGTAATAATATACATTTTTGCACAAACTCACACTGTATTGTTTGGTTATTTCTCGGTATTAAATAAAAGATATTTATCAAAGCACACTTGCGTTTTCTTTATTGTCTTGTACCTCTGTTATTCTTACTTAATATTATTTTAATGTAGGTACACTCAGTTCAACCGTTCGTGACCTCTAGTGGCAAATTAAATAAATGCGCGTTTCCGTGCTTCGGAGGGCACGTTAAGCCGTCGGTCCCGGTTGCTATCGATAGATAGCAGTCGTTAAACCTTGTCGGAGGCCTTATAGGCGGTTTGAAAAACATCCGACGGCGGGTTGGCCACTAACCCACCCACCTCCACCAATCCGCATTGGAGCAGCGTGGTGGAGTAAGCTCCAGGCGTCCCCCCAAAAAGGGGAGAGACTGGTGCCCAGCAATGGGACGTATAATGGGTTGCCATTATTATTATTATTTACACTCAGTTCTGCCGTGGATGTAACAGGGCGAGGGGTCCAGTCACACGACTTATATTCCTCCGTCGGTGTCACCTGTCATGTGACGTACATTGACATGTGAGCATAGACTACTACAAAGAGAGTACTACTACTACTAGACAAATATAGATATAACTATCTATTACAGACTATATTACACACACATAATCTTTAAATTTTATATTTTACATTATTAAATACTATCTAGTTACTGAGCATAAAATATTTTCTTAAGAGTAATTAATGGAAGCTGCAATGAAGCAAAATTGGATAATAACAAATCCAATCAATTACACTGCAGTTTAAAAGTTAATAATTCGCGGACACCTACTCGTAGTAGGATAAGTTTTCTTACTTTGCAACTTGAGCACTTACCGTCAAGCCGCAGTGCTTAGACGCGGCTAAAACTTTGCCTACACTCTACTCTTCTCGTCCGAATGCAAGTTCGTAGTTATTTTGATCGCCACATAAAATTATGCCAAATTATAATTTTGGTATTTTTAGACATGGCAAAATTAATTCGGATCGAGACTAATCGATAACTACATCTAGGACACTATAACTAAGTCTGACTCCAGTTGATGGCATGTTATTGTCAGTTTTTTATGCAATAACGCATGCGAGTGTGTTTAAAAATTACAGAATTTTTTTTTTTAGTTTTTGCAGGTAATGGAACCTGCGACCTTAGGATAACTAGTCCAGCCATTTTAACATTTAGCTACCAAAAGGTTTTGTTTTTATATTATTTCGCATTAACACATGCTTGTGAAATATATTTTATTTTTAAAGAAAAATGGAAAGAAAAATTTGACTTCAGGCGAGACTCGAACTCGCGACCTACTGGGAATCTAGTCCAGCCGCTCTTCCAATTGAGCTACAGGGCTTCAGTAGCTAATTATTAAGGGTAAAAGCGACTTCTTTACGATATTCAATAAACTGAAAAGTCTATTATATCGGTTGCCTAACTAGCATAGTTGGTAATAGATGGCGCTGCTGCTACCATAAAGCAATGCAATAGATGTGAAGGAAAGATTTGACAAATCGGGCAGGGCTTCAGTAGCTCAATTGGAAGAGCGGCTGGACTAGATTCCCAGTAGGTCGCGAGTTCGAGTCTCGCCTGAAGTCAAATTTTTCTTTCCATTTTTCTTTAAAAATAAAATATACCAAAAGGTTTATTTTTTTTTTAATTTCTAAAATATTATTGCTCGTGATACACATGATGGCTTTTATCAATAGATATACTATAGCATTATGAAAATAACGATGCCCAAAACGATAGTACCATTGTGATCCAACAGATTTTACGATTTAAAGCCTGAAGCCATTGACTGGTTGCGCGTCCTGGATGTAAATTTATGAAATGTATAATTATTTTCAATGTACCTTTGTTGTATACGCCATACGATTAAATAAATAAATGGAAAGTAATTACAGGTATTTTTTTTACTTGAAAGCGTTATAATTTGAAAACTGAATAAAAGCAGCAATTTAAAAATTAAATGATGTAATTTGATAAATCAAATAGAACAACTTCATGATTATCCTCGCTAATGAAGATACTAAAATCTTCTGAGATCAAGGCTCATTAATACGCAATAACGAAGAAAAAATAATTAAAAGTAATTTGGTCAGCTAGCGATATTTATAAAGACCCTTAATGACTTCGTTTTTTTATTTCATTAATTATGAATAGGGAGTGAAATGTATTTTATAAATAAGATGGATTTTACCAGTTTTTCTAGTTGCTTAGGTGCTAATATTTAGTGTTAATAACTTAAAAGCCGGTTTCTGGAACGTTTGTCAATCTTAATTCACGTATCAGGCGTGTAAACTAACTTAAAAATAATACCTACTAGCGGTTACTATGGAAACAACTAATGTATTGCGCGATTTTGTATGGGTAATGGGTATGACTTTTGTTAGTATGTCATGAATATGGCATACAAGTACACAATTCACTAATACGGCCGTTTTAAGAGTTTGGTCTCATGCTGGGTACACACGGCAGTGACTTTGTTCGATGGCGACTCGCTGGCAACGTGAAAATCACTGTGTGGACATGAATATTAGCAGTGATTTATTGTAGTTGCAACTGCGACTGAATTGCTGCAAATCTGATAGATCTGCCAGCGACTTCTTAGGTCAATACAATGATAAGCCGCGACTACGAGATTTCATTTGGCCTAGCTACTTAAATATTTTCGGTTCTTTTGGCTTAATAATAAATTCATCAGTGGTTATTTAAGTTTTATTTACGGTTTCGAAAACTACAAATATACTAAATATTACAGAACCCTTCATAGACGAGTCCGACTGGTACATTGCCTCTTTTTCCATAACTGTACCTCAAGAAAAAATAGCTTCTCAGTCACATCTACAAATACATAACATCATTTAAATTAGATCGCAGTTGAAAATTCCACAGTTAGAATTTCCACGGTCGTCACCAACAACGAATAAAGCCAACGCAAAAAGAAACATAATACGGTAGGCACTTTCCTAATTGAATAGCAAAGTTTTTAATTAGTCAGAGATGAGTGAACTGACGGCGTTTATTGTCTTGCTCCTTTGTGTTGTACAATTAATTTTGTTTCAAATTACCTATTTATAATATAACTTCACGAATCAAAGAGCGAACTTGAGAGTGAAACTTTTTTAAGGCTAGGCGTCTAGTCCCCGAAATCTTATAACAATCAGAGAATGTACAGCTTTTTTCACATATATTTTTATTTAAAATTTAAATTGGTAAGCAATACCTTCAACTAAGTGTATGAGATGTATTACAAAGGAGGCACTTCCACGAGGCTCACTTCTAAATATTATCACCTTCTTTCTTAGGGCTCAAACTATCTTCATGTTAAATTTCGTCAAAATCGGCTGATAAAGTTACTCTTACATTTATCATTTTAGTAGATATAAATGTGGATGAAAAGGAAAAGAAAATCGGATCCTAGAAATGTCAACATATTCATCGTAAACTTTCTAAAAATATCTTAAGTTTCTTTCGCATTTCATGCGTACAAAATATGATAATTTGTACGAGTATCCAAATTCGCACACCGCAAGTCAAAGTCAAACCTACTGACGCGCAAATGATAGGCTCACGATCGGAAGACGCGGCGGCGTATCGTTTGTGTGATGTTGGCAATGAGACACCGACTCGGTTTCGGTATATATTATATAATTGTAAAAATGTTTACTGCAAAATATTTATAACGATTAAAAAAAAATACGAATGTTCTTTCGTACTTTATGTGTACAAAACATGGCATAATTTGTATTTACATTCGCACACCGCAAGTCAACGTCAAACCCACTGACGCGGAAATGATACGCTCGCGATCGGAAGACGCAGCGGCGTATCGCTTGTGCGAACTCGGAAATGAGATACCGATTCGGTATTGGGACGTTGATAAACACGATTACTTTACTGCGTTTTACGTTTCGCATGAACCGGTAAAGTCGTATCCACATTATGCTGGTAACTAAGACTGTCAATAGGAATGACTTTTTTGTTGTTTAATGAGATTTGTGGAACATAGCCACATTTCGTGTAATTTGCGTTTATATTCATTTTGTACCGACAGTGTAAAGTGAAGCTCTCAAATAAATTCTAATGTACAGCACTGTTATGTTCGTAGATACAGATCTACTGCGCCATAAATTATGAAATGCCACAAATAGATGACAAAAATTGGTTAACACGAATTTTAAAAATATTTATAACAACTTTTCTGTAAACGTTTTTTCTTCAGTTCCTTTCGTATTCATGGTAAAAAACATGGCAAAATTTGTATCCACATTCGCACACCGCAAGTCAAGGGCAAACCCACTGACACGGAAATAATAGGCTCGCGATCGGAAGACGCAGCAGTGTATCGTTTGTGCGGACTTAACTCGGAAATAAGATACCGATTCGGTAATGGGGACCTCGATAAACACGATTAATTTACTGCGTTTTACGTTTCGCATGAACTGGTAAAGTCCTATCCACATTATGCTCGTTTTTTTATACCTGTGAAATATGGTCGTGTTTCGGTTTCTATGTGTTTATTAAATTAATTTATAATTATGAAAGTGCTGAGTGGATGACAGTACTTTATGTCGTATATGTATATATATATAATTCTAATTCCTTGAAAAATATTTTCACATGAGAATTTTAAGATATTACAACGTTTTTACTGGTGGTAGAACTCCAGTGACGGAGTTCGCGGGATACCTAGAATTCATTCTAATTATAAGTTCCAGTCTAACAATTACTTTTATTTTAATCCACTGTTTAAGCCTGCTGGTGAGCTCAGAACTTTAATTTATCCCAAAGGACTAAGGTAATTTTTTGCAACATTCAAGAGAGCCATGGTGGAGCCCTGCTGGACTTGTACTTTTATCCTACTCTATAGGGATGATAAATGGGTTTTTTTTCATACTTTTTGTGATTTCAAAGATAAAGTAAATAAAAACTGTTTGTGAAATATCTAATCAAACTAATATTTTTAAGATGACGTAACGATTTATAACGTTGCTAGTTGTGAAACGACTCAAAACAACTTCTATAATGACTGGACATTAAGACGTCACTTTCGAGGTGAAACCTGTAAATTGTATGATGAAATCAAAACATTTTAAAATAGGTGTCTTCGATATGCGTTTTTGTAAAAATATAACACATTTCAAGATTATTTTTAAGGGAACATTTTGTTCACATAATTTTAATTTATTTATTTAAAACTTTAATGCACATTTACGTACATTAGGCGGACTTACTAGAAGGAATATTTTTTTCACTTTTTAACTAATTTAAGTTCTTCTGCGGTCTCAAACTATTCGACTCAAGCTTTCATTGTTTTTATATCTTTAACCCGTCAGGCTGCGAGAAAAATATGACAGGTGATTTTCTATTGTAAGTTGACGATATCGTACAGCTTAAAACTTTGCGACTTGCGGAAAAAACTTTCAACAACTATATATATAAAAATCAATTGCGGTTTGTTAGTCTCGCTCAAACTCGAGAGCGGCTAAACCGATTTGGCAATTTTTTTTTGAATGATTTTTGGAAGTCTGGGGAAGGTTTAAAAGTGAAAAAATATGATGAAATTGGAAATAGTAAAAACCACAATTTCATTTTCCCATACAAATAGTCCGTATCTATCAAACCTTTGACACATTATTTCATTGTGAGGCGATACGAAGTTTGCCGGGTCAGCTAGCGATATGATAAAAAATAGTGATATAGGTACGAGTATATCATACCTTGGAAACATCTCTATTCGGCACGACGTCACTACGTCTGCCTTCTACCACTAAGTCACAAAGACATAAATATTCTTACACGACAAATACAAGGATTAAATAAATATCCCGTTGCATAAAAGAATGGCTTACGTAAGTTATTGGCTACGTGCCCCGATAGCTTCCATGGCTTCGTATTTTAATCTCGTAACGAATAAAATGGAATTTATTTTTGATGTAAGTATTTTTATTAGGCTTTTCGCTTTCATAACTCGAGTAATTGGACTTGAGCCTTCAAAGGACGCACTGATTTTACGGTGTATCACCAAAGATATACTTATAACGCGTCGTGTATTAAAAATATTAGCTATATCGCACACGACTTTAGCCTGTACATTTGATTTTATGTGAAAAACTAGCGGTTTTTCGCGAATTTATCCGCATACTCTTTGTTTTTGACAAATCAAATCTACTTTTTTATTTAAAATTAGCTGACTCGGCAAACTTTGTATTGCCTCAGAATGAAATGACTGAATGATACCTATATACGGACTATTTGTACGGGAACATGAAATTGTGTTTTTTTTTTAATTCCTCTTCAATTTCTTCATATTTTCTTACCTTTTAAGCCTTCCCTGGACTTTCAAAAGATTTAGCGAGACTAACGAACAGGAATTGATTTTTATATATACTACATGTAATGGGAATAATGAATAATTTCCCTAATTTTGATTAACTTTGGGACAAAATATTACCTATATCAAAAATGTCTGAAATCGATTCGGTTATCGATTCTGAACTAACTAGTTTCGGGTTGTACATTCAATCCTGTTACACGTTGTATAGATAATAAAATAAAACAACATAAAACGAAAAAGCTTTAAAGATCAACGCTAAGCATTTTTTTTTGTGTATTTGTTTTTTTTTGATATTCGGATTATTTTGGATGGACGAATTAGTGTCGGTACATTGGAAAATTGTTAGAATGTAAAACTGACATACTGTTAGAATTAAAGACAGATTGGCAGAGTGGCACACTATAGAATATTAGACTGGTTGAGTGTCATAGTGACACATTGGCGAAATCGTAAACTAGTAGATTGCTAATAGACTGGTAAAATTTTTGGTTTTACTTACTTAATACTTCTATGCCAATAATGTGCTAATAACTTACAATGGTATATACAAACTTAAATGCGTCACTACTTAGGCTAGAGACATTTGAGCCCCTGACTTAAGTCTAAAGCCTCTTTGCATCCCTGTAAATAAATTTTAGTTTGTTCGAATTCACTACCAACAATTGGAAGGAGGTGAAACAGATTAACCTTCTTAGAGATTAAATCGGATAGTCAGAGAGAGGTACTTAAAGTATTAACCATCTAATGAGAAAATTTATAGATGGCTATAGAAATATATGCCGTAACGTTTGAATTTCTAACAACAACCGTTTAGTTGGTAGAGGGGGGGGGACACTTGACTCTAACGAAATTGGCACTTTTAAGCTTAATGAGTCACGAACAGTTAACTAAATCCATGATGTTCCCACACCCCTAACGTTTTCTAACGATATCACACACTATATAAAAACAAAAAAAAATTAAAAAAAATCCGAGCGTTACATGTAAAGACATAAATTAAAAAAAATGTCATGTCTTTATTCTACCACTTTGTCGGCGTAATAAAGATTTGTATACTTGTGCCAAATTTCAAGTCTCTAGTACTAATAGTTTTTGACAGACAGACAGACAGACAGACATGGCGAAACTATAAGGGTTCCTTGTTTACTACGGCATCCTAAAAACATGTGTGCAATTCACACGTGGTAGAAGTGAAACCTTCAAAAATTTTCATTGGAGACACTGTATAACGCTGCCTGTCTCATTTTCTCCCACGTAAAAAATTGTGAATATATGTTTTTGTCTCTTTTTACTGTCACTTTTTCATTTCATCGATTTTCAAATCGCAACGGTGCTAAAGAACTTTTCACTTAAAAAAGAAACGGATTTAACTAAACCCTTAACAACTGTCGATGTAAGTCTCGTCTCGCCAATACTAAGCTAATGGTTAGTTATTATTAAAAAGGTAGCGGCGTCAACTCGAACGATAAATATTTTAGTAAAGTTTGGCACGAGCGGCCTGAGAATTCGGGCCCTTTTCTCGCCACATTACACATAATTTATTCATAATGTTTTGACGAACCGTCAAACTTTTATTTTTCTTAATTGATGTTTCCTGCATAAAATGACTGGAGCCCCGCGGGCTGGCGGCAACTTTTACATTATAATCTTGTTAGTTTCGAGCCCAAATTGTTTGAACTAGGAGCAAACGTACTTGGATTATTAATATTTCAAATCTGTTCCTTAATCAAACAATGACAGATTAAAAAGCTTACCTAATTGTTTTTAAACTCGTTGTGTTTTTAACATGGCTGTTGTAAGTGTTTGTAGTACTCGCTGTTGCCCGCGGCGTTGCCCGCGTGGATGTCGTTTTATAAATTATTTAAATTTTGCGATCCCGTGGAAATGTTCTAATCAAGTTTCCCGTCGCGTAATAAAAAAGCGCACAATTCCGAAAAAGTAAAACCATATAGAACCCTGAACCTTGTTTTCTTTAGTATGAACTTTGTATGTAGGTATTTATCTTCACGGGAAACTATGGACTTTGTATAGCGGTAATAAAGTGCAAATTGACTCTACGTTTTAGTTAGAAAACGTTTGTATGGGAAACAGAAAAGGGCTGTTTTTAGAGTTTTGTCGGCAATTATGCGATTTTTACTTGCCGTAAAAACCATTTTTGCAAATTAAACAAACATTTAAAAAAAAGAATGGGCCAAATTGGTCCAGGCGTTGTTGAGTATGATACCAACACATTTTGCGAGTCATTTTTTATTATAGATTTAAATTTAGATAAACTGCCATTGGGTGACCAATTAGAAAAGTAATTTTGTAATACAAGTGTTGACACGAAATTTATTCTATATACGTATTTATTTAAATTTACGGACCTAACGATGTTCGTACCGTCATTTGCAATCATTAATTTTATATTATCCAATTTGGTGCAGTCGCTTGGAAGTTCACAAACATTTCGGTCATTCTAATTTTATCTAAGAAGGTGCGATTTCTGTACCAGTTAACTGTATTATTTAATAATTTCACATTTAATTTTAACACAACACCAAGTTTATTTGCAACACATAATTTGCTTTAGTATCAAATTCCGTACACGACAAAATGATTGTCATACTATCGCATAATTAAATTAAGCTTCCGTCGACGCTCCAAGCTCCGAACACACGTCACATCAAAGCTGTTTGATATTGATTCATATTTCAATTAATTGAGTCTACTAACAAATTAAGAGAGTGGATAAGTATGTATTTAATATAAATGGAATGAAAAAGAAAGTCGGCGATGTGCTGAAATCACTTGCCGCATTTTTTTATGTCATGCAGTGACAATTCAGCATATCTACAGTTTGCATTGATGGTAAACAATACTCGTATAATGTGGGCCTACAGACGCATGCTGGTTATCAGCTGGACTCACAAAGTTACTAACGAAGAAGCTCTCCGTCGAGCTGGTCAGAAGCGCTAAATCATGCAAACTACCGCATTACCTAATACACTTGCTGCTAAATGGTTGTGTTCAGCACTATCGTGTTCCGGTAATGTACAGCCCTGTAATTTTCGGCACAGAGGCATAACACCTTGCACCTCAGTAGTAGTAGTACCCAACGCTCCATTCACGCAAATTACCTGCAACCTCCCCCCAAAAAAGGGGAGAGACTCGTGCCCAGCGTATAATGGGTTGCCATTATTATTTATACTCTCCTCTCTACGTCAGCGGTGTACCCACCATCCCTGTTAAAAGCAAATCCAAAATAATATACAATTTCTCCATTTCAAACTGCATCACCTGCCACTACCCTTGCATTTGTTTTCTGTCCATCTCTTTCAAATACTAATAATTTAGTTTTATTCACATTCAATTGTAAGCCTTTCTCCATACAATCATCCTTCATGACTGAGACTAGTGCTTGTAGCCCAAATAGTGTAGAGCTTACAATTACAGCATCGATATTGTAAATATCTATATATATATATATATATATATATAAGAATCAATTGCTCGTTAGTCTCGCTAAAACTCGAGAACGACTGGACCGATTTGGCTAATTTTGGTTTAGAATGATTTTTGGAAGTCCAGCGAAAGTTTAAAATGTAAGAAAAGTATGAAGAAATTGAATGGAAATAGTAACAACCACATATTCATTTTTCCATACAAATAGTCCGTATCTATCAAACCTTTGACACATAATTTCATTCTGAGGCAATGCGAAGTTTGCCGGGTCATCTAGTATTATTATATTTATATTCTTATTTTTGATAACAATAATTTTACCCAATAATTTAATACAAAATATTACGAAACATATTGTACTAGACAGATTTCTTATTTCTCGGCAATCTTTTTATGCCTTTCTCAGACCCAAAATTACATACAAAAATCATATCATGTACTACGTTTGCAAATCGAAAGTGATATTCCGTGTTTCCTTTGTCTGTCACATTAAAAACGACCTATTTATAAACGCAGGAGGAGGAAAGTAAACGTGAAATATAAAAGTTTTGTCCCTATAACTTAATTATTCATAAGGTTTTCCTGGTAATCCCTCGGCTGGAAGTTTCGTCTCGAGCCTGTCATGCCCTTGAGTGACAAATTACATGCGAGATCGATCCAATTTTTCATAAAAACGTTGTAACAGCTCTATTTTTTATCTTTCTTTAAACTGTGGCATGAACGCAGCAGAATTGATGGGTCCTCAAGCTTCCTTAGACGGATGCCGACGACTCCTCAAAGATAGCTTAATTTCCGGGTGAAATGGAAGTGTGTTTGAATAAATTATGTTTTCACTGTTGCTTAGTTATATTAGTCTTCGTAAATATGATGTTTCATACGAACAATGTACTGTGTTTTGTACCGTATACCGTGTACTATTTGATTTTAAACCGCATTTTTTCTACGTTTATAAGTCAGGTTTGCCTTGTGTACAATGATTCTGTTTATTTCATTTAATATTTTGGAAACTGTAGACATCTTTTGTCGTTTGCGGAACGTGTAAAGTACACCTACACATACATATATATATAGCACAAGTAGCTTAACTTTACACGTTCCGCAAACGACAAAAGATGTCTACAGTTTCCAAAATAACAAATGAAATAAACAGAATCGTTATACGACAACAAAGGAAAACACGAAACAACTTAGCTCCTCGCAAAATTGCAAAGGCTATGAGAAAATAATTATATAATAGCTTAAAACAGCCTAAAGCCGACACCACAATGAATATAAAAACGTATACACGAAGAACACGGGTGGTAAATACAAAAAAACAGATCGCAAAAATAAAAAAGGCCTTTGTTTGTGAAAGGGATTTGGTGTGACATGGCTGTGAGGCGGGCGGGCTTATCATCATATTGGCGCAGGTATCTAGCACACGGTGACACGGGGCAGAGCAGGATATGTATCATGCGGGTGATAAAATGAACATTTTATTTTACAATGTTTTTCAATTTTGAAAGCTTAGAGGTCAACCTGATTATAAAATTAAACATTGTTAATATTTTCGTATGTTTTTGTTAAAGGAATACGTATCGTAGAAACGATGGTTTTGGTTATTCTTTGCAATATTAACGACCTGCAGTTTTATCAACGCAGTAGTGAACTTTACAAGTTATATTCCTGATTTGACGTACAGTTTCAATACAATCGATAAAGTCTTCGCTACCTCGAATTGTTTTTCTATGAGAGGCTCTGTTCTGATTAGAAAAAAAAGAGTATGTATTAATATTTTCAACATAAGTCCAAATCTATACATGTAATAAAACTGTAGAAGTGTAAATTCTGTACATAAAAAATATTGAAAAAATAAATACGAGGTGATGTTAATAGATCGATACCGAACCCAAATATGTGATTAATAGGTAATAATATGAATAGATTTCCCTGAGAGTTAAATATTTTTAATCTGAGTTATTTTACTCATTTCTATTTCCGTTCATTTGATGTTTATATTTTGTATTATGCTTGTTTTTCTTGCAAAAATATTTTACTATTAAATAAAAAATTAAATCCATGCAAAAATGTTTGAGTTACTTTCTAAAATTATTTTGCAAACTTGCTAAATTATTGACAAGAAACACCGGCGTAGCTACAACACAAATAAAATAAAAATGCCTAATGCATTACATTTGCCAACCTCAGAAAGTTGACAAGACGTACTAAACAGACTGCTACCGGCAGACAAGCGTACCTAGATCTCCCTAGGAAGATGATATTTCTTTATTAAAACTCGGTACAGAGCACTCTAGACAAGCCAGAACTGAAATTATCTAGTTAAGTCACATTAACTGTTGTTTGTGTAATGTTATCTTTTTGGGTAGAGACAAAGTATATTTACCTATATTACAAGGAGCTGAAGAATAAAGATACCACGAAATTTTGTCTCAAAGAATCTCAGAGCAATGTGAAAATTAAGCTTAATTACAAGGCAGACAAAAGGTTAACCTTGTGACAGAATTCAAGAAACGGGCTTTGATGGGGTTGGTTCTATCATATTTACAACTTACGTAAAAGTATCTACTCGATTAAATTTATTCCAGCAAAACGGGAAGGCTTAATATTGGTTCTAAACATAGAGCAACGCCGGAGGGGAGTAGCCATATGCAGGCTTTCCTCTCTGTCAAAGTATAAAACCAAATGGGCCTATACCTGTCGCCTAGATGTTTAAATGTGTGCGTGAAATTGTTTCTGTATTTTGTTAAAGTCAAGGTGTGAGTTTCGTAGTCATAGACGATTTTTGTAGTGTGCGTGTGTGTCGCACGCATTTCCCCCCCACAAAAAATTACAGACTGTTTTGCATCGGTAATACACACTACCGGGGTGGGCCGCGTTGCTCTATTGTTCTAAATAATTTGGGTCATGTCTTCACATGAAATACCTTTAAGCTCTTCGTGACTAATCTCTTATCTTGCTACATGTTTTTTAGAATTTCTCGGAAATTACTGGGACTGCATTGGTGAAAAAAAACCAGAGAATAGTTCTTTATTCTTTGAATGGAAAAATCCCAATAAATACAAGAAATAAAGATCTCATTTATAATATTTTTGATTATTTAATAAAATAGATACATCAGTTACATTTTCAGCAATTTTTTTATATTACCACCTAACCTCTATTAATTTGAATTAAAATAGAATCATAAAATTATGTCACTATTACAAATTAATATCGTGAGTCAAGGGCTATTACCCCAATGGAGAATAACAAGTGTGCCAAAACGGGGCCCTATTAGGTAATTAACCGTCAAGCACTCGGCGTATTGACGGCGGTAAAGAAATATCCGCCGGAGATTGCTGCCTGCCACAGTATTTTCGACTACTGCCGGATATTAACCTATGTTAAAGTTTATTCCGTATATTGAATTTCCTGAGTTATTGAACTTGTTAATTTGGAATGGGGCCGAAATTACAAAACTATTTATTTGATATTTAGTTGATTGAATTTTGTGGAAATAAGTTACGACCCATTTTTGAATAAACATTTGACCGAAAACTCAATATAACGCATAGATGTAGGCAAATAATAATTAATATACTCTCACATTTTATACCATTATTCATAATTTTGATGATAAATAATAAAAGAAAGTAGGTTTTCAGCAAATACATTTTCCGCGTGAAATTTGTTTTTCTCAAAACAAAAACTTGTAATGTCTCAAAATTTGAATAATAATGTTCAAGCGACATAATAAAATTAATAAACTTGGTACATAGTAAGTCAAGGGCAAGATAATGGAAAATAACAAATGGGCCGAAACGGGGCCCTACGAGGTAATTACCCGTCAAGCGTAAATCGGCGTATTGACGGCGGTAAAGAAATATCCGCCGGAGATTGCTGCCTGCCACAGTATTTTCTACTACTGCCGGATATTAACCTATGTATTAATATATTCCGAATATTACATTTGCTGAGTTATAGGACTTGTTAACTCGGAATGAGGCCAATATTACAAAACTATTTATGATATTTAGTTGATTGAGAGTGTGGAAATAGTTACGACCCATTTTTTGAGTAAACCTTTGACCGAAAACTCAATATTACGAATAGATATTGAAAAATAACAATACTATCACATGATGTACCATCATTCATCTTTATGACGATTACTAAGTAAAGAAAGTAGGTTTTCAGCAAATACATTTTCAGCGATGAAGGTAGACGAGGCACGAGAGGTTTGTCAGAACCGGGATGTCTGGCGCTCTACACTCTCTGCCTACCCCGTTAGGGACCTGGCGTGAAGATACATACATACATACATTTTCAGCGCAAAATTTAATTTCCTCAAATCAATATTTTGTAATTCTCAAAATTTTAATATAAAATGTTCTAGAGACAAAACGGAATTCATAAAATTGGTACACAGTGAGTCAAGGGCGATGTAATGGAGAATAACAAGTGGGCCGAAACGAGGCCCTCCGAGGTAATTAACCGTCAAGCGCGGCGTATTGACGGCGGTAAAGAAATATTCGCCGGAGATTGCTGCCTGCCACAGTATTTTCGACTACTGCCGGATATTAACCTATATATTCTGTATATTAAATTTGCATCAGGAATTTTAGATTCTGTGTACAAACATAGAGCAACACCGGAAGGGAGTAGCCATATGCAGGTTTTCCCCTCTGTCAAAGTACAAACCCAAATGGGCCTATACCTGTCGCCTATATGTTTAAATGTGTGCGTGGAATTGTTTCTGTATTTTGTTAAAGTCAAGGTATGAGTTTCGTAGTAATAGACGATTTTTGTAGTGTGCGTGTGTGTCGCACGCATTTCCCCCGCAAAAAATGACAGACTGTTTTGCATCGGTAATACACGCTATTGCTACTCCCCTCCGGTCCACCGCGACCGGTGGGCCGCGTAGCTCTATGTGTACAAATAAGTAAAATGTTCACTTTCTTTATAATGCGATCGATACCTATCAATAAATGATTGTGTTCGGGTTCATCGTGTTCCGGTTAAATACGCCCCCTTTAAAAAATCTGCCCCAGACAACAGCAGAACAGCAACAATTGCAATTAGATCTCTCATTTGCAGAGATGTTCCCTAGTTGCAGTATTTACTCACTCAGGAGCAAATACAATAACGCGGGATAGGCAGCAGTATCCCGCTATAAAACTACCGCCACTGCGTTCGCCTATTCGCATGCGAAGCAGAGCGATTATAACATGTTAATGTCGTACAATAGTGTCGTGGGTGTCTTTGAATAAGGCTTTTGTCCAGCAGTGGACGTTTTTCGTCTGAAGTGATGATGATAATGAATATAAAATAGGTATAAATATCGTAGTCGGTCACACATAAAATTATTTTAAAAGATTTTCAATAACTCCATACTAAGCAACTGGATCGCATTCAAATAGGTACTCTACTCTCTAATACGCAAGAACAAAGACTTGTAAGTAAACGTATTAAACATTATTATGTAAGAAAGAAACAGCAAAGGTGTATTTCACTATTTTTACGTGTGTGAAAATATATTATGTAGTTACATTCAGAACTCACAAGGTAATTTGTGAGCTAATTTCGTATTGTTATGGCCCGCCAGCAGCTTGGCATATATAAATACAATACACGCCAAGTAAAAAGGTTATACAGAAGCTAGGTACACTTATTGTTACTTTAGATAATTTCATTCTGTCTTGCGTAGAGAGCTCTTCTCTGTTTTAATAACATCCTTCAACCTAATCCTACAATTTTGGGATACTGTTTACTTGAAATCCTATGTCCTCTTCGTAAGGCAGAGGCTTCCACAGTGGATCTCCATCCGATATTGAGCCTTCTTCTTTACTTTTTCTAGGACCGTACGTCACCAAATCTGTCTTGGTATCTAAATTCTCCAGGAAAGTGAAACGTGGCCGACGTTTCCACAGTCCTTGGAAATTCTTGTCCATTAGGTTGGTAATATGGTTGGGTCTCATCGGAATGTGTGGCAGATTCAGTTCTTCTTTTAACGCTTAATTTGTTAGGTGATCGATGTGCTCTTGGTATGAAAATCATCAATAATTAAAAAAGACCTATAATTAAAACAAACTACGATCTAATATTATTTTTGTGTTCGAAATATACAAATAGATAATATAATTTCTCATTATAATTTTTGTAAGATTAACTGTAAAAAATCGTATCGTAAAAGTATACACAAATCAGATGTAAGTGTATCATATATATGATTTTACTCTAATATTTCTATCATATGAAACTGAAAGTAGGTACTATAAATATGAAAAATAAACCCAATTTTATTACATAACTGGCCCGCCCATCCAACGATATTGTACACCTGATAAAACACACATATACAATATATATCTTCAATTCGTCAATGCCACGCACGTGTAACCTTTTTATTTACTGTAACATTTATTATGTTTACGTTTGGGAAATACGATCACTGTGTGCCCTATTTATTTTACTAATAACCATATGGTTGGCAACTTTGAACGTCTCCGACGGAGTGCCTTTGCAAATGTTTTTTCGTGTCTTGCTCTAGCTAGCTGGCTGCACGTAGCTGGAGTCTTGTAGTTTTTTTTTATGTAATGAAAGTGGCAAATAAGCATTCAGTTCACATTGATGTTAAGTGGTGACTGCAGCCTATAGCCACACAAAGACCAAGGTCAAAATGCAGATGCGTTACCACTCCTGAGGCCTAAGGTGTTATGCCTCTATGCCGGGAATTATAGGGCCGTACATTATCACCTGACCGGAACGAGATAGTGCTGAACACTACCATTTATATAAAAAAATATATATTAGGTAATGCGGTGGTCCCTACGCCCGCGAGCTCCGTCACTGGAGCTCTACCACCAATAAGTTAGTAGTTTATTTGAGGGCATTGCCAATCGAAGACATAGGGGAATGCAGTTTGGCTCAAGGGGGAAGGGCGTGGGGTAGGTATCTACTATGAGATGATTTTATCAGCGTACAATTAATGTGATCGTTGTAACCTTCATCTATATATATTTATATATATATTTATTTCGTTATTTTAGTTAAGTTACTTAATACTATGAAACACCACAGTCGAGAGGGGATTCTTCTAACACAAGTAACCACAACCTAAAAGAAGAGTTCCCACACCCAAATACACTTGTTCACTAATAAAGTTTTTTTGATTTTAAAAAAATATAAATATATATAAATATATACAGCAATTGATTCCTATATATATATATATATATATATATATATATATATATGTATATAAATCAATTATATACATATGTGGCAAAGTGTAA
Source organism: Macrosoma leucophasiata (assembly GCA_036365455.1). Classification (NCBI taxonomy): domain Eukaryota; kingdom Metazoa; phylum Arthropoda; class Insecta; order Lepidoptera; family Hedylidae; genus Macrosoma; species Macrosoma leucophasiata. Next base: position 6,902,753 of record JAWQUS010000002.1, on the reverse strand, counting down.
AATTACATTAATACAAGTTGGTACTAACTCAGCATGTACTGGTTTTAGAACAACCAGCGCTGGTCTTCCGTTAGGACCACCAAGTTTCGTCATAGACGGCAATATATTCGTAATAACAACAATAGATAACAAAAAAATAAAATGAAGTACAATTTTACGAACAGACACATTATAGGAAAGAAAAATTAATAAAAAAAAACATCTTCATTGAAGTCTTTGGTTTTTATGTAGACGCCTATAGGATATTCACTTACCATCCATGTAAACTGTCTGCTTTTGTGCCGCTTCATAACATAAAAAACACACCGTACCTCGTAAGACACAAGTAATTTCCAGTGCGTGCACACTTGTGTATTTTTGTTTCTTCTTATTTATTTGTTAGTGGAGATGAAATATATAAAGTGTAATTAATTTGGGAAACAGAATTGAATTAGCTTATTTACTTCACAGCAACAAAAGAGTTCCGCTTCAATCGTAATCAAATCCCGGTTTATTTTGATGGCTACATTCCAGATTTTTATTCTTACCAATGGCTGGATTGAGTCCAAGAAACTTAGACCGTGAAACATGACAACGTCGTCCACAGTGAAATGGTAAATGATATCACAAAGGATTGCTGACTCGGCAGCCCCGACGTGAAAATCGTTTAAGTTATGGGATCTATTCAACTTCGATAAGTTTTCTTGTCAGTTCTTCGCAGTCTTGGTAATCTAAGGTCATAGAACCTTCTGGAACAGTTCAATTGTTGTTTGTGTTTTATGAAATGAAACTATTAGAATGCAAAATTATCTTAGGACTTTGCTGAGATACACGGAACCACACGTTTTTATTCCATGAACGGTAAAGAGATTAATGCACACGTACTAACAAACACAATTCACTAGAAAAATGTTTTCCAATCTCAGGTTATAACGTAAAGGTGGGTTTAGACCAAACGAGCGAATGCTCATTCTATCCCCACTACATCAAATTCTTCTAGTGTAAACAGGCGTAGAGCATTATTTCGTTGTTCTTAGTGCGTTCGCAAAGATTCTATAGAATATTCTAAGAATGCTCGCTCACTTGATGTAAACGGCGCAAGAGCGCGCGAACAGTTGCTTAGAGCGTTCTAGCGTGTTCGGACGTGCTCGCGCCACTGAGCGGTCTCATCAAAGCGTTCTTGTGTTCTAGCGATTGTTTACGTATTTTTATTTAGACATTTTAGTAAAATACATCAGGCTTTCATAGGAATCTCCAGTTGCCAAAAATCGCAAAGTCACTGCTAGTTTGTTATATGCAGGAATCGAGTCTCTAAAATTCGTACTTGATTTTCGAATTTTTTTGATGGTCAGAGATAGTAAATGATCAAAATCCTCTGGCGCCATTCTACAAAAGTTTTAGAATTGTCCACTTTCTTCTTGTTTTCGCATATCCGTCATTGTTTCACCTACATTATCCAGTGTCCTTCGATGCATTAAATTTGTAACCCACCAACGTCTCTTCCTTCTTTTGTTTTTGAGTTTTTGCGACAAAATAATAAATGCAGCACTTGCAATAATTATATCGCTGTCAGAGTCAGACATAACGAAGCACTACCAATACCAACCACAGAATTGACACGAATGAGCAAAGAACATTCGATCTAGCTTTTGTTTACACTAAAAGATTACGAAAGAATGCTCTTGTTCTAGCTCTAGCTCTATGTTCGTTTGATGTAAATCGATACCTCTAGCTTTTGTTTACACTAAAAGATTACGAAAGAATGCTCTTGTTCTAGCTCTAGCTCTATGTTCGTTTGATGTAAATCGACCTTAAGACTAGAAAAAAGGTTGCGAGCCTATTTATACCAGGCACATTACCAAACCCCGAGTGTGGTTCTTGGAAACTATCGAAAAATGTCTGTCGCCAAATGGTAGTGTTCACTATCGTGTTCCGGTTAGATGGTAATGGCCCCGTAATAACTGTCATAGAGACATAACAATCAAGGCCTCAGGGGTGACAATGCATCTGCATTTTGACCTCCGGCTTTGTGTAGATGTCTATAGACTGCAGTCATCATGTTTTTACTGAAACGATATACTCGTCAGTCATAGAACTATTATAGAATTGGCCATCCAAATATAGCTGTTTTTCGACGATGTTTTTTTTATTTATCATTATATTAAACACGGTCCTTTCTTTTCCGACTAATGTTTGAAAGAATATGATATCCCCATATCAATTACAAATCTATCAAGATACAGTCATAGATCTTGTAATTTCTTGTAATCTTGTGGTTTGTAATTTCAATTCACCTTCCGGCCTTCCATTGAAATCTAAAAAGGTTTTTTTATGTAATGAAGGTGGCAAATAAGCATGCAGTTTACTCTAAACTCGGAACTCTACCACCAATTTTTTTTGCAAGTTTCCTCTCAGCTTATCAATTTATCTTTCAAGTTAATACCATAGGCGACATATTGTGAGCAGCATACTTTTTGTTCTCTAAATTTTACCAACGGCAAATTCTAACTGCACTACAAGGACTTCAGTTCCACACAAATATTAATATAATCAAAGGAAATTAATTAATAACCGCACACTGATTTCCAATACATCCTGCTTAGATCTATATCTCTGTATTAAGATAGATATCCCATAAATTAGAGAGGCATATGGGTTAGGTTATTGTCTACGAATTCAAAGCGTCAAAGGGAAATCAATTAGGTAAATTAGAGGACCAGATTTCTATTTAGATAACAATAAATCGTAGCAAATATATATAGACACATGTATATAGACATTCATGTTTTACTGAATACTAATGTAGATATTTTTCTGAATTCTCTAAATACTGTATCGAATCATAATTGAATTGAAGTCATATTTGAATTCAACAATTCCCTTTCATTCTTATTCAATTCTATCTAATGGGGAACAAATTTCAAAACTCAGTCAGTGTCATTGAGCTTACTAGTTTTATGAAGAAGTTTAACAACTATAATATTGTCTTACCACCAATAATTACTGTACGCCTATTTGTTATTGTGTACTCTGTTTTTGGCAAATAAATATATTTTCATTTTCATTTTTTTTGTTTCTTTCAAAAGAAAAAAATCGTGCTCAATATTTATATATTACGTGTGGTACACAATATCTTATCTATATTAATAACATCTATGAATACTCATACAAAACTACAATAAGTAAAAAATAACACTGCGAATAAATATTATACGTAATACGGTGATCGCAAGGGCAGATTGTAAATATAATACTGGCTTAGGGGTTGTTATTGACATGTTTCTCTTGTCGAGAGCCGATAAAAGAAGGTTTTTATGCTGCGTCGACCATTGTCAGAAATAAATACAATGTTGTGATTAATGTTTTCGTAAATCTCGTATCTCTGATAGCTCAAGCATATTATACATTGATAAAATATTTTGTGTAGAATTTCAACTCCATATACTCACAAAATACGTGAATGCTATTATGCGTGAATTGGTAGAGCTCCAGTAACGGAGCTCGCGGGCGTAGGCACCACCCCATTACCTAATATACTTGCCGCTAAATGGTAGTGTTCAGCACTATCGTGTTCCGGTCAGGTGGTAATGTACGGCCCTGTAATTTCAGGCACAGAGGCCATAACACCTTAGGCCTCAGGAGTGGCAGCGCATCTGCATTTTGACCTCTGGTCATTGTGTGGGTGTCTATAGGCTGCAATCATCAATGTGAACTGCATGCTTGTTTGCCACTTTTATTACAAAAAAAAAAAAAAAATGCTGACCATGAGTTAGTCAAATTTATAAAATTTGTGCAATAAATATTAGCTGTTCCATATTTAAATAACTACATACTAATTTATCATAGTATTATAATATCTAGGTTTATCTGTGGTTAATAACAAACATGTTAAATTCGTGATATGTAATTAACAAGCTATTGCGGTTTAACTGCAAAAAGCAAATGAAAAATACTTTTCCAGTCGAAAACAGAATATAATTAATTATATTTCTGCACTAAAATTTATACGTTACATTCTCTTTTCGGAAATGTAATCAATGTACTCGTAATAAACTCGTAATAAGACTGTACAAATCGTGTGTCTGTACATTAAATATTTTTCCAAGAAACTGATAGGGGGCGATTAAAGAAGAGTAACAGAAACGAAGCAATCAATTTTTAAATGTTTGTCTGTTTATCTGTCTGTCTGTATGGTACGTCATAACTTCGAATCTACTCGTACTCAATTGATTTGAACGCGGTTTTCACAGGTAATGCATAACATATAACTAGGATCGTTGTCAAAACTTTTTGTTTCGTCAAAATCGGTGAAGGAAATAATCAGTAATGGTAAATTAAAAATTTTCCCGACGCCCAGCATCCCGATGCCCAGCATCCCGATGCCCAGCGTCCCGACTCCCAGCGTCCCGACGCCCAGCATCCCGACACCTAGCGTCACGACGTCAAGCGTCTCGACACCCAGCGTCCCGACGCCCAGCGTCCCGACGCCGAGCGTCCCAATGCCCAGCTTCGGGTTGGGACGCGTCGGGACGCTTGTCGTTTAGATGACCTGACACCCATTGTCCCGACGCCCAGCGTTTCGACGCTAGGTGACGGGACGCTAGGTTACCCGACGCTGGGTTTCGGGACCCTGGGCGTCGGGAAGCTGGGTGGCAGAACGCTAAGCGTCAGGACGCTGGGTGATTTTCATTTGTTTTTCGTACTGTCAAGATGAGTGAATCTAATGAAGAAATTCGATACATTTTAAAATTTTACTACAAAAAAGGTAAAAATGCAACGCAAGCCGCGAAAAAAATTTGCGATGTTTATGGACCTAGTGCAGTGTCTGTGAGAGTAGCACAAATTTGGTTTAAGCGTTTTCAATCCGGAAATTTTGATGTCAAAGATGCACCTCGCTTTGGTCACCCTATTACGGATAAAATGGATGCCATTTTTGAAAAAGTGGAGCAAGATCGACATATCAGTAGTTACGACGTAGCTGAAGAACTGAGAATTGATCACAAAACAGTTTTAGCGCATTTGAAAAAAGCTGGGTACAAAAAAACCCTCGATATTTGGGTACCTCACGAGCTCACTGAAAGAAACCTAATGAACCGTGTACTCATTTGTGATTCTTTATTACGACGTAATGAAACCGAATCATTTTTGAAGAAGCTGATAACTGGTGATAAAAAGTGGATCACGTATGACAAGAACGTGCGAAAAAGGTCGTGGTCAAAGGCCGGTCAGGCTTCACAGACTGTGGCGAAACCCGGGTTAACTCGCAATAAGGTGATGTTGTGTGTGTGGTGGGATTGGAAGGGCATTATTCATTATGAGCTATTACCACCAGGCAGGACTATCGATTCTAAACTCTACTGCGAACAACTGATGAGATTAAAGCAAGAAGTTGAGAGAAAGCGGCCGGAATTGATCAACAGAAGGGGTGTGGTGTTTCATCATGATAACGCTAGACCTCACACTTCTATAGCCACTCAGCAAAAATTAAGATAGTTTGGCTGGGAGGTGTTAATGCATCCGCCGTATAGTCCTGACCTTGCACCTTCAGATTTTCACCTGTTTCGGTCTCTTCAGAATTCTTTATGCAATGTTAGGTTAACATCACGAGAGCACTGACAAATCCACTTGTCGCGGTATTTTGATGAGAAGTCCCAAAATTTTTATAGCAATGCGATCATGTCCCTACCTACAAGATGGCAAAAGGTTATCGAACAAAATGGTACATACATACTTTAGTTAAATTTAAATAAACTATATTAAAAAATGTTTTGAATTATCTTAAAAAATGCGAAGATACTTTTTCCCCAACCATATATCTTATGCAGTCTAACGGTGGGTCGAGGAGGGTAAATCGGTGCCGCTTATAGCGCTTTTAATCGTGCAATTTAGTATAATGAATGCGGGCCTGCTGCTCGACTCCTCGAGCATGACTGCTATCTTTAACCCACTAAACTGTTTTTATTTTTAAATTTCCGTTTAATGTATTTTAGAAATCTGAAGAAAATATGGAATGCTTGAGAATTTGAAGTATTTTTATATAAATTATGTAAGAAATTTGCTGTATATGATAGCAAATAGTTACAAGCATTCAGTTCACATAGATGTTTAGTGACTGCAGCCTATAGACACAGAGATCAAAATGCAGATGCGTTGCCACCCCTGACACCTCAGTTGTTATGTCTCTGTGGTAGTTATTAGGGAACCATATTTTAATATTTACCGAAACACGATAGTGCTGACCACACCATTTGAGGACAAAGGTAATGTGGTGGGGCCTACGCCATCGATTTCCTACAATGAAACTCTACCACCAAGTATAGTGAGCATTACATGTTCTCTATTACCAAAATGACATGCGAGGCTGCGGACAACAGTCAGTATAAAACAAAACACCGCTCGTACTGCGCCATGCAATTTTTGGGTCGAACTACGTCTCGTAGCGCTGCGCTACGTCGTAGTAGCTTAATACCCACTTTGTAACCAGAAGTCTACGATACTTGGGATAACTCGTAGAGCTAAATTATCTTTGCGATACACCTACATTGACTTCAAAAATTCCCGATGATTTCAAAACTATGTAATGTAAATAATTATAATGTTTAACAGCTATAGTACTCAGTCTCAACATTGCTGTGGTCCGATTTATGGTAATGATGGAACCCGCAATTATAACCAAATAAATTGGATAGGCAATTATTTGGACTGGTAAGAATAGACTCCTATTTCTACCAAGATAATTCATTTCAATGTGAAGAGAATATTATATAATTTAATTCAGAATGGAGAAGTTTATTTATATTTTAAAACATAATAATATAATTATGGAAAGATTTTATTTTCGACCTACTACCTAGTTAAAAAATAAATTTAAAAAAAAATACGCTTACGCTTATTACTCACAGCCCCACAGTAGGTATAAACCTGTGTCGTGGATGCCGTTGTACACATACAACACATACACAAACACCCAGATCCGAAACAAATATCTGTAGGCCATACAAATATTTGTCTCGGTGCACAGAACCCACGACCCTTCGAATCAAACGGTCATCTCACACCGCTGGACCAACCGGTAGTTAGAAAAGTAACTTACTCACAACGGATCACGCAACCGATGTCCAAAAACTACCTAAAACACTATATACTTTAAAAGTAATCGCTTAAGTCTACTAAAAGCGAACTCATGCATATTTAAACCCACCGCAATTGATTGTGTTTTAAATCCAAGAACCACACTTTTTAATCGTACAATTCATAATGAGGAATATGCTCCATTATTTTCTTCCCCGCTTTGCTGCGGTGTTCTCAAACATTAAGAGCCTTTCTCGTTTGTAAGTAAATCATTTGAAATTTATTCCCATCCTGCACTTAGCGTGATGGATACGGCCTTACCTCTCCGAAGGCTAATGACAAATGGCTTCAGCAAAACCTTTCCGAGACAAATTTAGGTCAACTTAAATAATCACACGCCTAGTTTACATTTCAATGCGGGTTTAGTGATTGCCTTTAGATTTTTGTCGATCTCTCTTTTTATATGTATAATTTGAATAGTTGACAATGATGGTAAGTAATACTGTAGGTTATAAACATCTACATCAGACATTAAATGTAGATGCGTTGACTCTTGACGCTTAAGTTGTTATGCCTCTGTGCCGAAAATTATAGGGCACTTATATATAAGTATATACTTTGGTATAAGTATAAGTTAGCTATATATAAGTTTATGGTTTGGTTTTACTGGTGGTAGAGCTCCAGTGACGGAATTCGCGGGCGTAGGCACCGCATTACCTAATATAGGTACTTGCCGCTAAATGGTAGTGTTCAGCACTATCGTGTTCCGGTCAGGAGGTCATGTACGGTGCTGTAATTTCCGGCACAGAGACATAACATCTTATGCCTCTGGAGTGGTAACGCATCTGCATTTAGACCTTGGTCTTTGTGTGGGTGTCTATAGGCTGCAGTCATCACTTAACATCGATGTGAACTGCATGCTTGTTTGCCAATTCCATCACAAAAAAAAAACTACATTAGCACCTAATCGAATCGCCATCGCGTTGAATACTAACATTTAGCGGTAAGTAGATAAGGTAATGCGGTGATGCCTTCGCCCGCGAGCTCCGTTACTAGAAAATATTTTAACTTTTAACTTTGGCAACAATTTTTGGGGTGCGATACGGGACTTCGAAAAGTGTAACACCGAATATCACGTCCCCGTAAGTTTACTAACACAAATCACGTGACAACGAATGCACGGTACCACAAAAAACTCAGCACCGAATGCACGCGATCCCGAATAACACCACCTCGAATTCACTATAATACGAATCACTTGGAAACGTATGCACACCACCACGAAAAACTTAACACCGAAGCCACGCGACCTTGAATAACAGAACCTCTAATTCACCAATACGAATCACTTGAAAACGAATGCACACCGAATGCACACCACTACAAAAAAGTAGTAGATGTCAAAATGCAGATACGTTGCCATCCCTGAGACCTTAGGTGTTCTGATTCGTGATTGCGTGGCTTCGGTGTTAAGTTTTTCGTGGTGGTGTGCATTCGTTTTCAAGTGATTCGAATTATACTGAATTCAAGGTGGTGTTATTCGGGATCGCGTGCATTCGGTGCTAAGTTTTTCGTGGTACCGTGCATTCGTTGTCACGTGATTCGTGTTATTAAACTTACGGGGACGTGATATTCGGTTTTACACTTTTCGAAGTCACGTATCGCACCCCAACTTTTGATAGGAGTTACTGTTAGGACACATCTATCGTCACAAATTATCGTCCAAATTATTAATAACAATACACAGAATAATATGACTTATGTGAACATGGGAACAGCGTGTTAAAATGAAAATTTAAGTCGATTGCTGTTACAAAATCAGAACTGGAAAATGTAGAGGACATGATTCAACATTGTCCCAAAATGCCAGCATTGTAAGATACGCAACATACTTGCAGACTATTCAATCCTCATACCGACTTTAAGACGGTTTGAAATGGAACACTTCAAAATGGAGAAACTTGAATTATTTTGGTAGCAAACTACGTAGTTTAACTTCAAGTCGCCTTGTCTACTGAAATTAAGCGCTTTATTCAACCACTAACTCAATTGGTGTAACTTTAATATGCTATCCAGTTACTTTTTTTTTAAAAGTGTCGTTGTGTATTTGCAACAATATTACACACAAAGATATTTTTTTTAATTTACGTTCTCGTAACTTGACCAGTATTCAAAGAGGTAAGCAGATTTAAGTATATACTCAAACACCCACGATCGCCAATTATTTGTTTTCCCATATAGCAGAAGGCAAGCCTATCGACATCTACAAACACATTACTAAATTCCGTGGAAAACATTCCTGAAAAGAATTACAGAAAATGGTAATTAGTATCCCAATATCGTTATCTATTTTTTCTATGTAATTAAGGTGGTAAACAAGCTTTGAGTTAACAATCTTGCAGTTCACATTGATGTTAAGTGATGATTGCAGCCTATAGACATCCACACAAAGGCCAGAAGTCTAAATGCAGATGCGTTGCACCCTTGAGACCTAAGTTATTATGTCTCTGTGGTAGTTATTACGGGGCCATACCATATGTACATGTTGTATCGTATAGCATACTATACGAGTATGTATATATTTTAATTTTGATTTTAATGTGTTTTTGATTATTATAAGTAATTATTCACTCTAGGTTAGTTTAAAAAAAAATGACTATGTAAAAGTGCTCTCCCGGAGCCTAATTATATGAAACAAATGAATAAACTGAATATATTGTGGCATGTGTACATACTATGTACACATGCCACACATTAGGTATATATATATTTATCCACACATGTCTCTAAAGTTATGTATATTCTTTCCTCCTTATTCATAAACGTATTATAGCTAGAGTGTTGCTAATCTCTCCTTTGTCTTTTTCTATCCTGCACATTTGACAATGCAACTGACAAAGACAAAGCATTCTATAGCTAAAACGTATCTAATGTACGTTTATGAATAAGGGGGTATGTATTTATGTAATACCAATACGCATTGCAATCGAACTAAATCAAAACATCAATTGTACGATAACAAAGCTCAATACAAAAAAGGAAAACATACAACCCTTTTTATTTTGCATAAAATTGTGCCAGTGGGGTCAGCAATAATTTATATAGTAGTAATATTCCCTCGATTGGGTCATAGCTCAATATAACGAGGCTTTACTGCCCTCCCTCCGCTCGTAAATTTTGCCGCACTATTCTTTCCCCGATAGGATTGACCGAAGTTATTTCAACTGCGTTGTCACCGTGTTATTTTGGAGTAACTGTATGCTTAAAGTGACCATACGTCCCGTTTTGAACGGGACAGTCCCGTTTTCATGCAACTCATCCCAATGTCCCAGAAAAGCTTTTGGGAAGCGAAAATCTCAGCAAAAATGTATTAAATAAAATTAAAATTAAATTAAATTAGCCTTTAATACGCAACGAAGAAAAGGACGTAGTTTACATTTACAGAGTTTCTTACGTAATCGATTATAATGAACTTAAAATTTAATTAAGCTATCGTACATTTATTTTTTGATAATTTTAAACAAACATGTAATAGTGTTAGGTATGAAAAAAACCGGTCAAGTGCATGTCGGGCCACGCGCAGTGTAGGGTTCCGTAGTTACAGAGTAAAAATGTAATAAAAAAAATTAATAAATATTTTGTAAGGACTTGTTCGAAATTTTCGAGTAAAGTACATTTGATCGACTATTACTCGCAAACTTGCTAGGCCAACATAAGTGTGATAGTTTTCGTTTTTAATTTCGTTATATGTAGCTACTATTGCCGTAACGTTTGAATTTCTAACAAAAACCGTTTAGTCTGTAGGGGGGGGGACACTTGAGTATAACGAAAATTTGCACTTTAAAGCTTAATAAGTCACGAACAGTTAACTAAATCGAAAAATAATGTTCAGACACCCATACTATTTTTAAAAGACCTATCCAACGATACTTCACACGATATGGAAATCGAAAATAAAAAAATATATCCGCGAGTTACATTTAGGCGAGGTTTTATTATTTATATATTTTTTCATGTTTTTATTCTACCATTTTGTTGGCGTAATTAAGATGTATATTTGTGCCAAATTTCAAGTCTCTAGTACTTATAGTTTTTGCGCTAAACCGCGGACGGACTGACAGACAGACAGACAGACAGACAGACAGACAGACAGACAGACAGACTGACGGACATGGCGAAACTATAAGGGTTCCTTGTTTACTACGGAACCCTAAAAAACAATGCTTCTATTTGCAAAAATGTATACGTAAATGATGTGAGTTAGCGCACCCGACTGAAGTTGTCCTGTAAACGTCCATCCGAAATATTAATATTATTTGAATAATTTATAATAATCTGAAAAGCAATCAATAGCGATACTTAAAATGATAATAAAGAAGGATGTTGTAATAATATCGTAAGTAAGTCTCTTCCCCCCTTTGTCTTTGAAGGTTAATTTTGAGAATGTCCCATTTTGAGTGACGGTAAAAATGGTCACGTTATGTATACAATAAAAATATACTCTGTTTTGTGTGTTTCACATAATTTTAAATTAGAGTACAAAGTTTAAAAAATTAACTAAGGAATTTAAAACACGTGCTTGTAAAAAAATCCTATTATAATATACAAGAATGCTTTAAAGATAAAAAAAAATGCATCACAATACTAAATTTATTTCTCTATTTACCTTTCCGGGAGAAACTTTATTGTCTACTTATTAAAATAATTTTGCTATGAACAGCCTCTTCTGTCCTATTATTATATAATTCTGCTGTGCCCAAACGGGTCCACAATGTGATACAATAAAAGATATTTTATTGTCTACCATACCATTGTGGAACGCAAATAAATAATTGAATTGAAAGTTATGTAAAGTGTTAAGTGAATATAAATAGTGTTCATACGTTCGACATCCTAATAAAAAATTACGATTTGCTGACGTTGTTTATTTTTTTTCCAATGTTAAAATGTGTTTCTTAATGTTAAAATTAACCTCAATTATATGTAATTGTTAAAATATCTCAATTAACTTTAACTCATAGCTGCGTTGTGTCGTCGATGCTTTAATTATACCAAAATATACAGTTTTGCAACGAATTTCGCTGTCGCTGCTAATGTTAATGTTAGAGTCAAATTTAACAAAAACTATAATTATAATTCTTATTGAGGTGCAACCGATCCTTAATGTTTAATATATATATTTTTTAATAACTAGTTTTACTCAATAGTGAAAATACTTCATTCATTAAATTTTACTCGACTAATTTTAGGATCTGGTAAAGGATAGAGAGCTATATAAATAAAATAAAAATCTCGGAAGCTTACTTGTAAACAAAGTCCTTGACGTTTTTATTTGCGGATGTTAGGTATCTAATTAAGACGAAGAACGAATTTAAAAGGGCCTAAAATACATTAAGGTGCCCGTTCATTAACGAAACGTCGGGCTTCTTACAGAAATCACTTTTACTTTAAGATTTTCCCCAAATGCAAGGGACCATTGAATTAACAAACATAATCGTAGACATTTTTAAAAATAATTATTTAAATTAAAAAATGTTTTCTATTTAGGCTCTACTGACTTTATTAGTTGGATATCCAACTAAACAACTCAGACAAAATATGTCTACGTCTAAAAAGTTATTTTATTTCAATAAGAACTAACGTGTCGACATAATTTTATTTTTATTGAAGCGAATAAGCAAATGTCACTTTAAGCCTGGGTTCCACCACGATATTTGTTAAAATCAAAGTTATTGTAACATTTCACAGCCTTCCCTAATTTTAACAGATTTCTTTAAGGTAGAGAATGATGTGAAATGTTACAATAGCTTTAAGTTTAACAAATATCGTGGTGCAACCCAGGCTCAGTAACGTAGTCAGTAGTCAACGTCTCGTGAAATAGTCATGAAAGAAAGTTTGTGTTAAAAACTAACCCCCTTATTCATAAACGTACATTAGATACGTTTTAGTTATAGAATGCTTTGTTTTTGTCAGTTGCATTGTCAAATGTGCAGGATAGAAAAAGACAAAGCAGAGATTAGCAACACTTTAGCTAAAATACGTTTATGAATAAGTGGGTAATTAAATACGCAAATTCAGTTATTTAGCGCAGCAAAAACAAGATGGAATTTGAATTTTTGTCATGGAAATGGTAAACAAGCATAACACACTTAATATTGATCGAGCCTCTTCATAAAAGTAGAGCTGTCAGTGTGTACCTATTTATGCAGATGCACTGTTCTTTCTTAAAACTTATTTTTCAGCTCTATGAACTCAAAGTATGTACTTCTGTATTACATTGGAACACAGTAACACTGAATACAACTATTAAGCGGCAAACAATTAGGTAATGCGCTTACTGATTGGAAGAATATGCTCCCAAACTTCAATACTTTAGCTCTACCATTAATAGATAATTTGAAGTTTAGTTAAGCATGTCGAATTAAACTATACTCGTAATGTAACAATAAAAAATACTGTACATCCTACATTCAAATATACATGCAATTATCTGTATAATCTTATTTTTATTTATAGGTACCTGCAAAATTAAACAGTTTTAAAATTACGTTGGTAAATTTTCATTGCAATAAAAGCACTATTTTCTTTCGAACTATTACTTATTTACACGGCAAATTCTTAACGTGGCAAACAGAGAGCAAACCAGACTTCTCAGTCTTTACGAACCTCGTTGCACAGATCATCATTCATTCATACTAATTTCGGAGATTTTACAATAGTAAAATAATAACATTAAGTAATCAGTAGTATCGTTTGGGGGATCAGATAATGTGCGAGGGTGCGGCGTAATAATCTCACATTATCACCGGAGAACGTCTGAAGAGCCGTTTTATTCAATTCCTAGTTCAGATTTACGACACCCAGTTCCGCTGTTTAAGAAGTTCTGTTATATTAGGATGGTGTTTGTAACCAGTGCACGATGGGAAGTTCAGGCATGGCTTACAAAAGCGTGAAAATATGCTCAAACGAACATAACATTTTGTCATTAATTGTAAAAAAATATCTAAAAGTGTGGTGTTATGTAAAGTTATAAAACAATTTTTAACACGATAACATATCGTAGCAAAATATTTCTAGGTACTTTTCCATTTTGTCGGTGGTTCCTAACGGGTCCGATTCTCTTTGTTCATACATTTTTATTTCGGAAACTTTAACTTAACATTTAAATAATAGCATTAAAGAATCAGTAGTACTTCGTTTGGGGTATCAGATAACGACGGTGCGGCGTATAAATCTCACATTATCACCGGAGAACGTCTGGAGAGCCGTTTTATTCAATTCCTAGTTCAGATTTACGACACCCAGTTCCGCTATTTAAGAAGTTCTGTTATATTGAGATCGGCGTTTGTAAACATTCTACGTTTGGTATGATGTTGAGTTGCGACATGACCTGCATAATATTTGTGACAAAACAACAGTACAACTTAAATCTCATAGATTTTCTTAGTGCTAACTTATCAAATATGTTAATTGTAAATTTCAAATACGTTAAATTTTTTTTTTAAATGGTTACATTCGTCTACTAAATTATTTAAATTCAAAATTTGATGTGATATTATATTATGTTAAGTAACATCTTCACAAGATCTATCTTATGTGACATTAATGTTACAATACGTTTTATAACAAATTTATAAGCGTAGAAGTACAGTGTAGAAGCATCTTGTTTATCAAAATTTTACGACGGTTTTACGGTGTATCATAATTTTAGCATATTTAATCTTCATGTAATGAATTTGAAAAATTCAATCTTCATATTAAAATGAGCTTCATTTACTTTGAAATACAAATTTTATGAAAGATAATTCAACTTCGTCAAATATCAGAATGTAATAGATTGGTCAAAGCATAAACGAAATTCTATTATACGTAGTTTCGAATCAGTATTTGAGTTTCAAAGTTTAATGAATAAATTTCTATTGGAACAGAATCACACAATAACAGTAACTTGTTTAGACGTAATATCGTTGAATACCCGAGTACATTTATTTATATTGAGTATAAATAACCTTGTCTAATATTAACCTTTACATTTCTTTATTTATTTCCAGCCAAACGATAATGCCACATTATAACTATGGTACCATAACCACATTATTACAAACCACTTACTGGTGGAAGAGTGCATGTGTAGGGACTCAAGGGCGTAGGCACCACCGCATTATCTATCTCTCAAATGGTAGTGTTCAGCACTATCGTGTTCCAGTCAGGTGGTAATGTACGGCCCTGTAATTTCCGGCATAGAGGCATAACACCTTAGGCCTCAGAAGTGGTAACGCATCTGCATTTTGACCTTGGTCTTTGTGTAAGTGTTTCTTGGCTGCAGTCCTCACTTATCATCAATGTAAACTACATGCTTGTTTCCATTAGATAAAATAATTTATTATAAGGTACTTATTGTTTCATTTAAATTGTTCTTGATATTTTGTATAAGGCTAAATTGCACCCTCCACAATCCTGTCCCACATCCCAAAGGTTGACTGTTAGAGAATATGTTCTCGGTGCATTGAAGAATAAGTAAACAAATAATACATATTTGGCCCCTTAATAACTACTACAAAGACTGAACTGCATTTTGACTACTCTGTTTTTTGTGTTAATGTCTATAGGCTACAGTCATTATGGAACACATGCTCCAATGCCCGCTCTGCCCCACCTCTTGCACTTTGGAAGACCTAAGAACTGCAAACGACGCAGCAATAATTGTGGCGAAATATTAGGCCCATAAAATGTAAGTCGAGCCGCCGACACGAGAAGAAGAAGGAGAAGAAGTCATTATTTATCATTCATGTGAACTGCTTGCTTGTTTGCTACTTTCGTTACATTAAGAAGTATATTACAATAATATATACGTACTCATAAACGGTGTCGCAGCCAAGGTACAAAGGGAAGCACACAAACACCACAGGCACGTCGTACGATGCAAGAGAAAAACATATTACAGCGTGAATCATCTGAACAATGCTCGTGACAGTTATGGCCGCGTTTTTTTGAATTATCGCGTTCTAGACTCAAATTTACTGTGATTTAACGTTTACCGACCGTTTGTGCCATTTTTGGCGCCCTTGGAACTGTTCTCATTGCTTGGTTTTCTTACGCGTGGTACCTTAGTTAAGTTAAGCGATATTTTATTGATAAATTTACGGATTCATTGAATACTTTTATCTGCCATACATTGTTTTATGATTGGTTAGGGCTCAAACTACAGTCTGTTTTTCGAAATTGCCCTAAACTAATCTTGACTTGGCTCATTGCCGTGTCCTGGTTGGATGAATGCCGTCATTTCCGTATAATTTATAACTCGGACTAAAAATATCTAAAGCCTCAGAACTGCTAAGTCGAAGTCTGCAGAGTCTGCACACTGCCTACGCACTGATTGATCAGTATTGGTGTAAATTTTTTCTATTGAAATTGAAAAATTAGATTGTGTCACATGGGTAAGAAGGAGATAACGAAATAAGCCTGTCTGGTGGTAGAGCTTCAGTGGCGGAGCTCGCGGGCGTAGGTACCACCCCATTACCTAATATATCTTCCGCTAAACGGTAGCACACCGCGGACACTCCGCCAAAATTCCATACAAACGCTTAATTTGGTTTCTATCCATCAGTGACGTGTATTTACACGCGCACCTGTGTGCGTAGCACGTACAAAACACCAACCGTCGCCCATAAGAGAGGAAGGGGTTGTGTATGGGTGCAAATCGGGCGGGACGTCGAAGTGTCCATTCTATACGTAGTATTATAACATATTCTCTGACGGAAGTGTTCAGCACTATCGTTTTCCGGTCAGGTGTTAATGTACGGCCCTGTAATTTTCGGTACAGAGACATAACACCTTAAGCAGCAGGAGTGGTAACTCATCTGCATTTTGACCTTGGTCTTTGTGTGGGTGTTTATAGACTGCAGTCATCACTTAACATCAATGTGAATTGCACTCCATTACATAAGAAAAGCCGAAGTTTCCTTTCTAAGGTCAATGTGCAATATTTCTCATTGGAAACTGTAGTCTCTTTTATAACTTAGCACACAAGCAAATTAACAAACATTAAATGCTAAATCAGTCGAACCATTCTCAAGCGATGGCATGACAACTGGTTTTTATTTTTTTTAAGATTTTTGAACTAATTGAATTGTATTTATGCTGTATATTGTAGTTTATCGGCCAACAGAGATCGCGTCAGGTTTTCAGTTCATGTAATGAAGCGTCACATACACAAAAATGAGACAAACGAACAATTTAGTTCGAATTTCCGTTCGCACGGACCATTTAACTCAATAAATTTAGACCATTACCCGTGTCCAAGCGACGCTTTAAAGCGTCCGTGTCGCTTTGAAAACTCGTTACACTTTTTTGGTGAAGACAGCAATGAAATTAATTTTGTATAATTGGTCCATTACAAAACGGTTGGGCCGCTTTTTGGGCGCGTGATGATTTATGAAACACTTGTTCTCGTGTTGAAAGTGAGTTTCTGCACAACAAGTCATTTCAACGGCTACTGTTTTTTCTACTGTGTAAATTACAGGGCCGTACATTACCACCTGACCGGAACACGAGTGGTCAACACTAATTTTTAGCGGCAAGTAGTCTAGGTAATTCGGTGGTGCCTACGCCCGCGAGCTCCGTCCCTGGAGTTCTACCACCAGTCAAAACACTATTAATATTTGGATTATAGATACTTTACTGGCATTAACAAACGAAAATGGATAATTATTAGACCACCAAGAAGACAAAACGTAGCCGCATCAGACACGTATATAGTAACCATTTAAATTAATAAATAGCATCTGCAACTGTCTAATACCGGTGAGTTCTATCAGCTTACGATAATACAAAATCAATACAGTAAGCTCCAATTAATCGACAGGCAAAGCCGCTCCGAGCGGAAGTTAGCAGTGCTTACGTTGCTTTATGCTTCTCCCTTTGCTTGTGCATATTGGAAATTAGTATCGTCGGTGAAGGGCTTTATTTATTCATAACCAAAAAATAAGCTTTATTTGTGTACCAGCTATAAAGGATTTGGATCCTCTGTCTGCCTATTACTTTCGCGAATCCATTCGTTGAAAGTTCTAGGAGTTCGAAATTTTAAAAAATACTTAGAATTTAATGGTAAGATTAAAAGATTGACATATTAATTAGCTGCAGCATTAATAGTGAGGATAGTAAAGATATACAAGAAGGGAATATGCGATATATGCTTTCAATCGATATTGTTCAAAACATACTCATGTATTATACTATTAAACGTATGCTTCAAAATGTCAATAAAACATCGTTCAGGAAATCAGGAAACTAGAATTATGCTGGCGGTATAGACCCAGTGACGGAGCTCACGGGCGTAGGCACCACCGCCTTACTTAATCTACTTGCCGCTAACGAATCTTCATCATCCCTCCCTCCGCGCGTGAAGCGCAACAGAGAGGGGGGATGGTTCGGGTTGAGGCGAATCCTCGTACCCCGGGCCTATCTGTCCCCGAAGCGTCGGGGGCGTGGTCCTTAATGGGGAGTGTGGCACGCGGGGAAACACACTGAGGGAGGCCATATACACTCATTTTTTTAAAGAGCTTTTTAGCCCATTTTGTTTTTTTATCTTGCCCCTAAATATTAGTGTTGAGCACTATCGTGTTCCGGTTAGACTCAGAGACGTAACACCTTAGGCCTTAGGAGTGGGAACGGTCATGTAAAACATGTGTTTTCATATAGATGTTTATAAGCTACACAGTATTACTTACCATCAATGTAAACTGTATTCCTGGCATTAGCTACTTCATGACGTGAAAAAAAATCCTGAACGTTATTGAACGAGATGTCAGGAACACCGGTAAAATTGAATTGAAAATGATCGCGATTCAATTCCAAGTTTTGAACTCAGCTAAAACTATTTCAAAGCAAAAGATGAATACCACCCACATAAGAAATAATGTTAGCTTAGAAACAATAATTTTACTCTCCGCCTCTGAGTGAAAACCAGTCCCTACTGACAACTGACAAGATAGAGTAATGGGAACCTACGGAATATTAAACAGCATTTCGTACCCACTGGGGATCTACAGCTAAGATTTCGATACAGTCTGTATAACTGAATAAGGGATATTTCGGTGAATAATATAAGTAAAAAAAAAAATATTTTTCTTCACAACAATAATTTTGATCCTGGAAGGAGATTTTTTTAATACTAAAACTTTAATTACTCTTTGACGTTTTTTTAAACTTTTTTTTTTAATGTGATGGAAATGGCAAACACAGCTCACATTGATGTGAAGTGATGACTGCAGCCTATAGACACCCACACAAAGACTAAGGTCTAAATGCAGATGCATTACCACTCCTGAAGCTTAAGGTGTTATTCCCATGTGACGGAAATGCCGTACATTACCACCTGACCGGAAGACGATAGTGCTTAACACTACCATTTAGCGGCAAGTATATTAGGTAATGCGGTGATGCCTACGCCCGCGAACTCCGTCACTAGAGCTCTACCACCAGTAAAAACTTGTTAAAAACTTGTTCATTATATTAATTTTGTATTTCATAGACACTTCAATAATGTAAATGGCTGTAAATTTGTACCTTTGTCTTAAGTTCTAACGTGCTTATTAAGATACCTACCTATACAGTAACGGAACTCGCGGGCGTAGGCACCACCGCATTACCTAATATACTGTAAGGTGTATAACGGGGTTCATACATTGACCAGAGCACGATATGGCTGAACGCTATAATTTGACGTTAAGCTCACCGCGGACACTCCGCCAAAATTCCATACAAACGCTTAATTTGGTCTCTATCACACAGACATCAATCAGTGACGTGTATTTACACGTGCACCTGTGTGCGTAGCACGTAGGAAATACCAACCGTCGCCCATAAGAGGGGAAAAGGTCGGGTGATGCGGGGAAATCGGGCGGGACGTCGAAGTGTCCATTCTATACGTAGTATTATTACATATTCTCTGCGTTAAGTAAATTAATAATGCCGCGGATTTTACGCCCTGGAGCTCCATCACTGTAGCATTACTACCAGTTCATGGACTTGATATCAACATTTGCCAAAATTTCATAGTCGTCAAGTCATTTTAATAATATTTGACCACCCGGTTTGTCCAGCGGTGTGAGACGACCGTTTGATTCGAAGGGTCGCGGGTTCAATACGAAGTTTGCCGGGTCAGCTAGTATAATATATATATATATATATATATATATATATATATATATATATATATATACATAAAATACGCTTACACTCACAGCCCCACAGTAGGTATAAACCTGTGTCGTGGGTGCCGTTGTAAACATACAACACATACACAAACACCCAGACCCGAAACAAATATCTGTAGGCCATACAAATATTTGTTCCGGTGCGGGGATCGAACCCGCGACCCTCCGAATCAAACGGTGGTTTCGCACCGCTGGACTAACCGGGTCGTCAATATATACATATGTGTGTGTGTGTTCAGCTTTCGCACTTACTACAACATGCAAGTCGATTGATTCAAAATATTTAAAATCACAAATCCATTCCTAATTTCACAATTCACATGCAACTGATATTAGCGTTCATTAATTAACGGGGAATATGCTTTAAATCAATTTTCCGATATCCATTCTGATTTGCAGCAATAAACGAACAACACAAAGCAAAATTTACTGTACGATGAAAAGTATTTAACATTTCGTGTACACAACCCCACCAGGAGTTGATGTGTGCGTGCGATGCGACTCGCTTGTTGTTTTACTTCTCTAGCGGCGCCTTACACTTTTGTGATGAGTAAAAAATGTTAAACTTGCGTCAGGACTCGTGACCCTGATCAATTATGTGGAAGAAGGACACGTGATCAGAATTGCATCCGCCTTCTTTTTGGGACCAAAAAGATGTTGGTAGTAATGGTGGCGTTGGTGGAGTTGGTGGCGTTAATGGAGTTAACAGGGCAACAAAACAAAAAATGCAGTACTTTACTAATCAAGTTTTAACTTCTGCCGGCCGGCACTCCCGGAGCACGTTGTTTATTTTTTATTTATTGTACGGAAATGGCTGTAACATGCATTGCTGGATCAGTTAGTTAATAATAATTGAAAACTGCAGCCTATAGACATCTGAACTAAAACCAGAGATTGATAATAACTTCAAAAGTATTTACTGTATTGAAATTCATTTCATAATATTAATAAAAGAACCCGTTTACTCATAATACAGTAACAAATGTAAAATTAAACAATGTAAAACAAGAGGTGTACCGAACAACGTTGGCAAAGCCCTCCACAATAGTTAAAATTTAATATCTACTAGTAAATGAACTCCGCAAAATAAACGGAATACACTTTTTGTAGCATACCCGATAATACAAAATCGATATTGTAAGCTTCAATTAAAATGAAATAGAGGTTTTGCCGTGTACGCGGTGCAAGCTGGATGATTATTTTATTTTGTGTAATACTGGCGGTGGAATTGTGTGGTGGAAGTTATATTTTTTTACGGTTCCATATATTAATAGGAAAGAATGAGAACCGTAATAAAATCACTCGTGCTTCTGCCTGTATGTCTGATTCGACCATCTGTCACAGTATTTTTTTATGTTATGAACGTGGCAAACAAACTTACTGTGAAGTAATGACTGCAGCCTATAGAAATCTACACGAAACCCAGACGTATTTATAAATGCAGATGCGTTGCCACCTCTGAGAAGGTTGTTATGTCTCTAGGATAATTATAACGTAGCCATTAATATTAAAAATTACCATCTAACCGGAACACGGTAATGCCACACCGCGGACACTCCAACAAAATTCCATACAAACGCTTAATTTGGTCTCTATTACACAGACATTAATCAGTGACGTGTATTTACACGTGTGTGTACATGTGCACCTGTGTGTGTGTAGCACGTAGAGAATACCAAACGTCTCCCATAAGAGGGGAGGAGGTAGGGTTAGGTGGGGAAATCGGGCGGGACGTTGAAGTGTGCATTCTATACGTAGTGTCTTTACATATTATCAGGTAATGCTGAACACTACCATTTGGCGGCAGATAGATTATGCAATGCAGTGGTCCCTATGCCCTCGGGCTCCTGCACTGGTAGTCCACCACCAGTAACTTATACAGTTTTACAGCCTTGGAAGAAATTGAAAGTCTATGCTAATAACATACAAAATCTTTGCAATGTAATTACAATAATTTCAAAAAGATATGGTAAATTTTCAAAATCTGGAATTAAAATTCTTGATAAATATTACTTGTTTTAATGAAACCCTTCATGGACATTATTTAAATGTGTTGTAATTAATAATGTAAAATTAATCTTTTTGTATGATGCGCGGACAAACGAACCGAGTTTGTTATTAGAGAGATCTAACGGTGCTTGGAGGCGTGGCCTACCGCGCTGCGCTCGCACATCGAGCCCGACGGCCAGCCAGTCCGTTCAGACCTCTCGCCGTAACCACTGTGTTCCTCGCTACCGCGTATTCGTTTGGCCGCGCGCATATTTCGCTCGTTTATTTCTTATTTTCTGTTCTTTCTTCCTTTTTGGTATATAAACTGGAATAAAATAGATTTTTACCTATTAAACTTTTCAAAATTTAGTAGGTAAAAATCTAAATTTCGTTAAAAGTTTTCTTCAAAAACTACATCTATTTCTTTTTATTTTTCACTCTCCTTATTTTGAAAGTCCTGATATCCCAACTGGAAGATATAATTATTTTTCAGCCTAATAAAGAAAATGTAATGGCACTTTCGACGTTTTTTTATGTACTTGATGTTAATGGATCGACCACCAAATATGAGACTCGAATGCAAATGTTTTGCGTAACTTTATTATGCTTCAAACGAATTAAAAAATGTACTCTATAGAAGTCGCCAGAGCGCGGAAAAAAGACGATAAAGAAGTTTACTTTTAATTCTCCAATTCCCTTCTAGCATGACGTTAGCCTGAGAGATTTTGTCGATATACCGAACAAAAGCTTGCAATGAAAAGTATTTTATACAAGTATTGTTTGGCCGCATGCATTGTTATATCGTATTGGTGAGTCTAGCATTACTGGGCGAGCCGCAAACCAACTCGTTTTTCACTCCTCGCCAACTAGTGATGCCCAATATCTGGTTTCAGTTTAAATCGAATATCTTTTATCTATGTACGCTGACCAAAACGCAACCGTTATAATCAACTAATGATCGTTGCGGTCCAAAATATATCGGATTTTGTTAGTCGTTTGTGGTATGTCGATTTGCTTTTGGCGCAGAATATATCGATAATGACCTTTTTATGGTTGGCGTGAATTTATTATGATTGTATATGCATTATTTATATGCATCGTTGCTATCGTTTCCCATCAGGTGGTAATGTACGGACCTATAATTTACGGCACAGATACATTACTACAGCGTAGGCCTCAAGAGTAGTAACGCATCTACATTGAAATCTCAGTTTTTAATGTAGTTTATAGGCTACTGTATTCAATTACCATCGATGTTAACTGTATGCTTGTTTGCCACTTCATGACATAAAAAATCACTGATAGTTCAGATAGTTAAGAAACAAAGGCTACATTTGGTTTCAACTTTAAAATCACGTGGGCAATGTTGTTTGAAATAGTAATCCTAACGAATAACATTTTCCAAAAATACGTAACGTAACCTCAAGCCAATATTCTCGGAAGGGTTAGGCACAGGTAAATCTATGCATTGAAACATAAATTTGAACACTTACGATTCACCAATTACGTTTTGTCCCATATAGTAAAAGTTCTATCTCCGGGCACTTTACCAAACTCTAAGAGTGTCACTGGGAAATTCCCAGAAAATTCCAATATTCCAGTGCACGAGGGCGTAGATACCCCGGTCATCACTATCACGGAGATATAGCAACTTAGGTCTCAGGAGTGGCAATGCATCTGCAGTTTGACCTTTAATTTTTGTGTAGATGTCTATAGGCTGCAGTCATCATTTACGTCATTCATCATCATTTGAATCCTTTTTTGCCATCTTCGTTATATAAAAAAGTCCACTTCATACCATATGCAACGCGTTTTGTGCAGAAAAATATATGTAAGTAATGTCGGCCATGTTGATTGGAATAATGGTGAACACATAATAATATTCATTTGTGCCTGAATGCATACGAGTAAATTACCAGCCGTGAGCTGTATTCGTACAAAATGGAAATTGTTGCGGCATATTTCATTTATTACATGGAGTTTTTTACTATAATAATGGCAACCCATTATACGTCCCACTGCTGGGCACGAGTTTCTCCCCTTTTTGGGGGGAGGCCTGGAGCTTACTCCACCACGCTACTCCAATGCGGATTGGTGGAGGTGAGTGGGTTAGTGGCCAATCCACTGTCGGATGTTTTTAAACCGCCCCATAAGGCCTTCGACAAGGTTTAACGACTGCTATCTATCGATAGCAACCGGGACCGACGGCTTAACGTGCCCTCCGAAGCACGGAAACGCGCATTTAATTTGCCACTAGCGGTCACCCATCACACTACCCGACCGCGCCCGTAGTGCTTAACCGAGCAGATCGCTTACGATCTATACCAGCCGCTGGGCCATGCGCGCTTCTTACTAACGTTTTTTACTAACGTTCTGTAAAGTATTCATGTGACTATTTTAGTAATATTTACTAAAACAATAAGCGAAAGGGAATTACAAAGTCAAAGTTGTAATGGATAAACTAAAAAAATTCTCTCACTTGTCTATCTCGTTTAAGACTGTTTTAAATGTAATGTAATTTTCACTTCAAGAACTAGGGTATGCTATTAGTTGTTAAAATAATATAATATTATTATGTTAATTCATATAGTTACTATTGTCTTTATTCCTCAGAGAGGGTGGTGAGATTTTCTTCAGTTTTCTTAAATTATTTAATTTAGCAAATTAACACTTTTTTTACTTTCATTTACTTCTACTTGAAATTATACGTGCTTAACATAATATATTTCAAATCTTTTGTTGTACGAGTATCTAGAATTTTTTTTACTTATTAATTTAACCAGACTTGGATATTCACTTCTTTGGACGAATGGGGGAGTACAACGGTGGCCTATGATTAAAAGCATGACTAGCTCCAGAGTAGTCCAAGTTTCACTGAAAAACGAACAACGTCGGAAAAAGTTAACCGACTTTTAAATACTCTGTGCGGTTTGAACTGTATTTCAGTATGCGGTGCATTTGCATTTATATTCCTCTGACAAAGCTTCTCACTTTTAATTTTAGCGTGTCTCAAAAAGGAATATTATGAGACCGTCGATTTTGTAGAATTAGAATTCGGTTATTCAAATGTTTATTTTTCGAATAAAGAAGATCTTAGAAGGGTATTTATAAATGTAGTTGGTTAATGTTTGTATTTCTGTCTTTGACGTGAAACACGTGGGCGACATCGAGTCTAGGATGCGTGAAAGTGTGAGTTTTTTTCTGTTGTTTTCTAGAAATTGGTTATAGATTGTATGCAGGGATATACCTTGATTATTCGTATTTATGGTTCTGGTTTATTAGAGTTGTGACCCAAAATAGATCTTGGCTTTCGATATATGGGCTCATTTTGACGATTCTGTGAAGTCTTTCGCCAATCTTCGACCTTTATACTTATACTTTGTCAAATTCTTAATGAAAACAATTATTTTCCGAACGGAAAATAAAAGATTATTTGTTCCATGAAGAATGAAACACGTGTTTTAAAACTCGTAAAATTATTATAATACCATTAATTTTTGTTTTAGTATTTTATTTTAATTACACTTATTAATTATACTATGTTCTTGTACTGAATGGTAAATTATGATCATTAAAATTTTAGCAGTTCCGAAATAAAGTGATCATTGCTACGAGGTCTACGAGCTACGAAATTCTCGTAGCATATTCTGCTACATGATAACTGACTTTGTTGTACGTGATCAGTATTCTGCTGAGTGTGGTCGCAATCTTATGACAATTTAGTGACTTTTGCTTTCCAGGAGCCTGGTAGTAGTCATGGAATTAGTTAAGCTCCTATTTTGATTTTACATTAAAACTAATTCTAAACTAATCTGAAAGTTTTTCATATTGCTGTATTTATCTAATAATAGTAAACTGTTATTGCCTTCAAGACTCCTAAAACACGTACCTAGCGAGTCTTGGACACACGAGTACGCCTCAGCTTACCAGAGGCAAAGTTGGCACATCAAAGCTATAACTTTAATTAAGAGCGCCTGAATCATGTCTCAAATTACAGATTTGTTACAAACCGCATTTAAAAATTCTGTCCTTAACTATGACGCGATGAATGTAGCTCGAAAATCGTTAGGACTTAAGTTGTCAAAAGTTACATGATTAGAAGCTAAAACTTAGGTCGTAAACAGCACAAAGTACTTAGCACGAGTTAGTGTCGAGATTAAAGGCAGATTGGGCCCGTGGGCTTTTCCATGTGGAGCATTATCGTTAGAGTTTTCAAACTGCTGATGATAGATTCTTATGCGACATTAAATAGTTTCGCCTAGTTTTGCTCACACACTGAGGACTTTCCAGAAACATCGAAAACGGGTTACTACTAAAAGGGAACATTTGATAGATTTATTGCTGTAACATAATGTTTGAGTCTCAGGCTTGGTAGTCACCATTGTGTTATTCAAGCTCCTATTTTGATTTTTCATTGAAAAATTCTAGACTTATTTGAATGTTTGGTGTATTTATGTGATTATAGTCCAATGTTATGGCCCACGTGACCTTTGATACACGTAATTAGCAAATCTTGGATATACAAGAACGCTTATGTGTTAGTAGTTATATCCATCTCGTATATCTCGCTTACCTCAGGCAAAATTGGCACATCAAATCTACAACTTTAATTAAGAGTGCCTTATTCCTTTCTGAAATTACAACTTTGTCTCACTATGTACATAAACATCTCAGTCTAACTCGAGGCAAAATGAATGTAGCTCAAAATCGTTTGGACTAAAGTTGTCACAAGTTACATGATTAGGAGCTAAAACTTAGGTCGTAAGTAGCACAAAGTACTTAGCACGAGTGAGTGTCGTGTTTAGAGGCAGATTGGGCCCGTGGGCTTTACCATGTGGAGCATTATCGTTAGCGTTTTCAAACTGCTGATGACAGATTCTTATGCGACGTTAAATAGTTTCGCATAGTTTAACCGCACACTGAGAACTTTCCAGAAACATCGAAAACGTGTGACTTCTAAAAGAGAACATATATTTGATAGATTTATTCTTGTGTCAAAAAAATTGAGCCTCATGCTTGGCAGTCACCATTGAGTTAATTAAGCTCTTTGATTATTCATTAAAAAAAATCTAAATCAATATGAAAGTTTTTCATATTGGTGTATTTATCTAATAATAGTCCAATGTTATGGTCTCACCTGACCTTTTTTACACGTAAACAGCAAATCTTGAATATTATTATACGAATACGCCTCAGCTTACTAGAGGCAAAGTTGCCACATCAAATCTGCAACTTTAATTAAGATCGCCTTAAATATATCTAACAATATAGTTTTATCTCAATAGGTACATAAAAATCTCAGTATAATTTGCGGCAAAATAAATGTAGCTTGAAAATTGTAAGTATAAAAGCTGTCAAAAGTTACATAATTAGGAGCTAAAACTTAGGTCGTAAACAGCTTAAAGTACTTAGCACGAGTTAGTGTCGAGTGTGGAGGCAGATCGAGCCCGTGGGCTTTACCATGTGGAGCATTATCGTTAGCGTTTTCAAACTGCTGATGACAGATTATGCTATATTTCAATATAGCATAATACTTTCACCGCTAATAGGCTATAATACCGCGAATATTACTTGTGTAGTACAAAGTTAGTAATCACGTAGCATACTGCTACGAAAAGTTCGTAACCCGTAGGCTTCGTAGCAAAGTTCACTGTGTTTCGAAACCGATATATACTTTGACGGAGAGTCAACGTCTACAGCCGTTATTACAATAAAACTGATATATAATTTTCATTTTTTTTATTCAAATTTTATTAAATGCTTAGCTGACACGGCAAACGTCGATCTGCAAAATAATTATTGTTAAAGCTAATTTCTAATTTCACCATATCTATTTGTACACGTGTGAACTATATAATAATCGACTCGCGTGTGCTACTGCGTGATAATACAATAGAATATACCAATCGGAAAAGAACTCCAAAACCATGTTTTCACATCGATTAGAACTGTTAAATACAGCACGTATGTGAATAAAAATTTACAAACATCACGATAACAAACAGTTTTGGTTTTTAGATTTAATTTGTCATATTTTTTTTTTAATAACATATGCAAGTGAATTTAATAAAAAATGTTACGAAATATTTCATTTTGGGCTGGGATTGAACTTGCGACCTCAGGATAACCAGTCCAGCCGCTTTGCCACTAAGTTACCCACGAAGATTTACTTTGCATGTTAAGATGGCCTTCAATTTTCACTTCACATTATTTATCATTTACCAATTTGCTATTTACAAACACTACAAAAACAAACTGGGAGTGAAAATGTAATCTCTGCTCCTATGATAATTGCAATAAACCGCATTGGCAGACATAGAAACAAACGGATTTTACGAGTTACTGTCGGCAATATAGGGGCTCTTTTTTCGATTCATTCCTTCGATTAAGGAATCCTAAAACCATGATTTCGCACACCGATTAGAGCCGTCAAACACAGCGGCACCTATTGGAACAAACCATGTCACGCACATCGCAAAGCTAACAATTTCGCATTCGAGTTTTACTGCCCATAAAAAAAATATCCGCGTATATTTTATGTCGTGACGGGAATTTTAGCAGTTTTATATTTTTTTTCTGTCGCCTGACTGATTTGGCTTTGACGTATGAACTTGGACTGTACGTATTTTCTAAATTATTGTATCGTATCTTTGGACAAATTTGATGGGAAATAATGGCGATCCGTGTACACATAAATTTTAATATTGATATGAATTATAATTTTACATATGCATTTTACATATGCATTTCTTTAAAATGGTTTTAAACTAAACCATTTTAAAGAAATCATACAAAAAATATGTCTAATATCTTATACAGCATAAAATAATAAAACATAGCAATAATCTTTATGAAGCAATAATGAGTCGTTTTTAATTATATAAATTTTAAAAAATGTCTTTAATAAAATTGATAAGTTATTATTTTATTTCTAAATTTTTGGATATATTATCTTTCTTACATCGACATTAAAACAGTTGTATTCAGTCATATAATCTTAGAATAATTTTATTCTTGTTAAACGTTTTATAAATTATGCTCCTTTTTGAAGTCGATTAAAAATTATTTAGATTTTTTGTTTTTATGTTATTGTTGTTTATTACTGTTTGCAATCGTGAGTATTTTGTTGTTTTGCCTTTGCTCCGAAACTACTCTACCGATTGAGTTGAAATTTGATGAATATGTTTGTAAATTGGTGACCCAAAGATGAACACGTCAAGTAAAATAATAAATTTTAAACAGGGGGGGCACATTCGGGGGGTAAATCAGAAAATTAAAAAAAAAAATTCGTAAACTGTGTCGTGTGACATATCAATGAAAGAAGTTGTTGTCAGCATCTCAGATATATGTTTTTTATAATTTTTGCATAAACAAATTTGAAGTTATTTAAGAAAAACGACGAAAATTGACCATTCCCTATCTCCGAAACTACTGAAGTTAAAATTTTGAAAAAAAAGTGGAAAATAGTTCTTTGCCTATAGATTACTGGAAAACCTATAAGAAGTTTGAGTATTCAAATTAGATCGAAAATTCTTAATAATATAACCCCCCCTGCCGGTACCACCGTAACCGCTATGTCCCTGCATTTTAAATCTGGAATATTTTCGAAAATATATATTTAAATTACGGAACCCTCACCACGCGAGTCGAACTCGCACTTATCCGGTTTTCTTATTTAATTTACACGCGACGCAAACAACAAGTGAAAAGCGACTTCGATTTAAACAACAGAAGATTCTACAAACATTTTAATTACGAATTCAAATAGAATGTACCAGTTTAATGGAACTTCCATAAACACACTTTTCCATTAAACTTATCCCTTACATTACCAGACGGAACAGATTCGATAGTTACAAAGTTCATAATTCAAAGTGACGAGGGTCAGAACAAATTATATTTTGAGATTGGAACAACAAAACAATGGCGAGTAATTAAATGCACTATACACCTGTCAATATAGGCTGTACTGGGCGAAAGGAGGTCGGATGTGGGGGGGAAAAACTTGTACAAAAACCCAGTGATTCTGTAGATACTGTGGGGCGAATTCGCATTGTTGTTTCGCCTCTAACGCGGTGGGGAGCCATTTGCGCACAATACAGGAGCTTAATCACTCACGCGATTCCTCTCTAATGTCATGCTTTAACGTAACACGGACAAATGAGCTGCGTCGTCCGTAATCATCGCACGAACGGCTTTCGCTCGGACACACGGATTAGTCTCGGACAGTCTACGCTGCGTTTTGTTTTTTATTAACAAACTGTGATCTAGCATGACTGATGTATATTCCATTGTTACATTTCGGAATAATTTTGTTGCCATCTTGCGGGGCTTGTTCAGGTTTGCTAAATTAATAAAAATAAATATTTTAAAAAGAAATCATATGGAGTGCGACTATCTACGAGTATACTAATATTAAAAAGCTGAAAAGTTTGTTTGTTTGGTTGAACGCGCTAATCCCAGGACCTTCAGGTCCGATCTGAAAAATTCGTTCAGTGTTAGATAGCCCATTTATCGAGGAAGGCTGAAGAGTTGTATAACATCACGCTAAGATTAATAGGAGAGGGTGGCTAACGGCTAACATTGCAACCGTGAGAAGCCGGGGCGGGCCGCTATATTTTATATTTTGAAGCACCATTTTGATGTCAGACTTAAATATCCGCGTTTATATTATCGGTTTAGAACCATTCCTGGAACTCATTTTATCGATCAGTTTACTAAAATGTTTATAATTTTTAACCGAGTTCAAAAAAACGAGAAGGTTCTCAATTCGGCCGGTATATTTTTTTTTTTTTTTTTTTGTGTATGTACGCCAATTTTGCCGAGATTTCTGGACCGATTAAGGTAATTCTTGTTATGTTCGATGCGGAATAGTTTCGAATTGGTCCCATAAATTTTATTCAGGTAGGCCCATTAATTTTTATTTTATGAGCATTTTTTACTTACTTTCACCTCAAACTAAAGGAATAAGATTAGACAGCGTGTTGTCATAACAATGAGTTGATTCCAGGGTGACTGTCTGGACTGACCAGGGTGCATAAACTTAGTACTAATGCGATGGCAATCATATCAATGTAAGGGCAAGTGATCGTTGCTAAGACGTAACAACAGATGGCGTGCATATTTGTTCCAATAATGTTCATAGAGTTCATTGAAGTTCATTCATTATGATGTCAGACGTGGTACATACATGTCATGCTGCAATTGCGTCGTATGTAATATTGCTTAAAAAGAGTGTTTTTTAAACGTTTTCCTTGATTTTTTCCATCGAGTTGAGATGTATGGAATACACGTCACAGATAGATATACAGAAAGCGGCCCGAAATACTGTTTTTATAATGGAATAGCAGTGAATAGCAACGCACGGCCTATTGACCTTAGGTTGTAGTTCCAAAACGAAACACCAAACTCGCCAGACTGCGTAAGTGAGCAGTGTTGCATTCTTTGATATCGAAAATTGGTCTCTATTTCAGTATGTATTATACAACAAGTGACAATGACATATTTACTCATCGACTACACAACATAGCTTATTTACTCCTTCGTGGATAAATGCATAGAGTTAACAGTCCATTATTACTTTCCCCAAAAATCAATAATTTTTTTCATTGATTTCATATAGTCGTGTAATAATTTTGTATCGACACATCTAAACAGTTTAAATTATGTACCTATCTTATTGTCACGAAGGTAAAAGAGTTAGATTTTACAAATTTAACAGATGTGAACATTAATCTTAATGACAATGCAGTAATAAACTAAAAAGTATTAAATAAAAATAACTACGTTAAGAAAAACCGGCTTCAAATCTAAAAAGGAAAAAATAATACAGATTTAATATTAATCATATACTACCTATTATTTACATGTGTTATTTACTTATAGGATTGAAGTCGGTGCCAAGCCAAAATCACTAAAGTAGGCATTTCATTGCAATGAAAGCTCATTGTTTCATTGTATTAAAACGTAACTTCATGCCTGTAATCCCCGAAGGGGTAGGCAGAGGTAAATGCATGCATTCAAGCATACATGCAAACACCCATTATTCGCCGGTTACGTTTTGTTTATTGTATTAATTTGCTCGTATTCATATTTGAGTGATTAAAATATAATTATTTGTTTAAGGCTTGGCAGCGACTTCAATCCTATTAGTAAATAACACATATAAATAATAGGTAGTATATAATTAATATTAAATCTGTATTATTTTTTCCTTTTTAGATTTGAAGTCGGTTTTTCTTAACGTAGTTATTTTTATATTAAGCAAATACCTCACATATAAAATCAAATAGGTAGTAGATTAAATATTATTATCAGAATCTGCTATCCGCAAAGTATTATGTTTTCCTCAGTTCTTATGAACGTTTATCTTTTTTTGAAAACTTCTTAAACCCAAATCATTTATACACAGAGTTGATATATAACAATATTAGTTTACACAAATTCAAGTAAAAAATGTGACCTAACGTGTCGTTTTGCGTTTTATTATTACAACAATACGTATGTCGTATGTTTACAGTTCATTTTCTCGCGTAGGTTATCTTGGAGATTTGTGTTCTTGACCTCTAATATTGATCATATATCTTCTATATTAATAGATAAGTACGTGAAGAAACAGTGTATCTCTTCTTAAGCAAAAAGCGTCCTAATTTAAATTAGTCCATGTAAAGGAGTTTTTTTTTGCGATTATTGCAAAGAATTGGCAAGCAGCATAAAATGCAGATGCGGTTCCGCGTCTTAGGCCAAAGTTGTTTCGCTTCTGCCATAGTATCGTAATTATAAGGGCCACACGTTACCATCTAATTGAAACATGATATGCTGGGCACTACCATTTGATGGCAGATAGATTAGGCAATGCGTAACTAAATTCAAAGTGTTACTTATATTTTAGGTATTTTCCAAGCAATGAAACATTTATCGTTTGTCATGCACATCGATACTCCGTAGTCATACAGTCACACACAGTGAAAATATAAGGACGCCATATGTTTTCGAAATACACATTTTTGACGCTAAAATATCGATATAGAATTATTTGTTTTTGTACTATTGTGCGACCTTGAGTCCACTAATAAATAATAACTTAATAAAGCAATTGTAAATATCATACAACAAATGGGGTAACAGTATTTTCATTGAATACTAGCTGACCCGGCAAACTTCGTATTGCCGCAGAATGAAATAATGTGTCAAAAGTTTGATATATGTATGCATACCTACGGACTTTTTGTATGGGAAAATGAAATTGTGTTTTTTACTATTCCTCTTCAATTTCTTCATATTTTCTTACTTATTAAACCTTGCCTGGACTTCCAAAAAAAAACTGAATTAGTTGAATCGGTAAAGCCGTTCTCGAGTTTAAGCGAGACCAACGAACAGCAATTGATTTTTGTATATATAGATAAGTGATGGTAACTATCATAAGACAACAAATGGGGTAACAGTATTTTCGTTGAAACATTATGTTTAAATTGCTTAAGATACCAACAACACGCTCCGTTTAAATATCCATTGTCGTTTCTATTTTGATAAAACTAGTTAAATTAAGATATTCTATTACAACAATACTTGTTTTCAACTACTCTATCTAAGAGCAAGTTTAGCAACCAGTTCCAAACTACAATATGGTAGTCATTAACATTCACAAAGATAAATGCTGCGTATCGAAATACCAAACATAGAGTGAATACTAGGCAAATAGTATAATAGGGAGCGAATCAACTAAATGAACGCATATTTTGTTCCATAACTTTTGCGCAACTTGTTTTTTTGTAATATATGTGGGAAATAAGCATTTAGTGCACATTACTGGTGGTAGAGCTCCAGTGACGGAGCTCGCGGGCGTAGGCACCACCGCATTACCTAATCTACTTGCCGCTAAATGGTAGTGTTCAGCACTATCGTGTTCCGGTCAATTTACGGTGGTAATGTACGGCCCTGTAATTTCCGGCACAGAGGAATAACACCTTAGGCCTCAGGAGTGGTAACACATCTGTATTTTGACCTTGGTCTTTGTCATCACATAACATCAATGTGAACTGCATGCTTGTTTACCACTTCCGTTACATAAAAAAAAACATCGATGTTTAGTGATGACTGCATCATATAGACATCTATATAAATCAGAGGTCAAAACACAGATGCATTGCACCCCTGAAACCTTAGTTGTTATGTCTCTCTACGTCCGCAAGCTCCGTCACTGTAGCTCCACTACCAATAAAACGTTAATTCACGCCTGTAATCCCCGAAGGGGTAGGCAGAGGTAAATGCATGCATTCAAGCATACATGCAAACACCCACGATTCGCCGGTTACGTATTGGCCCATGTAACAGGTGACGAGCCTGTTGCCTTGCCGATTCTGCGGGCACATAACCAAACTCCGAGGTACTGGGACACTTCCACAAAATGGCAAAAAAATCCCAATAAAACCAGAGATAAAGGATTTTAAACCGTCATCTCTGATAGCCCTCGACCCGGGTATCGAACCCAGGACCTCCAGCGTAGTAGTGGTTAGTAGTACCAATAAAAAATAATAATAATATATGGCTCCGTAATAACTTTAATAATGTATGACCCCGTAATAGGTAACTATCACAAAGACAACAGCTAAAATCGCAGGGGTGGCAACCCATCTGCATTTTCGTAGATATCTACAAGCTGCAGTCCTCAATTAACACTGTATGTACCTTCGTTACATAAAAACAAAAAAAAAAACCCTGAAATCGTCAATATTTCCGTCATAATATAACATCTTTAATGATCAACATTGATTGTAGAAATTAAACTTACGGATTTTCTCGCGTATGCAACACTCCCAAACTTCTTCATACACCCGACGTTTCGGTCGCTTTCCAGCTACCGTGGTCACGGGCTGACTGAAACGTCGGGTGTATGAAGAAGTTTGGGAGTGTTGTATACGCGAGAAAATCCGTAAGTTAAATTTCTATAATGTATGAAGCTCGCAAAAACCTACGAAAACGTTAGATCAACATTGAGTTACACGTACACAATAATTACCCAATTATATTCTCTTTATACACAGTTATCTATACAAATAAATAAAATTGGAGTGTCTGCTTGTAATATAAAAATAATAACCGCTTTTTATTAATGCGTATGTATACACGATACATATACCAAAATAACATTTTTTACCATTTTTGTCTGTCTGTCTGTCTGTCCTTCTGTCTGTCTGTCTGTATGTCGGTCTGTTTGTTAGGGCTAATCTCGGGAACGGGTGGACCGATTGCGATGGGACTTTCACTGACAGATAGCTTACGTAATGAGCAGTAACTTAGGCTAGTTAGAAGTAAATTTTATACTAGGTGCGCCCACGACTTAGTCCGGGTAGATAGAACAATCATAAATTCTCACGCAGACGAAGTCGCGGGCACAGCTAGTCTCTATATAAAACAATTCTTGAATTAAGATATCCAGTAGCAACGTTACTTGTTTTCGTCAACAATTACGTCAGTATCTAACAGTACCTCCAACAACTGGTTTGAACTCCACCATGGATGTAATTAGTCTGCGGTAGATAAATGCTGCGTATCAAAATACAAATATTACATGGATATTTAATCCTACCAGTAGCACAGTCAGGTCAATGTAG
The DNA here is from genome assembly GCA_036365455.1 of Macrosoma leucophasiata. Classification (NCBI taxonomy): domain Eukaryota; kingdom Metazoa; phylum Arthropoda; class Insecta; order Lepidoptera; family Hedylidae; genus Macrosoma; species Macrosoma leucophasiata. Next base: position 6,866,884 of record JAWQUS010000002.1, on the reverse strand, counting down.
ACTTTGTTTTGGTTGCAGAATTCACTTGGTTTTTTAATACATATTTGTGACTTTGTGGCTATGTGTGTTGTTCAGTGTCGTGTAGTTTGAAGTTAATTCATATTACAAATAAAATTTTGTGAATTAAAAGTGGAGATTTATAGAATAACTAAAGATCTCTTTTAGAGAAATTCTAGAATATCCAATACTAATCAATTGAATCGTGTTTAGGGTATGTTTTTTTCCTTATGAAAACTACTAAATTGAAATGTTATCTCTTATCGATTATAATATACAGTTTGTTAATTAAAAAAGCAAGTCTCGAACTCGCGGTTTACTGGGAATCTAGTCCAGCCGCTCTTCCAATTGAGCTACTGAAGTCCTGCCCGATTTGTCAAATCTTTCCTTCACATTTATTGCATTGCTTTATGGTAGCAGCAGCGCCATCTATTGCCAACTATGCTAGTTAGGCAACCGATATAATAGACTTTGCAGTTTATTGAATATCGTAAAGAAGTCGCTTTTACCCTTAATAATTGTTTTATATTATTTCGCATTAACACATGCTTGTGATATTAAGGTCATTAAAATGTACTATGTTATTTTTTTCACGTCAATAAAAGGACAGACCAACAAACAAAAATATTACCATTTGTAAGTATGTATTTTTGTATTTTTGTATTTATTTTTTCCCAGTACTCTTGAAGAAGCACCAATACGCTCTCAATTATTTGGACATTTGTTTTGTTACACCCTGTATTATCTAAGCGTTATCATATTAGGTTGGGGAAAAAGTTTCTTCGCATTTTTTAAGATAATTCAAAACATTTTTTAATATAGTTTATTTAAATTTAACTAAAGTATGTATGTATGTACCATTTTGTTCGATAACCTTTTGCCATCTTGTAGGTAGGGAAATAGAAATAGAAATATAAATATTTTATTTTTTGACACACACACACAGCTGATTGCTGTAGTTGGCACTACAGCGCTGGTGTTCCGTAAGTGGCTTTGCGAACTACAAGCCGCCCAACTATATAAAACTTCCATGCATACTAATGTTATATTTATATACAAAATTACGTAATATTACATAAATATAGATAAATAAATAAATTTTTAGAACAAATAAATTAAATACACGATAAAATTACACACTCTCTGCCTACCCCGTTAGGGACCTGGCGCGAAGATACATATATACAAACAATAATTAATCCAAATATTTGGTGGCGTGGGACATGATCCCATTGCTATAAAAATTTTTGGACTTCTCATCAAAATACCGCGACAAGTGGATTTGGCAGTCCTCTCGTGATGTTAACCTAACATTGCATAAAGAATTCTGAAGAGACCGAAACAGGTGGAAATCTGAAGGTGCAAGGTCAGGACTATACGGCGGATGCATTAACACCTCCCAGCCAAACTCTCTTAATTTTTGCTGAGTGGCTACAGATGTGTGAGGTCTAGCGTTATCATGATGAAACACCACACCCCTTCTGTTGATCAATTCCGGCCGCTTTCTCTCAACTTCTTGCTTTAATCTCATCAGTTGTTCGCAGTAGAGTTCAGAATCGATAGTCCTGCCTGGTGGTTATAGCTCATAATGAATAATGCCCTTCCAATCCCACCACACACACAACATCACCTTATTGCGAGTTAACCCGGGTTTCGCCACAGTCTGTGAAGCCTGACCGGCCTTTGACCACGACCTTTTTCGCACGTTCTTGTCGTACGTGATCCACTTTTCATCATCAGTTATCAGCTTCTTGAAAAATGATTCGGTTTCATTACGTCGTAATAAAGAATCACAAATGAGTACACGGTTCATTAGGTTTCTTTCAGTGAGCTCGTGAGGTACCCAAATATCGAGCTTTTTTTTTGTACCCAGCTTTTTTCAAATGCGCCAAAACTGTTTTGTGATCAATTCTCAGTTCTTCAGCTACGTCGTAACTATACTAATATGTCGATCTTGCTCCACTTTTTCAAAAATGGCATCCATTTTATCCGTAATAGAGCGACCAGAGCGAGGTGCATCTTTGACATCAAAATTTCCGGATTGAAAACGCTTAAACCAAATTTGTGCTACTCTCACAGACACTGCACTAGGTCTATTAACATCGCAATTTTTTTTCGCGGCTTGCGTTGCATTTTTACATCTAATCATATCTTCATTAGATTCACTTATCTTAACAGTACGAAAAACAAATGAAAATCACACATTTGCCTAACTTGAATTTGGAATTATGTTCTTTAAAATTTTAACTTTCAATGATACCAAAACCAGCCAGATACAAATACTACAGCCAAAGAGATTTTATTACAAGTTCATACATACTATAATGCGAAAAGACTTTTTCCCCAACCTATTATAATTAAAACATCCAACGAACATACAGTTTAAATTGTGGACAAGTAATAATGGACCTCATAAATATTTACATAATTTAGGTACTCGTCCGGTAACCAACAATGTTTTGTTTCTGTTTCAGAAGTTAGGATGCCATAAATAACCATTCAGCCGTACCATTAGCGCTGAACACTACCATTTAGCGGCCGATATATAAGGAATGTAATGGAGTGAAATCCTAAGCGTTTCTTCTCTTAATATTACAACGGTAAATACTGTTTTATTTCACGTCATTTTGTGCCTAACATGACATGTCAACACACATTAAGATTATAGAAAATAAAGAAAAACGGAAAGAAAATTTTGTCTTCGGGCAGGAATCGAACCTGCTACCTCAGGATAACCAGTCCAGCCGCTTTACCACTAAGCTACATAAGTGAAAAAAACAATTCTTTTCCTTTTTTCTGTACTTTCTAAAGTTCACTCGGATGTGTTATTGCGAAAAATAAACAGTACAATTATTAAGATTATATGTGCCCAAATTGTTACTGGTACAAGTATATATTACTAAAACGTATGCGTGGTAATTCAAGTGCGCTCGACGCAGGGATGTTGTACAGACGTCTGCACACGTAAAAATGCATATGTATAGGTGAGAGAGGGCGCGCGACTGGCCGCTGTGTCAGGCACACACACTGACGTACCGCATGTGTTCACAATCACATCTCACCACAACTAAGCGCTAAAAACACTCGTTAATTGAACCTCACAAAAAATCATACTACACAATACTTGAATAATTATAGATTTATCCCTACTATAATATTATAAATGCGAATGTAAGTTTGTTTGTTTGTTACACTTTCACGCGAAAACTACTTGACCAATTATTACGAAATTTTGTACATATATTCTTGGAGGTGTTAAAAATAACACTTTTTATTAAAAGTAAAAGTACACGCGGAAGAATACGTGGGCAAAAGCTAATACAAATATAAAGTAAGATGCGTTACCGTGTGTATTTAAATCCATTTTCAACATAAGTGCAAGACCCATTGAATAATTGGTAGAAATCTGTAAACCATAACACAGCAACGACAAACGAATAATGTTAGTGGTAATAAATACCCAATGGTAATTAATCAAAGCAAACGACGCACCAGTGATGATTTATTAACGTCTGCGATACCTATGTCTGTATGAAAGCCTTGTTGAGATAGTGCGGTTTATTCTTGATTGGCGTAACTTGGTATGTATAACTTATCATGTTTAATGTGTGAAGATTGTTTTGGTAACTTATAAGAACTTTTCTGTACGAACCCAATTTTCGCTTGAATAGTCGATAGTCAAAAATAATGTATTCAAATTATATTATTACGCAACAATAACGCCTTTTCAGTTCCATTTTTGAATTTGTAACATATAAATGTAAAAATAGAAAACGGAATCTTTATAAGATCGTTCATGTCTATCTGTCCGTTTGCCATAGCCGATTATATCCAACAGTATAAAATCGATTGAGTTGTAATTTGGTGCACACACATGTAAATCAGTAACTCAAACATGATCGTATAACTAAAATAAGCGAGTTTCTTAAAATAATTTTTACATTAATTATTTTGAACTTATGCAAGAAAGTAGACGTAAATTGGCCATTCTTAAGAATCGGCGTGCGTATGAAGAGAATGATGAATGTAGAAGAAGCACTAGAGGTGTGTCAGGACCGGGGTATCTGACGCTTTACACTCTCTACCTCCCCGTAAGGGACTCGGCGTGAAGATACATACAATTACCATAATATTTCAATTGGTACAACATAATATTTGAAAGTTATTGTAATGCAAAGGCGATTTCGAATGCATTCGTTTAGCTATAAGCAAGCATAGAAATCTAAAAAAACAGATGACTTATGGTCACAGACGTACCAATAGGGTATGTCTGTGGCTTTTAGAAATTACACAATACATTTGGGAAAACCCAGGAAAATGTATTTTACAACAAAATATACTAAAATGTACCATAGATTGTGATAAATACTGCTTCGTGTGAGCTCCCAAATTATATTTCACCTTTAAATGAGGGAAAATTATTGTAGCTGTAGTTAGTTCTCGAGTGGTTTTGTAAAATCCACTGTTTCATTTCTATATCAGGTGAAAAGTTTTCTGGCGTAGCGTACGTGACATAGCTTCAACCCAGCGACGCCTCAAAGTCTAACTCAATATTTATATAATCACACGGCAACAGCGCCCCGTGACATATTATTACATATTCTCTGCCCGCGACAAAACTGCCACTCGAGCAGAGAATATGTAATAATACTACTTATAGAATGGACACTTCGACGTCCCGCCCGATTTCCCCGCCCAACCTCCTCCCCTCTTATGGGCGACGTTTGGTATTCTCTACGTGCTACGCACACAGTTGCATGTGTAAATACACGTCACTGATTGATGTCTATGTAATAGAGACCAAATCAAGCGTTTGTATTTTGGCGGAGTGTCCGCGGTGTGCCACCAGTGCGCCTACCAAGCGTGGCGATTATGGTATTTTCTCCTACTGACGCACAACACTATTGTGAGCATCTTTGGGAAAGCTAATGTCCAACGGTGGACAAATGTGGACGTCATTGGGCTGAAATGATGATGACGTGATAGAGTCAAGTAGAAGATTAATAAGTTACCCTTGAGATTAGTTACAGAATAAGCTCGAAAATGTAAAAGACATAGGTACGTAACTTCACGCCTGTAATCTCCAAAAGGGTAGGCAAAGGTAAATGCATGAATTTAAGCATACATGCAAACGTCCACGATTCGCCGGTTACGTTTTGGCCTATGTAACAGGTGCCGAGTCTGTTGACATATCCAGGCACATTACCAAACTCCGAGGTACTGGGAAACTTCCAGAAAATGGAAATCTCAATAGACCCAAAGATAAAGGAATTTATGCCGTTATCTCTGATAGCCCCGACCTGAGAATTGAACTCTGGGCCCCAGCGTAGTAGTAGTCGCCTGCTACCACTAGGCTAGTAAGGTGTTTTTTTGAAATGTAAAAGAATAAGTTTTGAAAAAGCTATTGGTACTCCTACGATTAAAATTTTGTAGATTTTAAGTAATAATTTATCATGGTCTGATATCCAATTTTCGAAGGCGATGATTCGGAATGATTTGCACCTACTAATTATAACCCGAAATGGTATTATTCAGATGTGCATCTGTATGATTAATTTAGCGAGCAAAATTTCAGCCAGTCGGAGGAAAATTTTCTTTATTACATCTATGCAAAATTAATATATAATAGTGATTGAAATAAAAAAAGAAAACTCATATTTATTTTAAACTAGCTGACCCGGCAAACTTCGTTTTGCTTCAGAATGAAAAAAATTGTCAAAGTTTTGATAGATACGGACTATTTGTATGGGAAAATGAAATTATGGTTTTTACTATTTCCCTTCAATTTCTTCATATTTTCTTACCTTTTAAACCTTCCCTGGACTTCCAAAAATCATTCTAAATCAAAATGAGTCAAATCTGTAAAGCCGTTCTTGAGTGTTAGCGAGACTAACGAACAGCAATTGATTTTTATATATATAGATAAGCTGTTGCCCGCGACTCAGTCCGTCCTATCCTATAATCTAAGTCAGCTAATACTCTATCTGTACAACAAATTTCATTAAAATCCGTTCAGCAGTTTCGGCGTGATTGACGGACAAACATCAAAACACCCTAACAAAGAAACTTTCACAATTATAATATTAGTTTGATTATTATAAAAATATGTAATTTTATGGTAAATTTGATGGAGTTGTGTAGTTTGTGTATTATACATAAAACATTACAATACAATCAGATACGTCACATAGCTTATCGTCACGTGTTTTATACAGGCACTCATGTACACTTTAAACTGGAATCACATAAACGGGGATTGTTCAACTATGTGTTATTATTGTTTTATTTATATTTTACCCCACTTTATGTGATTCCAGCTTAAATCTCGCAAGTGTATTTAGACGATTCATGCTGAACAATAAGTTAGAGCCGCAAATAAATTAACGAATAACAACTTCAATTAAATATGTAACAATAACAATTTTCGTCATAAGATAACTTACAGATTGTGTATTTTGTGCCAAACGTACACGAAATCAGAAGCACTCCGTAGAGTCATTAACGATCATCGGGGATAATCGCGGTGTAATCAATGCGGCCCGCGGGGAGTCCCCTCTCTCTCTCTCAGGAGCCTTAATCACTACCGCACAACTATAACGTTACTTACGTGTATTGTGATCGAGATATTATGTATTACATTCCAACATGTTTTATTGCTTATACTGGAATATTAAAAAAAATATTCGAATACCATTTCTTGAATTTTGTAAGGAAATCAGATTATACTGAAAATACTTAGAATTGCAATCAATTTAACGAATAATAACTTTCATTAAAAATTCAATAATAATTTCAGTCATTCTCACACATTGTCTCATTGTCATTTCGTATCAAATGTAAACAATTTAAGAAATCAGAAGCACTCGGTAGGGTCATTATCGTTCGTCGGGGATAATCGCGGTGTAATCAACGCGACCCGCGAGGAGACCATACTTCCCGCCGCACAGCCACACTGTTAACTTTACACATGTATATTTAGATTGAGATTATGTGTCTATTTTCACGCCAAGTGGGATAGGGAGAGAGTGTGGAGCGCCAAATATCCCGGTCCTGACACACCTCCCGCACTTATTCTAGACTTTATTCATTCAGTAAACGACTCGTGCCCCATATCATCACATGCAATATGTATTTTTGAGGTTATTTGCCCAAGGATATGCCCGTTCACTTTAGGCATGGCCACTGGCCTACTCCCAGTGTGTACTCATAAATGTGTATCATATACAAAAACGTTTTTCAAATCTAACGGGTGGTTCCAGAAGAAAGGAAGTTCAAGCCATCATTTTTCTTACATCAAAGCAAACACTGTAATCATAGAAAAAATTAAAATCAAATAAGTTATTAACAACTTTTGTTAATGAGTAACAATTTCCGTTCTACGCACTTTAGACTCTTGTGTCAAAAATAAACAATTTAAGAAATCAGTCCGTGAGAAAAGGACCCCTCGGCGTAATTATGATTTGAACTAAGTTTTAGAGTAAGCATTCATAGGTGCCTTCTGAAAGATTGGCAATTACTAAATTAACAGAACTTCCTTACTAATTAGTTTTGAACACATCCTTTTCTCCTCACCTTCATTTTCCTCGTCTTTCTAAGGTTGCAGTTATTTCTCAGTTCGACTTTTCGCTGCAGTTATCACCACATTTCAGACCATTTTGTTAAATAGAAACGTTACACATTAACCATGGTCGTCTTTGTCTCAGATAGACTAATCAAAGCGATCCACGGGGAGTCTCCGCTCACTGAGGATCTGTAATCACCGACGTCAAACTACTGTTTATTGATAGCGTACGTGGCACGTAAATTATTTTTATTTTCTCATAATGCTTTAGAAATAACAATAAAAGAATTTACCGTAACTACACATTAACGGAAATTATTTCATCTCCATTCTGAATCGGGCATGGCTCCGCGGCTGGTGTAAATCGCAAGCGATCTACTGGCTTGTGCGATACAGGTACGGTCGGGTTTTTGATGGGTGACCGCTAGTGGCAAATTAAAATGCGCGTTTCCTTGCTTCGGAGGACACGTTAAACCGTCAGTCCCGGTTGCTGTCGACAGATAGCAGTCGTTAAACCTTGTCGGAGGCCTTATAAGCGGTTTGAAAAATATCCGACAGCGGGTTGGCCACTAATCTGTATCTCCACCAACCCGCATTGGAGCAGTGTGGTGGAGTAAGCGCCAAGCCCCAAAAAAGGGGAAGGCGCGTGTCAAGGGTTGCTGAATAATATGTTAATGATATGTTAATGACATATTATTATTTTATCTCCTGAACAATCAGGGCATGTATAAATGAATGGCAATGCAATCACTCATTAACGTGAAAAGCCTCTATTTATCTATACCTAGGGATCGTACTTGTCCCTTCCGCGTAATAGAGGATGATCGCAATGTAATCAACGCGATCCCCGGGGAATCTTCGGTCTCCTGGGATTCGTAATCACCAACGTTAAACTATTATATTATCTATATTGTATATGATAAACGTTATACGATAATCATTTATTTTCCATTATTTTAACTAAGATGATTGGTAAACGCTTAGATGGGGGATGGTGGTAACTCGCTTGATACCTAGAGAAAAGTAGAACATACCATAATATATTTACTGGTGATAGTGTTTTAGTGTAGGAAATCGAGGGCGTAGGTACCACCGCACCTATCTGCCTACTTAATCTATCTGCCGCCAAATAGTAGTGTTCAGCACAACCGTGTTCCGTTTAGATGGTAACATGTGGCCCTGTAGTAACTATCACAGAGATATATCAACTATAGTCTCATGAGTGGTAACGCATCTGCATTTCAACCTCTGGTCTTTGTATGGGTGTCTATAGGCTGCAGTCATCACTTAATATCAATGTGAGCTGCAAGCTTGTTTGCCACATTCATTACATAAAAAAGTATCTTATGTAATAATTAATTAAAACTCAATAAAGTTTTTTCCATGTACCGTTTTTATTCACTTGGCTCACCGTCAGTAATTGCCTATATTACGCTACCATACCCACAACTTTGCCAACGTAATGTATTCCCAAGCGGTTTTAGGTTATTTTTATTGCTTCTCACATCAATGCTTCAAAGACATTATATTATTAAATATGGATATTCAATATGCGCTACATGTGGAACAAAGCCATTTCATTCCATCGCACAATAATACAACGTTGTACAATTTCAATAACAGGATAATGTTATGCCAACTCGCACCATTGTGTTGGAATTATTTTCATTTTTACCAATTTGATCGCTTTTGTTGTCGTTATCGGTTATTTCCAAGATGATGTTGATGTGAATGTGATAAAAAGAGTAACTTTAGGAGTGAGTTATGTATGTTATAAATAGGGGAGCTCAAAAGGGGATTTTTGAATTTACTCCAGCGCGTCTGATTAAGATATAGGAGATACCTTGCACCCTGTTCAGTACCTCCACCAAATCTAAGATTTCCATAAAAGGGTGAACCCTTAGAGCTTCCGCCACGAGCTTACCTCGCATCCAAATCGTCAGAATTTTGGTTGGGAGCTTTGATTGGGTTCACTTTACATCCTCTCTGAGTATCTGACATTCTTGAGTAATTTTTCACCTTCATTTTTGAAAGAATCAAATATTTTTGAAAAGAGCGCGGCGTTTTATACAATTCGCTTACATAAACTATTCTAAACGAATTGTATGAAATGATGTACAGAATTTATTTTCAACAGGTTTCTGAGATATTACCAAAGGTCTTAATCCAAACAACATTATTTACAATTTAATTTTTCACGGTTTCTGAAAGTCCGTGTAAACGAGCGTATTCGGCGACAGAGCGCGGCGAAGCTCGGTCATTACATTAGGGCCGGTTCGATGGCAATGTCGTTATAATTTGCAACACTGTTTATATGCGGAGCAATCGCATACGGGACACGATCACAGATTTGGTTATTCATTTGACAAGATCTGATAGTTAATGATAATTCGCGAGCTTTCGCGAGCTATACTACCTAATATTTACTGGTGGTAGAGCTCCAGTGAGGGAGCTCGTGGGCGCAGGCACCACCGCATTACCTAATATACTTGCCGCTAAATGGTAGTGTTCAGCACTATCTTATTTTGGCCAGGTGGTACTGTACGGCGCTGTAATTTCCGACACAGAAGCATAACACCTTAAGCCTCAGGAGTGGTAACGCATCTGCATTTTGATCTTGGTCTTTGTGTGGGTGTCTATAGGCTGCAGTCATCACTTAACACAGAACTGTATGCTTTGTTTGAAAAAGAAAGAAATACAAAAGTAAAACTCGTGAAGTGGGAAACAATTATACAGTTTACATTGATGGTAAGTTATACTGTAACCCATCAACAACTACACGAAACCAGAGATTTCAATGTAGATTCGTTGCCACTTCTGAGGCCTATGTTATGCCTCTGTGCTGGAACAGGATCGTACATTAACACTAACACGATAGTGCTGGGACTACCATTTAGCCACAAGTAGATTAGGTAATGCGGTGATACCTATGCCTGCGAATTTCGTCACTGGAGCTGGACCTCCAGCATAATTTCAATGGAAATATAAAAGACGGATGGCGATTGTCAACATCTAGGATCTATATAGAGAAAAAAACAACGTATATGATCCTTTTATTTATAAAATTAAAACCCAAGAGGCACAGTTTTAAATAATAATAATAAATAATTTTAATTAAAAACACATTATTACAAATAGATTTTTAGAAGGATCCTAATACCACCGAAACAAGGTTGCTCCATTCTAAAACTTAATATCTTATAAATTGTTTGAAACTTTCACGATTTGTATTCATATTTTTATATTGACTGCTCCTCCATGGTGGCTACGAGACGGTGACACCATGGAGCAGCAGTCTACTCGTGACCACGGCCGTTGCATTACGGCCGAAACGTCGAATGACGAGGTAAATACTTCGATTAAAATAGTGCGTGATTAAGTCCCGTTTACAATTTAATATCTTATGTTTTCAACCTACAAGAACTCCAATACTAAAATAAAAGATATGTGAATTATTCAACGTTATTCAGGGTTAGCACTATAAAATGTTTCTGGATGACTTTCACTCACCTTTGTCTGATGCGGTCCCAAGATACAAATTTTCGGGTAAAGAGCAACGTACGACTAAATGTCTATTAAAACAAACGAAACGAGTTTAAAATTATCTCTACGTTTAATTTGTCAGGAGTTTTACTGGATGGATACACGAGTATCTAAATATTCCCACCAAAACATTTTTATAATTCTCAAAGCGATAATTCTTTAAATGAAAATGTATTTAGTTAACATTATATAGTTATAGTGCAGTAGCACCTTAAAGCGTCGGGACGTATCGACACTATCTTTACTAATGGTAGAGCTCCAGTGACGGAGCTGCGGGCGTAGGCACCACCGCATTACCTAATATACTTGCCGCTAAATAGTGGTGTTCAGCACTATCGTGTTAGTTTTAATGTACGATCCTGTTCCGGCACAGAGGCATAACACCTTAGGCCTGAGGAGTGGTAATGTATCAGCATTTTGACTTTGGTGTTTGTGTGGGTATCTGTAGGCTGCAGTTATCACTTAACATCAATGTGAACTGCATGCTTGTTTGCCACTTCCATTACATAAAAAAAGACGTGTGGCACTCGGGGACTGCCGCGGTGAAGCTATTGCATTTACATAATTATCTAAAATTATGCAAAACAAAATAAAATGCAAATAAAAGAAAATAAAATAGAAAATGAAATAATAATTTTCTATTAATATTTACCACTTTTTAAATATTGAATGGAAAAACAAACAATAAAAAAAAAATAACATAAACAATCTTGGCAGCGGTGGGATTCGAACCCACGCCTCCGAAGAGACTGGTGCTTTAAGCCAGCGCCTGGACCGCTCGGCCACGGTACCCACGAGGTCGGACGGCGAAATTATACATGACTTTCTTTAAATGAGTTTAAAATTTGTAATCTGGAGCGTCCGGTTTTTTGCATTGCGGAATTTCTGAATTCGGTCCCCGCGCTCAAGGCCCGCGATAGAAGCTATGCAATAGCTTAAAAATGAAATACAAAAGTAAAAATCATGAAGTGGGAAACAATTATACAGTTTACATTGATGGTAAGTAATACTGTAGCCCATCAACAACTACACGAAACTATAGATTTCAATGTAGATTCATTGCCACTTCTAAGTCGCAATTACATTAAAAAAAGTCCATTACATAAAAAAAAATATCGGAGGCGTCAGGAAGTGACGACCCCGTCGCCCTCTAGTGGAGGAGGATTCTTCCACTAATGCAGTTAGTCAACCGAACAATGGCGATCAAACTTCTTTTCAATTCAACACTTAGCTTGGCTTGGATTGGCAATCAAATTAAAGCTATTCAAATTTTATAAATATCGGCTCAAATAAATAAAGTGTAAAAATCATTCCTGTTTACACCAATAACATTTAAAATTCCTTTACAAACCCAGTGTATTGAGAAGTTATTTTATCGCGCTGTACTTCATTAATGGAAGCTTTAATCGTATTATAATGTCTAACATCATCACACGTCGCGTACAACAATACTGGCCGATAATTACTCGCAAGTATTTAAGCTCGGCTACATCAGAGCCGACGACCACCCGCCAGTTTGGGCTTCCAATATTGTTTTGTTTACATTACACTAGCTGTGACATCCAACTTCATCTACGCTTTGAAATTGTTTCTCGTAACAATGTAGCCGTTAAAGCGCAATCGAATCACGTCACTACCTTGCTCTTCTTGTAACATAGGCTGCGCGCATTGGTTGAAGCAAGGCAGGGAATCAATTTGATTGCAAGTCAATATCGATTAGCTTACGAGTCTTAGGCCCTTGTGTGCATAATCTTTGAAGAATTCACACACCAATAAAAATACTAAAATATATTCCTACAGTGAATTTAATTGACTTAAATTTCTATATGAATTTAAGTCAAATAAACGAACTTTACCATTCCTTTTAATCAGCGCGTAAAAAATCTGTAGTGAGCCTATTAAATTATAAAGTTTAAAATACTTTTGTAAGTATTTAAAATGCATCACCCCAACCGAAAGACGTCAATTTCTGGACAAAACAAAGAATCACCTAAAGGTGCAACCAATAGGAGAAGAATATGCTTTAATCGCCACACTTGGCATCTGGATTGGCGATCAAATGAAAGCTGTTAAAAATAATTATTATAAAATCAATCCCGTTTTCCCCCACAACATTTTTAAATTCCTTTACAAACCCAGTGTATCGTGAAGTCATTATATCGCGCTGTACTTCATTATCGGAAGCTTTAATCGCGTTATAATGTACAACACCGTTACACGTTGGGTACGACAATACTAGCCGATAATTACTCGCAAGTATTTAAGCTTGCGCCACACTACTATTGGAACGAAACGCTGCCTTTTGGCTATAAGTATATGATTTGAATTACCTTAATGCATGTAGAAGCCCAAAACTCATGCGTTTCCCACGCTGACACGCATGAGTTCGTGCGAAGCAATTCGCAATTGATTTTATGTCATAAAGAATTGACAATCACGCAGACGGGCCACTTGGCGTCTGTTGGAAAGTGGTCACGACCTATGCATATTTGCAACGCCAGGGGGCCACTTACGTGAAATTTCACGCCTGGCGCGATATTATACATAGTATGACAACGTCGCGCTCACGGCTCGTCGCGCTGGATGTGTGGCGTAACCATTATGCCCGCCTGCGTTGGATGCCGGCGACCAACCGACACTATTGACATTCAATATTACTTTACGGTCTTTCCAACAGCAGTGATAATACAAAATCAAGGGAGTTTCATTTAATTAATTATTTTTTTAAATGCCAATTATGACAGAATTATAATAAAATTAGTTCGTAAAAAATTTCGAGATTGGCAGGTTACCGTTGGGGCAGACGAGTTGTCGAATGGTGACCGCATACCGGAAGATGAAACGTTAGCAGGTCCCCCACAAGATGGACCGACGACCTGGTGAACATTGCGGACAAAGATGAGACTCAGGACCGTTCGTTGTGGCAATCTTTGAGGGAGGATTTTGTCCAGTGTACAGTGGACGTCTTCCAACTGAATGATAATGAAAGCATTGGCATTGTTTTAAAAATAAACTCCTATAGAAAATCCGTATATCACAACACAATACAAGCTAGCATTTTTTACGGCTAACTTTGATTGAAAATGTCAAACAAAATTCTTATCCAGAAAACAAAGGCAGGCATTCGTTGGAGGGGATTAATTGTTGTTGACCTACTTTTGGTTGAGTGTCGCAAATTATTAAGAGCCATCGTACGTGGAACTTTGATTGCATTACACAGGTTTTTATTTTCCTTTCACGGATTATCGTATATCGAATATATCGATAAATATTAAGCTTCCAACCCTACGTATGTTATAGCTAAAAGCCGAATTGCGTACCTAGATTAAGCTGGTTTCAACTAGGCAAGCCTCATTCCAGTTAGGATTAGGAGTAATCTCTGAATATATGACTAAATCTGGCCGTAACAAAACTTTTCCTATGACGATTTCGGTTACTGTACTATCTTATCTTATTTTCTTTATTTTCGTTATTTTATTTACATTGCAGGGGCAAAGTTTGGTTCATATTAAGTGTAAATGAGGTTAATTTTGCATGGATCTATTGACATCATAAACATAATTAGTCCTTAGATGACTCACTCCGTTTATACGAAATAAAATTATCAACGATGTGTATCGACATTTAGCAGCCGTTTGTTGATTTTTTTATGTCATGAAGGTGGCAAACAAGCATAAAGTTCACATTGATGTTAAGTGATGACTGCAGCCTATAGACACTTACACAAAGACCAGAGGTGCAAATAAAAATGCAGATGTGTTACCACCCCTGAGAACTTAGTTGTTATGCCTCTGTGATAGTTATTACGGGGCCATACATTACCATCTAACCGGTACTACCATTTGGCGGAAGATAGATAAGGTAATGCGGTGGTGCCTACGCCCTCGAGCTCCAATACCGAAATTCTACCATCAGTAATCTACCATAATGTTGATAATATGGTCGAAGTATTTCGACCAACGTTACGTTTCCGTGCTTCGGAGGGCACGCTAAGCCGTCGGTCCCGGTTGCTATCGATTGATAGCAGTCGTTAAAACTTGTCGGAGGCCTTATGGGCGGTTTGAAAACATCTGACAGCGGGTTGGCCACTTACGCACCCACCTAAGTTCCTGAGGCAATTAACTCAGTTAAACTCATTCTGTAATTACATTTCAAAATGTATTTTAATCAGATTTATTTTTTGTTTAATGAACATGACTTCTACATAACATCGTAAACACACATCGCAGATTTGAAAAGAGGTTAGGGTCTGTTTTGCGAATAAGCCATAAAGGTGTCTACGGACAAAATAAACAAGTCACTCTACTGAATGTATTGGACGCGAAAATCACCGGTATGCGGAGTTGGAACATCTCTCTGATTTTTCCGTTCAGGCATGTCAACTTTATCAGGGTTTTCTTTTGCTCTGAATACATGTTGATCTTACTTCAGAGAAAAATCAATAGATGGGCAAGCTTGCCTTTCGACTTCTCTTGTGTACGATTTATTCTTGACATTCCTAGCGAGGTGTAGTTTGATGATTTATTTTTATTTCATTGATCGTATTTGTGTTACGCTCAGTCGCGTAATATCTAGTGGTGGTAGAGTTCCAGTGCAGGAGCTCAAGGGCGTAGGAACCACCGCATTACATAATTTATCTGCCGCCAAAAGGTAGTGTTCAGCACTATCATGTTCCGGTAAGATGGTAATGTATGGCCCCGTAATAACTATCACAGAGACACAACATCTAAAGTCTCAGGGGTGGTAACGCATTTGCATTTTGACCTCTGGTCTTTCTGTGGGCGTCTATAGGCTGCAGTTATCACGTAACATCAATGTGAACTGCATGCTTGTTTGCCACCTTAGTAACATATAAAAATATCTAACCTTGAGTTAAAAGATTCATCAACATCATGGAATCTCAGACAGGCTTATTTGCAAATGTATAAATTATTGTTCATTAAGGCACAATACAACAAAATATGAGTAATATTATCAAGCGATAGATGTTTTGTGTAGAGAGTAAACTACATAACAACAACGACACTTTTTACATAAGTTGCGAGAGTTTTAGTGTCTTAACTTGAAGGCCACCACGTTTTACCTAATCTATCTACCCCCAAAAAGTAGTTCAGCACTTTCGTGTTCAGGTTAGAATGAAGAATTAGTTGATGAAGTATGGCCGTGTAATTTCTATTTCAGAGGTGAAATATCTTAGACCTCAGGAGTGCCAAAGCATCTGCATATATGACCTCTGGTTTTTGTGTAGATGCCTATAGGCACACCGCGGACACTCCGCCGAAATTCCATACAAACGCTTAATTTGGTCTGTACTACACAGACATCAATCGGTGACGTGTATTTACACGTGGACCTGTGTGCGTAGCACGTAGAAAATACCACCCGTCGCCCATAAGAGGGGAGGAGGTTGGGTTACATATTCTCTGCTATAGGCCATCGACGATAGAACAGCTGCGTTGTGTCGTCGATGCTATAGGCTGAGAGTCGTCACCCAACACCCATGTCAACTTTTGCTCATTTGGCATCATCGCTACATAAAAAACAACATGTGCCTTATAGATGTGCAGTCAAATAGACCGTTTTCGTCAAACGTCTAATTAAGTCAATGTCTTCTTGTTGACAGGTAGCAACGTCACGGCTGCCGTTGCCGACGTTCTCGCCGCGCGCGGTGCTTATGTACAGCGCAGCGGTCGGCGGCGAAGGCGTGGCGCTGCAGCTCCGAGAGGCAACTCCTGCTGAAATAGACGCGCGACTTGATGAGCGGCTCGCGATCGCGTGCCACGAACCAGAGCTGCTCGCTGACTTGCTACACGCGGCTGCGGATATTGGTAAGTCAGCTCAAAGAAGCGCAAAATAGTTCAGATATTCGCAACTGTCGTAACCAATTTTCACGCAGCGTGCAGCACTGTGCTGATGTACGGCGCGTCGGTTGCACCCCAGGGAGGTAACTCTCTCTAAATCGACACGTGCTGATATCGATAAGTCAATATATGCAGAACCTGCAGAAATATTGAATTACTCTCGGCCTTTATTGGTGGCATTTTTACGCCGCGAACAGTAAGGCGTAGCGCTGCAACTCCTACTGCAACTACTACCTACCTGCAAGAGGCAACGCCTACTGAAATAGACACGCGACTCGATAAGCTACACGCGGCTGCAGATATTGGATAAACAGATGTGTTTCATTTTAACAATGTAACCGTCGCATTAAGTATTTTAATTTACTATTTTATGTATTTGTAATATATTACCATTATATACCTAGTTAATAAATACTACTGTACACTTTTAGTATTCTTGAAAAAATCGTAATTTTTGACGCGTATTAAATTAAAACACTAAATCGGTCAATACAAACTGCCAGTTGGTCTTAATCATAATAAAAAGAGTTTAGCACATCAAAAATATTTTTTTGCAGCTTATTATGCACCTCAGTGATCCAACCGGGTACTTAATAAAATAACAAAGCTTAGTTAATCTTCCGACGGTTTTAAATTTTCAGCAAATTAACTTTTCCTTGATTTTTTTCCAACTAAAGTAATAAATCTGCCGGGTTTCTTCCTTTGCAGTGTTGTACGTCTTTCTTCACCGAAAAGAGTTTGTTTGGATTTAAAATACACTTTAAATGTATCTTTGTTTGAAAAATAATAGGTACTGTGTTGCTATAATCATATATAATGATATTTTGTGTCATATATTTTATGTGGTATGTTTTATGAGTAGTTACTTTTCTCAAAAGTATTCATACTACGCATAAAAAAATATTTGTAATGTTGATCTCAATATGAATGAGATCCGTGTGAGACGCGTGACGTTATAGTTATCCAACAGCCCGAAGTTTCTTTACGGGGTTGGCGATTCGAAATCGATTAATAGGCAAATCGATCCATTGCACTGGATTAATCCGGTGAATCAGTACTCTACCCTGAAAAATCGAAGTTCGATCTTTTATTTCATCAACCCAAATGAATGTCATTGCAACAACCATACAAATAGTGAAAAGTAGGTATCGATCTTCTTTTTTGCTCCACTTAGTTGTTAAGTCGTCAAGTCATGATTGAATTTGTAATTCAAATTTCTGCAAATGGAAAATAGATCGAAAAAACGTACATAACTTCACGTTTTCACGTTAGATCGATTCATCATAAATCAATCTTTTCCACGTCGGTTTAATCGTGGATCGATGTATTACACTTCGATTCCAATCGATTTCTGATCGCAATCCTAAAAATAGGTCATACTTAATATAACACACCTTATTGATGTATTTAGAAACGATCCTTCCAAAAGTCGACAATAAGCATTCACAAAAGCATTCGTACTTGCAGACGAATCGTATAATATTTGTTCAGTTTCAGATAATCCATATATAGATGTCAAACACCTACGCTCCGAGCACGCCCGTAAGCATAGCTCTGAAAACAGTAAAACTACTGTCAACAAAATTGGCATTCAGATGTCGCAGCCACATTCAACTTGTTTTATTCGAGTACCCAGAGAAGAATCATGAGAGGTTCTAGTTGCCTCGAGCACGCTGGCTATTTTGAAATTCAAATATCGAATTTTGCATTCGAAACTGACTTCTAGCGCCGGTGCTGGACATAGCTGTTACACTTACTATCAGCCATTTTTTACGATTCACATTATGGCATGTATGTGTATAATTTATTTAGGCTGATTTATTTTGTGAAAGCATTAAACATATAGTGAGTGGTCGCCATTTACAGTGATTTAAAATGTGTGATTGTCACAAATGTTTTCTTTTAAATTATTTTTTTATTTATTTGCATGACTACCTTAGCAACTTTTCTAACAATACCTAATATCTATCCTTTTACCCTAAAAACTTGATGCACGGTTAACGCTGCTTTTCCACCAGAGATGTT
The DNA here is from genome assembly GCA_036365455.1 of Macrosoma leucophasiata. Lineage (NCBI taxonomy): Eukaryota > Metazoa > Arthropoda > Insecta > Lepidoptera > Hedylidae > Macrosoma > Macrosoma leucophasiata. The sequence goes on along the minus strand of JAWQUS010000002.1, from coordinate 6,847,897 downwards.
TTATGCAGCTACGCTGCGAAGATGTAAAATCTACGCTATGTATGTGACCGTTTCCACCAACACTAAGCTAAGCTGTTCGAGAAAGATGCACTATGAAGATGCGCCGCCGCAATGTAGCTGCGCGAGAAAGATGTGCAGCTCGTAGGTATTCTGCTCTGCATATAACTACACCACACGCGACGGCCCATAGCTCGCATCCTTCCATATAAAAAACATATCTTAGTTGAATTCGTTTTCACCAGTGCTATGTGCACCGTAGAGCAACTCGGCCCACCGGTCGCAGCGGACCGGAGGGGAGTAGGCATAGCACACAGACCAATCAGCCTTATAGCATTTATTACCGATGCAAAACAATTTGTGGTTTTTTGCGGGGGGAAATACATGTGACACACACTCACACTATAATAATCGTTTATTACTACGAAACTCACACCTTGACTTTAACAAAATACATTAGCAATTTCACGCACACAATTAAATATCTGGGCGACAGGTATAGGACCATTTGGTTTTGTGCTTTGACAGAGGGAAAAGCCTGCATATGGCTATTCCCCTCCGGTCCGCCGCAGCCGGTGGCCCGTGTTGCTCTATGACTACACCAGTCCATAGAGCAACACCAGGCCTAGTCGTCTATAAATTGTCTGTCAAATAAACACAGGAAAAAAAATCATAATAAAAATACAGATTAAGTAAGCGACCTCCTTTTTGTAAATTCAACAATTAATTACAGCGAAAAAAATGTAAAGCTACATTTTTTGAGGAGGTCAGCAATTTCTTCACTCTTCATTAGCCCCTAGGGGGGCGAGCATTACAGCATATCAAGTTGTCAAAAAATCACTCCGAACTCATCTCGATTTTGCTTAAAAATGCTAACTCATGCAAACGAGCTACGGAGGCGCTTAATTGAATTAGATCTCCTTAAGCGAACGATGAAATATTCTCGCCTATTATTGGACACAAATTGAAAAGATCCAACTGTTGTGCATTCCAATTACCAAGTTGTTATTAAATTCAAAAATTGCGAATTTGAGGTTGGAAATTCGTAACGGTTTCGTTTGACGTCGTAAATAAATGTTTTTAGGTGGGTAACAATACTGCCTGTATTTATATTTTATAGATTTTCGCACGCTTTTCAAATTACGTAAATGTCTCGTCTTACTTGTAGGGCGTAGACACTTAGGCACCACCGCAATACCTAATCTACTTACCGCTTAATGGTGGTGTTCGGCGCTATTGTGTTTCGGTCAGGTGTAATTTCCGCTAGCTAAATTTAAGGACACTACTACTACGCTGAGGTCCTGGGTTCGATTCCCGGGTAAGAGGTTAACAGAGATAATGGTGTAAAGTCTTTTATATCTGGTTCTATTGGGATTTTTCCATTTTCTGGAAATTTCCCAGTACCTTGAAGTTTGGTAATGTGCCCGGTGACGTCAACAGGCTCGCCACCTGTTACATGGGCCAAAACGTAACCGGCGAATCGTGGGTGTTTGCATGTATGCTTGAATGCATGCATTTACTTCTGCCTACCCTTTCGGGGATTACAGGCGTGAAGTTACGAAACTTAACAGCTTAGGCCTCAGGAATGGTAACGTATCTAAGTTACAATCTCAAGTTTTTATGTGGATAGGTATAGGCTACGATATTGACTTACCGTCCACTACAACCGCGTACTACAAAGTACTACCAAGTACTACAATTGCGGCACCGCAGCATTTGACTCCAAACGTTTCATTTGATTCATCAAGAGCTCTCTTTAACTTCTGTGAACTATATCATAATTTCAAAAATTAACAATAACTAAACTTAATTGAACTTAATTATAATGTATGAAATATATTTCTTTCAATCCATAATACATCGCTCGCTTAAGTACGCTAAAGCACTAAAATTGCAAAATACAACATTATTTATTTAACTTGATTGGGATGCATTAACCAAGTTTGTTAATAGAATCGGATTAATGGTATTGATTTAAATAATAAATCATATAAAGCTCAATGCCAGACGCGAAAGGGATCCGTTTCAGGCTGACGGCATAAATAAATCTATGCCTTAGCTATTTTATTTATTAAATTTATTCTCTTGATACCGCCCGAATTTTGTGTAAGTAAATATTACAGAATTCCATTAGCCAATCTCTCTGAGAGTATTTAATTAACATATAGTAAACAAGTTTATTATACCTTTGTGCCAACGTTGACTAGAATTACGCGTTGTGAACTTTCTTTATTACTTTCAATATAAAGAGAACTACTTAGGGCAGAATGGACAGTGAAAAGTGACTTAGATAACGTTAAAAACGTAACTTCACCCTTGTAATCCCTGAAAGGGTAGGCAAAGGTAAATGCATGCATTCAAGCATACAATGTGCAAAAACCGGAGATCGGTTACTTTTTTGGCCCATGTCACAGGTGAGGAGTACATATCCGGATACATTATCAGTCTCCACGGTTTTTTTTGTAATTGAAGTGGCACACAACCATGCAGTTCACATTGATGTTAAGTGATGACTGCAGCCTATAGACACTTACATGAAGACCAAGGTCAAAATGCAGATGCGTTACCACTCTTGAGGCCTATGGTGTTATGCCTTTGTGCCGGACATTACAGGGCCGTACATTACCACCTGACCGGATCACGATAGTGCTGAACACTACCATTTAGCGTAAAGTATATTAGGTAATGCGGTGGTGCTCCGTCACTAGAGCTCTACCACCAGTAATCGTCGATAACGTAAAAAACGTAACTCCACCCTTGTAATCCCTGAAGATATAGGCAAAGGTAAATGCATGCATTCAAGCATACAATGTGCAAAAACCGGCGACTTGCCGGTTATATTTTCGGCCCATGTCACAGGTAAGGAGTACATATCCGTCCACATTATCAGTCTCCACGGTACTGGGATACTTCCAGAAAATAGAAAAATCCCAATAAAATCTGTGATAAGGGATTTTACACCTTTATCTCTGGTAGGTAACTCCCGATCCAAGAATCGAACCCAGGAATCTCAGCTTAAATAAATAACTAACCCTCTTATTCATAAACGTACATTAGAGACGTTTTAGTTATAGAATGCTTTGTCTTTGTCAGTTGCATTGTCAAATGTGCAGAATGGAAAAAGACAAAGGAGAGATTAGCAGTTCTTTAGCTAAAATACGTTTATGAATAAGGGGGTAAGAAAACATATATTCACTTCATGCGAAACATCACAAAACCATAATTCATGTTTCCAACTTCCATGGTACCTGGCTACTGAATAAAGTATGCACAACTACCACTTACGGGTATTGTTTATGCTGCTGCCTTTTTATTGTGCCCCGTTTATGTCCGTAACCCTTACACATTTACTCAAAACGGTAGATACGTACGTTTTACCGCTGCGAGATAAACTTATTTACGAACCAACTTCAGAAAGAGAAGGACGCTCTGAAGTAACTTATCGGCATTCACACTAAAAATCGAAAAATTAAAAACTTAAAAAAAAATAATACCGTTATTATGAATTCTGTTATTTTTTTTATGTTATGGAAGTGGCAAACGAGCTTGCAGTTCACATTGATGTTAAGTGGTGACTGCAGCCTATAGACACCCACACAAAGACCAAGTTCAAAATGAAGCCACTCCTGGGGCCTAAGGTGTTATGCCTCTGTGCTGAACATTACCACCTGACCGGAACACGATAGTGCTGAACACTACCATTTATTATCTAAGTATACATATATTAGGTATCGTCATCGGCAAAAAGCAAGGAATAATAAAATTAAACGCATGTTAACAAATTTTTAACCAGTTTATATTACAATTTACAAAGATAGAATATTTTTAACATAAAACTACGTAAGAACTTACTTGAAATACACGAATATCCATTCTATTACGACCCATATAATATAAAAGTTAAGATACGTCTTGATGTCTATCTAAACATTAAATCTCTTACCTTTCAACATAACCCTCGTCCGCGGGCAAATGAAAAGATACAAGAACCTACATTAAAAAAAAATACTAACGACGTTTACGACCCATTTTTATATCCTCGGAAATTTGAAATAGCCAATGAGATTAACGGGGCAGGAGCGTCATAACTGGACCCGCATAAATTCGTGTGAGGTTGTATTAAATTTTACGACAAACAGAACCCTCTAGAAGTTTGGTAATAAATGTTTACAATATATTGCAGCAGATGCCACTTGGATCTGACAATAGGCGAGTATGGCAGACGAGCTAAGATAACACGAGTATGATTTACGATCCACACAGGCCGTGAATGAGGTTAAAGTGATTACCATGAATCTGTGAAGTGAACGTGGAGAAGTGTTTAGCACTATCGTGTGCCGGTCAGGTGGATTACCACCCGTATGGTCCTATAATTTCTGGCACAGAGGCATAACACCTAAGAACTCAGGAGTGGTAACGCATTTACGTTTTGACCTCTGGTCTTTCTGTGGGTGTCTATAGGCTGCAGTCATCACTTAACATCAACGCGAACTGCATGCTTATTTGCCACTTCCATTACATAAAAAAAGAACAGAAGGCTATCGTATTCAGTATAAAAAAATCCTTTAAAAATTCCATACCTTTTTAGGGTTCCATACGTTCAAAAGGAAAAATATCGCGTCTGTCGTTCTAAGACAATAGAAATGGTATGGCCATTCCACAGTATATAGGAAATTAATAGATACGTTCTTTAGACTGTATAGCCATACGCTTTGCAGTGCTTGATTATTTTTTATGTAAAAAAGGTAACTAACAAGCACAAAGATGAGATAGATGTTAAGTGATGACTGCAGCCTATAGATGTCTACACAAAAACCATAGGCCAAAATTCAGATGCGTTGCCAACCCTGAGACCTAAGTTGTTATGTCTCTGTGATAATAATTACGGGGCCATACATTACTATCTAACCGGAACACGACAGTGCTGAACACTACCATTTAACTGCCTCAATAGCCTAGTGGTAGCAGGCCACTACTACTACGCTGGAGTTCGATTCCCGGGATGGGGACTATCAGAGATAACGGTTTAAAATCTTTTATCTCTGGTTCTATTGAGATTTTTCCATTTTCTGGTAGTTTCCCAGTACCTTGGAGTTTGGTAATGTGCCCGGAGATGGCAACAGGCTCGCCACCTGATACATGGGCCAAAACGTAACCGGCAAATCGTGGGTGTTTGCATGTATCCTTGAATGCATGCATTTACCTCTGCCTATCCCTTCGGGGATTACAGGCGTGCAGTTACTACCATTTGATTTGACGGTTCAATCACCTGCCTCTTTGCTACCTACAATATCATTGTATATAAGTGATGACCACAACGATTGAATGTCTCAAATACAACATCTCAAATTCGAATTGATTAGATCTGAATGGTTAGACGACTGATATTGTAACCTGATCCTAATACAAACAACCGTTCGTCGGGCCCTCAACCCTCTCTCGAGCTCACGTCTGAATGTCTTCCCTTTTGACATGTGACAGCTACAACGTCTGCCAAAGGGATTAATTTGATCTCGCTAGAATTGAGGTTATGATCTGAGAGGCTTATTGTTTGATTTAATAAGAATGGAATATAATTTGTCTTAAAATTACGATAAATTTTAAGTAATAATTATCATAATCATTTATTTAAGTGACCAGGACTCAATATAGTATAAATAACTTATCTTATCTATGTAGGTATAAAAAATGACTTAAATTTTAACATAAATACTAAGTATAACATAAAACCTTTTCTAAAAAAATCTAATTGTACTATTTATTTTTCGCAATAACACATGCGTAACATTAGAAATTAAAGAAAAACGGAAAGAAAAATTTGACTTTGGGCAGGAATCGAACCTGCGACCTCGACAGGATAACCAGTCCAGCCGCTTTACCACTAAGCTACCGAAATCAAATTTTTCTTTCCGTTTTTTCTTTAATTTCTAAAAAAATCTATTTAAATTATATAAGGAAGACGTATAAAGGAGAATGATACTGTTCTATACATTTCTGGGCCCAGTGTTAATTAACTCTGTCGAGGGGGCAACTGGGAATATATCTAAATATCTGATTGAAGTATATATGTTTAAGTAAAAGTTGGGTAAGATTAGTGTACTGTGTATGTATGTATGTATGTATCTTCACGCCAGGTCCCTAACGGGGTAGGCAGAGAGTATAGAGCGCCAGATATCCCGGTTCAGACAAACCTCTCGTGCCTCGTCTACCTTCATCATTCTCTTCATACATGCACGCCGATTCCTAAGACTTTTGACACCACCATCAGACAGAACTCGACCTATTTGGTCATGGTAGGTCAGCCTTGGTCTTCCTGGGCCTCTGCAACTATCCACATTCGCATTGTATATCTGTTTAGTCATTCGCTCATTCGACATTCTTTCTATATGCCCGAACCATCGGAGCATGCCTATTTGTACTGTGTAATGGACAGTAACGATTTTGCGGGCCCAAAATTGCCCATCTCCTTTATGTAGCAATTATAGAGAGAATACTTTTTGAGCATAATTTCACAGTGTAAGAAGAACAAAATACGTTCATAGACTGTGATAATATTATTATACAAAAATCACAAATCATTAAAAACATGGTAGCTGTAGTTCACAGAGTAATTTTTCAATGAAACATTGTTAGGCCTCAAGGTTAGCAATAGGTATATTCTACACTAGCTGTGCCCGCGACTTCGTCCACGTGAGAAAAAATATGATTGTTCAGTATCTACCCGGACGAAGTCTCAGCTAGAAGTCAGCGAAGACGCAGCTAGTATAAAAGTAGCCTAGGTTACTCCTTAGTACACCAGCTATCTGCCAGTGAAATTCCCGTCAAAAATCGGAGACACTCAAATTCTATTTATTTGTATGTATGGTTGTATGGAGATAAAAGTAGCCTAGGTTACTAGTTAGGTAGTTAAGTACTGACTAACCATAATTGTGAAAAATATACCTACTTAATAATAATTTAGCATTGTATGGAAAAGTTGCCTATATTTCGATATAGTGAAAATTGTTTCGCGTGCTGGCATAGAGGCATTAACCGTTACCAAACCAATGTGCATAGTTTCCATTGCGGTGAATCGTGTGCAACGAACAAAACTGCAGACTAATTTTCAGTAAAAATTCCTCACATATTTCCCGTTGGTACAAAAACATCGTTTAATAATATATTTTTATAAATTAACTATTAAATATAATGGTGTGATAAAAATGCGGGATAAAGCTTTATAGCGAAAGTAAGGGAAAGTAAGGGAAAGCAGACTTACTTACTGGCAGAGTTCCAGTGCAGGAGCAAGGGCGTAGGCACCACCGCATTACCCAATCTGTCTGCTGCCAAATGGTAGTGTTCAGTACCTACTAAGCACTATTGTGGTCAGCTTAGATGATAATGTATGGTCACAGACTATCACAGAGACAAGCAACCGGTCTCAAGTGTAGCAACGCATCTGCATTTTGACCTCTGGTCTTTGAGTGGGTATCTATAGACTACAGTCATCACTTAACATTCATGTGAACTGCATGTGAACATTTATCGACAAATACAAAATATAAATACCCACGCGGATGAAATCGCAGGTAAAAGCTAGTATTATAGTAAAAAAAATAATTTCTGCATTATTATTGAACATGAGTTTTCATTTACCACTGTAGTCTTAAAAAATAATATCACGATCAAAGTATAATATAAGGAATATTCGCAAGAAATTCGTACAACATTCACGGATAAATTCAAAGAAAACATATTTTCTTAGTTCTATTAATATAATAAAGGACAGATTTTATCGTTGTTATGATTCACGCTACATTAAACCACTCACCTTGAAGCCTTAAAGAACCTCAAAGCGGTATCAGATGTCATAATTGTCTTGTGCAAATTCTCAACTTGAAGCCAACGAAAGACTACGAAGTCGAATAAAAAATTGGGAAAAAAGCGTAACTCTCATAAAGTACGATAGAACCAATAGCGCTGAACTACCATTAGCACTACCATTTAGGGGCAAGTAGATTAGGTAGGTAATGCGGTGATGATAACGTCACTGGAACACTAGAACCAGTAACCAGTGAGTGATTATTCTTGCCAATTACTACGCTTTCTTAGCTTGACGGGGTCGAATTTTTGAACTGTGTTAGGTTGACTAGTGGCACTTTTTTATTGCCTACTAGCAGTCCCGGCAAACTTCGTATTGCCTCACAATGAAATAATGTGTCAAAGGTTTGATATATACGGACTATTTGTATGAGAAAATGAAAATTCCCCTCCTATTTCTTCATATTTTTTACCTTCTAAACCTTCCCTGGGCTTCTAAAAATCATTCAAAACCAAAATAAGCCAAATCGGTAAAGACGTTCTCGAGTTTTAGCGTGACTATTATATATAGCACTATATAGCAATTGATTTTTATATATATAGATGTCAATATTAGAGTACTGCCTCAGTAGCGTAGTGGTAGCAGGCCACTACTATTACGCTGGAGGTCCTGGGTTCGATTCCCGGGTCGGGGACTATCAGAGATAACGGTTTAAAATCCTTTATCTCTGCTTCTATTGGGATTTTTCCATTTTCTGGAAGTTTCCCAGTACCCCGGAGTTTGGTAATGTGCCCGGAGATGGCAACAGGTTCGCCACCTGTTACATGGGCCAAAACGTAACCGGCGAGTCGTGGGTGTTTGCATGTATGATTGAATGCATGCATTTACCTCTGCCTACCCCTTCGGGGATTACAGGCGTGAAGTTACGTTTTTAATAGTAGAGTACGTAAAAATATATTATTAAACATTAAAATAATGAACGTGACTTCACATCAAAATCCCGGTATGTATGTGCACAGGCGTAGGCAAGGTTATTTCAAACCCTCTTTTCCAAGTCTCCGTATCATTTTTAAAAATATTTAGGTATGCCATGATATTGTATTTACTTAAAGTCATCAAGTTAAGGTCAAAAAAACGTTCATCATTAATCTAGATAAAATGTTAACCTTCTTAAGCACTCTACCCGATATATATTTTTTACTGAGTTTACTTTAATTTCAGATAAACGTTATCTTAGCATCTTACAAACTCTTTTCGGATTAATTAAGTTCCGCGGAATTAAGAAACTTAAAGCCTTAATACGTTTCTACTTGTGGATAAAATCACGGCTGCTCTATTAGTCTCCTTTGATTGCATCTTCAATATATTTTTAATACATTTTTGATGTAAAAACTACTTTAGTCAGCTTCTATTTTCTCAGTAGTGAACAAAACTGAACCATCGAGCGCGGTTCTGAAATTTTACATGCTGTCAGTTGTACGTTTAAATATTTACTTATAACTTTACAACTTTCATTTTATGAAGAAAGATCATAAAAAATGGCAGCATTGACTTTTTAAATTGATTTATTATAAAAAAATATTTTTCTTAAAAATATAACCTCCGAAAAGATAAAAATAAATTTAAGTTAAATGTACTTAACAGAGAGTGATGTAACTTGTACTTACTTGTACTGTGTGTACTTACTCTTTTAGTAAGCGCAAAACAAATAATTAATGAAGATAATGAGGATCACTAATAACTATGTGATGAAAAGACCAGTGGAATTCATTGGGTAACCCCTTTTTTCACAGGGTCATTGGGTTTCTGAGAGTAATGATTTTGCCGTATCAGTTCCGGACCAGTTAAGTACTGCGCGGCTATAGGTACTGCAACATGCTGCTCATGTTCAGGCGGACGTGAACTTCCTGGATGCGAAGTTTTATCATAATTATACGACGGACTTTTTATTTTATGTCATGAAAGTGGCAAACAAGCATGCAGTTCACATGTTAAGTGATGACTGCAGCCTATAGACACCCACACAAAGACTAGAGGTCAAAATGCAGATGCGTTACCACTCCTGAGGTCTAAGGTGTTCTGTCTCTGTGCCGGAAATTACAGCGCCGTACATTACCACCTGACCAGAACTCGATAGTGCTAAACACTACCATTTAGCGGCAAGTATATTAGGTAATGTGGTGGTGGAGCTCCTTCACTGGAGCTCTGCCACCAGTAAAAAAGGAATGAAAAGGATTTGTCCGAGATAGTATATACCACCTGTAGCGTCGCCCGTATGTGACATCACTCACCACAGAATTTTAGAGCCACTCCAGAACATAACATCTAACATTTCATGAGGATAATTCCTTATTCTATTTGCTCACAACCAATACTGAAACGAGTTAATGTTAAATAAGATAGATCAAAACATTAAAGAACCAAACATTTTATTTTTCAAATAAAATAGGTACCTAATAGGAGTGTGGAGAGAAAGTCTTTTGAACGGCGATTGGATCTTATTCAAGGGTACAGCTCAGTTCAAAAGGTTGCCGAGGCCAGACTGTTACTTTGTGAGAGCAGGTAAACGACGATTTTCGTATTAACATTTTCAATAAAGCTTACCGTTTTAAAAATATTACCCGTGTAAACGAAAATAATATTTTTAACGGACACACCTTTTTAGTCATAAGTTGTTTATGTTTGACCTTTTCAATGGCCTGTGTACATTTAGTGTAATAGGTAACTCTAATGTTAAAATTAAAGGGTAAAAGATTTTGCTAAGCTATTCTATATTTAAAATTGTTTGTTATTCGAAAAAAGTATGTTGTATACCTACAATATGACTTTGACAGCATCGTTAGAGCTAGCCTGAGTCCTATCAAATAAAATACACAAAAAAATCAATTCCTTGAAATCAGTCGAGCCCTTTTGCAGCAGTTTGTTTGCAGACACTGTGACTCGAGAATTTTACATATTAGTACATTAAATAAGTTCAGCTTTTTTAAATAAACTAACCATTAAACAATGTATTTTAGTTAGTTCATCGCAATTTACATATTATCAAACCAAACATTTCTTCAAACTTAATTTTAGAACAGAATTCACCTGCATCTCCGAGGTCCTTCCAAAATGACAGTCAAGCCCGCAAATAAAGTTAAAAGAGAAATAGAAGCAACGCTAATTAAATATAGTCGACATTTCATTTGACGAAAACATAACAAGGGAGACTCGTTTACGACCTATTTTCCTACTTCGCGTAGGGACAAAAGACCGGGGCGGCTTCTCGTGGTAATAATTTAAAGAAAACTGCCCGAGAGTTTTTTCATAAAATAACCAAGAGTAGAAGCGGAACATTCGCCCGGCCACCAAGGGGAAATGCGGCATCATAAAGTTGCAAATGAAGCAATATCATACTCGAGTTGACTTACTGCCGAAAACTTAGAAACTGCTCGCATAGTAGCACAATACTGCTTCGAATTTGCAATCGCTATTTACTTAGTGTCATTTAATTAAACTGAGTAAACTCGGCGAGCGAATTGAACGGCCACCGAGTCGAGTTCGTCCGCTCTATAATTAATGTTGACCATTCCTTCCTCGATCTCTCATGATAACTCGCTTACCTACTCCACTTTAATGGTGGGAATCTTCGTTACGTGTTTGATAATAAGGCTTAATCAAAGACCGGGAGAATTATCGCTCGAGTTCAAAGATTAATTGATAGTATGATATTGATAAAGTGGTAGGTACTACATGAATTGAATGGTGAAATCAAGAAATTTTAAAATATCTTCGTCAATAGATACTGTGTTTTTGTTTGTCGTTAATATACTTAAAAATTATTGGAAATTGTACTTAATTACTAAAAACGAAATTATTTAATTTATAAGTTAACTTTATTTCACAATTTAAAAAAGGATTAATCTCATATTGTACTTATTAATACTTCAATTTACACAGTTTTCGTTTTCGGCAAAATTACTAATAAACTAGCAGCTGTTAAATTGAGATGAAGTATTGTTGTCGAGATACAGTGTACGTTGAAATAGAGCACTCATCGAAAAAATGTATACACGTGTATATCACTATACCCCCATATTGATATACACGTGTATAGTTGAACGCGGTCGAGATGAGATCTTTGCGCAAGATCTGCGGTGTATCACTCACCGATCGCGTTCGTAATGAAGATGTAAGAAAGAGACTTTGTGTGAATGATAGTATCGGTGTAAAAATGAAAAAAGGCATGCTCCGATGGTTCGGGCATATAGAAAGAATGTCGAATGAGCGAATGACTAAACAGATATACAATGCGAATGTGGATGGTTGCAGAGGCCCAGGAAGACCAAGGCTGACCTACCATGACCAAATAGGTCGAGTTCTGTCTGATGGTGGTGTCAAAAGTCTTAGGAATCGGCGTGCATGTATGAAGAGAATGATGAAGGTAGACGAGGCACGAGAGGTTTGTCAGAACCGGGATGTCTGGCGCTCTACACTCTCTGCCTACCCCGTTAGGGACCTGGCGTGAAGATACATACATACATACATACGTGTATATATTTATTCTCTCTCTTTGTGATTTCTCCAAAACTCATTCGAGAACCATGGGTATATTTTATCTAGTTTATCAACTTGAGTTTGTTATCAAACAAATAAAAGAGTGAAAAATCGACGTGTGGCACTCGGGGACTGCCGCGGTAAAGCTATTGCATAGCATTTTGTATTAACTTATGCAATTATAATTATTTATTTATTTAATTTATGCAGTATTTCTTTTTTTCTTTGATATCAATTCAAGTTACACTTTTTGAGCGTGGTGACCGATAAGAAAACATTATTTTTTCTTTTATTAAATAAAAAAGTTAATATTGTTTGAAATATTTTTATTATTTTACAATACATATAAATAGCTGCTCATGTATTCGTCCGATTTCGGAGCAGCTCGTCTCGATTCGTGCGAGCTTCGTATAGTCGTACAATACGTCTAGTTGCACGCACACAAACACCGTGTCGAAGACTGCCGAAAAGAAACGACGTTAGACAATGCACGGCCTTCAAGCCACACCTCTGTGCCCGTCGGAGTGGGGAGCGTGAGGTTTTTTCGTTACGGAATTTCTGGAATCGGTCCCCGCGCTCAAGGCCCTCGATAGAAGTTATGCAATAGCTTAATAATAATAATATCTATTGTAGATGATTTTTTGAGAAAAAAGAAAAAATATTTTTTTTGAAATAAAATTGTAAAGTAAAATTTGGCTTTAGGCGAAAAAAATTTTATTACCATTTCCTTTAAAAAAATATATTTTACAAGCGTGTATTATTGCGAAAAATAATATAAAAAATGAAATTGTTTCACACTTTCAACTAAATACTTGGTATCAGGCAGTCAAAGATCACGGCCGGCTACTTGAGTCTTACATAATTATGAAATTGCCTCGAGGATACCGGAGGAAATTGCTCAAATGCCATAAATTATTTACACGGATTAAAGCAGAACAAGTTTTGAGAGCGGTTCCGGTATTTGTACGCGAGCTTTTACAATGATTTTAGTAGTAAGATACTCCATATTATTACCTAATTTTTTATGACTTTATTGTGTATTTATTTTATTTGAAATAAAATAAATACACAATAAAGTCATAAAAAATCCTTCTTCAGTATCCAAACAATAACTCACCAACGCTTTTAATAATCAGAAGAACAGTTTAATAGTGACTTACTTGACTTATGGTCCTATGTCCCCTAGATGGGGCAGAGGGCGTCCACAGTAGTTCTCCATCTCGATCGGTCTTGAGCCTCGCGCTTGACTTCACTCCAACACTTCCCGATCTTCTTCACTTCGTCAGTAACTGTTCGTCGCCAAGTCTACTTCGGACGACCACGCTTTCGCTTTCCTCAGGGGTTCCAGTACAATGCCTGTTTTGGTACGTGATCAGGACCCCGTCGGAGTGTGTGGCCAATCCAGTTCCATTTACGGCGCCTAACTTGTTCCTCGATTGAAGTTTCGTGGCAGCGTTCAAGTAGGTTCACATTTGAGATTTTCTCGGGCCAGTATATCCCGAGAATTTTGCGAAGACTACAACGATTAACAAAAACCTGGAGTTGGTATGAAATGGCCTTAGTGACCTTCCACGTTTCGCAGCCATACAGTAGCACGGACTTCACGTTGGACTTGAAAATTCTGAGCTTAACTCTACGAGTCAGTTTACTTGACTGCCAAATGGGCCACAGCTGCGCGAAAGTCACTCGGGCTTCAGCGATACGTGAAGTGACGTCATCTTCCGTACCTCCCGTCTCTGATACGACGCTACCCAGATATGTCAACTTATGAACGCGCTCCACTATGTCGTTGCCTATCATCAACGGTGTCGTATTCGTCACTCCACAACGCATCTCTTGGGTCTTCCTTTAGGCCAGTATTTAATGTGGTAGACCTTAGGTCGTCGAACTTAGCTTGCATGTCGGCGAATGTATGACTTAGGAGGCATAAGTCATCGGCATAGTCCAAGTCTTCTAAGATATTGGAAATACCCCACTCTATCTATATAGTTTAATAGTAGTAACACACTTTCAGATTCGGTACGGAGCGGACAGCGGATTCTGTACGCTCCGAACGTAATCCGGCCGTGTGTAGAGGAGTCCGGCGGACATTATTACTATTAATCAAGTCCAATGCGGTCCGCTCGCGCGGATTTGGTCGATAGATTCGGTCCGCCGTACTGAATCCGGTCGTGTGCAGCGAGAGCGGATTTGGTTAGCGGATTCGGTCTGCCGTACTGAATCCGGTCGTGTGTACCGAGAGCGGACTTGGTCGGCGGATTCGGTCCGCCGTACTGAATCCGGACGCGTCTTACTACTATTCGAATTCATAAGTGATAAATGAAAAGAAACGAATGTCCATATTTATCACAGGATGAAATAATGAGATGTCACATGTAATGTGATGTGATGTGAGATGTAATAACAATTAGTTAGTTGTACTGGTGGTAGAGCTCCAGTGACGGAGCTCGCGGGCGTAGGCACCACCGCATTACCTAACATACTTGCCGCTAAATGGTAGTGTTCAGCACTATCGTGTTCCGGTCAGGTGGCAATGTACGGCCCTGTAATTTCCGGCACAGAGTGGTAACACCTTAGGCCTCAGGAGTGGTAACGCATTTGCATTTTGACCTTGGTCCTTGTGTGGGTGTCTATAGGCTGCAGTCATCACTTAACATCAATGTGAACTGCATGCTTGTTTGCCACTTCAATTATTAAAAAAAAAAAAAAAAAAAAAAAATTGAAGATATTATTCTAACCATTTATGAAACTGTAATTGTGAATCACTTAGGAAACTGTAATATTAAATGATTAACTTATTAAAAAGTTGATGTCAGATGTTCAAGTAACGAGTTCATGGTATCAGGCAATCAAAGAGGCAGAGAAAGTGCCTTGGGGAGTCCGCAGAAAATCGCTGAAATGTCGTAATTGATTTATAGAGATTTAAAGTTGAGAGCCTTTCCGGTACTTGCACGCGGGCTTTTACAATGTTTGTAGTAGAGATTAAATTATTACCTAATTGTAATATTTATTTTTGGCAAAAACACATGCGAGTGTACTTAGTAAATTAAAGAAAATATGGAAAGAAATAATTAACTTCGGACAGGAATCGAACCTGTGACCTCAGGACAACCAGTCCAGCCACCACCATTAAGCTACCAAAGTCCCAAAGTCCTTAACCTTAGTAGTAGGGCGGCTTTACTGGTTGTCCTGAGGACGCATGTTCCATTCCTGCCCCAAGTCAAATTTTTCTATTCGTTTTTTCTTTAATTTCTATTACCTAATTAGCGGTAAGGTTTTTTTGTATCGTTTATCTCTAAAACCTTTTCCAGTATGCATATAATAAGTTGCCAAAGTTTTATCACCATCTCATGAAGAGCGGTTTAGAAATACGTAAGGTATGGTATACCTTTACTTTTGATCAACTTTGCTTATTCAAAAAATCGATTGTCGTGTCAAGCTATGAATTACGCCCTATCCATGTTTAATGCAACAGTAAAAACTCCAGATCTATTATAAAATATGGAGTTACTTCCCTATGTATCATAATTAGATGGCGTATAATAATTGAAAACATTTTTTTTGCAAAAGCATTGCAAAAAAAATGTAATGAATATTGAATTATTAACTTATTACTTAAAAATTTAATATAACACGTCCAATTAAGCAGTAAGTAGGTACACAACAGTCAAAGATTACGGCGGGCTACTTCAGTCTTACATAATTATGAAAGTGCCTCAGGGAGACCTAAGAAAATTGTTCAAATGCCATATATTATTTACAAAAAATTAAAGCAGAACAAGTTTTGAGAGTCTTTTCCTTTTACGATCTTTTTACTAGAGATATTACTAGATTACTTTATGATTTTTTCGTGGAGTGTTCTAGTAACGTAATTTGATTGCTATTCACGGTGATTTTTCAAGGTCTTAGGAATCGGCGTGCATGTATGAAGAGAATGATGAAGGTAAATGAGGCTCGGGGGTCAAAACCGGGATGTCTGGCGCTCCACACTCTCTGCCTACCCCGTTAGGGACCTGGCGTGAAAATACATACATACGGTGATTTTTAATGTCATTTATTTGGAGAACCATATACAGTTTTATATATATGATATACAGTTTTATGACAATTGGATGAACGGCTGAGAAATAAATGATTGAGAGACAAATAATGCTTATTTTTTTTTATAAAACTTATTTCATATTCAACGATCAAATTGTAAACTTAAACAAATCCTTGGTATAAGGCAGTTAAAATACAGGCTACTGACTCCAGGAGACCGTATGTCAACTGCGATAACTGCCTACATACTTAATTATAAAAATGTCTCCGGAGACCGGAAGAAATTGCTCAGAAGTCGAGATGAGTCGTTTCGCTATTTATAATAGTGATTACAAACTTTGTAATAGTGATTATTTTATAACAAAATACCAATTAAGCCGGTGACTTTTCTCCTCTAAATATTGTAATAAAAATACAATTTTAGTTTATTTTGTTTATTATTATGAAACCTTGAAAATGACAGATCTACTCCAAAAGTATAAAAATAATACACTAAACTATCATAAAACATACGATAGATGTAAAGTGAGGTCCCTTCACATTAAAACGGAATATATTATGAATTCAAGTGTTCTCTGGGTAGCCATTTTGTACGCGAATGTTTTTTTTAGATGGCGAACACGATGGCTTGACTGCACTCCTGGGAGCCGCCTCTCCGGACCTCGCACTAGCGTCCGACGCTTCTGACAGCTTACCTATGCCTGATCATGATAATGGTATGTACTCTTATAATATAGATGTGGGAATTCAAAACCCGAGTGGTGAAATAAGTCATTCTGAACTTGAAAATCCCAGACTTGGTATCGATATAATCGATCGTGAAAACGATTGTATCGATTTCTTTTTTAATAATTTAAATTAAATACTCGTATTAAACTCGCCCGCGTTGTATTACGAAATTCCTCGGTTGTTCAGACGATGCTTGTAGCTAAGTGACCGCCTATTTTTCTACTAAATCTCACTTTTGTAAGTAACAGAGTTTCAATTTTTTTCAATTATTACGATTGTACCCGCCTTGGTCCGGCCCGATTTATGCCCAGAACAATCAACAATTTACAGCGTATGTTAGATTTTACCTATAATAACGTCGAAAAGCCATTGCTTGATGAAATAAATACAAGCGGCCATTTAATTATCTGCAACCACATTGTGGTGAAATAGTCCCAATTTGATTAGTACAAACCACGAATATCTATATCTAGATCATTTGGCATGTCAAAGTATTATAATTTTCAGCTTTTGTTATATTTACGGTAACGGCTGGAACAATAGAAATGTATAGATATATGTTACAGGCCAAACCCGATTTCAGGCCAAACTAGTTTTGCCTAGGCTAAACTCGTTCAAATAATATTGTCAATATCATATGTGCAATCGGGTAAACCAGTACAGACTCAATCTCTCGTGTTGTTTGTGCGAGACGGGGACCGTGGGCGCCTCCGACTTAGCCAGGTTAGGTCGAAGGGTGCGGTGGGCGAGTTCCCAAACAACACGAGAGATTGAGTCTGTACTGGTTTATCCGATTATTTGAACTAGTTTAGGGGTTTGTTAACTGGTTTGGCCGGTAACATATAGAAATGAATAAAAATCAATTCATTCATTATAGAGTCGATAACTAATCCTCGGAACAAAACCAAAAATCTCTCTTTGAACAAGGTTTAATAAATATATCAACACGCATAGTTTTTTCATTTCTAAACCGCACATTTATTAAATGCAACATAAAGTCGTATTTTCAACTCCATCCCATTCCATCGTACTGAATGCGTGTTTAAATAGTCAGAGAGAATTTTACAAACGCGACTTTTCATAACCATTTCATATTAACATAGCGATTTCGTGAACAAATATGTACTGACAGGCGTACATTTTATTTGTATATTTTGAACGGACGTCTGTATTTGGAATGCTGAATATACACGTGCCGCGTAGTAGAGCTATTACAACATATATAGTGTACACAGTGAATGCAAATTACGTCAAAGGATAGACTCGTAGAGGGAAATGTCATTTAGAACATAAAGCAACATAATACCGTCTCTTAAAGATACCTGAATGCCGTAGAGCACACTCGTAGTTGAGCATTTGCTTTGAGTTATTTGGCTTGGAGTATATACCTACATTAAATTAAAGCAAAGAACTTCTTATACATCTGACAGATATTATATTATGCGCTTATAGCTCACCGTGCCTCGCTCTTGATATAAAATTACAAAAACAAAACGTTGGAAATTTTTCGACATCGTTTGTTTTCGATTGTGGATTTGGTCTGGTCCTTATATTTTTTTCTTCGTAACCAAAAAGGTATTCCACGTAACCTTTTCAAGCGTGGAACTTAATAAAAAGGAATTGTCCACGAATTTTCCTTTATTTTTAACAATTTTTCGTGTTGCCAAGTTTTTTAAGGTACTCTTAAACTTTCAGACGGGTTATTTTAAATTAATTGTGCGAGCAAATCAAAGACAATGTTTTTAATTAGGTGTCTCCTTGTCTACTTTTAAATTTCGAAATTTAATTCCCGTCAGTCAAGCATCGTATTGAAGACAATACTTATCGATGTCAAAGCAAATGAAGTAGGTATAGCTCATTAGCTATATCTAGTAGTAGTAGTAATAATATAAATTAATACGTATCATTATACACTATTTATTTATACTGTGGATTGATGAACGCGGATTCTGAGACGAAAAGAGACCCGACTACCCATTAAATACCCCTGGGCGTTCCCTCTCGACCGCCATCTGTGGCTAGATCACGGGAACGCTGTCGTACATATCCGCGACCCCACCGGTGGCTGCTCCTTTCCGAGCCCTCGACAGAACCCTTTGACTCCAAAGGAGACACGCCAAACGCCGCTCGCTGGGTTTCTCTTAGCTTCGCCGATGTGGGAACAACCACCGGCTAATGAGCCACCCCGCCACAAGGTGGAAACCCTCGGGGGAGGGCTCCCCTACACCTTCCTGCAACCTCATATAACTAGAGATGCAAATGCCTTAAAAACGATTATCGATGTATGAAAACATCGATGTTTTAGAATTGGTCGGCTAAATGAACTAATCTGGTAACTTCTGTAACCAAAAGGGTTAGGCAAATGGATACATTTAAGTGTATATAGGTACCAACGTCCACGATTCACCAGTTAGGTATGTTGTCTCCCATGTAAATGGTAAGATGCTATCGATATATCCGGGCATATATACCAAACTCCGTGGCACTGGAGAACTTCCCAAACAAGTAAATGTCCCATTAGCATTTACCCTCTGACCCGCGCAATATTCATCCTTAAGTTAATTGAACAATATAATTATATATTGATAATTAGTTCGTTATATTTCTAACTTGATTTACCCTCAATGTCAAGGTTCTAATTGAAAATCAGCATCAGGCATCTTACCTGGATTTTTTTTATGTATATGTAAAAAATTATCAAGTATGTTAAAAGCAGGTGGCCCGTCTGCTTGTCTGTCAGTCATTTGACAGAAAAAAAAAACAAAGCAAAGAAAAATAAATGGCAAATAGTAATGATAACATATTTTTTCCATTCATTCGTGCTTTTTCACTTTATGGGATAAGTTGCAACAGTAAAAATGGAACGTTAACTATCGATATTTTTCCAAAGCAAACAATCTTAAACGTTGATATTTAGAATATCGCCCAGATTAACATTGATACGTCAAAAGTTTGGCAAACATCGATGACTTTAAGCATCCCTACTCCGTAGCAACCCCTTGTAGAAACTTCGAGATTGATGAGTTTTACGCAATGACACCGCGCCGAGTTCGCCGCTCCTGGCAATAAAGAACTTTTCAGTTTTATGCTCC
Source organism: Macrosoma leucophasiata (assembly GCA_036365455.1). Taxonomy (NCBI): domain Eukaryota; kingdom Metazoa; phylum Arthropoda; class Insecta; order Lepidoptera; family Hedylidae; genus Macrosoma; species Macrosoma leucophasiata. The sequence goes on along the minus strand of JAWQUS010000002.1, from coordinate 6,827,701 downwards.
AAGTACCGTGAAACATAAAGACTGCCAAAATCTTTCAACAAATATAGATATGGATAAGAGTCATCAAACAAATTGCTTTAATTTCTAATGCCTTTTTGTTACGACATATGTTAGATAAGAATACATGTTATTCGCGACTATTTAATAGGGAATCGGACAACTTTTGAGAATGTGTCTAAAATTATTCTTGATACGTTTATTTAACCATAAAAAATATTAATTTTATTATTTAAACATATTAAATATTATTATATTATATATAAATAAAATATTATTATATATTATAATTTCAAAACTGCCGCGTAAACGGTGCCGAATGACTCTGAACAATGTGACGTCAACTGTTTGCAGTCAAAGTGAATCTTTTAATTCAATACGACTAACTAAGTGCAAATTAATTTTGTTGAATTTCGTATAACTTATTTTTCGTGTAAATAACGTAGAAAATATCCAAAAAAAGAGCCAATAAATCAAAGTATCACTTGTGTTACATATTTGTTGTACAAACATATGACGTCACGTCCTGTGATTGATGTTTCGTTCAACATGGAGCACAGATAAAAAATATTAAAATTATTACATTTTATTTTGCAATTTAAAAATATAAATCATTAATATTTCACGAAAATATTTAATGAGCCATCGTATTATTTCACAAACATTCATTCTAATCATAGTTTACATTTATTTTCGATAGCTGTCCGATTGCCTATTGCTCCATTAAACTGAACAATTGTTTTCCGATCCCTATAGTATAGCTAACGGGGCATAAAAGCATAAAAGCGTCACTGCGTAATATTTTTATTCCTAAAATGGTGGTTTACATCGCTGAAATGTGCCGAGCTAAGAGGAAAACATCTTTAGCCTGAGATATTTTAACGTTGCCTCTTTATTTATGTAGAGGTCTATAGACTGCAGTTTTTACTGGTCGTAGAGCTCCAGTGATAAAGATCGTGGGCCTAGGTACCGTTTAAAAAACAGTAACATTTACTTTAGCTGTGACAGAAATGCGTTGCACCATAATAAAAGTTAGTTATCATGGTTGACAGATTCCCATATCACACACTATCTGACAGAAAATTGAGGGAAACTTTAAGATTAACCAGTGCAGCTCGGCCAGTTACGGTTAGCAGTTAAAGTTATGACGTCACTTAACAATTTGTTAATGGCGCAACTCATTCTCACTCACTCACGATTTTCACTTAACCGGACTATAAAAACTTGTTAAAGTTAGATGATGCAACTTAGCCTTAATTTTGAATATTGGATCTGAATACTCTTCTATGACACAACTAGTAAAGTGCTCATCGAGAAATAAGCACATCGAGCCTATGAAAGTGACAATCGGCTAGTTTCGGCTTCATAGAGCGTTATCTCTGCTACACACTGCCTACGTAAGTATCCGTAGTCCGGTATTGGTCAAAACTTGATCTCAAAATGGTCGACAAAAGTCAAATAGGTAAGGTGCGAAAGAGATAACGCTCTACAGATCCGAAATAAGCCGACGTCTCTTCCTGAGGTCGATGTGCATTATTTCTTGTTGGATACTGTACTCACTTTGCTATTGTCATATCTACGAATAGGCCAGAAACAACTCACAATTTGACAAATATATCGTGACTCAATGTGACGGTTACTGTCTAGCAGAGACCCTTTTAGTTGTTAACTTATATCCGCGTCACATGTGACACAATCTCCAGCTTGTCTCTGTTTACAAGTGGTGAACTCCCCCAAGTACCATTTGTCATATTCAATTTCAAAGCAAGTTTATTTTGGAAGTAACGTTAGGCACTCGTGTTAGCAACTGAGCGTGTTATCAGCACATCTCTATTAAGCTTGAGTGATAACCTCATACTATGTTGTAGTGCTTTTAACAAAATGTAAATTCAACTAACATGAGTGATGTATTTATTAACGCTGTTAAAGTGGTGTTTCTCGTGTCTTTATAGGGGTTTGAAATTGAGCTCAAAAGAGAGGTCTCCAATACGTGATATACCTACACATAATGTGTTCAAATTAAATTGAAAAAAATGTTTTAGTGTTTGCGATCCTGTTGAAAATTTGTGATGTAGGTATACTTAGTATATGTAGATATAATTAGTGACAACCACCAAAAAAGGGGCATAATTTTTTTAAAATGTTTTTACTATTGTACTTAATAAAATAAAATAGTTTTATTAGTATTGGTAATTTCAAACAAATGTAAAATTATTTACGATATTTTTGAGCACCACATTGATGGTGAAAGTGAACATATTAGCCTATAATAAGCGGCAAGTTGATTAGGTAATACAGTGATACCTACGCCCACAAGCTCTGTAACTGGAGCTCTATCACCAGCTAATAAATATCAATTGAAGATAATTCCGTTCTGGACAGGTAAGTACATAGAGAATGCAAAAAAACATACTGAAAAACTGCGTTTATTACTTTTCTCTGTCTATTGTGAAATAAAAGTCAGAAATACCAATAATACATATTTATTGCATTAATTTCAATATCCAGTAATTTTGAATTATTTCACTCTGCCCCACCAGGCCGTCCCACAGGTGGGGCAAAGTCGACTGCTTGAATTTTGTGATATGAATTTTACCGGTATAATCTGCCCCACCAGGACTGCTGGTGTTGGATGTTGAAAATTGCAAGACAGGTAAGATAGTGTTTTAAATTAAAGACAGTAATTAATTGACAGTAATTACCATGAGTAATACGCCGAAATGTGTACCCGCTAATCCCCTAACAAGATAAAAAAATATGATTTGACACCGTCGTGACAAAACCTCCGTCACTTAACGACTGTCTGATAAAACTTGTGTCCGACAGTTTTTTTTTGACTAGTCGACTCGCATTCGACCAGACTGAAACATCAATCAACCTTGACGTCTCCAGGGTTGTAAAAGAACTCAAAGTTATTTGTCAAATTGAACTAATGGATGCTTGATTTAATATTTTTTACGATAACACTTTATTATGATTTGATGAGCGTAAATATTAAATGATAATAATAAGCTTTAGTCTTTCCTCTATCACAATGAGTAAAGAAGTTATTTTCAATTTAAATTGGTCAAATAAAGTAAACAGTTCTTGAAAACGCCACAATTTTTCAAGAACTGTCATGCGTCCGTATCTTGCATGAGTGTCTGAATAATGCCCGACGTAGCTACTTCATACTTTATACATCGGCTAAGTTGCTTTCTTGCTCACAGTGGCAGACAACTTTGTGTAGATAAGACGACTGCATTTAAGTTTCATTTAATAGGATATCGTCTACTTGTACACACAAATTACAACTATCAACCACAACCACAACTACAAACCACACCTATCTAACTAGAAATATTGCACATCGACCTTATAAACGAGACTTCGGTTTATTTCGGGTTTGTTGAGAGTTATTTCTTTCGCACCTTACCTATGTGACTTTAGACGACCATTTTTTTGAAGGTTTGATCAATTCCGGACAATCAGTGCTAACGTAGGCAGTGTGCGGCAGAGATAACCCTCTGCAAAGTCGAAACTACCCGATTATCTCTTTCGTTGCTGTTTACTGTAATAGAAACATTCATTAGACTGTGCACCAAATTGGTAGTTCATGACTGTCACCTTTATAATACCCAGAAGTGGCAACACTTCATTTTTATAATGTTTTCTAAGTTGCGTTCTTGCTACGTTCATGTATATTCGTCGTTTAATAAATTAATTTGAATTTCAGTCAATAATTAAAGGTTGGGTTGCACCCAGATATTTGTTAAGGTTATTGTAACATTTCATAGCCTTCTTTAACTTTAACAGACTTCTTTAAGTTAGAGAAGGATGTGAAATGTTACAATCACTTTTAACTTTAAGAAATATCTTGGTGCAACCCAGGCTAATAGATCATTGAGGCCTCTTACGCTCGTACAGTGTCGTATTGTGGGTACTGGCGTAGCCACTTCGTTCTTCATACGTCGCCTAAGTTGCATTATTGGTTACAGTTGCAGCCAGTATCACAACGTATATTTGGCCAGTAATTAAATTTTATATTTTTTCGATTCATCCACTATAAAAGCCAAAATATACATACTTCTGTCAGCCATGATCTTCAAATTGTACCTGAAAGGACTAGAAGACATTTACGAAATCATACCAATGTATGTATTTCTTTTTGCTTTACACGGCTTTAAACTAAAAGGAAACACAACACACAAATATTATTTCAATTTTAAACAGAAAATAGGCAATTACTGGAAAATGCCTCGAGGCAGTACGAGCGTACGTCAGGTATCAAATGCATGAGTGGCTGACTGGGCTGAATAAATTTAAGCTTGGCTTCCACTAGGGACGAATTGATGTAGCGAGTATTTACGTGCCACGTCCACTGTACCCATATAATGCTATAATAATAATAATTGCAGATATTTTTTGCATTGCGTATAGGCAGAACGGGCGGAGCCTAACTCAGTATCTCGTGGTAGGGACGAGTTGGTGAACTTGTATTTTTAGAAATACATTTACTAAGAATGAATGTTACCTCTAATTTTGAATATTTACCATTTTTAAAGGAAGAAAGCATTTCAGTTTATTTTTCGGTGAGGCACTAGGGTGAGCTCTACCCTACCCATTTGCCTATATGCAATGAACGCCACAGCAATAATAAAACTCATTATCTACGACTGGCTATTGCTTTGATTAGCCAAATTTCAATCGTATTCATATACGTTTTGGCATTAATTTTCATCGTGTGTTTAGTTTATGTGGACTGTCGGAAATCTCCAACCAATCCTTTCCTTTACGTTGCTGAACGTCAAAAGAGTACATTTGGTGATGTTTTTTTGTGCGGATTTCCTCTTTTGAGAACCATGTTGTGGCTGACGTTTTAACTGGTTACCAAAGGTACGTTGGTTCGTGTACGATCAACGACATAAGTACATACTCGTATATTAATACCTAGTTCATTTTTACAATGATGGTACAGCTCCAAAACTGATTTTTGAGCATGTAAGTACCATCTACCTGTCGCTAAAGTTATCCTTATTAAGCAGTAGTGTTTAGCAGACAGATGGTAATGTTATGCCTAATAATAACTCCCACAGGAACGAACAAAAGCTTCAGGTTTGGAAATGTATCTGCTCTTAGCATCTGGTTTTAGCATAAATACATAAAGGCTAGTAGGTATTCACTTATCATCCATGCAAAGTGTATGCTTTTTTTCCACATTCATTACATTTGCTATATCTTATTACAAATATTTATTCTGAACGTACGTAAATGACTACTCCGCAAGAGGCGGACAGACTCAAACTTTCAAATGCGTTATTCAAGTCAATGACTTGAAAATAGGCACAGAAAGAGTCTGATTTTATGGACGAGTTTAAAGGAACTCATCGTAATAAGCGTGCAACCAGCATAGAATACCACCCGGCGCATAACAAATGTATGTATGTATGTATGTATCTTCACGCCAGGTCCCTAACGGGGTAGGCAGAGAGTGTAGTAACAAATGTAAATGAGCGATTAACTCGTATATAGTTAAATATACGAGTAAATATAGCGCGCTCTACTCTATCCGTCTCGTCGCCATACTGTTTGTCACTAACCACATTCGTTCCACAAAATGTAACATGTTACTATGCCTCGAGCTTTTTTGCTGCTAATAATCTTGCAGTTCTTATGTGAGATAAATATCTGCGACTTCTAAAGATGTACACAAATAATTTATAAGATATAGGTATAAGATGTTTTGCCTGCAAGCCAAAGATTACAGGACCGAACTTTATCTTAAAATCGTTCGCTCTTAAAATCGGTTGCGTAAATAATTAAATATTATTAATTAGTATTTGTAAACTGCCTCAGTAGCGTAGTGGTAGCAGGCCACTACTACTACGCTGGAGGTCCTGGGTTCGATTCCCGGGTCGGGGACTATCAGAGATAGCGGTTTAAAATCCTTTATCTCCAGTTCTATTGGGAATTTTCCATTTTCTGGAAGTTTCCCAGTACCTCGGATTTTGGTAATGTGCCCGGAGATGGCAACAGGTTCGCCACGTGTTACATGGGCCAAAACGTAACCGGCGAGTCGTAGGTGTTTGCATGTATGCTTGAATGCATGCATTTACCTCTGCCTACCCCTTCGGGGATTACAGGCGTGAAGTTACGTAGTATTTGTAATTATGCAGTGGTGGGGTCCGTATTGTTAAAGTATAGTGGTGTTAAGTTATCCGTCAAGTTATAAAAATATTGCTAATTAAATTCTGTCAATTCTGTGAAATTTCACAGAATTGACAGAAGAAACCTGAATGCGATATTTAAAACAGTGGATTCATTAAAAAATGGGAACGGCAAAAGACACCGACAGAATCTCTCAAAGGCGATATTCAAGTCAGCGTCTTGTAGATAGGCGGGGTGCCTATCTTCAAAGGTCTGATTTTATGTATAAAGGTCCTCATCGTAATAAGCGTGCAATATGGAAATAAGAAGCATAAATAAAATTAATATATATATAATAAAATTCTACTGGTGGTAGAGCTCCAGTGACGGAGCTCGCGGGCGTAGGCACCACCGCATTACCTTAATATACTTGCCGTTAAATGGTAGTGTTCAGCACTATCGTGTTCCGTTCAGGTGGTAATGTACGGCCCTGAAATTTCCGGCACAGAGGCATAACACCTTCAGCATCAGGAGTGGTAACGCATCTGCATTTTGACCTTGGTCTTTATGTGGGTGTCTATAGGCTGCAGTCATCGCTTAACATCAATGTGAACCGCATGCTTGTTTGCTACTTCAATTACATTAAAAATAAAAAATAAATAAATAAAGTCTAGGTTGCCCTATCTGTCTAGTTACCAGATACTATTTGTCACAAATTTTTGTTCATGTTTGAAAAGAAAGCATTACTGTACCCAAAAGTGGACCTTATATTTAAAATACATTTATTTAAAAATTTAAACTGCCTCCGAAGCGTAGTGGTAGCAGGCTAGGTAGTGACTACTACCCTGGGGGTCCTGGGTTCGATGCCCAAATCGGGGACTATCAGAGATAACGGTTTAAAATCCTTTATCTCTGGTTCTATTGGGATTTATCCATTTTCTGGAAGTTTCCCAGTACCTCGGATTTTGGTAATGTGCCCGGAGATGGCAACAGGTTTGCCACCTGTTACATCGGCCAAAACGTAACCGGCGAGTCGTGGGTGTTTGCATGTATGTTCGAATGCATGCATCTACCTCTGCCTACCCCTTCGGGGATTACAGGCGTGAAGTTACATTTATTTGCGTTGCACGCGCATATTTGGGTTACTGATATTATTCATAATCATATGTCACCGAATTTTAATTCAATTTGCGCAGCGGTTTCGAAGCCAAAATGACAAAATGGCTGAGACAGACGCAGAGACACCAGTAATCTTGTGAGGGTTCCAATTTCTTCATTTTGAGATACAGAACCATAAAAACGAAAATAAAACTCTAAAACAAAGTCATCATGTCGCGTATAATTGAGTTTTATTGTGTAGACACGGTTCACGCCGCGCTTGACGGCTAATTAAATTTCACAGCAACGTAGTCAAGACAACGGTCTACGAGGGACTTTTTTTTTTCAGCGGCTTGACTGAATATTTGCTCCTGATGGTACAGATAGAAAGAATAAGCGTTACGGTATTGGCTAGTCTCTTAGGGTCAAATTATCGTTACAAAATAGTCGTAATTTCCTGAATTTCTAAATTTACTCGCATGTGTTATTACAAAAAATTAAAATATTACAATAATAGTCTAATTCTTTCGCTGACTTGCTGTAAACAAATGTAACCTCGTGTTCACAAGGTGTTTGTACAATGTATTGATTTCCTACGTTATATCTTTTTTTATGTAATTAAAGTGGCAAACAAGCATGCAGTTCACATTGATGTTAAGTGATGACTGCAGCCTATAAACACTTACACAAAGACCAGAGGTCAAAATGCAGATGCGTTACCACTTCTGAGGCCTAAGGTATTGTGTCTCTGTGCCGGAAATTACAGGGCCGTACATTACCACCTGACCGGAACACGATAGTGCTGAGCACTACCATTTAGCGGCAAGTATATTAGGTAATGCGGTGGCACCTACGCCCGCGAGCTCCGTCACTGGAGCTCTACCACCAGTAAAATATATTATATCTAGTATAATGTAGGAAATTCATTTATATTTATTTTATTCATGTATATTCATTCAGATAGGTATATCTATTATAACGTAGGAAATTCATTAATTGCACAAAAACCTTGTGAATACGAGTACAACTTACTGTTGGCCGCATTTTTTAGTAGCTTGACGGAATATTTGCTCCTGGTGGCAAAGTTCCGGTGTTGGAGATAGACCGCATTAGCAAAGCTCCTAAATTTTGATACTGCGTTTGGTAATATGTGGTTCCTTCGTTTCTGAATCAGGAGTTACACTGAAAATTCTAGTTATATTGATAAACTAGACATTTCCTAAAGGCATTGGACTACCTCGTTAGATTTGTGATCAGAATTGCTACGTTGAACCGGGGATCTTGTATTCGATCGCCTTGTCTTGTCCGTGTGCCTCGGAGAGGACATAAAACCGTCAATCCTGGACTCATATTTCTCCGGTCATTTCGAATCACTATTCTCCCTGGTTATAAAAGTGAAGTATAGATACTGCACGGTTACACCTTTTGCTTGAAGTCGTATAGATATAAATGATAGAAAGTCACTGCTGATTTGATATGATAATGTTGTACAGATTTTAGTACATTAAATTGATATTTTTTGATAGTCTTCATGATATTTTGATAGTTAAATTGATAAAATGATAAACACTGAGAGTGGACGCGTCTATACGACTTCGTGCTGTCGACACTGCTGTCGCTGCTGCGAACTGCAAAAATGCTGACGGGCAGAATTTACAGTGTGTCACACGACACCGTACCGTACCTAGTGCTAGTGACATACGCATACACTGTGCACTAATCCATCCTAAGTAGTAGGCGTAAGTCGCTGTTATGATTGGTTGATCCGGTCTGAAGGACATTATTTTTGATTTATTACTATGAGCAAAATTATAACTTACCATCTGTACGTTTGTTTGCCATTTTCATGACATTGAGATATCTTTGAAGTTATTATTAAACTTATTAAGAGTTAAATGCAATGGAGGATGAGTGATGGAGCTCGCAGGCGTAGGTACCACCGCATTATCTAATTTACTTCCCGCTAAATGGTAGTGTTCAGCACCGTCGTGTTTTGGTCATGGTAATGTACGGCCCTGTAAATTCCGGCACAGAGGTATAACACCTAAGCTTCAATAGCGGTAACCATAGAGCAACACCGGAGGGGAGTAGCCATATGCTGGCTTTCCCCTCTCTCAAAGTACAAGACCAAATGGGCCTATATCTGTCGCCTAGAACTTTAAATGTGTGCGTGAAATTGTTTCTGTATTTTGTTAATGTCAAGGTGTGAGTTTTGTAGTAATAGAGTGCGTGTGTGTCGCACGCATTTCTCCCCGCAAAAAATGACAGACTGTTTTGCAGCGGTAATAAGCGCTATGGCTACTCCCCTCCAGTCCGCCGCGGCCGGTGGCCCGTGTTGCTATATGGCGGTAACGCATCTGCATTTCGACGTTGGTCTTTGTATGATTGTCTATAGGCTGCAGTCATCACTTAACATCAATGTGAACTTCATGCTTGTGTACCACACCATTTCCATTACACAAAAAAAGTAATATAACAATTTATTTATTTATTTACTCTTTTTATGCACGAAGATGGTGTACATAAAGGCGGACTTAATGCCACTAGGCATTATCTCCCAGTCAACCTTTGGGTTATGAAGAGAGCGACGATGTAGGTGCAAAACGGGTCTAAATTTAGAAATTATGAGTGGAAATTGATTTGATCAAATAATTATATTAATAAATATAGTATATAAATAGATATATAATAAAAATTACATATATACAGCAACTATACATATGGTATATATAATATAGATTATATATATATATATACAAACACATACATACAATTCTCAAATATTTTAAGGAAAATCCAACGACGAATACCAATTTAGATGTAGATAGAAATATTGTTATTCCACCACCATCCACGGGCATCATAATATTTCTAGGAGCCAGAGCTTTTCTCAAAAGCATCTTGAATTGACAACGAAAATTAAACTGAAATTAAAAATAAACAGCGCGGTGGAACTTATGAAAACTACAAATAAGAACTATCTCCACAAAATATTTATTAAATATCGTCGCCAATAGCTACTCGTATTTACACCCGCCGGGTTGGAGATGAGCGTTATTTTTGTTACAATTTTGATATTCGGTACAAAACGTAACTTCACGCCTGTAATCCCCGAAGGGGTAGGCAGAGGTAAATGCATGCATTCAATCATACATGCAAACACCCACGACTCGCCGGTTACGTTTTGGCCCATGTAACAGGTGGCGAACCTGTTGCCATCTCCGGGCACATTACCAAACTCCGGGGTACTGGGAAACTTCCAGAAAATGGAAAAATCCCAATAGAAGCAGAGATAAAGGATTTTAAACCGTTATCTCTGATAGTCCCCGACCCGGGAATCGAACCCAGGACCTCCAGCGTAATAGTAGTGGCCTGCTACCACTACGCTACTGAGGCAGCAGATACAAAAGAAAACGTATCTGTTATTTCTGTGGAAGTTTTACAAAGTTTTATTTTTATTTCTACCTGTCTGACCCGAACAGTACCGACGTCATGCAGAAATATAATAAGATTGAAAAGAAAGCGCTGTAGCTGAAAAATATCAGAGAGAAATTGAACGTAATCAATACATATGCTGTTTTCATATGTGGAGTGTGGAATTGAACTAAACGCGAAAATACTTTTTTCATGTAATGGAAGTGGCAAACAAGCTTGCAGTTCACATTGATGTTAAGTGATGACTGCAGCCTATACACTTACACGAAGACCAAAGTCAAAATGCAGATGCGTTACCACTCCTGAGGCCTAAGGTGTTATGCCTCTGTGTCGGAAATTACAGGGCCGTACATTACCACTTAACCGGAACACCATAGTGCTGAACACTACCATTTAGCGGCAAGTAAATTAGGTAATGCGGTGATGCCTACGCCCGCTCCGTCACTGGAACTCTACCACCAATACTAACTTAACCAGTATTAACTTCTAAGGTACGAGTACCTTACTTTTCTGATTAAGAATCGATAGGCATAATCAGTTTTTTTGACATGATAGATGAACAAGACGTTAGGACGTAACAATCCACAAGTGGGCGTAAATTTTTACACTTGCTTCCACAGTCAACCAAAAGATGGCGATCAAACCATTCCAGTAGGGCCGATAGTAAATACAATAGCACGTGCTGGGCAGCGTCCCGCAATAAAACTACCAACACTGCGATCGTCAACCGACATGAAAAGCGTAGCGATTACTGTTTATCCCCATATGATACAATGGGCATCTTTGGAGGAAGCTTTTATCCAGCTGTATATAATAGCGCAATTAAAATACTGTTCTCTCGAATGTCTTGTGCGTTTCAGAAAAAACATAAAATTTGTTGACAGCGATTATTGTATGCAGGTACAGTTCTAACATCAAGTAGTTTTCGATTTCATAGTATTTTTGGTTTACCGTATCTATAAGATATATCTCATAAAAAATATCTTACATCATCTCAGACTAACTTCACCGTATGAGAACATTTGTAGCAGCACTTTCTGATTTGTTACTAAGTATTTGTTAATAACGGGCATCCGTTGTCCTATACGGATGCTCGGAAGCAACGGATTTTAATTCATAATTTTAAATAGGTTCATAATTAGTTACGGAAAATCTGAATTTTCGACTGCGTAATAGTGGGTGTTTATATTTAAATAACTAGATCTCTCAACTAACTCTAGATCTTTCCTATTTTAGTTTTTTGCATAAATGTGCAATATCTTCTCCATCATCTAAATCGACCAAAAATCACTCGCGCCTGCATAAAAGCAGCTTCATTTTCGAAGACGTCAATGTAATAAAAAGCATCTACCTATAAAGCAATATACAAAACTTAAAAACCTCTTCACTAATTAATGAAACGCCAGCATAGCTTCGAGCACCTATTTTGTATGATAATCGAAAATATGTAAATCCAGTGCTCCGTAGTAACGCCGCGCTTCAATAAGATAAAAAGAGATTACAAAGTCTACACTCAGCAAACGAACTTGACAAAGAAAATTATTTGTTATATTGTTGGATAGCCGCGGGGACGGGAGTGGTCAATGTCTACACCATTTGTTGGAGTGAAAAACAGATTCTTTTTCAGTTCGGCTCCGTTTTTCCTCGATATAGAGGCAGTCATTAAAAAAATCTACTTTAGACCCGACTGTGCCAAATGTAGGGATAGCCCTTCTTCGACCGTCTCCGAAATCAGATATATGTATGGTGCTTTCGTAATAAAACCTGTGTTGCATTTACTCGCAGATGAGGGGATATATACATACCTGAAATAATACAAAACACAAAATAAATAAACAAAATGGAGGACTGGGTTGAACCAGCACAAAATGAAGGGAAGACAGCATTAGCAAATCCTAACCTCGTTACAACGACAGTGCATTCCCAATACGTTAAGGATTAAGTCTTCAGAATAAGTATACTCTAGATACAAGATGATAAAACAGTTAAACTTTTTCAAACTGTTGGAGCAGTTGACGATTATATCCGAACCACGTTGAACTGAACCGAAGGTCACGTTCCAGTTCACCTTTTCGTAACTCTTTTGTTTTTTCCCTCAATTCTTTGCAACCTGCCAACTGCGTTGAAGAACTTCGTTCAAAAAATATTCAGGCAATAACGAACTTACCATTTTCTACATATATTATATAAAAAAAATAATCACCGAAATGTCTGTAAGCACATAACTTCCAAACGACTGCACCAATTGGATAATTTGATAAATCGGTCTATTATGTGTTTATATGAAAAGACATAATATAAAAAAATATGTAGCAAATATTTTAAAATCTCCGATGGCAGATTGATGGTCTCGGATCAGAAAGTTTCATATAAATAAACTGCTTTTGAAATCAGCCTAACAGATTACATAGATATAAGAAAGATAGTCTATAAATACGGATGTTACCATTGTAAATATAACCCAACAATCAAGATATCTGATATATTCCACGGCTGACTGCAAAACCTAATGATGTACTTCTAATCGCGTTCTATTCTTGTCTGAAGTCAATGTTTGAAGAACTTGCACAGAAATTACACAAAGTCAAGTGTATCCGTGTACAATGCCTACAACGATCGTCTGAAAGCATAATAAACGCAGAGCAAATAAATAAAATGGAGGTCCGGGTTGAACCGGCACAAAGTGAAGGGGGAAGGACTGCATTAGCAAATGAGACGAGCCAACCTCGTTACAATGACAATGCATCCCCGATACGAGGCGAATTGAGTCTTCAGAATACTCTAGATACAAAATAACGAAGCTCCTACCTTGAGTTCATGCAATAAAATTACTTACGCCAAACTTCTTACAATATATCAATGAGTGGGAGGTATTATGTTATAAAACCGTAGTGGTCACTGACATAGATAAACAGGTGAAACTGTAAGAAGTTTTTTTTTTATGTAATGGAAGTGGCAAACAAGCATGCAGTTCACATTGATGTTAAGTGATGATGCGTTTCCACTCCTAAGGCCTAAGGTGTTATGACTCTGTGCTAGAAATTACGGATCCGTACCCGTACTACTTGACCGGAACACGATAGTGCTGAACACTACCATTTAGCGGCAAGTATATTAGGTATCGAGTGGCGACCGCGTACCGGAAAGCGAAGCGTAGGCAGGCCCCCACAAGATGGACCGACGATCTGGTGAAGGTCGCGGGCAATCGCTGGATGAGGGCGGCCCAGGACCGTTCGTTGTGGCACTCTTTGGGGGAGGCCTTTGTTCAGCAGTGGACGTCTATTGGCTGAAATGATGATGATGATGATGATATTAGGTAATGCGGTGGTGCCTTCGCCCGCGAGCTCCATCACTGGAGCTCTACCACCAGTAAAAAAAAAGTTTCTCGAACATTCTCGTGAAAGCAAATATCATCGAAGGTAATTTGGCGAACAATCCTTGTTACAACAGCAAAGGTATTAAAGTATTATAATTATGTTAACTTACTTTAATAATTCATAGACTTTTCACTTATCTATGCGAATGTGTACACAAGCGCTTTCTTATTTGTTCAACTGGCTGCAGAGCGCCCAAAATAACCGAACCAATACTCGCTTTACTTTACCAGCTTGTTTTAATTCTGTTAGGAAAGTATTTTTCTATTTCTGTTGATTCAAAACAAATTCAAAACGTATTTATGCAATTTTTTTAGTCTTCAGTCAATATTTACCTTCTTTATGTAACGTGACTTTAACAGAGCTTGTTGGGATAGCTTTGGCACAGGGATAAGGCCCAAGTCATCAAATATCCGGTCTGATTCAGCATTTTTTTAATGGCGGCCGCATTGTGCTTTCGGACATTTTCTTCCGCGTAGCATATCTACTCGTATAATATTGCCGACATAAAAATATTATTTTCCATACCTCCTTATCGCTGTCTGTCCGTCAGTCAAACAGATGGTAGATTTCACGCCTGTAATCCTCGAGGTGTTAAACGGTAAATGCATGCATTCAACACGCTAACTCCCACCCACGACTTCCCGGCTACGTTTGGCCCACGTAACAGGTGGCGAGCCTGTAGACATCTAAGAACAGATAACCAAACTCCACAGTACCTACTGGGAAACTTCTAGAAAAAAGGAAGTCTCAGTAGAATCAGAGATAAAGCATTTTAAACTTCTATCTCTGTTAGCTCCTGACCCAAGAATCGATCAAGATCCCATCGCAGCAGAAGTTGCTGCTACCACTAGACAAAAATATTACTTTTAAGCGTAGCATTAAAAAATAACTATTGCGGTTAGAATTTTCATATCCAAATCTCTACCCACCAAGTGAAATTTAGGACGAAAGGTAGCCCAGAAAAAGACTATCTTTCGATATATCATCATCAGTAAAGTAAACACGGTATAACAAAGGTGTTGCGTACGTAAGCGCGACATAATAAAGAAGCAAATGATGACAGGTGGCTGATGGATCGCGGGCATCCTTTGTTTGCACTAACCGCACTAGATCCCACAGGGTCCGTGGGCCCACGCCCACAGCCCTCCCGGCAGTTCCCAACTTGTTTCATTATTCATTATACCGACTGTACCTTTTTGATAAAAGTTTTAATTATTTCGACTGGCGCTGCCCATGTCAGTTCATATGTAATTGGACATGTCATGGTATTATGAGATATTTTTGTTGTTCTATAAATAGTAAGGGATCCGAATCTAGAATCGACCTTCACCCATCTGTTTACCGAATGAAAAATTGTTTTCATCAAATTTCACACACATTCAAACACGTCTTGCATCATACATGCATATCAAAATATGTTCATAGCTATCATTAATCAGAAAAAATAATAACAAGTTTCACCCATGTGTTATCAATGCAGCATATATCATTTGTTATCAAGTAGTCATGGTGCAGCTGGAGATCGCAGATGGATGAGTTACTAAAAGACATGGAAAGACACCGTATAAGTACAATTTTAAGAATACTTTAAATCTTTTCCATCATTATAATGGCGATCAACATTAGATGATTCAGATTAGACACAGTACGGATTTTAAAGAGGCGATGCTTATTTTTTGTTAAAATGATGTGAATTAAAGTATAAAGAACACTGCATAAATACAAAATCTGTGCAAAAGCATGCAAAATAGGATTTAATTAACAAAATCAGAACTAACTGAAGCAGTGTTCGTGTCAGTAGAACGGAAGCACAGCGATATATCAAGCTTGTCACGTGTTTTGGTGGATTTATCGCGTTTTGCCTGCAACCCGCCCACTTCACTACACGACAGCTACACTGCTTTTCCATATTTATGCATCTAGTTACGATTTTTAACGATAAAGTCAATCTTCGTTTAAGAAAAATTCTCATAAGAAATCTTTGTGATTGTGAAATTAAATTTGATATTAATTACATCAGTTATATTCATAACTATAAAAAACAATATGTGTATTTATGTGCGCATAGTAAAAATTCAGTAAGCAGCAGGTATAAAGTTGGGGTATACGGCTTTTAGAGCGGTGACTTCGTACTGGTGCTGACTTTTTTAACGTTACTTCACGCCTGTAATCCCCGAAGGGGTAGGCAGAAGTAAATGCATGTATTCAAGCATACATGCAAACACCAACGATTCGCCGATTACGTTTTGGCCGATGTAACAGGTGGCAACCATCTTCGGACATCTTCGGGCACATTACCAAACTTCGAGGTACTGGGAAATTTCCAGAAAATGGAAAAATCCCAATAGAACCAGAGATAAAGGACTTTACACCATTATTTCTGATTACTCCTACCCGGGAATCGAACCCAGGACCTCAGCGTAGTAGTAGTGACCTGTTACCACTAGGCTACCGTGGCAGGGTGACTTTTTGATAAAATCATATGAATTAAAGTAATAAAGAATACTGCATAAATCCAAATCTGTGCAAAGACATGCAAAATGGGATTTCATTAAAATCCGAACCAACTGCAGCAGTGTTCATGTCAGTCGGGCACAACCAGGGACGGCTTCACCTATAGTGCAGGGTGTGCAATGCACACGGGCGCCGACTCTCTGGGGCGCCCTCAGAGCATCGTCTTGGACCATCATGGTGATATGACAGAAGCGGCCAGCCAGCCCGATGGCGGCAGTTATCAAACGCGAGCACCCTATGGGCGGCTTCTTTTTCAAACATTTTGTTTCAGCTCGAAATAAGCTTTATTTCACGTATTTAAAGTTTTGATAGCGATAATTTTTTTATTTCTGGCGCCGGTAGTGCGGCGGTGTCAAACGACGGCAAAGTTAATAGTTACAGCCGTGAGGTGGGGGAGGGGTGTCAGGTCTAGGGGGCACCAGGGTTTCATCGCACACGGGCCCTACACGAGCTAGAGCCGCCCCTGGGCACAACCACCAGAAATATATCAAGCTTTTCACGTGTTTGGGTGGATTTATCGCGTTTGAACTGCAACCCGCCCACTTCACTACAACAACCACACTGTTTTTCCATGTTTATTAATCTAATCATAATTCAAAACGTTAAAATTCAACCTACCTCTGTTTGAGATAAGAAACAGAACAATCATAAATCAACACGCATATCTCAACTTTAAACATTACAGCGGTAATACATTCATGAATTAACATGCATGCATATGGCTACTCTTAGGAACACTTCAACTTTTAATTTGACGGGACAATCTAGGTTTCGAGCGAAATTTCTATAATTATAATACAATCAAGGCTTCCCTTAGTGCCACAGAGAGTGATACGTTCATTGACTATGGTTGTTACTCGTACCACATGGTGTTCCATGAACATCCCTTCTTGCACCTAGGATTTTAAAGTTGGGTTTTTATTTGAGTCTAATAAAAAGAGAATTATATTATATGCATAAATGGAGACTGGTATCACTGAAAATCTCACAAAAAATATCCCTTATCCTCGAACTATACTAACTTTTACTAATTGTGCGGTGGGTTCCAAGGTTTAGTCGGAAGGCAACAGTCATTTTTTTCCATTTTTGGATGGATTCCAGTGCCATGCTTGCTCGCTACGGGAAATACAGGCGTGAAATTACGTTGCTTAACCCGGAACCTGAATCATCGACTGAGGCCCCTGAATGAGATAATTATTCTGACGCTATATTACCACAGTGTAAGACAAATTAAAACGTTCTTTAGACTTTGATACTACTACTGCATTTTCTACACAAATCATACTTAAATGCTTAATAAAATTAGCTTAATCGGATGTTTTAAAAACTTCGGAAAGTGAGTCATTAACGAGGAAAGTCACAAAACAAGTCATATAAATACCTTTGAATGCTGTGTACCTACTTCATTATTTAATAGCAGTAGTGCTTAAGACACACAGTTCTGTGTACGAGTATTCAGCCGATTCAGCGATGCAGCTGTCATAGAAATGCAACACGCGAATAAACCTCAAGCATTCAAATTATCAATCAAGTAAATGGAAGGATGCCCAAGAGACAAGACGCCGAATTTAGCTGTCAAACGAAATGTACGTTGGAGATGGATCGTGAACATCTGCGTAGTGGGTGTGGGTTCTATACACTCGAATTCAAAGGTAATATTCAGTTCCATTCACCAGCCGTAGTTATGCTGTAATCTGGTTGAATTTGTGTTTGATATTCGAGAGGTGCAACTCTAGAATAGTTGAAACGTTGGTACAATGCTTTACAATGTAATGGGATTGGGCTTCACGTCTTATGTCGACTGCAATGAATTTACAAAACTATCAAGAGCTCGCGGATCTTTAGGTACCATCGTATTAGACTCTCTATCTGCAGCTTAATAATAGTTTTGAGTGCTATCGAATACAAATAATGTATACGATATTTTATATACTTGCCGCTAAATGGTAGTGTTCACCACTATCGTGTTCCGGTCAGGTGGTAATGTACCATGCGCTGCCACTCCTGAGGCCATAACACCTTAGGCCTCAGGAGTGGCAGCGCATCTGCATTTTGACCTCTGGTCATTGTGTGGGTGTCTATAGGCTGCATTCATCACTTAACATCAATGTGAACTGCATGCTTGTTTGCCACTTTTATTACATACAAAAAAAAAAATACGAATTTCAAATAATGAAAGAAATGATGCCCATCGAACTGTGCATTGGCGGTTGCGGATACTACGATGTCTCGGCACGGCACGCGTTTTCTGCGAAATATATCTTTCCAATGGTCGTAAGTTCAACTTTTGGTTCAAATTACCCAGTGATACGGACTAATATAGTCTACTTTGAATTTCTGAGACGATCGAACAATAGATGTTTATTTGATAACGATGAATTAGTTACAGGTAAAATATGCGATGTGAACTCAGTGTCCAATTTCATTGTCCATTAATTCTTCTATTTTTCTGTATAAAAGACGGACATTTGCTGTCTCGGACTTTTTCTATTATACATACATTAAATTCGTATCACTTAATCTGTTTAAGCAATGCACGCGATATAAATAAATTAGCTTTTTTTTGCGGACCATTAATTTATCACGTTAACAATATTATTCTCAGAGACAACGTAGTATTAATGAAATATACCAGTATTTTTATACTAAGTTAGTGTTCTCTCTGTATAATATTAGTACAGTAATGTACTTAGAGTGCCAACCTACTGTCCCTGTGACTGTCCCAATATTCGCGCTACAGAAACATTTCTGAAGAAATAAGAGTCTCCATGGCGATAGCAATACAAAGCGTGTAGCTTGCCATATATAACTATCTAACAAATTGATATTAAATTTAATGAAGAAAGCTTCTACATTGATAAGAATTTTCGAACATTTTCGAAAATTCGAACATGTCCATAACATAACTTTTTAGAGTTTTAGTGAATAACAAAAGAATTTTATTTGTTTTTCTCGCCTTTTACACCTTTAGCTGCAGCGAGGAAGATGAACTATACGACTTCCACTTTGGTAACATTGTATCTCAAGTGCTGGAGAATGGAGCGCTATTCCTGAGTTTCCTGACACAATGTGTATAAATTGCAGTTCAACTTACTGAACTAAACTTCCTGAAAAATGCACACTTTTACCAAGATTTTAATGTACGTATTATTCACTTTAATAACTTATTAGGTTATTCTCGAAACGTTGATGATTATGTATCGTGCATCATTCATTTTTTTTTATGTAATGGAAGTGGCAATCAAGCATGCAGTTCACATTGATGTTAAGTGATTACTGCAGCCTATAGACACCCACATGAAGATCAAGGTCAAAATGCAGATGTTTTACCACTCCTGAGGCCTAAGGTGTTATGCCTCTGTGGCGGAAATTACAGGGCCGTACATTACCACCCGACCAGAACGTTATAGTGCAGAACACTACCATTTAATGGCAAGTGAATTAGATAATGCGGTGGTACCTACGTACGAACTCCGTCACTGGAGCTCTACCACCAGTAGTGAAACGTTGCATTTTTTGGGTTTTCTTTCCCATAGGAAGAATAGCGACACCTAGTGTTATTTCACCCAACTATGTCGAAGGCTACTCATGTCGATTAGATGAAGTAGACAGGCACGCCATCTAGTAGTTTGCTGAGGTACTTCGTTGACATAATCAATAGGTACATTAGGTATGTAATTAATTTAATATATAAAAATAATAAGAATTAATTCATACACCTACTATAAATATATAAAGAAATATAATAAAGTTTAAATTAATAAATAATAACATTATTTGGGAAAGTTCATCTTGAACATTATGGTAGTATAGAATTGGGTGTTTATGGTCGTGCTAAGGAACCTTCGAGAACGAAGGACGACGGAGTAGGTCACTAGGTCATAATCATAGGTGACTAGAGGTCATGGGCCCGTGCCGACAGACAGTGCGGTGTTTCAAAGCAAAGCCTTAATTTTCTAGGCCATCATGGCCAAAAGTTTGTAAAAAGTCTTAAATGTGTTAAATTGAGGTGAGTTTCTCGAAATTGGTGTTCATATTTTTCGGATTCGTTAATCGATTGTCAAATGGCGTGATAAAAAACATGGTTGGTTTTTGTTACAGCAAGTTTCCTTAAAACCGGGAGGAGCTGGGATGCTGAGGCCTTTTATTTCTAGATAGAAATGATATTTAGCTAAAAGTCCTCGTAAGTAGTTTTTTCACCACTTTCCATAGTTGGATTTATGTTGAGTTGGTCCTGGACTCAACATGGAGCAAACCGGGAATGTGATATTAATAAGTGTCTGTATTTCGTTTCAGATGCGGGTTTATTTTTTTCAATTTTCAGTTTTATCTTCATATTTTCTATGCTTTTACTCTCTGAAATTTCAATAAATCAATATGTTTTTATAGTTTACCTTTTCTGTCGGTTAACTATCGAATTTCTGAAGACCTGCTTAGCTTATGCCGCTTGAATGATGAAGATGCACAGTAGGACCTGATACCCCGAAGACGGTGGAAGAAGATCGAGGAGTCCTTACACCCCACTCACCGTAAGCGGTTATATCAGGTACGAGGTCATCGTGTAACCAGTTTAGTGTTACCTGCGTTGCCTTCATAATGCAGCTTAAGTTATTAAAGTGATCAGGTTATATTAGGGTTATAAAGCTAGTAGAGCTAGTAGTTTTGGTAGAGCTCCAGTGACGGAGCTCGCGGGCGTAGGCACCACCGCATTACCTAATATACTTGCCGTTAAATGGTAGTGTTCAGCACTATCGTGTTCCGGTCAGGTGGTAATGTACGGCTCTGTAATTTCCGGCACAGAGGCATAACACCTAATGCCTCAGGAGTGGCAGCGCATTTGCATTTTGACCTCTGGTCATTGTGTGGGTGTCTATAGGCTGCAGTCATCACTTAACATCAATGTGAACTGCATGCTTGTTTGCCACTTTCATAACATAAAAAAAAAGTAAAGTTATTTGTTATTAATTAGTAAAGGAGCAGTAATCTTCACCACTCGAACCCAATTTCAAAGACACGACCCTGTATTGTGGGGTTTGGTACCATCTCATAAAATCATTGATATAAAAGTAAGATAATTAGTACAATTAATAAAAGTCTCCATAACAATAAATATCAGTGTGCCAAACTGCAGTTTTATTTCAATTCAAAAAGTCAACTGGGTTTCAGTAATATATAAATATTCTGCTAGCCAGGTAACCCTCCAGGCTTACAGTAGAAATTCATCAATCCATTCATTCATTTTTTTTATGTATCATTAAAACGTTCTATGTTATCTTTGAAATTGAAGAACGGCTTCTACGACTCGTATTATCTTAAGAATGTAGGACAAGGGACTGAAATACTAGTTGGAAATCTTTCAAATTAACTTTTAAAACGTAACGTAACTTCACGCCTGTAATCCCCGAAGAGGTAGGCAGAGGTAAATCCATGCATTCACGCATACATGCAAACACCCACGATTCGCCAGTTACGTTTTGGCCCATGTAACAGGTGGCGAGCCTGTTGACTTAACTTTTACATATTTAAAAATTCAATTTAGCTTAGAGACAGCCGATCCTCACTGCTAGGACATAGATCCTCGATCGCCGTGTCAGCATGGTGATTCGTTATTCATAAGTCCGGTGAATACATTGGGTTCATTACCGACTCACGAAAGGCCTGCATATACCGCCTTTCATTCCTTTCATAATACAGAATTCTCATCTACCGGAAGAGAATTCTTGCAGTGCAATGCAGTCAGTCAACCGAGCAAAGGCGGTCAAACCATTCCAATGAGGCGGTAGTCAGTGCAATAATGCAAGATGGGCAGCAACGTCCAGCGATAAAACTACCCCGCCACTGTGATCACCAATCCGCATGTCAAGCGTGGCGATTATGGCATATTCCTATTATGGGGAGGCTATGGTCCAGCAGTGGACGACTTTCGGCTGATATGATGGTTATGAAACCGGCCATATTAACAAACTAGCGGCCCACACCGGCTTTGCGCGGTTTCAATGTTATCAAGTCTTTCTCGATAAATGGGCTATCTAACAATGAAATATTTTTTCAAATCGTACTAGTAGTTCCTGAGATTACCGCGTTCTAGCAAACAAAGAAACAAACAAACTCTTCAGCTTTATAATATTATATAGTATAGATGATTGCCATTATTAATCTACCAAACTGTAAAATAACTGAACACAACTTATTCTGCCAAGCGAGAACCAAACTTGAGTTTTCAATTCTGCAGCAACGAGACATTCAATTATTTAATCAACCCATAAAAAATGTACGACCATTTTATATAACGGCCACTACACATACTTCATTTTTATACGATTTTCCTCAACATTCCCCCGACACAGTTTGATTATACTTTACTACCCACAAAACGAAGGGTAAGACTAAACGAACGCTCGCGCGGGTGTAGTTCGTGTTCCGTACAGGTCCTAACAGTTTAACTTTCTCTCGGAGTCTCGCGTTATTGGCCCGCAGTGGCAAACATGAACCTAGTGCAAGTGCTGTTTCTAGTTTGTACTAGATATAGTCTCTTAAGCTAATTTATTACGTTTATGAGGTTAAGTCTAGTCGAGTATTTAATTTGAAAAGGTAATATCTTTTAAAATATAGTTAACTAGCGGCCCGCCCCGGCTTCGCGCGGGTGCAATGTTACCTACCCTCTCCTATTCGTTTTAGCGTGATGTTATAGTCTAAAGCCTTCCTCGATAAATGAGCTATCTAACACTGAATCTATCTTATCATATATATCTAACACTTTTTCAATTCGGACCAGTAGTTCCTGAAATTAGCGCGTTCAAGCAAACAAACAAACGAACTCTTCAGCTTTATAATATTTTTAGCCCTGTTGGTTAGCCCTGAAAAGACCTGCTGTTTAGCTCTGAGAAGAACTGTTGCTTAGCTTTGAGAAGAACTTTTGCGTAGGTGTAGTTTTAAGAACGAAATCTAAAAAAAAACGCGGGTTCTGCTGGGTTCGGGTACTTACCTTACTTATAGATTAAACTTCCCTCCCGCACCCGCAACTACGCAACGGGCAGAAGAAATCGTAATATTTTAATTTCACCATAACTTCAAAATAAAACGTCCAATTTTAATCATTCAAAGACCAAACATTATCTACATAAATTGCACTTAGTGATGAAATATAATCATTTTGATAAAGATTAATAGCATGAGTAAAATAAACGCGTTTAAATGTAGTTTAAAAATATTTTAAGCACACCAACGATTTTTAAATAAAAAAATCGTTGGTGTGCTTCACTCGACATAGATAGGTATAGTGTGTCGCCGACTTTTTTGTAGATATTTATATTATACAATTAATTAGAACGTTTTATGGTTCTATCTTTTATAGTTTAGGCAGCGTACAGAAAATAAGTAACTTTTCTAATTGATTTTTTACACCTTCTGTCCGAAAAATCCAAATATCTTACGGAACCCTATTATTTCCAAAATAAAATTTAACTTACGTTATTCGCGGATAATGTAGCTTTTGAATGGTTATAGAATTTTAAAAATCGGTTTAGTAATTTTTGAGCCTATTCCATACAACCAATCAAACAAAGTTTTCCTCTTTATAATATTAGTGTAGATGTGTTAAGTGATACTTATTTGAATGTGAATCCATTTTATGTTAAGTACCTATATTTCATAGTAATAAATACCTATTACTTCACCAATAGTTACAATCAAAATTCTCTTATAAACACTTCAATAAACCTGAAATTTATCTTGGAACAGTTCTTCGAGAATTGTAATAACGTATTCATTATATTGAAGTAAACTGTCCTGAAAATATCGAAGCGTAAATTTTAGTTCTAAAAGCTTAACTTTTATAACCTTGGAAAATCGGATTTATTGTGGCTTATTTTTGTTATTCTATTATTCAATTTGTTTTCTTTTCTACATTTTTTTAATGTTATGTAATGGCAAACCTTAGGCCTCAGGAGTGGCAACGCATCTGCATTATGACCTCTGGTCATTGTGTGAGTGTCTATAAGCTGCAGTCATCACTTAACATCAATGTGAACTGCATGCTTGTTTGCCACTGTTATAACATAAAAAAGTGAAATACAACGGATCTGTCTTTTTCATGATATTATTACTCGGCAACTTTATTTTTATTAGAAGAACTTCTCAGCCACAAAATCAGCTACGGGTATCATATCTATATTTAAGTTAACGAGCTGCCAAAACAATCCAGTGGCGAAACAATTTGTCATCGAATATCACGCTCTCTGACACAAATGTTTTGTACAACTTAAAACAATGTGCGATAAATTGTAACACTACACCATAACGTTGCAAATGAGTCATAACTCCGCGACACCCTCGCCTCGAGTTGGGTGAAATCTGAGACATCTTTCGAAAAGCCCTGATACGTGAACTCACTGTGACTGCTAATGTGATTAAAATTCCCCATTCCGCTAACTGGATTCCCGAAACTCCGACGTGGTAGTGACACGTGTTAACATTTCATGTACTGTGAAATATAAATATGTATGAACAATGGTATGGTGAAGTTTTGCTAGTTTTTGTAGTGATGCGAAAGTGGGACGTGTTGATCCTGATCAAACTATTCACCCAGTATATTAATGAGACGATGTTGCAACAGGATACTCGTGTGAACGTGCGTATAGAAATACGCCAAAAAGCAGAACCTTGCATGGAACGGAAACCGTATGTGACTTTGTAAAAACGGTATCAATTTTATTTTTTTAAGTGTGAGAATGACACCCAAAAATAATAAGTGAGCGTATTGTTTTCTCTTTCTCAACACCAACTGATCGTGAATCGTATATACACGTTATGATAATTGACTACCAAACGAAATAACTTCTATTATCATGAAGATCTTCTTTGTCGTGTCCTCATGTTTGAGGGTCGTGACCGCCATAAGTAGCTTCCCGGGTCAGTGCTCTCCACGCTTCTCCATTTTGGTCTATTTCTCTATTTATCATGAAGATAAATACTTTTTTTTTTCACAAACTCAACTTCAACATGCAAGGACCATCCATACAATGGTTCGCTCGGGAGAAAAAAAATACATCGTAATCAGTAATGTACTTTAAAAACATATTTTTCAAAATTAAAATTCCCCAACACCAACTGAAACGTGTCTAGTTACAATAAATTGTACAATGAACTAGTTAGCCATAAATCTATATTTGAAGAGCCTATGCACTTTATATGTTCGTCATAACCCTTACATCAAGAGGCATTTTTAAGGCATATATGAATCTAGCAACAGCCTGTAAGACTTATCATAACATTGTTTAATGAGCCTTATATAACTTGGTGACATTCTGAGATCGAGTTGGGTGAAATCGGCGACAACTTTCGAAAAGCTGATATGTGAACTCACTGTAACTGCTAATGGGATTAAAATTTCCCAATCCCGCTAACTGACTTCCGAAACTCTGCTGTGATAATGACACAAATTCACAGTTATGTGCGCGTACGTTATAATACATATGAAGCTAGAATCATAGTAATCAATACTCAATATATAATCTGGGTCTCTCTAATATCTATATCTTTATCTATATAATATATTTTCTGGGTGGTAGAGCTCTAGTGCCGGAGCTCGAGGGCGTAGGCACCACCGCATTACCTAATATACTTGCCGCTAAATGGTAGTGTTCAGCACTATCGTGTTCCGGTCAGGTGGTAATGTACGGCCCTGGAATTTCCGGCACAGAGGCATAGCACCTTAGGCCTCAGGAGTGGTAACACATCCGCATTTTGACCTTGGCCTCTATGTAGGTGTTTATAGGCTACAGTCATCACTTAACATCAATGTGAACTGCATGCTTGTTTGTCACTTCCATTACATAAAAAAAAATTATAAATGATCCCGTGATTTCCAGCACAGATAGAATTGGCCTCAAAAATTACAATCCATCTATATCAATGACTCTAGTTTTTAAGAAGATATTAATGGGTTTAAAAGGAATACACACACATTTCCACTAATGTAAACGACCATTACTTTTTACCACTTTTATAATATTAAAGATAGACATGTTAGTAAATTTTAGCTCATCGTTATTGATATGACATGTAGTACGAGTACATACTGCAATATTTTATACAAACAATATTACATTTCTTTGTAAGATAATCGAAGATTGTGGTATTCTACATTTATTAATATTTTCGTTATATAATAAAGGTTGCAAACAGTAGGTAATTAAATTCAGCCAGATAGTATAGAATACTTTGATATAATATTACAAATCTGTCCCAAGAAATTCGGCCATCGAAAAGGAAAAACAAAGCACCAAACTATCTGAAAATGTAAATCCACGTTAAGAAATTGTAAATGTAATAAAATATGACAAGTAGAGCATTTCAATTCTAAGCGTTCAACGAAATATCCATCAGTTGCGTACATAGATATAAGTTTCGAGGTGCCCGCGCCCGGAGGAACGCGATCCGCATACGACCCGCTCACGATATGAATAATTTTCCAATCTCAACGTTTATTCACTCCTTTGTCTGCCATTTTGACCTAGAGACAATTTTATGATGAATCGTAAAGGCCCATTTTTATGCACCAATTTTTTTCCACATCAGCTCGTTCGGTCGACAAGCCAAAGGACACTTTATTGGTTGCCGCATTTTTATTAATGCAAAAGGTTGTCTGTGTTATTGTAGTTGTTCAGACTTATCGTTTATTTTTTTATGTTAGTGGTGACAAGCAAGCGCTCTTTCCACTTACCATCAATGAGCACTACCTACATGTTCATTGATGGTACGTGAATAATACTTCAGCCTATAGCTCTAGATATCTGCACTGAAACAAGAGGTCAAAATTAATTGAGGCTTAAGTTGTTTTGCCATTATAGTTCTTACGGAGTCAAACATTAGCATCTAAAGGGAAAACGATAGTGCTTAACACTACCATTTGGTGGCCCTGGAGCTCCGATGCTAGAACTCTACCACCAGTGCTAGTGGGAATCCTACTTCAAACATATGCTTTCCTTGTGGGAAAGAAAGCACTAAGACAGGATTGCCCGAAATTCTTTTGAATGAGAATTATGCATGTACCAAGCCACGAGCAAAGGCTAGCACATTAAGACATAGAAGGGAACAGTTCAGATTTGAGACTGGATTTAAGCCTAACCATCTGGTTTGATAAGGTCCAGATTCTAGCTAGAAAACAACTAAACGTTCCACGAATGGTATGCGAGGCTTTTGAAATAAAAAAAACAACACAAAAATCCGTAAAAATGGTATTATTTCAATGGATTCAAATTGAAAAGAAATACTCATAAAAAGTGAAAACTAATAAAATCAATAGTCAGAAGTCATACGAAAGTAGGTAAAAAGTATTTCTGAACCACTTAAACGTATTTATGTTCATTCACAACATTTCGCAAAGCGGGATGCGTGATCGTTATTCCAGCGAGAAAATGTATTAATATAAAGCACTTGTGATACCGCATTCGCGTATCCAAATTCTATTCATGATCGAACATCTTTGAATCAACTCGTGGCACCTAAACAAATAGCAAGGGGGAAAAATATGAAGAGAACGTCGAGTGGGGGATTGTTTTGATAAAATTCGCTTAAACGGGTCAATGTGGAGAGCTCTTTACCCAAAATGTTGGCCTCAACGGGAACTTACCCGAGCAGCCTAAATGAAGGTCCCCGTGGAGCGCTCTCATTAACTCATCCGAGTTAACAACCGCGCTCATAAAATAAGTGGAAAGGAAACTTGCTCAAGGAAGCACACTGTCAACAGTAAAATATACGAGCTATATTGTGGCGGCTGCGTGGGAGAATTGTTTATTTTCTTTTATTTCTCTTCACTCGTAGTATAAGGCTATTAGGGATGTGACGTATCGATTACGGCCTCGGTTACGAGTGTGAATATCTCACAGCGGCTTGTTTCCGCAAATTCCTACGCCCGGTTATTGAGACGTCTCGGTCGTTCGTATTGGGATGTGAGTTTTCCTTTCGACTTTCCTTTTTAGCAGCGACATTAATTTGTTTCTTTGATATGAGGTAAGTATATATTAACGTTATTACGTAAAAGGCTCTTTGGGCTCGTGATGGTAATTTCTGAGAATGTCTACTGTATGAATCAAATAAATATATGAATAACAATTACTGATACTAAGAAGTATTTGGACAGCGAGTTATCGCATATAAAAAAACTTTGTAGGAAGCAAGTCGTGGACACGACATGTGCGACCGCGATAACAAAATCACACGACGCTCATTACTCCCGCTCAAATGTTGACGCACAATTGATGCAATTCAAATTCCCGACATGTTTGTAAGTCTACAAAACAATTGAATGTAGTTAAAACAAACCTCTAAGTTAGTGACCAAAACTACGTCACAAATCAGCATTTAAATGGAAAGTTTTTCTTCACAAGCCTATTTCATTTACTTTCTTAACGTTTACAAAATCAATCAAAGGTGAAATATCCTCGATTTTTATACTGTCGATGTTGCATGCACTGACATTTTTCTCCGGCGACATTAACCTATTCATCACCGTGAACGTTGAAAAGCGAGCACTTTGTTACTTTCATTTCCACTAGTTCCGCCCTAAAAGAGATAGAACATCATTTTTCCTCGGTCCCATTAGGGCGCATCGGTCAGCGGAGACGGATGTGCGGTCCGCGCAAACATAAACAAACTAATGGCCGCCGTCCAGTGACAAAGAACATGCCATCACACACGAAGCCTTCGAATCAATGTTCCGATCAATACGGATCTCTATGAAGGGGTAGAATTTGGCCCTTGTCTGAATCAGCAGTCCGGCCCAACCCTATTCTATTAGGGTTGTTAGATTCGCAGTGCGAGCACGTCTTTTGGGTCACGGAATTCTGAAGAATTTCTAAGATAAATACATACATCGTAGCACCTCTATATTTCTCTTAGAAAAATATCGCTGTAGGCTATGATTCTGACAAATTGGTGGTGCAGTGCATACAACCATGTATTTTATTTTATTTTTTAATCAGTAGTTTTTATTAACGCGTATTGTCTTTTACATCGTATGGATAGATTGATTTATAAAAATGGACCATTGAAGAAATGTCCGGTCACGTCGGTGCCTTATTTGCGTGAAGATTAACACTTTCGGTTCAAAGATCTTTAATTTTCAAAAAGACATTACATCACTTACATGAGAACAATAAATTTTAAATAGTAGACATAATCCCGATGTGGGTAGTATTACAAATTAAATGTTATTCGACGAGACGCGTTCTGAGGTGCGAGTTCGCTGCATTTTTCAATTCACCGTCTATACGTGCAAACTAGGCGGTGGCCCAAGTTATAATATAATGGCGATCATATATTTTTAAAAATATATTTCTTATTGTGTGTATTAAGTTATCTCTATTTTCTTTAAAATTTTCTTCTAGTTCCTGATCTCTAGGGTTTTGTTTTAGGAGGCTCCATTGTTAATTTCTTTCATTAATTTTGTAAATGACATGCTTATTTATCCACTTCTTTTGAGGTTGATTAATTATTTTAGTTTTCATCACTTTGTTTTGATTTATCATTTCTGTTATAAATTCTTCTAATCTGCTAAATATGTGGTTTTCATTTTTAAATACAGTGGTTTCAGTCATACTGTACAGATTCCGGAAATCAATAGCTTCATACTGTATTTTTTCTTTTTGTGGTGGTGGTAGTACATGTTTTAACTCTAGGTATATGGTTATGGTCTGATAACGCTGATTCAATTAGTGCTAAATGAAAGTTGTTTTCTTTAAGGTTGGTTGATATATGATCAATAATTGTTTTGGTGGTTGACGTTTCTCGAGTACAGTGTATTTCATCTTTTTTGTTTATCAATTTATAGCCAGATTCCATCAGCATCGCATTATATCTTTTTGTTTTATTATCTGCTGTTAGAATATCTATATTTATGTCACCAAAAACTATGGCTCTCTTTTTGTTAGTTAATTGAGTCTCACAACTTTTTAAAAAATCGTTGAAATTCGAATGGCCGGGCTTGTAAATAACTCCAATGTCAAGGGAATATTTGTGAAGATGTATCCATAAGTAATTTGTGCCGCTGATGTAGGATGACGATGTAAGTTCGTACTTTAAATTATTTTGAACATAGATAGATACACCGCCGCCAATAATTTCGGGTCTGATATTATAATAGTGCGTGTAATTTCGCAATTGAAGTTGTTGAGCTTGTTATTCTGTCCTTATCCAAGTTTCCGCGAGTAAAACAACGTGTATAAGTTTCTTAAATGAATGGAGTATACAATAGAGTTCGTCTAGTTTTCTTGGTTTACAGATGCTTCTGACATTTGCGAAGAAAAAATTAAGGCTTGACTTCGTTATAACTATATTTTGATAATCACTTAAAACTTGATAGGTTGTACCATTGTCATGGAAAGAATGGGCTAGTTTTTTGTATTTTTAACCGCTATGATGCTAGGTACTCCTTTGATGTATTTAATGGTGAGGTTCTTTTCTTCATTTTTAGTTCTTCTATCTAGTTCTTCCTTGAGTTCCTGCAGATGGTTTTGTTGCGCTGGTGTGATATCAGAAATTAGTTTAATATTATTTGTTAATTTTATCTTGTTACGCAACAATGCTTTTGCAGTTTGAGGTGATTCAAAACACACTTTTATTTTGCGAATAGTTGAAGGATTGTATTTTCCAAGTCTATATACTCTGATAGGATGAGGGCAGTCATTGACCAGGGCTGTAATTATCTTGGAGACTTCAGCCATATCTGAAGATCGACTCTCGACCTCTAGCGTTGCTGCTGTACTTTCTAGTAGTCCCATGATAATTACATTTTTCTCTCTATTTGTACGCTCTTGCAATTCACGCATGACACTTTCATTTGCTAATAAGGTAGATTTATTATCTGGTACATGCCTTTTTATTTCACTAAGACCTGTTTCGAGATCCTTCACTTTCTTTTCAGTTTCGTTATTCTTGACTAACAGGATTCGATATTTGAGTTTTCATCGAGGCCTGTTGACTATTCAGCGTATCAATTGAAGCTTTTATCTCATTCCATTGAGTTTTCATTTATGTAATATTTTCTCGCATAAATCTCAATGTATGGGCCACTGCTGCTGTGTTCTTGCTGTTTACAGTGTCGTATACGCCAATCAACGTTAAGTAAGACTTTCGCATTGTTTTTGGATGACCGCCTACGTTTAAGCCGTATATAACAGAATGCGGGCCCATCAAACAAATCAAATTGGTAAGATTACCTAACTTCGGGCTAGTAATCTACTGTAAAATGTGAAGGAAAAAATAATTAATGTTCCTTCTACAGATTTCAACCTGAGAACCTCAGTATTCCCACCGTTCAAGAACGTATCAAAACGGGGAACGAACTACGTAACTACATGAAAGTGTAAGGGTATAGTGCATTGTCAAAAATGTCCGTAAAACAAACATTTCTGATTTTCTTGTATGTGCAGAATACCTTTTCTTGTCTTATCCCGAAATTTCGATCGATGTCAGATTTGTCAACCCTATTACACAGAGTCTGAAAACGCATCCCATCGCAGACGCAATGGTTTGACGACCCAGTTAGTCCAGCGGTGTAAGACGATCGTTTGATTCGAAGGGTCGCGGGTTCGATTTCCGCACCGGGACATATATTTGTATGGCCTACAGATATTTGTTTCGGGTGTGGGTGTGTTGTGCGTGTACAACGGTACCCACGATACAAGTTTATACTCGTATCTAGTGTTGGGCTGTGAGTGTAAGAGTTTTTACCGAGTTCTTTGAGTGGAACCCATCATGAAAGTCGTAGTATAATACGTATTTGCGTCTGAACTGAACGTAGATTCCATTAAGGTCTGCGTCGCAGCCACTGAACCGTGTCAATACGCTGAGATAATCTCAATTATTTCTGTTGAATTATGTTTATAATCGAAGTGCTTAATACACATTGTAATTAATCATAACTCAATAGTAGTAGATCTCTCATATCATGTACACACCTAACACCTACGTGCATCTGAGACTTGTTAAAGTTACCAGTTAAGGTCTACGAGGCGCGGGCATTCAAGTGTGTAAATACGCTGAGATGGCCACAATTATTGCTGTTGAATTATGTTAATCAAAGGGCAGAATATACACTGTAATTAATTATAATCCAGAAATACTGAATCGCTCGTGTATATGTACAATGAGCTTCCTCTAAATACGGATTGTAAAGGAATATAATTGAAATTCTTTTAACAGATTACCGGTAGCTAGTAGTACTGAGATTCCAAATTTGTTTGAAAATAATGAAAGACAATAAATAAGCGAATACTGTTATTTTCATGCGAATTTTTCAGTAAAATTTGCATGAAAATGTCAGTAATCTTTTTCTGAAACGAACTTTAATCTGAAAAGCTCAGTTATACATTGTAATATAGAGACAATTTTCCAGAAAATTCAAAATCCTTAGCTTTTTGACTTGTCCTGAATCCCAATGAGATTTTGAGCAGAACCCATAATTAAAGTCATGGTAACCTAAAGAAATTCCGAAGAATCAGTGTGCATATATGAATAGAGGAATGAATCAGAAAGAGACACGGGAGGTGTGTAATAATGAGCGAGTTGTTTAGGGTTCCACGCTATCTGCCTCGTTATTTACGACCCAGTTATTCCAGAGACGACCGTTTGATTCGAAGGGTTGCGGGTTCGATCCCCGCACCGGGACAAATATTTGTATGGCCCATACATATTTGGGTATCTGTGTATGTGTTGCGTGTACAACGGCACCCACAACACAGGTATATACCTAGTATGGGGCTATGAGTGTAAATAAAAAAATATATCATGAGAGAGTTATTTAGGATTCTACGCTTTCTGCCTCTTGAGAATTTTGGCGTGGAGGTACAATAACAATACAAACAAATCTCTTAAATAGCTTGTCTAGTCTTGTGTAACATCTCAATGGATGTCATATTTATTTATCAACCATATTTCACGGAATGTAATTGCAGACGCACACGTATTTGAGCGAAACCCATAATTTAAACTCACGATTCCGTTAAGGTCTACGTCACGGCCACTGAACCGAGTAAATAGTCTGAGATGGCCATAATAATATTGCTGAATATTGTTAACCGAAGTGCTGAATACACAACATACGTCTTGATAAAGTTGTAATTAATCATAGCTCAGAAGTACTAGATCCTCTCGTGTATATGTTCTGGGACGTAATCTAAAGACATAAGGACGTAAGGCATCAGTGGTGGCAACACATCTGCATTACTATATATTATGCAATAATAGAGGCACTTGGAGTCTCTCTGCTGTGATCTCTGAGATCGAATCAGAAATGAGGAGATCCGAATGAGAACCAAAGTTACCGACATAGCACTCCGAATGGCGAGACTCGAGTGGCAGTGGGTAGGGCACATAGCTCGAAGAACCGACGGCCGTTAGGGCAGAGCAGTTCTTGAGTGGCGACTGCGTACCGGAAAACGAAGCGTAGGCTGGCCCCCCACAAGATGGACCGACGACCTGGTGAAAGTGGCGGGCAATCGCTGGATGAGGGCGGCCCAGGACCATTCGTTGTGGCACTCTTTGGGGGAGGCCTTTGTTCGGCAGTGGACGTCTATCAGCTGAAATGATGATGATGATGAGAGGCACTATTTTATTTTATTGATTTTATTCCGACAACCAAGTGATTATTATATGATCATTATATGTTAAATCATTTAATTCTGCAATAACGAGATATTATTGCAATAAGTATATTGTTTTTACTAATCCTGGGTCCGACTAAAACCTAATAACAGTGGATGTTGTTCGAAGAAAACATACCAGCAATGTTATAGATATTACCCATAATTAAGTCTCAAATTTGCTTTAAATATTCTCCAAAATATATATATTTAACGATGAACTATGTCGGCCGCGCCAATGTCGAAAATCCGCCCGCGTCGTGTTTTGCCATAAATTGGCCTACATGTTTTTTATGTAAACATTTTTTAAATTCCTATTAAGATAAAACAAACTTTATCTCCATTTTGGGTCAAAAGTGCTCTCACACTGGCCCGAATCGAAAAAGAACTTAAAATTAAATTGTTTTCGAAAATTTAAATTTTCAGTATCGCAAAATTGATCCTTTTTCCAAACAATCTTCGCTCTCGCCTAATTCAACAGTTTTTCACGGGTCGTTGAAAAACGAGGATATTGTGAAGTGCGCTGGGAGTACGTTTTCAATGAACTCTTTGTTTGCGTTCAACCCCTTCTAAATTAATATCGAACGCTGAAAATTACGGCTACAAAATTATGTTCCAATAATGCTGATACGAGTGTTAGCAGCGAATGCATCGATCGACCATTGTTATTGTTTGAAAAGGAACGGTTCGTTCATATTTTGTAGTCATCATTTTGATGGTTTCATTCGGAGATATAACTAAAATGTTGTTAACAAAGGTTCCAATTAGTATTGTAATTGTGAATTTAGACTATTTATTACTAATTATCAATTAATGCAGATTTGTGAATGCATATTTAATTATTAATAAATGATAATTTTACTTCGTTCAAGACTGTCCCTACTTATCAAGAAAGATGTTCATCAATCAATCAGCTGCTTGATATCCCATCTACATAAAAATATATTTATCTCTATTCAATTATCAACTTTATAAACAGAGAAAAAGTAAAGCAAGTAAGGTAGATGTTGGACACAATTTTCACTCCGTAAAAACTATAATAATTAAATATTTTTTTATCAAACAATGATAAGAAAAAATTGTTAAGTTTAATTCCCGATATTTAAAAAACCATTAAAAATCTTCTACTTCCCTATTAATATTATAAATACGAAAATTGTGTATATTTCTCTGTCTGTTTGGATGTTCCGCCTTCATGTCATTACGAATGAACCGATTCTGATGAGATTTGACACAAATACAGTCAATAATCCAGGATCCAAGGTTAAGTTTAATTTATATATTATTTTAAGGGGCTCAAACAAAGATCAGAACTCAGAGAAAGAGTCGAAATCCCTCGATCGAAAACATACGACATTTCGCACACACAAAGTCACGGGCAACAGATAGTTAAGTTTTAATCCTTCAAGGATCGGACGGTCACCGGCGGCGAGACACAATTGAATTTCAATTGTCATATTTTTCTCGTGTCTGGAGAGATTAATAGTAATAATAGTAAAATCCATAATATAAATAAGATGAATCTCACAAAACGCAATGCAGCTATCAGTACTCCCCACACTGCCTGCGTATCGCCAAAAGTGGCCACTTAAATAAATCGCCCGAATTTATCAGCACAACATATTCCCTGTAGCACAAATAGGCAATTTGTATCGGTTTGTCAAATATGCCTGCGCCATATCACCCTCTATTCATCACGTAAACAATGCCATAGTTAATTTTTATAGTTATAGTAATAGTTCAACGTTTCTTTTTATATTTATGAAATTAAAGTGGCAAACATGTTACTGGTGGTTGAGCTCTAGAGACAGAGCTCGAGGGCGTAGGTACCACCGTATCACCTAATATTCTTACCAAATTGCACAACATTATCGTGTTTCAGTCAGATTGTAAAGTACTCCCTCGTAATTAATGGGATATGGGCATTTGGGCATTATACTCGTAACTTAGACTTTCGAAGTGGCAACGCATCTACATACATTGAAGTTTCTATTTTTTATATACCTACCGGTGTTAATAAAATTATTATAATTGTCTCAGTAATCTGTCTGGTAGTAGTAGGCCACTAGTGCTCCGCTGTGGTCCTGGGTTTGATTCCCAGATTGGAGACTATTGTACTGGTGGTAGAGCTCCAGTGACAGAGCTCGCGGGCGTAGGCACCACCGCATTACCTAATTTACTTGCCGCTAAATGGTAGTGTTCAGCACAATGGTGTTCCGGTCAGGTGGTAATGTACGGCTCTGTACCTACACAACTACTACTGTACTGTACTGTGTAATGTTCGGCACAGAGTCTATAGGCTGCAGTCATCACTTCACATCAATGTGAACTGCAAGCTTGTTTGCCACTTTTATTACATTAAAAAAATAGGAGAAAAATCCTTTATCTTTGATTCTCTTGGTACTCTATATTCTGGAACTTGCCTGATTTCTTGGAGTTTGGTAATATGCCCGAAGATGTTTATGTCACCTCTGTCTATCTGGTACGTGGACCAAGACCGTAACCGGCGCAACGTGGGTGTTTACATGTATGCTTGATTGCATACATTTTATCTCTGCCCTTTCGGGGATTACAGCCCTGAAGTTACATTTAAATCGATATTTGTAGGTAGTACTACACATTTACCATCAAGATAAACTAATTTGCCACTATGAGTGGCAAATTAGTTTATCTTGATACTAGAACTTATCTTGATCTTAACTTATCTTGATACTATGAATACTAGAGCCTATTGACATTTCATGTATGAATAGAATGATGAAGGTAGATGAGGCACAAGAGGTATATCAGGACCGGGATATCTGGCGCTCTAACTCTCTGCCTACCCCGTTAGGGACCTGGCGTGAAGATACACACATACATTGATATTTCACTTCCATAAATAGAAAAACTCATTGTAGTGTTATTGCCACTTCTGAGGCTTAATCCTCAGCACCTATATTATGTACTACGGGAATACTATTAGTCACTACGTTCCATTTCATGGCATTGCACTGATCCTGTGATGCAGTCATGCCTTCACACTCAAGCTGGTCCACACCAATGGTCATCGAATACCCGAACGGTATAATATTTATCAATACAACTTGTGTCCATGAAACGGTTGATTGTAAAAACCGCAGTCGATTGGTACCTATGGATTAATTACCTTATATCGGATCCGGTTTCACTAACAAAGTTGAAAATTAATTTGGATATATTAAGCCTATAGGCGGAACCCATCGGCACCCAAACTATGAGATGTTGCTACGGTAACGTTTATGAAAGTTATTATTACTGGAAACATAAACCGCAATGATTAAATTTTTGTTTAATTATTTATACTGCTAATAGAAAGCTGAAGAATCTCTTTGTTTGTTTGCTTGAACGCGCTTAACTCAGGAACAAGTGGTGCGATTTGAAAATTATTTCAGTGTTAGATAGCCCATTTATCAAGGAATACTTTAGGCTATATAACATCACGCTAAGAAAAATGTTAGAGAGTAGGTAACATTGCACCCACGCGAAGCCAGGGCGCAATGTAAGTAATAATGTGTTGGGACGTGAGGGTTCCACCGCGAGGAAGATAATTTTTGCGCTAATGCAGTGGGTCAACCGAGCGAAGAATGGTGTGTTGTCATCTCCGAAATCATTCATTCACACAGAATCAGAATCAGAAACTCATTTAATCATTTAGGGTGACAGGCACCTCTTCTGACACGTCAAAAACAAACAAAATAAATTAAAGTGAATAACAATTGATATACATGTCAAAAATATAAAAAAATATGTAGTCAAGAATATCACTAAGATAAAACTAAATATAATATACTAATGTAAAAAGTATATCAGTAGAATGTCTCATTTCCCCTTTACAAACTGATAACAAAGAGTAAAAAGAAAAAAAAAAGAGTAATTCTTTGTCACATTCAGCAACAATAAGCCTGGGTCGCACCAAGATATTTGGTAAAGTAAAAGTTATTGAAACATCTCACATGCTTCTCCAACTTAAAGAAATCTGTTAAATAACTTTAACTTTAAGAAATATCTTGGTGCAACCCGGGCTTAGATAAGATAATGCGAGGGAACTTACTTGACTTACTTCTTCTATCTCCGCTACTGGAGCGATCTTGTACGGCCTACATACAGATAGTGGGCACAATCGTTCCAATATTGACACAAAATGGTATTCTTCTTTTCAATCCCCTGATTCGGAACGAAGAAGACCATTGCAATCCTTTCCTTCCTTTCTGAAAGAAAACAATCATCCCCGGTTCTAAAATTGTTAATAAATATATTATTTCTCCAGATTGCACGTCATCATCACCTAGTGGCGTGGGCATAGCGAGGGTATCGGTGGCCGTGGGGCTGGAGTCACGACCGGTGCTCTCCGCCAAGAAGGTCCGCCCCAAACCCGCCTCACCCAACCGACAAGGACCGCAACAATGTCAAGTAAGTTGCCATGAACTAATTTAAACAAATCTCTTTGATAA
Organism: Macrosoma leucophasiata; assembly: GCA_036365455.1. Taxonomy (NCBI): domain Eukaryota; kingdom Metazoa; phylum Arthropoda; class Insecta; order Lepidoptera; family Hedylidae; genus Macrosoma; species Macrosoma leucophasiata. The sequence continues at coordinate 6,789,040 of JAWQUS010000002.1, read as the reverse complement.
CAAAAATTATGATTTGATAAGACGGGTGTATTCTGGAAGCCTCCAAATGCAAGCTTAGCTTACTGACTCTTTAGAAAGAAGCGCTGTTCATATCGTTAACGATCCATGACCGACCGATTTAGCCGTCGTAATAAAACGCGTATTCGGATTTCATCGACGAAAATTGTTCGTGATAAGGTTAATTTCAACCTTATCACGAACAATTTTTAATGCAAATTTTAAGCCGCGTTTTATTATACTCAGTTCTCAGAGCAAAGGGTGAAATCCGCCCTTAATGATAAACTCGGATATCTAAGCTTGTGCAGAGACGTCGGTAGTCGGTGCATTTATTACCGTCTCTACAATGAGTGATCTACTGAACAGTTTGATATGGTGTCACTGTCTCCTTTTCTATACCGTACTATCCGCGTAAAGTGAAGTTTCACCCGATTTCGACACAGCACAGAATGGGTCGTCATAAAGCATTGACGACCCGGTTAGTCCAGCGGTGTGAGATGACCGTTTGATTCGAAGGGTTGCGGGTTCGATCCCCGCACCGGGACAAATATTTGTATGGCCTACAGATATTTGTTTCGGGTCTGGGTGTTTGTGTATGCGTTGTATGTGTACAACGGCATCCACGACACAAGTTTATACCTACTGTGGGGCTGTGAGTACAATTTTTTTATGGGCTTACAGCGTATAAAAAAAATGCAATTGTAGTTCCCATCACTTTCCGTACAAGAAAATGTTAAAAAGCTTTGTACCCGCTGATGCTGAGGAGCAATAGAAAAAAATGTACTTCGAATTTGCAATTCCATTTTTATTGCCTGATGGAACATTAAATACCTCTGTGTGCCTCTGTAGTCGTCAGGAAAAGCCACAACCATACATACAAATACGTACATACCTATAACAGGGGCACTCTTAGAAATTTCAAATAAATACGACTTCTTGTTTACTCTGGACCGCAGTGTACAAATAGCGGGTCTGAGTCCGCACTTAAAATTAACACTGCTTTGATTAGGACTGTAAATTTCGAGACGCAGACATTTGGGTAGTCTAGTTCTTGTGTGTACGGTCTGGAGGACATTTCGACATTATACTTACTTAATTTGTGTTTAATGTTGGTTTTCTTTCTAATTAGCAAATTTGACATAACAGTACCGATGTTATATTAGATTTCATTGTGCGTGTTCATTTTGATATTTAAATTAACTATGAAGAATTTGTATTATCGCGGACTAAAAAAAACTGGTTTTTAGGGTTCCGTACCGAAAACGTAAATGTTTATGTTTCGATATATATATCGAAACATAAACCGTGATAGCTAGAAACGGGAAATTTTCACTTATTATGTATTTTAGTTGTCGCACTAATAACAAATATTAAAAATAAAAACAAATACAATAAACTTGTTTTCTTTTTTTGTATATTTACTCAACATTAAGAACAGCAGCAGAAGAAGCCGGTAAACGCTTTTCTTTTATAGACAATGGTACGGAACCCTTCGTGCGCGAGTCCGACTTGTACTTGGCTGATTTTTTATGTAATAGAGGTGGTACTGTGAGCTTGCAGTTCACTTGGATGGTCGTTAAGTGATGACTACAGCCGTTAATAATATACATCCACACAAACACCAAAGGTCAAATGGGTTGACGGCCTTGAGACCCTAGTTGTTATATCATTACGGGACTATACGATTTACTTTCTTCTTCCTTTTTTCTACAAACACAGGACAGTATTTGTATTGGTATATCTAATCCTTCTTTGACGAACCGGTTAATCTAATGGTGTGTGACGATCGCTTGATTTGAAGGGTCGCGGGTTCGATCCCCGCACCGGGCCATATCTTTGTACGGCCTACAGATATTTGTTTCGGGTCTGGATTTGTGTAGATGATGTGTGTGTACAACGGCACCCACGACACAGAATTATACCTAGTGTGGGGCCGTGAGTGTAAGCGTATTTTTTTCATTGTCTGTTTTATAAGTGGCCGTTTTTAAAAATGTCTTTCGCTGATTTTCAGCAAAACTATTCTCGAAGTAAAGGCCTTGTAACAGAAAATTTGGCTCAGAATCAAGAACCTATAGACCTCCTGTTTGTGTATCATGCAGTAGTACTTACGCCCTTTAGCTAACAAAAATCTTCTCAATTATCATTGATATCAGGCGTGTAGAGGGAAGTTTGTAGGGGTTTGTAATTCAAAATTTTATTCATATAAAAAAAGTATCAAAACTTCACTTGTTCAAATCATAATTCCTATCCTACCATTGTTTGCTCAGGGTCACGCCTTACTCATGCTCCAATCCTCAGAATTATTTATTTAGCAAGAATATATTTATGAAAGAAATATGATTTAATCAAAGGTATTATATGAGGCGTAATATTCATACAACGCCTAGAAGAAAAATTGCGTCTGTGATTACATGATCATTTATTCCGTCATTTTTTAAAAATGTCAGAGTACAAATAGAAAATGCAGGAAGATGAATCCAAATCTAGATCTACCTTCACCCATCTACCAAGAATATGTATATCGCTTAATTTAATTAAAAAAATAAATGTAAATATATAAGTTTTATTTTAAGTACTTACCCAGTTATTGTGTCGCTGATTGCCACGACTGGACCGATAAAGAATTTTTCTTTCTTTTTATCTATTCATCAAATTAAACATGTTTTTATCAAATGGGTCCAAGAACAATAAGAAATCTATTGTCATATTTTTCGTGCTGCCTCAGGGATTAATAACGTCAATGGATTAAATACTTTGAAATGTATTACTATTGAACGGGCCGCTTCACCGCAGAGCTAGTTAACCCAGCGCGGTCTAACTTTAATGATAACACTGGAATGCTGAGAGTGTTCCAGTCCGATCTCATTTCTATCGGCGACAGATAAGCCCGGAGAATAGAGAGCGCCATTTTTCAACTAAATCGGACTTGGGAGCGTTCCGCCGATGGAGCACTTCAATCGAATTTGTTTATATATCAATGTGCTTGAAACCGTTCAAGTATTCATGCCAAATGTAGTTCATAAACTTTTGATGGAACTCCAGCGGGCGTTTCAGGAGATAGCTACGTAGTATGTAATGACAGGCTCGTGATTGTATAAATGACTGTAAGCACGAATAAAAACATGAATTAGCTGTGATTTAATTAATTTAGGATACATGTTTTCCTCATCACATTAGTAATGATAGAGGTCCAATGATCCCAGAGATCGAGATATAGGTGGCACCACGTTATCGCGTATCCATAATACTCGAAGGTATATGTTTGTTACTAAATAAATTTGATTTATACCATTACTCCTCTTACTAATTCAAGTAGGTACTTTATTTTTAGCAACAAACTGTAGCACAGATTTTTTTTTCTATTTATCCTCAGAAATAGAAATTCAGCACAATGGTTATCTTATTGTAATACCAAGTTTAAAATTTATAAAAAGAAACAAATTTCCAAACCTAGTGAAACTCTTTTAGGTCTCATTCAATAACTTATACCATAAATTTGAATTCAAGGTTATACTCTGTTTAGAGTGTTGGTGAAGTCCACCCTAAATAAATGACCTTGCACTCATCATAAACATAAAACGTGTTTGTATTACATATTCAATAACCAAAGGTTGAGAAAAGTCGAATATTAAAAGAGGTGCGTAATTTAATTGTTCAACCTTTTTCAGGGTATCGTAGTATAAGGTTACGATACCTACGAGGCTACGATATATTAGCTATAAGGCTAAAGGCGGGCAATAAAATCTTTAAAAATATTTTTTAGGCTCCCCTACACGTAAAGTGGGCCGTATTTTTGTCTGCACACACCCCATTATGTGGGGTGTCAATGGATAAGTCTTAAAAATATTGTGAGTTTGGGAAAACACTTTCTCGATTAAGGGGACCGTTATATGCGATATTACTAAGATTTAAAGTGCGAATGTGCTCCCCCTACAATCCAGACGGTGGTATTTGAAGGCGTGAAAAAAATAATGGTGATAAGACATAATATAATATAACGAATTTAAAAGGAAAACTATCACAGATTAACTAGTTTACGAGTAATAGGTAGTTGATCTACTTACCCTACATGGTATTGCGTGTGGCTCGACTCGCTCTTGTATGACTTTTAATACTCTTTTTGTATACTACATTTAAAAATACATATTTGCACAAATGTTTACTAAAAAAACCTTCTATATAAACTAAAACAACATGCGGCCACAAAGTAACATTAAAAATACGGTTTTTGTCCAACGTAACAAAAGCAATAAAATTGTCGTTCATCAATAGGTATTTGATGCCGTCCTACATCTCGTGTGCTTGAATAAACATTAATATTATTCAATTTCGTATTCAATTTGTGAGGGAGCGAAACGAAGGGCTAGCAATGGTACATTCGTCTGTAACTGTGTTTATAGGTCAGCGGAATATCAACAAGAAAGGGATAGGGGAGCGCAGAGAGCGCTATGGGGTGTGACGTCATAATGTAAGAGACTGAAACCGTTTTCAACCCATTCAGTGGGTTGTTCGCTCTTGATAAAGTATTGTGATATTTTTGACGGTTACTTAGACTGTTAGAATAAAATAGTGATAACTATAATTATATCATAGGAGGTTTGAAATTGTACGAGTATGTAGTATATTTTTGTACTCAAATCATAGAATTCTCATACTCATGATCAGCTTATAGGTACTGAAATTGCGTTAAAAGGTGTCAAAACATTACATTTTGTAGAATATTTGTAAGACTTTGGCCAGACTCCGTTCTTACAATTTAAAAACATTATAAAATATGAGCAGAGTTTAACTAATAGGTTGGGGAAAAAGTCTTTTCGCATTATAGTATGTATGAACTTGTAATAAAATCTCTGTGGCTGCAGTATTTGTATCTGGCTGGTTTTGGTATCATTGAAAGTTAAAATTTTAAAGAACATAATTCCAAATTCAAATTAGGCAAATGTGTGATTTTCATTTGTTTTTCGTACTGTCAAGATGAGTGAATCTAATGAAGAAATTCGATATATTTTAAAATTTTACTACAAAAAAGGTAAAAATGCAACGCAAGCCGCGAAAAAAATTTGCGATGTTTATGGACCTAGTGCAGTGTCTGTGAGAGTAGCACAAATTTGGTTTAAGCGTTTTCAATCCGGAAATTTTGATGTGTAAGATGCACCTCGCTCTGGTCGCCCTATTACGGATAAAATGGATGCCATTTTTGAAAAAGTGGAGCAAGATCGACATATCAGTATTTACGACGTAGCTGAAGAACTGAGAATTGATCACAAAACAGTTTTGGCGCATTTGAAAGAAGCTGGGTAGAAAAAAAAGCTCGATATTTGGGTACCTCACGAGCTCACTGAAAGAAACCTATTGAACCGTGTACTCATTTGTGATTCTTTATTACGACGTAATGAAACCGAATCATTTTTGAAGAAGCTGATAACTGGTGATGAAAAGTGAATCACGTACGACAAGAACGTGCGAAAAAGGTCGTAGTCAAAGGCCGGTCAGGCTTCACAGACTGTGGCGAAACCCGGGTTAACTCGCAATAAGGTGATGTTGTGTGTGTGGTGGGATTGGAAGGGCATTATTCATTATGAGCTATTACCACCAGGCAGGACTATCGATTCTGAACTCTACTGCGAACAACTGATGAGATTAAAGCAAGAAGTTGAGAGAAAGCGGCCGGAATTGATCAACAGAAGGGGTGTGGTGTTTCATCATGATAACGCTAGACCTCACACATCTATAGCCACTCAGCAAAAATTAAGAGAGTTTGGCTGGGAGATGTTAATGCATCCGCCGTATAGTCCTGACCTTGCACCTCCAGATTTCCACCTGTTTCGGTCTCTTCAGAATTCTTTATGCAATGTTAGGTTAACATCACGAGAGGACTGCCAAATCCACTTGTCGCGGTATTTTGATGAGAAGACCCAAAATGTTTATAGCAATGGGATCATGTCCCTACCTACAAGATGACAAAAGGTTATCGAACAAAATGGTACATACATACTTTAGTTAAATTTAAATAAACTATATTAAAAAAGGTTTTGAATTATCTTAAAAAATGCGAAAAAACTTTTTCCCCAACCTAATATATCGACTTTATTTTTGGGTGTTATTCCAAAGACATAATAGTTGTGTTAATGTATCTCTTGCATGTTGTAATGTAAAAGAGACAGAAACCGTTTCAATGGGTTGAATGCTCATAATAAATTATGTGATATTTTTAACGGTTAGTTGTAATTGTTATCATAGGAACTTTATCGACATTAATTTTGGATATTATTTCAAACATATAATCGTTATGTTTATGGTACATTCGATTGTAACTGTGTTTATAGGTTAGTGGGATATAAACAACGTCGTAATGTAAGGGACTGAAACCATTTTCAACCCATTCAATGAATCGCTCTTGATAAAGATGTGTGATATTTTTTTAAGTGTTAGTGGTTGTTTTCCCGCGGCAGAACAATTTACCTACAGTAGTATTTTCGAAACGTAAGAGTTAAGATTAAAAAATATTTTTTAAAAATAATATAAAAAATTACATCATTACCTAAGTATGAGAAATTATACTTATTCACTAAACGTAATGTATGTACTACTGTGTACTATTCCTTTGTTTCTAGTAGTACTTAAACAAGCACACCGCCGTGCACTGCCTGCTAAAAAAACAGTTCCTTTTTAATACGGCATCACTAATAAAAGAAGAATATCAAAGAATGATAACAGTACGAGGACAAAATCAGGACGAATTGAGAACCTCCTCTTTTTTTGAAGTCGGTTAACAAACTAAAGAAAATCTTATATTTATTTATTCACCTCCTTATCAAACTCCTTCTCTGAGGCGTTAAAGTTCTGTATATTGACCTCAGTTAAAATAGCCTCCGTGTCAACCTTAGTCCACATCTAAGCAGCTTAAAAAACATTATACAAATAAACAAACATTAATCTGTCACATTCAGTATAAAATAAAATTGTTCTACTACAATCACAATTATGATAATTAAACTACACACCCGAATGATTTGGCATAGCAATGAACTACTAGATTGCCAAGAAACATCCAGTTCGTTTGTATTTTGCTTGTCAGGCCATAAATATTACGGAAGAATACGTATTTTATAAACTCTGGAATCGCGTGGAACCCGATGTCATTTTTTTATTTCAGGAAGTGGACAAAAATACACTTCACATTGATGGTAAGTAATAATAGGTACTGACGTCTCAACATTTACATGAAACCAGAGATTTCAATGGAGATGCGTTGACTCCTGAGGCCTAAGGTATTATATATTATTATACCTTTGTGCCGGAAATAACAGGGCCGTACATTATCACCTGACCGGAAAACTGTGATGCATACCACCATTTAGCGGGAAGTACATTAAGTAATGCGGTGGTATCTGCGCCCGCGCACTCCGTGACTGGAGCTACACCACCCGTAAAATAATATGCATTCAATTCAAGCATCGATGCATATTACAATACGAGTAATTCGCCAGTTACGTTTTGTATGTATGTATCGTGTAATATTTTTATTTTTATCAATAACACATGCGTAGTATGATGGTATACACTTCACATCAAGGGGGTAGGCAGTTACGTTTTGTCCAGTGTAATAGGCCACATTTACAAGCGCCGAGAGTTGCACTAGGAAACTTCTGACAAATAGGCAAATCTCATCAACCAGTCGATCAAAACAAAGACCGACTGATTGATGCAGCAGCATAGCAGTGTGCGATCACCTTCGGAGATTACAGGCGTGAAGTTACGTTTTAATACAATAAAATGCCTACTTTAGTGATTGCGGCTTGGCACCGACTTCAAACCTATTAGTAAATAGCACATATAAATAATAGGTAGTATATCATTACAATTAAATCTTTATTATTTTTTACTTTTCAGTTTTGAAGTCGGTTTTTCTTAACGTAGTTATATTTATTAGTTTTATGACAAAAAATACAATTGTAGAGAAATACGTTGACAAGTAAACGTAAATATTTGTTACCTGTTAAAATAAATTTAATAGTTTAATAATAATAAAGAAATTATGATTGCCAGTCTCACCCGCTGGACCCTCTCTATTAAATTTAAACGGTAATATGCCAAAACTTAAAACAATTGTCAACGTACAAAATATTTATTTGTATTTAATGAAAACTTATTTTAATGTGAACGGCGTCAAACGAGATTTGAACTGTTATCGCTAATTGGGCCGTCGAGCTAATAGCCTTGATGGTCCTCACCAATTAAAGCTTATTGATGTCGTTTGCTGTACATCTTCGGCCGACCCTCGTCTCGTTTTAACCCCATCTCGCTTCCCTGCTAATAATTAATCAAGCAATTACGAAGATCCGCCAAACGGCTCAGATATTTTCACTGAAATTCCACCGAAAGAGGACACATTAGCCAAAATTAAATCAGAGACGATCTCCTACGAATCGTGCAAAATATTTGAGAAAATCTGCGAAAACACCCCAGCCCGGTATTTCACCGCTATTGACAAAATATAAAGCTAATAAAACGCCAGCCGAAACTTTTATAGTACTTTACGTGAATACTTTGTGACATATAAGTGGCGAGCTATTTTCCTTTTGAATTCTACAATGAAATCCCTCGTGTGCAAGATCTGGACATCCTCCAATATTAGGTAATGTAAATAATAGATTCTCTGGAGAGGCTCCAACTATTTTTTCGAACGGAAATAAAATTCAAACTCGATGTCCATTGTGTGGAGCTATCGAAGTGGCACATTAAAATTAATGAACATCGTTCGGCAGTGAATCAGCGTGTTGTGTCAATCTTGATGGTTTTTATCCGATTGCCGTGATATTGGACCATTATCGGAACAAATTATGACTGATTCTTATTTCACTTAACAGTTCGTGACTGGAGAAAGAAAAGCCTCAAACGCGCTGCGTATTCCTAATACTTTACTTCTTACAACTTTATTGTTTACGATGTACTTGAAACTCCGTTGTTTGTTTGTGGTGCTACTGAGTTCAGAAAACGACGCGAATGATAATTTTAAAAGAGATTCGTCGTCGTCCTGTCTCGTAGACTTGCGACTTAACAATTGTTTTACATAAATTTTATACTTTGCGCGACACTTGTCAAATTATGTGATTGGTGTTACCACGGCATTTTAATTTCATAAAGGCGCAGGCCCACCCCGATGCACGCTGTGCACGGACACGCGGCGCATTTTAACTGATTGTATTAATTTGTTTGTCGACGTGGGTCAATGTTTCCACTGGAGTACTTGAAGACCCAAGAATAATGTATAGCGTGGAGTGGCACGGCGCACGGAGGCTACGTACGTCCCACTACATTCCAAGGATAGATAAGTGAGCTGTACATAGTCGTGGGACATATTCGTGTACTCCCAGTGGAAACGTAGACCCACGTTGATAGCGTTGAGCTATGTAACCTATTCGAGCTAGCCACGCATGTATCAATGACGTCAATTCATGTGTAGTCTCTTCGTGGGTTGCAATGGACACTACCATATACAATTTCATATAAAGCGAAGCTTAATACACGTACGCAGCCGTGTATATAGCTCCATGCGCCGCGGTAGGCCCGCGCCTTATCAGTGATAGGTAATTTTAAAAATATTTATTCATTTTCTAACACTTTGTCTATTTTTCAATAACACAGGTATGTAACTCAACTGCTATGGATTTCTTCCATGAGTATGATCAATGGACCGCAAATTCACGTGGGAAAGAGAAAAGGGAAAGAATAAGATAACAAAGCTACATAAGTAAAAACAATGAGTCTTTTATTAAAAATATTCTTTATTGCCCGTGTTACTTTCATCCCTTGATTATAGAAAGACGCTTTCATCATTATATTTGTCACTTTGGATCAATCTCAATCTGTGTACATCAACGGACGGTTGGGAAAAGAGTGTAATTCAAATTTCATAATGAATTAAACCTACAATCCCGCTCGCGCGTTATCTTGTATCGTTCACTCATAATAGTTACATTAAACTTTACAAAGCTTACATGACAATGCTTAGCCATGTACAGTAACGTGGATGACACGAGCGTGTAGGTGTACCTCAGGGCATTAACTTAACCGGACTTGAGCCGTGGTCCGACCAAAGCCAGATGTGAGCCTCGCCGCCGGCGCTTGGGAGTCTGCCAGCCTGCGATAAGCTCGCTCTTCCTACATCCCACATTATATTATATTTACCTATCTTGTTTAAGAAAGTTTTAAGAACCCTGCCAACTTATAGCAGCTCGTTTTGTCGTGTTCGCGAATTTGGCTTGTGCTGCTGTCAACAGATGATTAGGAAAAGGGTCTAATTTGGATTTCATAACGAATTTAACCTAGAAACCCACCCGCGCACTATTTTATATCGTTCACTCATAAGAGTTACAATACCCAGTAAGAAATAATGCACATCGAGCTTACGAAAGAGACACTTCGACTTCGTAGAGTGTTTGTTATCTCTGCTGTTTTTTTTATGCAATGGAAGTGGCAAACAAGCATGCAGTTCACATTGATGTTAAGTGATGACTGCAGCCTATAGACACCCACACAAAGACCAAGTTCAAAATGCAGATGCGTTACAACTCCTGAGGCCTAAAATTGCCGGAAATTACAGGGCCGTAACACGATGGTGCTGATCACTACCATTTAGCGGCAAGTATATTAGGTAAGAGGGTTGAAGCGCGCATGGCCCAGCGTCTGGTGTAGATCGTAAGCGATCTCCTCGGTTAAGCACTACGGGCGCGGTCGGGTAGTGTGATGGGTGACCGCTAGTGGCAAATTAAATGCGCGTTTCCGTGCTTCGGAGGGCACGTTAAGCCGTCGGTCCCGGTTGTCACCTGTAAACCTTGTCGGAGGCCTTATGGGCGGTTTGAAAACATCCGACAGTGGGTTGGCCACTAACTCACCCACCTCCACCAATCCGCATTGGAGCAGCGTGGTGGAGTAAGCTCCAGGCCTCCCCCCAAAAAAAAAGGGGAGAGACTCGTGCCCAGCAGTGGGACGTATAATGGGTTGCCATTATTATTATTATTATATATTAGGTAATGCGGTGGTGCCTACGCACGCGAGCTCCGTCACTGGAGCTCTACCACCAGTAAAAAGCTGTACACTGTCTACGTAAGCATTGAGTCCGGTATTGGTCAAAACTTGATCAAAATGGTCGACAAACGTCACATAAGCAAACAGATAACGCTCTATAGACCCGAAATAAGCTGAAATCTCCTTCCTAAGGTCGAAGTGCAATATTTGTTGTTGGTTATTGTACATTAAACTTTATAAAGCTCATGTACCTAATCGTACTAATTATTTTTCGCAATAACACATGCGAGTGAACTTAAGAAATTAAAGAAAAAACGGAAAGAAAAATATGACTTCGGGCTGGAATCGAACCTGCGACCTCAGGATAACCAGTCCAGTTTGTGGGACTTCGGTAGCTTAGTGGTAAAGCGGCTGGACTGGTTATCATGAGGTCGCAGGTTCGATTCCTGCCCGATGTCAAATTTTTCTTTCCGTTTTTCTTTAATTTCTCATGTACGTAGTTAGTAAGTTTTTGGAACGCGATGTTTTCGATGTTATGAATGTTAAAGTGTGGCCGCTATACTTATTTCAAATTCACTTTTTTAACACATCGCATCAAATCAGATTTGTATGTATCTGTTTGAAGTTGACTTATTTTTGTTACACATCCATTTTTGGGTCTCTGATGAACGATTATTAGGATATATTCTGCTCGCTTGTTTGACTTTGATGAACTACCTATTTAGTGGCCAATAAATGTAAGCCATGACGTGCCACCGGTGATAAACCACATCATGAGTGAATTAAGCGAATCGAACTAGGTTACTGGAGCCGAATTAAAGCGATATGTATTGGAGACACGCTCGGCAGTCGGCTAACCGTTCAGGTAACCACTCGCCACGAACGCTTGTGGTCATGTTTGGAAGTCCACTCTGAAATTTACCGTCACACTTTATGAATGCTAGCGAAATTTCAAAATTATTATTTCATCAAGCACCTGTTACATAGAGTAATTGATACTTACTTAAACGAGGATATAAATCCTGGAGTCGTAGGTAACTCGAGTGGCGGGGACGAAGACAGATAATGTATCAAGTAGAGTATGATTTTTGAAAATCAAATTCATTTCAATTTAAAAAATCAATCAATTGTAAAGGGAAATGAGACATTCTACTGATATACTTTTTACATTAGTATATTATATTTAGTTTTATCTTAGTGATATTCTTGACTATACAACTAAGCAAACTCATTTGAAAACAGCATGTAAGTCGTCAACAAAGACCAAACATAACAGCTACTCATAGCTTCGAATTTCAAAAAATGTTTACAATCAACAAATATATCCACCAACTCAACAATTTATTTACATGGAAACATTACGTAAAATATATTCCACTGTGGGTCATCGAGCACGACCCAAACTGTTCCCATGTTTGATCGCGATAACACCATTATCCCCGTATTTATAGCTCAATTACGCCCGCCATTACTGTCTCGTACGTTTTATCTCTTCAAATTGTCGTTATATGACGCGATACCTTTCGTGGCATCGATCCATCTCTGTCCGAAACAAAAGACGGATAACTGCACCGATCACGACCATAAAATCGACTAAGGTCCCTCGCATTAAAGCCCACTCGCTTACAGAACTCACCTGCTGGGGCTCCGACCTATTTATGCCTGTACGTGTGATTGATGAAGGTTAGATAGAATAAATCCCACAAAACAGACAGAATACAAAAGGGCGTCGCACTAAGTATACTTTTTATGAGAAAGTGTCGTTTTATTGGTAAGCCCCGGCGGATCCCGTTTATCCCGGCGCATGAGTCAAGCGCACGCACGTGGCCAGACTAAGGGCTCCACCTAATCCCGGCCCTCCCCCGGGGCGCTGTTGTTTTCCTTAAAAGGTAAACTTGATCCAATCTACAAGGTGTTGGATTTTCTTGACAAATTCACATTATATTGCCTCGATTGTCCGTGCGACCGTAAAAGAAAAAAAAAGGTCAGTTTTATGACAGTAGGAAGGAAATGCTCCACGGTTAGTTAAACAATAAGAACGGACATTTCGCAATATAAATAATGATACATTTCTATTCGGCACTCTCCTAAAGTGAATTTGTGGGCGACGTGGATTATCCACTTTCTTAAAACGAAAATTCCATTCGACCCTACAGATGCCACTTGAATGTAAAAGCTTTGCTGTTATGCAACAATACCACATAAAAAATATTTTGTCGTAATTTTCTTGACGGGATTCCCTCTAAGAAGTCAGTTTTAATAAGACATCGGTACCAATTCCTAATGAAAGCGGTACTAAATAATGAACACCTTGCAATTTCTATAAGGACAAGTATCTTGAAAATGGTAAAGACAAAAGATGAAGCTGAGTTGACAAATGGCGGTGTAGACACTCGAAGGGGAATCGAACAAAACGATATTGATTTTGTAGCTAAGGAGAAATATAATGTTTACCTATAGGTACGGAGAAATGTAATGTACCTACAATTTGTAGAAAATTGTGTTGTTTCTAATAAAATATGTCGGATAAATACCTTGTACCTATTCAGTTCAATCCATTTTTACGCTATATTTCCCGAATATGAAGGCAGAGGTAAATGCTTGTATGTAACGTTTTGTCCCATGTAATAAGCAGCGAACTGACATCTAATATCATGACATCATTATGACATCTCCGGACTCAATATCAAATTCCGACGGTGGCACTTGGAAACTTCCAGAAATGGAAATATCCCAAAAACACTTACTCCGAGATCAAACCTACCGGGTTATTACCTACCTGCTACCAGGATAGCAGTGGCCTGCTACTACCAAAATTACAACTACTAGAGGTAGATTTAAAAGATAATTTCGATAACTCAAAAATACAACATAAAGTTTCATGAAAATATTTTTTTACATTAATTTACTTCTGGAGAGCTCCAGTGACGGAGCTCGCGGCCGTAGGCACCACCGCATTACCTTATACTTGCTGCTAAATGGTAGTTTTCAGAACTAGCGTGTTCTGGTAATTTGGTAATGTACGGCCCTGTAATTTCCGGCACAGAGGCATAACACCTTAGGCCTCAGGAGTGGTAACGCATCTGCATTTTGACCTCTGGTCTTTGTGTAAGTGTCTATAGGCTGTAGTTATCACTTAACATCAATGTCAACTTTCATTACATAAAAAAAAAACTTTTTTCATCATTATAATTTAAATCATCTTTATTGGAAAAATATTGCTCTTAATCTGATATAAATATGTGAATATATGAGGCTATACAAGATTGTTGAGATGGGCAGCCGTATAAAAAAACGGAAGGCGAAACAAGTAGGTCTAATCAGCCATTGTATACAACAAAACAAAAACAAAGATACAAAGGAAAACACCAATACCGCGCCGTCAGGGCTTTCACAAATGGAAAAATAAAAGTACATTTCGTCGCACGAATACCGCCGATTATTGCCAAACTACGGACTTCATTATATTGTGGATTGCGGCACAGTATATGTGAGTTTATCAAGACTTTGTTCAATAAAAACGTTTATTGTTCACCTATTAGCAGTTCGTGAAAATAGTATGCGATGGTTATATCACATTGGCTTACTTTGCTTATTTTTGGATGAAATAAGAAACGGGTAGAATATTCCGAGCAGATAGAAACAAAAATAAGACTGCGGGCAGAGGTGCCTCCGCCTACGGAAATTGCTATTGTCATTGTAATTTCTGTTAAATTGTTCATGACAATTTTTACTTTAAGAGCAATAAAAATAATCTACCATTATCGCTTGTTTATCACCCTACAAAAGCAAAAATATCAGTCAGATTATCAAAGGATCTCATCTTTTAAAGGAGCAAACCGACATGAAAAATTGAAAACAATGACATACACAGCTATTTCGACAGGCGGACGGCCCTCTTGTTGCTATTGATAATAATATACGTTAAGCTTTTTTTTATAAACTTTTATCTGCTTATTCGACGGTCCAGTTTGTCCAGTAGGTATGTTATCTATATGATTACCGCAATACTCCTGCTTCTACTTGTTAGCTTCTTAACTAAAAAGTAAATTATTGGTTTAGTCAAAGTAATTTAGTTAAAGTCAATAAATAGGCGACAAACGTATACAAAGACAATACCATCACGCGCGGATAACTGGAGACCAGCTACGTGACTATTTTACCTGACTGCTTTCAACTCCTTCCTGTACTCCAATGAATTACTCTTAATCATTACTATTGAAGATAGGTGCGCTACCATTGGGGGATCTCATTGGTAGGGATGGAACAATTTATCGATATTTATGTACATCGATTTTTCGATAAAGATCATCGATGCTTACCGATGCTTGCTTGCTCGCTACGTTTAATTGCAATCTATCAATGTTATTCTAAAGGATGTTAATAATATTGTTGTGTTAATGTTTAAAGTCTTCATATATCATCATTTTAACCCAAAGGCGTTCACTGCTAGACAAAGATCTTCTTCAATGATACCCACAACAATTGTACGTCATTAGGGGAGAATGTGCTAATTCACCGAGCTTGGCACGCAAAATTGACGATCGCAGTAGCAGCAGTTTCATCGCGGGACGCGCGACTGTTCATCCTTCGTTATTGTATTTACTGCTGTCGGTCGTTTCCAAGTGTAACCGTCATTATTCGGTTGACTAATTCCACTAGTGGAAGAATTCTGCTCCACTAGTGGGCTGTTGAGTCGTCACGTCCCAACGCCAGTATCTCCAATACATAATAATTACTAATTTTGTTGTCGCGGCCGACCACGTAATGTCCCAGTTATAGTCTGTGTACAGTATGACTGCATAGTTGGACTGCGCAGGCAACGCATAGGCGTGTAACTGGGTAACTGAGACTTTACCAGACAGACTATACACTTTAACAGACTGACACACGGGATTTCAGGTGACTTGGCATATATATGTATATAGGTGTATACCTATCATCATAAAATATCGAAAAAAAACTTGTACACTTACTTGTACATCCGTTTAATTTTAATTCCAAACGTTTAAGTAAAAAGGTCAACCCAGAGGGATTTTTTAAAACATTTAGGTATCGATACATCGATGTTAACTATTACAAACCAACAATGTATCGATATTCAATTGCAAGCTATGCTTATAAAATCAATGTTTTCGTATTTCAAGTTACGCCTATAAGTATTATGAAATCGATAATATATCAATGTTTTCTAAGTGAAGCGATGATTTATTCCATCGATGTATCGATACCTGTTTGTTTATTTGCACAATGTTTACATCCCTACTCATTGGTATTCTGTGTGCAACACGGCGACCACGTCACCTGTGTCGAATGAAACGTGGCGCGAGGGAACATGAGCTTAGGCGAAAATCCTTTACTTTTGTACCAATCCTTTCTACCAGCCGAACTGATGATACATTGTCCGAACATTTGGCGTAACTTGAAAAATAATAAGAGTTAGGTACCTTAGTGTTTGAATAAAATATAATGGGGAGTATCTCAACTTTTCGTGAACTTGAAAGATTGCTTTGTCGATACCGTCACTTCAAAATATTAAGACAATAATATGATCAATACCTCCAGGCAGCTCAAGGCCTCCCCCCAAAAAGGGGAGAGACTCGTGCCCAGCATATTATTATTATTCCACTTATTTATTTTTTTAACTTATTAAATAATTTTTTACATGTATAAGTATAAAAATAAACAAATATATATAAAAAAATACAAAATAGTGTGCCGCCGACAGCGGGAGCAGGGTCCAAGCTGCTGATGGTTAGGGACACAGAGACAGGAACCTCCTCACTATGCGTGCCGTGCCGAGGAGTACTGCTTTCTGTATCAAACCCTTGATCCATCCACCTAGCGAGAGCCTCTTGAGATGTTGGTCGAGGCTCTTCGCTATCAGCCCGTTCACCGATACGACTATCGGCACAATGATGGCCGAATCCATTATTATTATTATTAATATGATCAATCGATATTGTAGGTGTACTGTGTAGGTGTTCTGTACGTGTAGTATAAGAAAATCTTTAGAATTGTCGTTAAACGTATATTGAGTGTACAGGCAATCAATCAAAAAGAGATATAGTAGCGAATGAAGTATAGTAGCAAATTCGAGGAAGTGTCGACCTGTCAGTGGACTCCTTGAAACTTTCAAACAGATAAATGTTATTAGTCATGCTATTAATAACTTTTACATTACGCTGATTGTCAAATTATTGATTCGGTTGGAGAGACCAGGGTGACTCGGTAGCACCTCAGACGCACGGGGCCTAAAACTTACGCTTGTGGTAAGCCCCGCAAGCCCAACACGGCGGGACCCGAATAGGCTGGAGCCCGGCCGGAAAACGCCATCCTGACTTTGGCTTGTCCGACGCTCTGTTTACTGATATAGTTTACTATTACATCTCTCCCTACTTTAATTAATAATTGGCCTCAAGTCTAATTATTGCGCTTCTACTGAATTTCATGTACTAATTACTGAAATTAGAGCTAAACGCTCACAGGAGTATTTACAGATTATATTGTTTTAGGTATAAGTCACAACTTTTTAATTGGATACACGTTCCAGACCCCCACTTAACTATAGCAAATACTTTACCAGAACTCATAATTATACGAGTATACTACTGACCGCGGTAATCAATCGTCAGATAGGGTAAAATCTTATTACGTATGGGAATGAACAGAAAATATTTTCCTTAATGTAATAATGGCAATCCATTATACGTCCCACTGCTGGGCACGAGTCTCTCCCCCTTTTGGGGGGAGGCCTGGAGCTTACTCCACCACGCTCCTCCAATGCGGATTGGTGGAGATACGGGTTAGTGGCCAACCCGCTGTCGGATGTTTTCAAACCACCCATAAGACCTCCAACAAGGTTTAACGACTGCTATCTATCGATAGCAACCGGGACCGACGGCTTAGCGTGCCCTCCTTAGCACGAAAACGAGCATTTTAATTTGCAACTAGCGGTCACCCATCACACCCGACCGCGCCCGTAATGCTTAGCCGAGTAGATCGCTTACGATCTACACCAGCCACGGGGCCATGCTCGATTCATTTTTTTATGTAATGACGGCGAATAAGCTTTCAATTCACATATACATAATAAGTGAGTACAGCAGCCTACAGACATCTACACAATAATTGGAGGTCAATATACAGATGAGTTGCCATTCCTGAGATCTTAGTTGTTTTGTCTATGTGTTGTTTATAACGGGGTCATCCAGAAATTAGAATATAAGCAGAGATAAAATAGGCATTCTACAAAAATCGAGATGGTAGATATAGACGGCTCTTTGCTTATAGCAGCAACCGATAGAAGCAGATTGGACACCGTCCAATTAGCGATGGGTCGGGCGGAACTATGGATACGTGATCCGCACCAAGATGGCGGCGATCGATATATGCCACTTAAGTGATAGTTAATATCGGCCGGAATGAGGTAATACTATCTGTCCGATGCAATGACGAGCACAGTAATAAGCTAATTAATTAAATGCGGTTGGCATTGATATACGCTGCTGGTTTACTCATATCTAATTAATTCACCTCGATTGAAATTATTTGAAAGATCGTGCTTACACCGACGACGTTTGAAGTAAATTCTAAGATTTGCATGGCCAACCTAGTTTCTGTTTCCCTCATATAAATTATTGTGGATTGCATCTCCAGAAATAAATTAAAACTTTTCCACGATCGTGTTTATTTATCTATTTGCCTCCAAAATTTTGAATAAAAGCAAAAACAAAATAGCTATGGACAAAAATCGAGATGGAAGATATCAATGGCTCTTAATTTACAGTAGAAACCGATAGATCGGACGCCGTCCAATTAGCGATGGGTCGGGCGGAACTATGGAAACGTGATCCGCACCAAGATGGCGGCGATCGATAGAACTATACCTCTTAAGTGATAGTTAATATCAACCGGAATGAGGTCGTACTATCTGTCCGCTGCAATGACGAGCACAGTAATGAGCGAATTAATTAATTTAATGGCTTGATATACGCTGCTGGTTTACTCATGTCTAATTAATTCAGCTCAACTGTAAATATTTAAATGATAATATTTACTCTGTCGTTTGAAGGAAATCTTACATTTGCATCGCTAACCTAGTTTTTGTTTACTTCATATAAATAAAATGTTGGGTATGCATCTACATCAATACATTAAAACTTTTCCTCGGTGGGCTACACACACATTGCATGGGCTCACATTGCATGCTAAATAGCTACTATTTACCATGCAATGTGAGCATTGAAACAAATCTAGGCTATTAAAATAAGAACTAATAGAAAATACGTGGTACATTAAAACTTTTCCACGATTGTAGTTATATTTATGTACTCTGCTATTATCCAATCTATTTGTCTATAAATTGTAGAAATCGCAGCAAATGACAGTTTGCCTATGTTGGATTGCACCTTGGTCTGGTTGCGGATAAAAAAATATTTTAAGCTATTGCATAGCTTCTATCGCGGGCCTTGAGCGCGGGGACCGAATTCAGAAATTCCCTAACGAAAAAACCGGACGCTCCGGATTACAAATTTTAAACTCATTTAAAGAAAGTCATGTATAATTTCGCCGTCCGACCTCGTGGGTAGCGTGGCCGAGCCGTCTAGGCGCTGGTTTAAGACACCAGTCTCTTCGGAGGCGTGGGTTCGAATCCGACCGCTGCCAAGATTGTTTTTGTTCATTTTTTTTTTATTGTTTGTTTTCCATTCAATATCTTAAAAGTGGTAAATATTAATAGAAAATTATTGTTTCATTTTTCTATTTTTTTCTTTTATTTGCATTTTATTTTGTTTTTCATAATTTAAGATAATTATATAAATGCAATAGCTTTACCGCGGCAGTCCCCGAGTGCCACACGTCTTTTTTTGTGATAAAAGTATAATTGAAAAATTGTTTGTTCGATATATTATGTATTGTTGTTGTTGTTACCTGTTTGTAAGATGGCCACAGGAAATAGAGGTTACTTTTTTATTTAATCGCAGCGCATTGCGATTCGAAAGTAATATACGAACTCGTCATTGTGATACTGAAACAAAATTAGATCAATATTGATAATAATCAATATCAAGCCCCCTGAATTGCTACCTACTACAATTTATATAAGAAATTTCTCAACTGTTGTCTATAATTGACTATGCTGATGTCTGCTATCCGGATCTTACCCAGGAACTTCTCAATAAACTGGATCGTATTCTAAACAACTGCATTCGCTTCATTTTCGGTCTTCGCAAGTACGATCATATTTCATCTTATCGCGCCAAGCTTAATTGGTTACCTATACGGCAACGACGTTCTGTCAGAATACTTTGCTCATTATTTTCTATATTAAACGATCCCGGTGCGCCTGTTTATCTGAAATCGAATTTTAATATTTTGGGCAACTCTCATAATTTTAATCTTCGATCTTCGGAATCTCTTGCTCTTCATATTCCTTCACATAATACTGGTTTTATGGCTAGTTCATTCACCGTTTCGGCAATAAAACTCTGGAATTCGCTATCGTGGACATTAGAAAAGCTTCCAGTAAATTCACATTTAAAAGAAAGCTCCGAGACCACTATCTTAAGATGCTTTGAGTGTTTCTCGTTTCTATATCAGTCGTACTAAGCCGTTAAATTTATGAAGACATATAATTATGTTTTCTATAAGTATGTGTATATATACATGTATGTACCTACTTTATATACCTATATATGTTATATATTTATTTATAATATGTGTATATTGTTATGACTTTTCATTTTTGTACCCAAAATTTTCTTTCTTTCGTATTGCGCCACCAATTTTCGTTTTCCACACAACCTTATGGTTGACTGGTATAGAATGCTTCCTAGCATTAAGTCCGCCTCATGTACGCTCAATGTGCACAAAAGTTTAAATAAATAAATTAATAAATAATAATTAATGAGACTGATGTTTATACACCTATTTTTCTACTTAGAACTAGGTGGTGGTTTTCACTTACCTACTGTTGACGTGGATTAAACATTTATATGCCACATATAGCAGAAACTTGAGACGTATAGGTATGGTATCGAAATTCAAATTATTGGTACTATTCTGATAGAGATAGAGAAGAAGAAAAATAAGAACTAGTTAATAGTAGAAATAGTTATTACGGGGCTATACATTAACATCTAATCGGAACACGATAGTGCTGAACACTACCGTTTGGTGCCAGATAGGTAATGGGGTGGTGCCTACGCCCTCGAGCTCCTACGCTAGGACTCTACCACCAGTATTTTTTTAAACCTTTGTCATTATACTTAGGCAATATTAAGTTTACGTAACTTCACGCCTGTAATCCCCAAAGGGGTAGATAGAGGTAAATGCATGCATTCAAGCATACATGCCAACACCCACGATCCGCCGGTTATGTTTTTGGCCCATGTAACAGGCAGCGAGCCTGTTGACATCTCCGGGCACATTACTAAACTTCGATATACTCGGAAATTTGAAAAATCGCAATGGAACCAGAGATAAAGGACTGTACTCCATTATCTCTGATAACCCCCTACCCGGAAATCGAACCCGGGACCTCAGCGTAGTAATAGTGGCCTGCTACCACTAGGCTACCGTAGCAGTTAAGTTTTTAAGTTTAGGTATATTTTTTTTTTAATAAAAATATTAATCTAATCTGAACGTCCTACATTCATGTCTGATCAATTTGGTGGATTTAGGATTTTGCGCTTGGCACATAGGTAATGAAATATTTTTTTCTCGTCGAAACAGAATCTATAAACAAAAGGCACTCATCCCATTTTCGATTCAATTCACGGGAAAGCAAAGCCGGCGCGATCGAAAAAACGAAAAGGGAAAACATTGGCAGATTATGCTAAAGACGAGTTATTCAATTTAGTACTTATGTTTTTATTCCCAAATAAAATATATTTTTATGGTTCCGTACCGAAAGGTTAAAAGGTATCTTAGGTTAGTAACAGGGTCCCGCCTTGTTACTAAGATTCCGCTGTCCGTCGGTCTGTCACTGGGCTTTATCTCATGAACAGTGGTAGTTTAACAGTTGTAATTTTGATGGTGTATCTCGGATAGTGTATCTCGGACGTATCTTGAATAGGTATAATATAGGTGTTGCTCAACTTTGGATGAAAGGACTACTAGTTATTTACCTAGGTGGCGACTCCTCCGAATAACAACAAAGCTTCGGATGAGTCGACCCCTACTATTTGTAAAGATTGGCATTTCATCCGCGGATAAGATACATTTGCGGATGAATTGTCACCTAAGTCTTTCTGGTCCCGCTTTAACAACATATATTATACTGACAGAATAAAATAAACATTTTAGGTCGGTTTTTATACAGCAAACATGATTTTATTGTTTTTCAAAGAGAATAGTATGGATCCCCTCGTGCGCGAGTCCGACTCGCACTTGGTCGCTTTTCATAAGTAAAAGATCTCGGATCGATGGTATAGTAGCAGAAGGTTGATGCTTAGGTTTCGGGTTCAGTCTTCGGTTAAAGAAGTGCTATTGTGATTTTGTCTCTCGCGTCAGGACACGTGACCTGATCGTAAGACAGAGGGAGAGGAGATTGCCGGCAGGGCGGCGGTGGGTGTGGTGGTGGTCAAAACTACTAACGTTAATTTTCAAGTTTTCGCTTCTGCCGGCACTCCCGGCGTGCAACCTTATATTATTATTGTTTTATTTTTTACATTTGTTATAATACGATTTTTGTACATAAAGATATAAGATTTGTTAAGATTTATTTCATCACAGGAATTAATTAAATATAATGAAATATTTAACTCAAAGATGTTGAGAAATTAAACTATTTACATGTTTTATCCTACAGGCAAATATTCTAATTTAAATATCGCGACTAACGTTTTTATTTAAAGCTAATTATGTTTCAGCGCAATAAAGTTTTAAAACATGCCAAACAAAATATACAACACTACAAGTTAATTTTAAGCCTGACTGCCCTGTTTTGTAGGAACGTTAAGCAAAAAATTCCTCTAAAGCTTAATATACAATAAAGCTGTTTTAGTTTTTTCGATAGTGTATTTTGTTCTTCTCTTTTCTATATTTTTTTCTTCTTAACATTTTTCACGTTGATTCTGCTCCCCAGATTAATGCTTAAGAAAATATCTTTACCCTCGGATTTAATTCGCGTGGACTCAGGGAAAATTTTGTTCGTGGAGAAAGCATTCAGATAGGGTAAGCGATACAGACTTCTGGATAAAATACAGACTGTCTCTATCTATAGGTTTGTTTAATTCTGGGAAACAGGGCTGGTGCCCATTAACGACGCTACAAAGGTTTTTTTGGTGGATTTTCAACCTTATTTTAATGACTTAAGCAATAACATTATATTATTTTTGAATGCATAAATTTTTGCTTACCTTTGCCTGTCCTATCGGGAAATACAGACGTTGACTGGTCATATTATTATGCTATTTTAGAATTCCAAAAACTGTAACAGAGATTTAATCTTTGTAGTCGCAAAAATTATTTAGTATTAACTATATGAAACAGAAATTGAACTTTCTTTGAAAACGTACTGAGGGCAATTCTACAAAATAAAATCCACTCTCAAATCACAAATCTTTGCTTATACCTGTCGTGAGCATTATTGACACGGGAATTAAGGTTATTTTTCCACTGAAATGTAATGCATCAGAAATATTTGCTGCGTGCGTATTGCTTAGTCTCTTGCCTTAAACGCGGATGTGGCAAGGATGGAGCGATGATCCATTTCATATTTACCATGTCTATACATGTTTTCGTGGCAAAATAACATGTTGAAATCTTGATATGAATTCTTAAAGGAAACTTCTTTAGCGGCGCCTTTTGCAATTGGTAAAAAATATTAAACTCGCGTCAGAAGATGTGACCCTGATCGAAAATGCAAAAGACGGACACGTGACCAGAAAGGTGGCTTTGATGGCGTTAGTGATAGTGGTGGTGTTGGTGGCGCTGGTGGCGTTAATGACGTTAATGGCGGTGAACGCGTTAATGACGTTGGTGGCGTTTACGGTTTATCAAGATTTGTAAAAAGTCGTAGAACAAATGTTGTTGGGATTGATGCAGAGAGGCTGACTGCAAGAGCTGACGTACTAATTATAATTAACCTTGTATATACGAGTAAAAACTTAGCTAGCTTAAACTTACTGCGGGATCCAAATGGAGAAGAGTTGCTCAAGATCGCAATTAATGGAAGCTACTGGAGGAGGCCTTTGCCTAAAGGTACACTGAGCTGACAGACAACTTACTATGTTACCAACAATGTCTAAATAATCAGATCTCTCACCCAGTTCGTAGGGCTAAATAAATGAAAAAAGACGTGTGGCACACGGGGACTGCTCCGGTAAAGCTATTGCATTTACATTATTATCTAAAATTATGCAAAACAAAATAAAATGCAAATAAAAGAAAAAAAAAATAGAAAAATGAAATAATAATTTTCTATTGATATTTACCACTTTTTAAAACTTGAATGGAAAAACAAACAATAAAAAAAATGAACATAAACAATCTTGGCAGCGGTGGGATTCGAACCCACGCCTCCGAAGAGACTGGTGCCTTAAACCAGCGCCTAGACCGCTCGGCCACGCTACCCATGAGGTCGGACGGTGAAATTATACATGACTTTCTTTAAATGAGTTTAAAATTTGTAATCCGGAGCGTCCGGTTTTTTCGTTAGGGAATTTCTGAATTCGGTTCAAGGCCTGCGATAGAAGCTATGCAATAGCTTAATAAATAAATATACGAATACAAATCCATGATATACAGTAACCAGGTTTAACAGATAATGAAATAGATTAATCCTAAGAAAATACATACAGAAATATGCCGTCGAGAACTACTGAATACATTTACAAAATTTCAAAATTAAGTGGGCAGATTGGATTGACTGTTATAGGTTTTGATCGAAGCCAATATATCTTTGAAGCTTTGATCAATTTCGATCATAAAAATCGGATTAATTACTATTGGCTGGCGCAGTCAGGCAGCCTAATAAATGGAATCCAATGAGCCATTATTTTGTGGAATTGGCAGCCGAACCAAATCTAGCTACTGCATAATAGTATTATGAAACACGATATACGTAGAACATTTGTTTAGTATTTATACATTAGGAATTCATAGTCTGCTTCCGCGAAACGGTAAGAAATGTATTTGAACATACACATTTGATTAGCCAGTAACTAGATGCAAACTCTCAAATTCAAATAACAAAACAAAAGATTTAATTTTACTGGTGGTAAAGCTGACGGAAAAAAAAAGTGACGGAACTCGCGGGCGTAGGCACCACCGCATTACGTAATATATTTGCCGCTAAATGGTAGTGTTCAGCACTATCGTGTTCCGGTCAGGTGGTAATGTACGGCCCAGTAATTTCCGGCACATGGGCATAATACCTTAGGCCTCAGGAGTGGTAACGCATCTGCATTTTGACCTTGGTCTTTGTGTGGGTGTCTATAAGCTGCAGTCGTCACTTAACATCAATATGAACTGCATGCTTGTTTGCCACTTCCATAACATTAAAAAAAAATAGAAATGGTATGTTGGCTGTTTGTACATTCACTATTATGTACACCGACAATAACCACGTTCTCAAGTTAACACAAACAAAGAAAATATTTTTAGGTTTTGTTTCGCTAACTAACATCAAATCTACTTGTCTATAATGACACGAAAAACTTTAAATTTTGCCATAAAAACAATGTCAAGATGTCAAGTGTGGAATAGTGGAGGTGCAGACAGTAATACGCGGGTTGGCCTCGATTTTTACATGCATCCAGCGATGTGGGTCACGGCCCCACAGGAATTGGGGCACACCACCGCTTTATGAAATGAAATGACGACTATGAACGTAAACCACAAATATATTTTATTGGTCCGTTGCTTTGCGGAAACATAACATGATTGAGACATAAATTCTTGATTTGTATACGTTTATTTTGACGATCCAATCCGGCTGTCGACGTAAGTAGAATAACTATTTATTGGTAATATAAACATAATGAAAACGTTATAGGTACTCATAAGGATGTACTCATAACATTGTATATTTTATTGTAATAATGAACTTCGTAATCATATATATGTAATGAAAAATCAGCTTCTAAGTTCAATTTTTTCTTACTTACTTATTAATAGTCAACAATATAAGAGCATGTTCCTCGTTCAAACAGTCTTGTCGATGGACGAAAAAATACATACTTTTTTTTTCAATTTCCCAGGAAATATTTATTTTGTGCGGTGCCTTGTATCTCTATTAACATTATCTATAGTATAATTTAATTATAGTCTAACAAATCATCTTTTTGATAGACGAAGCGCGCATGGCCCCGCGGCTGGTGTAGATCGTAAGCGATCTACTCGGTTAAGCGATAACGGGCGCGGTCGGGTGTGTGATGGGTGACCGCTAGTGGCAAATTAAGATGTGCGTTTCCGTGCTTCCACTTCGTTTTTCACTTCTTACCATAAGGAAAAAAAATACTCTATATAATGCAAGGGCATCTTTTGGGGGAGGATCCAGCTGCGGACCTCTTTCAACTGTTATGATGATAATTATTTAATTATTTATAATAATCACGAAAACATCGATAGCGATACCTACTTAAAACGATACTTAAAGAAGGGCGTTAGAGCATTCGTAAGTCGATGTGCATTATTTCTTGTTGGATACTGTATCTAACAAGAAATAATGCACATCGACCTCAGGAAGAGACGTCGGCTTATTCCGGATCTGTAGAGCGTTATCTCTTTCGCACCTTACCTATTTGACGTTTGTCGACAATTTTGATCAAGTTTTGACCAATGGCCAAAGGCAGTGCGCAGCAGAGATAACGCTCTATGAAGGCGAAACTAGCCGATTGTCTCTTTCATAGGTTCGATGTACATTATTTGTTGATGAGCACTGTAAATCTCTTCCCCCCTGGTTTCTTGAAGGTTAGTTTTGATAATGTCCCGTTTTGATTGACGATAAAAATGGTCACGTTATGTATAGGTTAAGTCTTGTACAAATAGACAAAATTTGTACGCCTAGAACCTCCGTCACAGTCATAAGAACGTATTATTCTTATAATGTTGTGGCTCTAAGTAAAAATTCGCAACTGGTATACTACAGTCTATGGATAAATATAAACTGAGTGTAATTGTTTTTATGTTATTTCGCATTAACACATGCTTGTGAAATATATATATATTTTTTTTTTTTTTTTTTTTAAAGAAAAATGGAAAGAAAAATTTGACTTCAGGCGAGACTCGAACTCGCGGCCTACTGGGAATCTAGTCCCGCCGCTCTTCCAATTGAGCTACTGAAGTCCTGCCCGATTTCTCAAATCTTTCCTTCACATTTATTGCCTTGCTTTATGGTAGCAGTAGCGACATCTATTGCCAACCATGCTAGTTAGCTAGTGAGTCTCGCCTGAAGTCAAATTTTTCTTTTCATTTTTCTTTAAAAATAAAATATAAACTGAGTGTGTTTGACATTTTACTTAGTAAAAGTATTTATTATAATTGAAAGTCGGCATCTCTAAGTAAATATGTAGGCACTGGATTTCTTTTCCGTATTATCTATAACCATGAATACATTCTTTAATTTAACTGCCTCGGTAGCCTAGTGGTAGCAGGCCACTACTACTACGCTGAGGTCCTGGGTTCGATTCCCGGGTAAGGGGTTATCAGAGATAATGGTGTAAAGTCCTTTAACTTTGGTTCTATTGGGATTTTTCCATTTTCTGGAAATTTTCCAGTACCTCGAAGTCTGGTAATGTGCCCGGAGATGTCAACAGGCTTGCCACCTGTTACATGGGCCAAAACGTAACCGGCGAATCGTTGGTGTTTGCATGTATGCTTGAATGCATGCATTTACCTCTGCCTACCCCTTCAGGGATTCGAGGCGTGACATTACGTTTACATTCTTTAGACTGTGCTATAATTATGCCTCAAATAGCGTAGGTATTCATGGTTTTCATGATTTTAAATTATAAAGACTGGCTCCACATCTCTCAAATAATCTGTAACAAGCTTAACGCTTTTTTAACAAGGCTGGAATCATCGTTTTATTTGCCAATAAAAATATATATTGCGCCATAAACATCGATTTGCCCGTGAGATAAGTTAACGGCCTCTAAAACAAAGACGCCATTACATATTTTTATATGTCTATTATATACGATGGATATTCATTGCGTACCGAGTGCTTTTTAGGCCTCTACGCGTGTCCCATAGGAAATGTCTATTGTGAAGTAAGTTATTGTTTCTCCTTCAGTGTTGCGTAAAGGTACATTGTTGTTTTATTTGCTGTCTGTAGTTAATACAACGTATTTAAAAGAAGTGGTTTATATTGCGAGCATTGTACTGTTTGCTGAATTTACACGCGTAAAATAAAATAAGTGTGTAGGTATAATATGTACTATCTACATACAACAAGACATTACCAGTAAACAAAACGGTCATAAAGCTGAAGCAACCTCATTGACATCAATTGAAACTTGGAACGAAGTAAATTTAAAACAAATACATGCGAATATGAAATTTAGTTTTACAAATAAATAGAAAGATGTTTGTTGTTCTATTAACGATACATATTTAACCAAATTTATGTTATAGGCATTTTGAAAAATATTACATCGTATATATGGGAGACATAACAACTTAGGTCTCGGGAGTGGTAACGCAGCTGTATTACGAGCTCTGGATTTTGTCTAGATGTCTATAGACTGCAGTCATCACTTATCATACATGTGAACTGCATGCTTATTTTCCACTTTCGCTACATGCAAAATTGCAATTGACATTAATGGTAAGTGAATACTGTAAATAGATATCTACGAAAACTGGAGGTTAAAATGCAGATTTATTATCAGCTTTGAGTGGTAAATTGTTTTTGCCTCCATGATAATAATCATGGACCCCAATATTACCGGGACACGGTGCTGAACACTTACCCCCTTATTCATGAACGTACATTAGATACGTTTTAGCTATAGAATGCTTTGTCTTTGTCAGTTGCATTGTGAAATGTGCAGGACAGAAAAAGACAAGGGAGAGATTAGCAACACTTTAGCTAAAATACGTTTATGAATAAGGGGGTAACCATTAGGCGCCAGGTATAGCCCGCTTTTGTGGCGAAGCAGCTGCACAAGCTGCCTCCTGTCACGTTTGACCACGTCGACCTATCCCGGCTGCTAAAGGACATCAACACCCTGAAGAACAGCTTGGCCGAAGTGCAGTTTAGAATGCAGACTTCAGAAAACACCATTAGTGAGCTGCGTACCGAATTAGTTTCATTACGTGGTGTTAGTTCGGTATGTAGGTCAACCGAGGCCTGTAATGTAAACGTGAGACGCGGCGCGCAAAACACCTCCGTCAGCAGTTTCGAGTCAGCCGGTTGCAACAGTAGTAATACGACACCGGCTATCGTCACGCAGTGCGATGTCCCGCGCCCCGCCGTCCCCGCCACCGCCGCTGCCACCCCTGCCCCCCCCACCGTCGCACGTCTGCATATCGACCCCAAGCGTAGCTATGCCACCGCCGCTGCTGCTACCGCTTCTTCATCTAAGCGGCCTGTAACTCTGCGTGGCCCCAGGGAGATTACACATACACAGGGGTTCCCGTAAGGATCGACGCGATGAGGATGGCTTCACGGTGGTAAAGAAGAAGAAGAAGAAGCCCGCCAACCGCAATCATTGCGGCACGGCGCTGACTGGACCTAATCATTTGTTGCGTCCAGCTATACCATCGACGCCATTGCACGTGTCCCAGCTGCACTGGTCGACAAAGGTAGAGGACGTTGTTGACTACGTCGAAAAGAAGACGAACTTCACTTTAAGAGTCGAGCGCCTGGAGTCTCGCTACAAAGTGAATTTTAATTCATTTCTGGTGAGAGTATCCAGTCACCATCTGCCGACGTTTGTCAAGGAGGAGTTCTGGCCGCAGGGAGTCGTGTTCCGTAGATTCCGTGGACAACTGCCTGCAGAGAAGCCGCGCATTCACGTCGCCGATAAGACTTTACGTGATAAATAGTGTTATTTTTTATATATATGTTAGTGTATAAGGTATGTATTTCTATGGGCTTTTGTTGCCTGAGTTAAATAAATAAATAAATAGCTCAGATAATGCGATAGTGTTTACGCCCTTGTACGCCTGTACTGGAACCTTAAAAGTTGTATTGTATCTGTATTGAAGACTACTTTAATGATGTCTTCACTTACCATGAACGTGAACTTGCCTGTGTACCGCTTCTTTCTTCATTGTTACTTTTTATATATTTTCTTTCATAAAAAATGAATGCATTTAATATAGACTCAAACAATATAGTAATTAAAGAGAAATAAACACAAATATTTAGCCGAGATACGATAAGGAGACGGAATGAGGCCCGGGGCGGGTGTTGACCCTAATCCGGTGTTTATTCTTTCTAATTAGGGAGCCTTTTCGCCTGGCCGTCCTGTTTTTATTCCGGATCGCCGAAGGTCCCTTGGGCGTACTTGCTGTAAGGATGGGCTATCGTTTAATACTTTATCTTATTGCATACTCGTAATATACAAAGTTGCCTAACCTTCCATTCCAGAGTGGCATTCAGGTGATTGTCACTTTGTATGATTTGGAAATAAACTTTGTAGATAGTTTCAGTTATCGACCTAGAGGCATGATTATTACTGGTAGTTTTTTTTTAATGTAATGTAAGTGGCAAATAAGCATGCGGTTCACATTGATGTTAAGTGATGACTGCAGCCTATAGACACCCACACAAAGACCAAGGTCAAAATGCAGATGCGTTACTACTCCTGAGGCCTAAGGTGTTATGCCTCTGTGCCGGAAATTACAGGGCCGTATATTTAACACCTGACTGGAACACGATAATGCTGAACACTACCATTTAGCGGCAAGTTTAATAAGGTAATGCGGTGGTGCCTACGCCTGCGAGCTCCGTCACTGGAGCTCTACCACCAGTAGAACCAGGTAGTTCCAGTGAAGGAGCTCGAGGGCGTAGGCACCACCGCATTACCTAACTTATCTGCCGCTAAATGGTAATGTTCAGCACTATCGTGTTCCTGTTAGATGGTAATGTATGGCCCCGTAATAACTATCACAGAGACATAACAACTAAGGTCTCAGGGGTGACAACGCATCTGCATTTTGACCTCTGGTGTTTGTGTTGGTGTCTATAGGCTGCAGTTATCACTGTGAACATCAATGTGAACTGTATGCTTGTTTGCCATCTTCATTACATACAAAATGAGCTGATTTTAATATCTATCTACCTCTACCGATATCGTAGTGCTCAGTAGTAATGGATTAATTAGCATTCACATTAATTAATAGCATGCTAATGCTGTATGAGAATTTCACAAATTAAATGAAGTTGCGAAATTCTGAAATTCGAAATGTGAAACGCTAATTTGCAATTATTTTGTTATTGTCTTCGATTTGTTTGCATTTAGGATCGTATATTGAATGAATGCGTGAGTTTTGAATAATAATTTGTGTGGCATCCTTTAACATTCTTTAATTTGCGTATTAACAGAAATCATAATTATACTTCATTAGGTATCAATTATAACCGTATTAGCAAATAGCATAGCAATAAGCATGCTAAGACTTACGAATTTACTTACCTATGAAATTTTCGCGAAATAGCATTAATTGCCATCGCTAGTGCACAGAACTAGTGCTGTCAGGTGTCTGGAATAGCGCGGAACGTTCCAATTTTCAGGAGTCTTCGGACACCCGTCCCTATTGCACCTGATCGGGACAATCAATGTTGTGGTAAATCGACAAATACTTATTGAAAAACACATTATTTTAAGAAAAGTAAACAAACATCATTTTGTATAAAGATTACTATGAAAATTGACGACAATTTTGCCCGTCAGTTTTAATAGATGTCTAAAGGCTGCAGTATTCGCTTACCATCCATACGAACTACAGTCACGCTTGTTTGCCATCATCATTACATAAAAAAATGGAGTTCAAATTACATTGACCTAAATAATTGAACGTTTTCTCTCACAAATGTAATCTTTTGTAAAACACGAAGAATGTTGAATTATATTCGTGCCTTTTTCAGCTCTACGTAGCGTTATTGAAAATATTTGATGCAACAAGAATGTTACGAATATCCCCGACGACACCGGGTATGTTGAATGGCGCGTCCCCCGATCCGCCATTGTCCCAATGTTATTATCCGAAACATTTGAATATTTTACGAGGGTCACGAGTTTTGCTAACGTTTTGTTATCGAACCTACGGACACATGCATTACTGGAGCGAAATAAAGTAAGTCTACAAATTATTACGTCGTGCTGTGTGGGCGGACACCTTGAGCTTTCCGGTAGGGTTACATCCGCACTTATACGATCTAAACCAAAAAGTGCCCTATAATAAAAAGTAAATGAAGGATTCAACGAATATTACTTTTTTATTAGACAACCAATAACTAACTCTACAATTTAATTTTAATGATTTTGTATACCAAGTGGCACAACTCTTAAATAGGCATAGCGAGCTATAATTTGTCGATTTATCGTATACTAGCGGCCCGCACCGGCTTCCCACGGGTGCAATTTAGGTACTAACATTATATTGCGACAGTAAATTGATATGTAAGCTATCCAATCTTTCAAGTTGAATAACACTGCACACGGTGAGCAAATTTTAATTAAAATCAGTGAAGTAGTTTAGGAGTCCATCGCGGACAAACAACGTGCCGCGTAATTTATATATATTAATAAGATAAACCGCCAAGTTAACTGAATCGAATAACCATTTCCTATAACAACAAGTATAAGTATATGAACTATCTCTAGGTATGTCAAATTATAAGCAAATCAAAACAGCTATTTTTAATTGATAGAGTAACAGATATTTACTCTCCAATTTTTAAAATCTAATATAATATATCTAATTCATCATTTTCTTGGTCGTTTACGCCCCGGATCGACCATTTCTGCATGTGGGGGTTTAGACGTCAGTATACGCTGCAGTGACGCTAGTGTGCGCGACTCATTAATGTGTGAAACATATGAGAAAGAGAGATACGCGGGATAAATTACCCAGCTTATGTTGCGCGCAGGTGATTTGTCTCCCTCCAAATTAAACATATTGCCCCTGTTTATGTTAAAATTGTGGTAATCCTGATATTAAAAGACAAATTGACTTAATAAATATATTTGCAACTCCAAAATTTGTCCCTTGATGCGACAGCAGTAGTGCGATTCTAGCTTTGCTCGAAGTTTTTTGAGACAAAATGTTTTTGTGGTGAGACATCATTGCTTGAATGGTATTTTTACTGATGGTAGAGCTCCAGTGGTGGAGCACGCGGGCGTAGGCACCACCGCATTACCTAATGTACTTGCCGCTAAATCGTAGTGTTCAGCACAATCGTGTTCTGTTCTACCCTGTAATTTCCGGTACAGAGGCACAACACCTGAGGCCTCAGGAGTGCATCTGCATTTTGATCTTGGTCTTTGTGTGGGTGTCTATAGGCTGCAGTCATTACTTAACATCAATGTGAACTGTATGCTTGTTTACCACTTCCATTACACAAAAAAAACGTAATAACTGCACGACAACGTTTTATAACTCATTATATAAGTACAATTTATTTAGCAAGAAATTGTCGTTGAAATCATCACGATAGGTGGTCTAGACATTTTTTATGCGCATTTAGGTTGGGGAAAAATTTTCTTCGCATTTTTTAAGATAATTCAAAACATTTTTTAATATAGTTTATTTAAATTTAACTAAAGTATGTATGTGCCATTTTGTTCGATAACCTTTTGCCATCTTGTAGGTAGGGACATGATCCCATTGCTATAAAAATTTTGGGACTTCTCATCAAAATACTGCGACAAGTGGATTTGGCAGTCCTCTCGTGATGTTAACCTAACATTGCATAAAGAATTCTGAAGAGACCGAAACAGGTGGAAATCTGAAGGTGCAAGGTCAGGACTATACGGCGGATGCATTAACACCTCCCAGTCAAACTCTCTTAATTTTTGCTGACTGGCTATAGATGTGTGAGGTCTAGCGTTATCATGATGAAACACCACACCCCTTCTGTTGATCAATTCCGGCCGCTTTCTCTCAACTTCTTGCTTTAATCTCATCAGTTGTTCGCAGTAGAGTTCAGAATCGATAGTCCTGCCTGGTGGTAATAGCTCATAATGAATAATGCCCTTCCAATCCCACCACACACACAACATCACCTTATTGCGAGTTAACCCGGGTTTCGCCACAGTCTGTGAAGCCTGACCGGCCTTTGACCACGACCTTTTTCGCACGTTCTTGTCGTACGTGATCCACTTTTCATCACCAATTATCAGCTTCTTCAAAAATGATTCGGTTTCATTACGTCGTAATAAAGAATCACAAATGAGTACACGGTTCATTAGGTTTCTTTCAGTGAGCTCGTGAGGTACCCAAATATCGAGCTTTTTTTTTGTACCCAGCTTTTTTCAAATGCGCCATAACTGTTTTGTGATCAATTCTCAGTTCTTCAGCTACGTCGTAACTACTGATATGTCGATCTTGCTCCACTTTTTCAAAAATGGCATCCATTTTATCCGTAATAGGACGACCAGAGCGAGGTGCATCTTTGACATCAAAATTTCCGGATTGAAAACGCTTAAACCAAATTTGGGCTACTCCCACAGACACTGCACTAGGTCCATAAACATCGCAAATTTTTTTCGTGGCTTGCGTTGCATTTTTACCTTTTTTGTAGTAAAATTTTAAAATGTATCGAATTTCTTCATTAGATTCACTCATCTTGACAGTACGAAAAACAAATGAAAATCACACATTTGCCTAATTTGAATTTGGAATTATGTTCTTTAAAATTTTAACTTTCAATGATACCAAAACCAGCCAGATACAAATACTACAGCCAAAGAGATTTTATTACAAGTTCATACATACTATAATGCGAAAAGACTTTTTCCCCAACCTATTATATTACTAGCAGCTGCCCGCAACGTCGTCTGCGTGAAGGCTCTACAGCACCAAACATGCCTAAGATGCCAGTGTCGCTTTAGCATTATAAGCAAACAACTTCTAAAATAGCATTAAATTAAAATTTTGCATGAATATTACTAACATCCCAAGTATTCTTATAAAAAATATTCAATGTACAGTTTTGACTTTCCTACGATTTTATTAAATGTAGAGATTCCCGTGGGAATGAGTGATTTTCCCGCAATAAAAAGTTGCCTAAATGTTGGCCAGGCTTAGTATCTATACACCACAAAAAGTTTCATTCGAATGAGTCCAGTATTTTCGGAGATTAGCCTGGACAAAGGGACAAACAGACAAACAGACAGACAATAAAATTAAAAATCATTGAAAAGTGTTCTAATACTATTTTAACATCGCCTCCAATTAGATTTTCGTAAATGTGTACAAGTACAGACACGCGGCTTTTACTGTTTTATTATATGTATAGATTACTAGCTGACCCGGCAAACTTCGTATTGCCTCAGAATGAAATAATGTGTCAAAGATTTGATAGATACGGACTATTTGTATGGAAAAATGAAATTGTGGTTTTTACTATTTCCCTTCAATTTCTTCATATTTTCTTACCTTTTAAACCTTCCCTGGACTCCCAAAAATCATTCAAAACCAAAATTAGCCAAATCGGTCCAGCCGTTCTCGAGTTTTAGCGAGACTAACGAACAGCAATTGATTTTTATATACATATCGCCTCTTTACAAGAATAATGTGACATTTCATCTAAATCGTTCTTTATGAAATGCAACATTATTCTTACAAGAATAACGTGGGATTTCATCTAAATCGTTCTATATGAAATGTCACATTATTCTTGTAAAGAAGCGATATATAGATGAAATAAGTTCCGATCGGAAGTCAGGAAGTGCGAAATATGATCCGTGGCAGGCGGGTTTCAAAAGATGGCAGGACCCGATCTTCTCGAGTGAAAGGTTTAGAAAAAAAATAATAATCTCTCATTGAATGCCTCTACTAAATAACAGATTCTTTTATTTTTTTTTATACCTTTTATTTAGCTAAAGTTCAAAAGTAATACCTTATTAAGTACAACATTGTACCGAAAATAAATGCCGAGCAACATAATCAATATAAAGATATTGAATAGTTTGATTTCTCTGTGCCCAAAACTCACTAAGTATTTTCATATTCTACTGTTCTAGTTGGATCTTCCTTTCTAAGTTATTTATAAGAAGACTGAGCACAGCATAGGGACATATTAAACAGCCTGATAAACAATAAAAAGAAATAAAATACGTTCAAAACAAAGTCACGACAGCACGAATATCCGAAGTTGTAAGCTTCCATTGTACTGCCAATGTCACATCGGATTCGCCCTAAGAGAATTGTTTCATAGTGGGCCGTATTAATTAAAGATACGTTGCTTAGCCGGACTCAAGTCGTTGCTCGGTGAACGTTTTAGTTTGATTGTCTTTGTTCGTATTTAAATAAACATTTGTTCCGAGATTTTTACAGTGCCTAGTTCAATACTGCTGTTTTTCAGTAACATGAACCACTGTTCTCTCTCTCAGTTACTGCTGTACGTTCATTTCTACTATGGCATAAATAAGGACCTACATTGGTGTAATTTTTCAGGCACAAATCATAGGTACATATCGTCTTATACATATAATGTGTTGATATTATAAAAAATAAGGAAATAAATAACACGGACGAAAATTAGTAATTTTCCGTCGCAGCAGGAGTCCGTTTGATTTATAATAGAACTAGTGGGCTCTCGCAAAGTGCGCTTAGTTGAACCGCCAATATTGCGGCAATGTACCTACAGTTTAAAAATGTGGAGTATGTAAGCACGTGGTAAAAATTTGTAAGCCGAATCGATCAAGTAGGTAAATGATTGGTTCAAAATCCATCTAAAAGAAGTTAAAAAATCTAATTTTGTTATTTCACTGGTGTTAGAGTTCCAAGCGTAGGAGCTCGAGGGCGTAGGCACCACCGCATTACCTAATCTATCCTACCGCTAAATGTTAGTGTTCGAGACTATCGTGTCCCGGTTAGGTAGTAATATCCCCGTATTAACTATCACAGAGACATAACAACTTAGGTCTCAGGAGTGGCAACGCATCTACATTTTGACTGCATCTGGTTCTTGCATAGGTATCTTTAAGCTGCAGTCATCACTTCTATGAAAACTGCATGCTTGTTTGTTACCCTTAAAGACGCGCACAATACTTACTGTTGTGCACGTCTTTAGGGAATCCAGTGCCGGCTGGATGTCTTTTAGCTGGTTTGATGAAGGTCAGAAATTCATTAATTTATTTAGGGTGACTGGCACCTCCTATGATACAAAAAACAAACAAAATAAATTAAAGTAAATAACCATTGATATACATGTCAAACAAGCTAAATATTTAAATAAGAATATCACGAAGATAAAACTAAATATAATATACCAATGTAAAGAAGTATACCAGTAGAATGTCTCATTTCCCCTTTAACAAACTGATAACATAAGTAATATAAAGTAAATAGAAAAGAAAAGAAATGAGATAATGTGGTGACTCCACCATTGGAACTATACCTACCCCGGTTATGTTGTTCTTGACACTAACTAATTGTGATTTTGTTACAGGTATGCAATAAAGTGTTTGGAAACGCATCAGCGCTGGCGAAGCACAAACTCACACACAGCGACGAACGGAAATACGTATGCATAACATGCGCAAAGGCCTTCAAAAGACAGGATCATCTGTGAGTTACATCTCAGTTCTAGTTCTACATCTATCTACATCTAGTTTAAGAAAATGTAACTTAACGCCTCTATGCCTCGATGGCACGATATTACAACCAAACAATGACGGTCAAACCATTCAAATGGGGCGGTAGTAAGTGCAATAACGCAAGATGGGCAGCAGCATCCTGCGATAAAACTACTGCCACTGCGATCGCCAATTCGCATGCCAAGCGTGGCGATTGTGGCAGCGGTAAAGGCCGACTATAAATAAGTCGTCACAGATATTGCAAGCAAAACATCGACAGTTAAGTAGCAAGCCATTATCCGCCAGGATCGGGGTATTTCATTTTTGGGGAGTTTTTTCCACTGAATTTGGTGGTGATGTGGCAAGAGTTGTTGGCCACACCACCTAATGACGCAACATGGAACAAAACGTTATTGCCGAATCGTGAGTGTTTGCATGCATTCTTGATTGCATGACCTCTACCTACCCCATAGGGCAATACAAGCAACAAATTAATATTTCATTAAATACCTGGTACCTACAAATAATCAGGGTCTACGGCGACATTATTAGATTTTCTCAAGCATTAACACCTCTGGGAAGACGTTTAGTCTTTGTTACTGGTTATCGTTCAATTTAAATAATCGCATGACCAAGCTAGATGCAAATTCTCTGGTCGGGTTGACCATTAACTCACTTCCATTAGTTTGCTCGGTCAGAGCGGTGAATCTTAACTATACAATCACTCTCCGAGTTTTATTTCACCTTCATGCCATGCATTCACCATTAATATTTTTTTAAATCCTATGTACCCCGGATCTATTACATCCTCGGCCCAGACTTTAATCAGGCATATTACCAACCTCAGAGAGTGTCACTTAGAATTTTCGTAAAAGTAAAAATGTTGATAGTGTTAACGCCCTGAATCGGACTCATCCACGTGCTTACACAAACACCCAGAACCGAAACAACGATGTGCATATTGTTGTCTTCCACCCCTGTTTACTCCTTTAGGGATATATAGGCGTGAAATAGGTTTGAGTATCCCCGGTTTGAAGCGTGCATGGCCCCGCGGCTGGTGCAGATCGTAAGCGATCTACTCGGTTAAGCGATATGGGCGCGGTCGGGTGTGTGATGTGTGACCGCTAGTGGCAAATTAAAAAAATGCGCGCGTCCGTGCTTTAGAGTGCACATTAAACCGGTCCCGGTTGCTGTCGATAGATAGCAGTCGTTTAACCTTGTCGGAGGCTTTATGGGTGATTTGAATAACATCCGACAACGGGTTGGCCTCTAACCCGTATCTCCACCAACCCGCATTGGAGCAGCGTGATGGAGTAATCTCCAGGCCTACCCCCAAAAAGGGGAGAGACTCAGTGGGAAGTATAATGAGTTGCAATTATTATTATTATTATCCCCGGTTCTGTTAAAAATCAGTCTCAGTTCAAGAATACATTTTATAAGAATATATTTTCCGATTTACGTAGCCGCCTTTGTTTGTGATCAAAGCCATGTCACATCCACCCAGTTATCGTTCGGTGATTGTGGGCGACACATGTTCAAAGCTAGGTGGCCCTTTAATCGCCACAGCTTACACCCCACATGAATATTAATAGAATCATCAAGTCCATAACGTATTGACTAAACATAAAGCGATCTTGATAACTGGTGACCTACTTTGGTAATGTTCCACGAAACTGACAAACAATGTTACTCTGTATTATATACTTCAGTATTCTGGTCTTTTCGTAGGCGATTAAAAGTTTTATCGCAAAAAATAGAAGGTTGTTAAATTGAAATTCTATGGCTGATATTTAAATTTACCAATCGTCAATCAAATGCGATTAATGTGTAATTATAAATAATAACTTCGCCCAAATTCTCGGAAGTCAAGAACTTGGTTACCAATAACAATCCCGCTAAAGAAAAATACATTTTAAGTTCTTACAGTTGGTTAAAGATTTTATGACTTTTTAGATAGGAAACAGACAATATCTAATATCTACCTATTACATACTTTTACGCACTTATTTATAAACACACTAGCTGTTGCCCGCGGCTTCGTCCGCGTAGATATGTAAATAACTATGTTCTTTCTCAAAGTCAGCTTTATATCTATACCAAATTTCATTAAAATCGGTTCAGTCGTTTGGCCGTGAAAAGGTAACAGACAGACAGACAGACAGACAGACAGACAGACAGACAGACAGACAGGCAGAGTTACTTTCGCATTT
Organism: Macrosoma leucophasiata; assembly: GCA_036365455.1. Lineage (NCBI taxonomy): Eukaryota > Metazoa > Arthropoda > Insecta > Lepidoptera > Hedylidae > Macrosoma > Macrosoma leucophasiata. Next base: position 6,749,097 of record JAWQUS010000002.1, on the reverse strand, counting down.
ATAACATTATAGTGGGGAAGGGATTTTAGCTAAAATATTGATTATCTCTCCTTTGTCTTATTCTGTTCTGCGAATTGAACAATACAATTTATATTATTATTTATTTAAAATACGTTTATGAATAAGTGAGTTACACTTTCGAAGTAAATAAAAAACTATGGACTTTACAGATATTTTGATTGTTTATACGGCGCCAAATTACCAGTTAGTTCCGATGACGCTGGGGTCCTGGATTCAATCTCCAATGGATGTGTTCTACGAGTATTGGGATTATTCCATTTTTGGAAGTTTTCCAATGTCGTTCGAGATGTCAATAGCCTATTGACATCTATTACATAGAACCAAAATCGTAAGTTGGCAAATGGTGGGTGTTTACAGTTACCTCTGTCTACAGCTTCGTAAAATACAGGTATGAAGTTATTTTTAGTAAGCGCTTACTTTCGGATAAAAAAATAACATTGAATAAACAATATTCCTGATAATCTACTTCAACATTTTATTAATTTATTTGCGATATCACCGTTTGGCAACCTTTGGGACATCACTTTATAATTTATTTTTTTTTTACAAAACTAAAAAGAAAATTTCGACTTCAGGTGGGGTTGTGGTGGAACCCGCGACCATTGCGATCTCTAGTCCAGCCGCTCATTTTACTGAGCTACCGACATCCACCGAAGTATTGAAAAAAAATTCACTCGCATGTGTTATGCGAAAAAATATATATAAAAATAATTATTAAACCTTGTTATTTTGTTGTTCATATCTTTTTATTGGTAGCGAAATGATGTTATTATAATATAAGAAACGAGTATATTATTCGTAGATAGCCGTCGAGAAAAAACAAAATATATAAAAACATTCGACGAATAACTTTTAAATGAGTACTTCCGACAAAGCTAAATTCATAAACGCTTGAACGATTATTACAAATGAGACATCGTTAATATCAATGCCAAGATAAATAATTATTTTTATATAATTTAATAACGAAAATGTTTTTAAACTGACGCTTAATATTTTTTATGCAACGATGATGGCACACAGGCATGCAGTTTGTATGGCCCTGTAATTTCCGGCACAGAGACATAACATCTAAGGCCTCAGGAGTGGCAACGCATCTGCATTTTGACCTTGGTCTTTGTGTGGGTGTCTAGGCTGCAGTCATCACAAAAACCGGAGGCGAATATATGCATTCATCCCTGAGGCCTAGGTTGTTTTCACGTGTCATATTTCTAAACAAAACTCCACGCCTATATTCCCGGAAGGGGTAGGCATAGGTAAATGTATGCATTCAAGCATACATTCAAATATCCACGATTCGCCGATTACGTTTTGTCCCAAGTAACAGGGAACAAGCTTATTTGTATCTTAGTCAGGAGGTATGAGACGACCGTTTGATTGGAAGGGTGGCGGGTTCGATACCCGCACCGGGACAAATAGGTACTTGTAAGGCCTACAGATATTTATTTCGGGTTTGGATGTTTGTGTATGTGTTGGGTGTGTACAATGGCACCTACGACACAGGTTTATACCTAGTGTGGAGCTGTGATTGTAAGTGTATTTATTATCAATATTACCAAACTCCGAAGGTGGCACTGGGATACTTCTAGGAAATGGAAAATTTACAATATTGTATGTATGTATCTTCACCCCAGGTCCCTAACGGGGTAGGCAGAGAGTGTGGAGCGCCAGATATCCCGGCCCTGACACACCTCCGTGCCTCATCTACATTCATCATTATCTTCATACATGCACACACTATCACAATATTACCAGAGATATAGCATAATACACCTTTATTTCAGATAGCCCTTGACCCTGACCTCAGGCTAGCAGCAGTGGTCATGTTTCTAATGTCTGATATTTCGACAGCAACGGGCACATGCTGACGCATCGCAACAAGAAGCCATACGAGTGCAAAGCGGACGGATGCGGCAAGTCCTACTGTGACGCGCGCTCCCTTCGGCGGCACACTGAGAACCATCACCAACCACCGCCGGATACAAGTAAGTTGTATTTCACTGGTTTTTTAAATGCCTACGTATTAATGGTTTAAAGGTGGGATACGAACATGAACACGAACAAACTAATATTTTCACATGCGGTGGAGTTCCAGGGTTGGGATTGGAATGCGTAGGTACCACCGCAATACTTTTTTTTACGAGGGGAAACCCTCATGGGCACCCACCGTCTAGAGGAACAGACGGTGGGTAGTGTGAGACTCGTAGTCACTAAAATCCCGCAGTGTTCCGACTCGTCCGCCATCAGCGGGGTCACGGGAACGCTTACACACTCATCCGCGACCCCGCCGATGGGTACTCGTTTCCCAGCCCTTCAGGGTTTGAGTCCCTTGGCTCCAACCAACTATAATGGGGAGGACCACCGCATTACCTAATTGGCTAGTCTCCGTTTAGATTGGTCGCTTTGACCAAAACTCGGTAACAGCTCACTACAGCCAACCGGCACCCGACCAGCACCGCCTCGTTTTACGGCGTCCTCGTTGTCGACGGGTGGTCCACGAGTGAACGACGCGATGTTACTTGTGAACCACGCGCGGAGAGCGCGCGGTCGCCTTGGGCACAGCGCGTTGGCAATGCAGTCAACGCAAGACAAGCTAGTGGTCACTGAGTAGTCCACCCGCGCGTCGAGGCGGACCGGTATCGATACGGAGCGGAGTTGATGTAATGAGCGCAGACCGCTCAAGGCGGTCTGGCGCTAGTCGGGTGTCGGGTGGCTCTAGTGAGATATGACCCTTATTCTAACTTTTATGAAATCACTGTTATAAAGAAAGAAGTCAGAATTCACGCTTTGACTGAAATTAGTTTAATGTTACTGAATAACTTCTACTCAAATTCAAGAATTGATAAATATTTTGTAAATAATTAACCGATATGATGTAAACATTTTAAGGTTTCCTCAAAGTTACTTCTCATAAATATATTTCTTTTACGTTTAGTCTCATTATCAATTTTTCGACGGATTTCAAGATAGACGATCGGAATAAATGCCGTCCGCCACGTGTAAAATAAATAATTGTTGTTTTTTACCTTTTTCTTTTGTATGTACATGTTTTTATTGCAAATCGCCTTTCGTATTTATTAATTCATAATCAACACTAGAAATATGTATACAGAACAATAAGCGATTTTTAAGCACACACTAAAAGTTAATGCGGATATGTTTATAAATTGGATGAAAATTATAGCTAAGTCAAATTATTACATAGAAAAGATTTCAACTTTTGTCTTTTATAGTTTAACATAAAATAGTTCTGTTACACAAAATAAATGTTCACTCGCTTTTATAAAGACCGTTGTGGTTGTCGTGCACGTTATTGCACATTTTCCATTTCGTCAAATTACGTCACACGTCAGGAGTAGGTACATAACGTCAAGAGGTTAAATAGACACGTATTTCAGATGCCACTACCACGGGCTCAAACTCATCGGGAAACGAGCGTGACTCGAACTCGACTCGCGTCTCCTCGCCGACGTCTCCAGCGCGGACCAATTCGCTTCATTCTGACGTAAGTATCATTCACAATGTATTTAACATCTTTAGTATAATAATATTTAACATCTTGAAAACCCTTAACTTCGCCTGCGTAGATATCATTTTTGACCTAAAAAATATAGGGGAGAGTCTGGTATATTGAACTGCCTGATAAATTGTACCACCTCAAAATTTTACACTTACTGTGACTTATTTTCTTTTCTGGCAACACGAAACTGAGCGCTCACAGCGGCCTCAACTACTTGTCTTTTTGTTTTTAGAGAAAAAAATGTGTTTTGAGAGTCCTTCATACAATTTTTGACGTGTGTAGCTAAGGAGATTACAAAGTGAAAATGTAAGTTACAATTTTGTTATATTTTTTATTGATTAGATCTATAATCACCGCTTCAACCATAGCGTTGCGGACGTATTATGTTCAGCGGTTATTTTGTGACAAATATTTATTTTTGAAATCTCTTAGTTTGATAAATTGTACCACCATCAGTTGTTTTATTTGTACTGGTACAATTTATCCAACTTGTTGCTACATTTATCATTTTATATATTTTTAAAATGAATGATGACCATAAGTAGTATTATAAAACGGAAGAAGGAGGTTTTGGAAAGATATTGTTGGCTCTTGAAAATAAGGAGATGAGCTAGAACCACATATCTGAAACTAATTCGCTTTCAAAATCAACAATTTAACCTCATGCTAGAATGCGAAATAAATTGAAAGTCAAATATTGACAAGACAAAGTACGTTCGTTGTTGTAAATGGGTTCACGGAATCTGTACATTGAATCAAGATATTTACGAAATTCTTTGTACTATTATAATATGGTAAAATAAAATAAAGAGTTTGATCTCAGTACATAAGTATATAAATAAATAATTGTTGACTAACGGAAATAATATTCTAAAGTGATTTATTCTATTTTCATACATTATTTAATTTATGCAGAATAATGTATTTAAGTTTGATAAATGTTTTTTTAAGTCTATAATACATTTGTTTTTTTGTCACATTATGACAGTTAATATTGAAGAAATTTGAAATTTTTGTCACCATATTTTAATTAATAATTAAAATATAATCAATTTATTTTGTCTATTTATTAAACCTCTTTATTTTCATTTATTATCATGTTAATAAGTCTCTTAAGTCTTGGTGGTACGATTAACCTAACCTGTGGTACAATTAATCCGACTAGTTGGGTAAATTGTACCGAGGGAAAGCCTTCAGGGAAACGCATATTGTGTGAAATCTGATAAGAGTATGGTGTTGACGTTGCGACACATGTTAAATGAGATTTGAAACTATGTGAATCAAGATAAATAACTTATTTAAATAAATATAAAAAAAAATATTTTGCAAAATCTGAAAACTGGTACAATATATCCGACTCTCCCCTAACATGCAAGAGCCCTTGGACCTTCATACTCCGGCTTCTGTTGCTTAGCAGACGCCTACTACCTATAAAGGTAGGTAGGTAAATATAAGGGATATAGATCCCTGGCAAATTCCATATTTGTACGTTAAGTAGCTTTCAATATTTTATGATAGGCGACTATATCTAAAGATTGTAATGTTAAACGTTTTTTAAAAAAAAATGTATTAAGAGTTTTTATTTTTGATAGATAGATTTTTTTTAGTAGGTAGATAGATGTCGAAGCCATATCGAGAAATGGGCGCATTTCTTCATTTCACGGAGTGTCTAATAAGAGCAAATCATCATTGATAAATGTTGCAAAAACACAATTGTATTATTAACTGTAAATAAATTTCTAGTCATAAATCAATAGTCCTACAGCTTTTTCATCTAATTTGATCGCTTTGATCCAATCTAAAATCATGATTATTTAGTCGTTCCATGCCGCCTGTAAAAACAATATGATAATTGGATGTTTATAATTCCACCTTAAAAAGTAATACACAGTCAAATTATCGTTATTGTTTTCATTTGCGGTACGAAATGACAAAATAAAACTATTTACTTGGTCCTGACCAGAGCAATCAAATTAGGTGGCCGGGCTGCTGTTTGACCACTATATTCTGGTACCTAATCACAGGCGAAAATAAATAATATGCAAACGTAAAAAATGTCTCAGTAGGAAAACTTCTAAGATAACAAACCGCGATATTGTTGTTGAATTTTCGTTTTATTGCGGGAATAATTCAAACTAGACTCGTTTTTTAAACTCAATGTCATTGACATTTTTAAATCTCTATTATAATCTAACTAGCCTATATATACCCTTTGCGCATTGCTTCGCCACCAACAAAAAAAACCAGAGTGAGAGTGCCGCCATCAGTCAATAATTGGTCGATCCAACTCAGAAACTTTCGTGGGCTCATGCACAACAACTTAACTAAAGATCATCACATCATCAAATGCATAGTTTACGATTTTATAAAGGACATACTGACAAACATTCATTTTTATACATATAGACTAGCTGTAACCTGCCCGCGTTGCTACGCCACCAACTAAAAAATAACAGTGGCGCCATCTGTCGAATTTGCCAACTCAGAAACCTTCGTGGACTTATGCATAACAACAGCATCATCACATGATCAAATGCGTAGTTTACGATTCTATAAAGACAAATTCATTTTTGTTTATAAGAAGAACACAGATTAAGAAGCATAAAACAGAGTGATAATATAAAGGAATAATGCAGTGACTAAAAAATACGAGTGACGTTCGTAACTTCCAAAACTAGTTTTCTAAAAGGCGTGGTAACATTCACAACAGCTGGGCCCTAGTGTCGCGTTTTTAATATAAAATGCTGGCACAATTCCAGCGAAACTGCTGCGGCCGTGTGTAAAATTCAGCTCCGGACGTGCCTATTAATTAACCAATTAGCCCAAATCCGCGCTGTGTGCTCTTTTAATTTCGCGCGGCCGTTAAAGGTTTTGCCGAAAAAAAATTAGGAGTAATGGCGGTCATGTTGCCCCCGGTTCGTTTTGTGTGGGCCCAAACATTGTTCAGACAAATCAACTGATGTTTTCATTGGTCCTATAAAGGAAACCGATTTATTTGTTGCTTTTGAGTTAATCATTTCGTTTTTATAAAGGGTTTTGTGGAGTTGAATACAGGCTTTTGGTTAAATTTATTTAAGTAGAATATATTTCGAACATAAATGAAATGTGAACTGACCGAAGATGACAACACAAAGCCTTTACTTAATTATTTTATCTTCGAAAGAAGGTTATTTGTAATGTCTGACAAAAGCGAACCGTACCAATCTTTACCATATTTAAAATGTTATCATTCCATATTTTAGTTTTTGAAGATTTTTAAAAGATTTGCTTTATTTTTTATTGAATTTCCTTCGAGATTTCACTCCGCACAATTAAATCGAAAATTAATCTTGAATATGAGTTAAAACTGAATTTCAAACAATTTTTGCTGTTAACTATACTGTTACTTGCAACACTTAGCCTGGGTTGCACCATGATATTTGCTAAAGTTAAAGTTATTGTAGCATTTCACATCCTACTCTAACTTAAAGAAATCTGTTAAAGTTGGAGCAGGATGTGAAATGTTACAATAACTTTAACAAATATCTTAGTGCGACCCAGGCTTAATCGAAGTTTAATCCTACTTAAATAAATCAATTCAAACTGCCTGGAGAAAACAACCATTAAAATGTTACTTCTTATATTTTTATTTTATTCTAATCATTCGAGACATACTTCACTGTTTTAGAGTATATATTGTGTTTTCATTCGTGTAGTCGAGTAACGGGTCTGAAAAGTCGAGTGGCACGAGCACAAGCGGCAGCGGGGGCGGGAGCGGGGATAGCCCGCCGTGCACGCCGCCCGCGCCGCCGACGCCGCCGGCGCGCCTTAAGACCAAGGCTACCACCAAACCGAGGACGTGTAATGTAAGTGATTTCTGACGTTTTTAGCGGAGCTTTTTTTGTTTTTGTTCAAGAAGAGGAAGAGAGCAATTGAGACCGATTGAGAGAGAGTGAGAAAGGGCGAACGTAGCATGAAGCACATAGCGATGAAGCTTTTGTTTTTAATATAATTGACTTATTGGTAAAGTTTCAAACTAAGTAATAATAGAAATCGAACAAAAAAGTATAACTTTTACTAGTAGATGTCTCGTACGTTATGTTGTGTATTAGAAAGTGAAAAATACACTAGCATTGATTTGCATATTTAGGGTGTCTTGACACAAGGGGCTATGGAGATTGAGGGTTTGAGGACCCTAAGAATTGACCTACGAAGTCTGTATATCAGTCACAGTTTTATTTGAATCGTAATAATAACTACAGAGTTTCATTACACGTATCGTAAAAAATATTACTCACTTACTTACTTACTTCGCTGGCTCAGCGACCCAAAGTGAGTTTTGGCCTCCGAAACGAGAGAATTCCACCTTCTTCTATCTTGAGCGATTTCAGGCCAGTCGTGGATCCGAAGTTCGCGCAGGTCTGCCTCAACCATGTCAATCCAGCAGTATCGAGGCCGGCCGACCGGGCGACGTCCAGTGGGTCTGCCCAGGTATGCTTTCTTCACCCCACGATCTTCCTCCATCCTCTCAAGGTGGCCAAGCCAGCGAAATCGGTGTGCCTTGGTCTCCCCGATGATATTAGGTGCCGCCACGAGATCTTCAATTTCGGAATTCTTCCGGATCCTCCACAAACCATCTTCTCCTCTCACAGGCCCCAGAATTTTCCGAATTACCTTTCTTTCAGCCACCAGGAGTTTCTGCTCTTCTTTTTGTGTTAGTGTCCAAGTCTCACATCCGTATAGTAGTATCGGCCTAATAATTGTTTTGAAGATCCTGATTTTAGTTGATCTACTGAGAAGTTTGGACAATAATAACTTGTGTAGGGCCGCACTGCATCGTAAGGTATTCTGAATGCGGATATCAATTTCGTCCTCCCTACTATTCGTGTCCGTTACAGTACAGCCTAAGTATTTGAATTTAGCAGCCCCTTTGTAGACGTTAACCCCCACATGAAGGTCTTCTCGTCTTACACGCGTATTCCTATAGCGTTTCATGTAGAGGTACTCCTCCATTTTTTCATTATTAATTCTGCTCTTGCCTCCTCCTTCAGAACTCTAGCTAACTCTCTGACCTCTTCTTTGCTCTCTCCCAGCAGGGCTAGATCGTCGGCATATCCTATCACCTTATGTCTTCCATTCAGCTGTGGTCCCGTCTCCATTGCTAATATCCTTCTCAGGACGTGTTCCAAGACTATGTTGAAGAGCATAGGTGACAGGGCATCCCCCTGCTTTAAACCCGTAACTACATCAAATTCGTTGGTCAGTTCGTTTCCAACTTTGATTTTCATTTTGCTCTCTCGAGTAGCTACCTCAATCATACGGACCAGTTTCCCAGGGATGTTAAAGCTCCTTAGTATGGTGTACAGGGCTTTTCTGTCTATGCTGTCGTAAGCTTTTGCAATATCTACGAACAACGAGTGGATGCATTGAGAGTATTCCCATCTCTTTTCCATGATTTGTTTGAGAAGGAATATTTGGTCAACGATTTCTCCGGAACCCACACTGATAATCACTAATTATATTTTCAGCATATGGTTGTAAGCGTCCAAGCAGTACATATGACAACACTTTGTATGCAGTTGGGAGTAGAGAGTTCGTACACTTTTTCTTGCAGCCTTTTTTGTGCACTTGACAGATAACGCCTACATTCCATTCCCTGGGTTGCTGTTCTGCCCTCCAGATTATGAGCAGGAACTCATACAGTTTGTGCTGCGCTACTTCTCCACCATACTTCCACAATTCGGCGGGAAGATCATCGATACCTGGGGTTTTATTATTCTTGAGCCGCTGTATAGCTTTCTGAACCTTCCTTTTCACTCTACCCTTGCGTCCTAGAACTTTAAATCCAATTTTCTTTACAGCAGTTTTTAAAAAATCCCACCCTTTATCTAAGTTGTCATCTAGTGTCAGTTCGCCAAAGCTATTATAAATTGCTATCTGAAATTTATTACGTATATCTTTATTTTTGAGGTTATCTAGATTAATCATGTTTTCTTTAATTCCATGGTTGCCTCTTGTTACTTTTATCCTCAGTTTTAACTTAGCTACCACCATATAGTGATCACTGTCGCAATCAGCCCCTCTGAAGGTTCGAACATTCTGTATGGTGCTCTTATGCCGAGTGTCAATAAGTATGTGATCTATCTGGTTGATCGTTCGACCATCGGGAGACTTCCAAGTGCCTTTGTATATCTCTTTGTGGGCATACATTGTACTTTTGACCGCCATCGCCTTGGCTGCTGAAAAACTAATAAGTCTCACTCCATTTTCATTCGAACGTTCATGCTTGCTGTGTATTCCGATTGTAGGTGTAAATATTTCTTCACGTCCCAATTTTGCATTAAAATCACCGACTAGTATTTTGACGTCAAAGCTCGGGATTTGATCATATACGATTTCAAGTTGATCATAGAATTCGTCTTTGACATCTTCGTCTGCCTGCTCGGTGGGCGCATAAGCATTCAAAATCGATACATTGCCAAATTTGGTTCGAATCCGTAGAACACACAGTCTTTCGGAAACAGCATCAAATCGAATCACGTTTTGAATTAGGTCTTTCACTACTATAAAGCCGGTTCCTCGAACATGTTGGCTAGCATCATTACCACTATAAAATAGTACTGCATTTTTATCCACATTACACTCCCCATTCCCTGGCCATCTTACTTCTTGCAGGGCTGCAACACCTATTGAGTATCTACGCAGTTCATTGTTTACTTGATAGATGGCCCCAGGCCTGAAAAGTGAGCGAACATTCCACGTTGCTAATCGGAGGTCCTTTATTTCGTGCCGTAAGTCGTCGGGTTTCGTATCGGTATTCTTTTTCTCTCTATTCGGTTTCGTAACTATTGTTTTTTTCCGTGGAAGGGGTGTCAACCCTTCGCACAACCCCCAGAATGCCGGAGGACCACACCCGTCGTTGGTCAGCGAGTCCATCGGACTTAGCCGGTAGCGTAGATAACCTGTACTACCGACCGTTCCACTATCCGCCACCCAGGGGACGCTCCCCTACGCCGTGAGGGCCGGCGCGGGGTTTTTATTTGTATGTCATAAAAAATATTATGACATACAAATATATAAAAATATAATTACTTTCTGTCTATAATATTGTATAGATAAACATTTCGATGTAGAGTAAACTATAACAACAGCAAAGAGCATACATACCCAACAACTAAATTAATAATAATGTTCAATGCTTGTTTAACACGGAACTGACGGAGCGTAGCAAGTAGTGCTACGTAAGCGCTACACAAACTCCTACGTAATTCGTAGAACGCGTAGCCTCGTAGCAAATGTTTGTGTTGTGTAGCAGCCCTTATTTGACCTGAGTACTATAACACTAATATAGACTAATTAATTCTTTTACTTTTACGACTTCATTAAATTTAAGTTTAAATTAATTATTCAACTGACGTGATTAGGTAATGTAAACAACTGTTAGTCTCTCAATATTTTAATTAATTTTGCAATCGGGCACAGAGTTATATATTTGCTTTTTTGTTGGTTAATTGTGACGTATAGGTATTCAATTTTATAGCCTTTAATGGCTCTGTAATGTTTATCACAGAGGCAAAACAACAAAAGCCTCTCGGGTGGTAACGCATCTTCGTTTTGACCTCAATGCTTGTAATATGCACTTCGACATTTCCATTTTGATCTCTTTTCATGTCGATGTCTACGATTGCTTTAATTAGTTACCACTTATCCACGGAATCTGCATTCTTTTTACCTTCATCAAACAAAGAAACGGTCAATATTATGCTATAATGCTTTTATATCAAAGAACTCAAAACTAAATTACAGATCACCCTTGTAATCATTCAAATTCTAGATCATCTCAACTTCAAAAGCTTTTATTACAATTTCATACAAATAGCAAAGAGTCGCACGCTATCAATGCCGCAGAATTATTAGTAGTGTGTAACAAAACAATGCTAGGTGTCCGTGGGAACGGGACCAGCGAAGATTCTTATGCAAATACCGATACATCGCGGATTGCGTCCAGTGCGAAACATCCACCGAATTAAATCACCCATTCATCAGCCTTTGTACCAGATTAATAATTTAGTCGCGGCTGCGGCCGGCCCTCGTACCACGAAACTCGCCACGCTACTATCCAACGCCATGTTTATTGCTATACTCGTGTCACGCTGTGACAGTTTTAACACGTTGTAAAAGAATAAAAATAATACGTATTAGCAAATACGGACTTGGTAGAATAGTTTTAGGTAATTTCAATAAATAATTTTTACACAGTTTTTTTCGAACTTCACACATTGTATAAGTTATATAGATTTTTTTCGCGTAAACAATACTCCCAAATTTCTCACTTTCTCAAGGTTTCGATCACTTTCTAGCTACTGTGACCCAGGCAGACACGCCCTGTCTGTATTGTCTACTCGAGACAAACCCGCAAATATAATCTTCACAATTTCAATAAAACGAAAGTAAATGAAAATATTGATTTTCATTATTTTTTTTACATTTCAGTTACGTATGTTATTACGGATTATGCAACATGAATTTTATTATTATTGTTTATAAAAAAGTTTCGTTTGTCGTTCGCCCATTAATGGCTTTATAAAAAAATCTTCTTAATTTAAGAATTACATACTATATTTCAATATATTATTGTTAGGTGAACAATAATATAGTAAAAAAAATACATAATTTCACAATAAAAATAGATAATCTCTAACATAACTTTTTCTCCACATGACTTTCAATAAATTATCATCATCGATTTACAAAAATCAAAACAAAAAAAAATCATCATACCGCGTCGTTACTATAGATCCTATCAAACGAATGAACGCTTTAATTAAAGCCGTGATGCTGTCACTTGAAAAAACCGTATTGGTAGAGGGTTCGAGATTTGCGAAACTCGGTCGCGTAATGTGGGATGCTGACACCTGTTCTTACCTTTACCCCACAAATACGGGCCGCGGAGGGATCATACGTGTTTTGATCAAACTAGAATTGTTAAAACGTGATTGTTAAATATTATGGGAGGGGCTAATACTAGTGGTCTAGTTTACGTGAGAAAATGATAATATACTTTACTATAATACATACTAATATACATACTTTACTTTGAAACTTTATTCGTTTATCTTGCTGGCTCTTACATCAGCCACACTGAGTTGAAAAAATTTGCATAATAGAAATATTTTTAATCAACATTGAAGAACGAGAAGGTCAAATCGTCATTTCTTTCATTATTTTTTCTCGGTTTAATTAAAGCGGTGACGCTACCACCCGAAAAAATATATATTGGTTGGAAGATCGACATTTGCGAAAGTCGGTCGCGTAATGTGGAATGCTGACACCTGTTCTTACCTACAAACCATAAATACGGGTCGCGGGGGGATGATGCGTGTTTTGATCAAACTAGAATTAGCGTAGTGGTAGCAGGCTACTACTATTACGCTGGAGGTCCTGGGTTCGATTCCCGTGTCGGGGATTATCAGAGATAACGGTTAAAAAATCCTTTATCTCTGCTTCTATTGGGATTTTTACATTTTCTGGAAGATTCCCAGTACCCCGGAGTTTGGTAATGTGCCCGGAGATGGCAACAGGTTCGCCACCTGTTACATGGGCCAAAACGTAACCGGCAAGTCGTGGGTGTTTGCATGTATGATTGAATACATGCATTTACCTCTGCCCACCCGTTCGGGGATTACAGGCGTGAAGCAACGTTTTTTTTTTTTTTTTAGAATTGTCAAAACGTGTTTGTTAAATGTTATCGGAGGGGCTTATCCTACTCATCTACTTAACGTGAGAAAATAGACACGCCTGGTACTTATTAAAAGAATATTAACAATGTACCATTTTATTCACCTATATGAGACTTTTTTTTTTCATGCACAGAAATTATACATAAGGCGGACTTAACGCCGCTTACTTTTGTACTATGTAAGAATTATTTCTGTTAACAAGTGGATACCTTACTTAGTTTTTTAATGGAATTAATATTTCAATTCAATATTAAAAAAGGAATTACTTCTTTTAGGCATGTTTCTCATTACGTTGTTAATGCACTGTAGTCATATTAATTTCATGTTAGTATGTTAAAAAAATGTGGTTAATGAGTTAATATTCCATGTTTACTCGTATATTGGTGTGTATTTTATTTGTACTAAAGCGATATTTTATATTATTGCTATGTGAACGTGGTCAAATACTGACAATTCTATCAGAAAGTCATCTTTAATTTGTGTTAAAAATATAACCCCTAACAAACAGTTATTTAAAATTCTATACCACATCATTTGATGTGGTATAGAATTTCAATTATTTTGTTCATATGTAAGGTTTTTATACATATATTTTAGTTTTCTTTATATATTTATGGTTGGGTTAGCGTTGGTGTGGTTTTTATTGTAGGGTGATATTTTTTTTTATCTTCAATTTTTTTCAATTATGAATACATAGATAATATTCTGAATAAAAAACGCTAACTGCTTAAAGTGTGAAAAAAATAGAATTTAGACGTGTAGTATTTAAAATATGATTGTATCAAATATGAAAATACAGGTTAGGACTGTGTTACAAAATTCAATTTAGATATTTCGATTGGAACCTAATGTAGTAAATTACGTTCCAATAACAATTGAAAAGACTCATTATGTATACAAATAAAACAAACTTTAATATTACAGTCCAACAAGCGCAAATGTAAATAGTAATAACCTACGCATTATAAAAATAATATATTCATCCATAAATCCATGAGCGAAAAGAAAATGCGATTTCCTGAACATCAATTAGCAGTGCAATATTATTATTACACACAAATTACTGGCACGTGTAACCAGATAGGCGAGAACCGCGGCGAATCACGCGACGAGTAGATCAAGCGTTAACTTATAGTAATATTATGAGCGACGGCAGCTCGAATTAAGGTGGTTAGGCAGCGACAGAGGCTGGCTTTATTAAAAGCACTCACTTTGATCGGGTCCCTGATTTCCCGTCACCTGCAGGAAGCAATAAAGCTCGACACAAACACGGGCTCATAATTACAAACGGGCCAGCACAGTTTTGTTCACAACATATTGACAACGGAATGCCTTTGAACGCAAATAAATCCGCTTTGTACCACTTCATTATAAAATTGCGTTTGTCGAATTCATGCGTAATTACAATATCATTTTGTTGGTTTGTTGTGATTATTGATCGCGATTTAGTTACGTTTGAAGTGGCCATTATGAAGCAATCGGTTATTGCTTTGTTAATATTACTACGCAAATATTTTCGATTAATCTTTTGCTGAATTATCGTATTGTCAACATTTTATTGAGAATGCGATTAATAATTACATGAGATACTACCTAATACATGCACATAATATAATAATATGCCTATTTATTCTATTAGGTAAATATCTATTAACATTAATTTACCAAATCTATTAATTTACCTAGATACATGCATCGTAAAACTCCACATCGCTCTCCTCCTGTAATAATTTCCCGAAAAACAGGCCGTATGCCACGTTGAATGGCAACGCTTTTACTGTAGTATTTATTATGTTTAGAAGAAAACGAGAATCTAGTTGATATCACTCATATACAGGGTGATTTGAGGTAGCACCTATTCTTCTCTGGAGGAGAAACTAGAATCAAATGAGAGTAAATCTTGACCTCTGACCCTCACGTAAGTGGGGCTACCACTTACATGAGGGTCAGAGGATAAACCGTTTTGGAAAAAAATGCCTTTGAAGACTTTTCGGATAATATAAGGATTTCAGAAAAAAAAATGACGTTATATGCTAGCTAAATAAAGATCTAAAGAAAAACTGCGAAATATCTGAAATATTTATAGTAGCAATAAAAAAATATCACATGTTTTTTGAGAAAAATATAAAAAATGGATTATTTTTATTTTATTTAATTTACTCATTTATTTCACATCACAGATCCATAGTAGGTACAAAAAAAATATAATATAAAAAAAAAACAAATATTATAATAATAAATTATATTTTACCCCCAAATGACTGGGGCCAATTTACTTCAATTTGATTTGAGGTGAAACTAATCACCTCCAGAAAAGTATAACGCAGCAATATCAAGACAACCTTTATACTTGGTGGGACGTGTAAATAGTCCACACCAAGGCGGATTATAAATCCTTAGTATAGTATGATGATCACCCTCAAAACTTCGGCACCAGATCACCCATCCCTCCGGATCAAACACCCCAATAACTAACATGCAAGCCACTCACCAAATTAGAGACTGTACCGAGGTACCGCAGATCAGGTTATTGTGCTTGACGACACACGTAGTCAGGTTCTGTGTTGATTACTTCTCGACGCCGGCATCTTCTTCGACTATAAATTGATCTCCACCTGCTTATTCGAAGGGTCCGATAACTCCGGAATCAGGTAAACTGGCATAAAATTCAGTGCAAATTCACAGATTTTTAATTAATATAAAATCGTGTGTTCGCATTTGATAAAGTAAGAGAGCAATGAAAAAAACGTCATTTGTTTATTATTCGATCATTTAAAATAAACTTTTTTCTTTTAAATATTCGACCAGTCATGGCCATGCTCTTCTCATTAGGCCAAGTAAAAACTCTTTGGACGCCCGGCAAATCAAATTAGTGCTAGCGATACACATCGTCATTAAGTATCTAATAAAAAATAATGAAGTACCAAAATTAAGAGGCTTCACCAATACTAATTATTCCTAGCTTTATATCGAATACCACAGTATAGATACATATTAATTTCTATAGCACCGTAACGGTTATCGGATCACAACATGATCGTATTAACTGGAACAGGCACCTCAAATGAGACGTATCAAATGTTTAGTAATTATCGTTGGACATCAGACAACATGCTGTTTACCTACTCACAATTTTTTTATTTATTACCACAGTTCAATGCATATTGTGCATATACATTAAATCCAAAATAACTAGGAAAATATCACGTTATGCAGTACAAAGCTTTCGTGTTGTTACTAATTAATGTTGACACTGATTTAATGTACACATTAAAATGTACAGAAACTTGTAGCGAATATCACGCTATTTGTTTTTTGAAAACTATGTTAAAATCGGATTTCATTATACGTTGATTATTCGTTAGAGTTTTTAACGTTTTTCATGTTATTTTTTTACTTGTATTTCATTTTAATAGTAGCCAACGGCAATGCAGAACATGCTATTACTGTTTTATTTTATATTAGTTAGTGGCAAACAAGCGTGCAATTTACATTGATGGTAAGTAATATGTTACTTATGAACATTTACATGGAAGCAGATATTTCAATGTAGATGCATTGCCACTTCAGAAGTCTGAGCCTCTGTCCCAGAAATTACAGGTCCGTACATTACCACCTGGCCGGAACACGATAGTGAAGAAAACACTCCCATTAAGCGGCAAAGCGGAAACAAATATATATTTTTTAATTTGAACTTTTTATTTCGTATTTACTGCTGAAGGCAAATCGTTCTGCTGCGCGAAACAAACAAAAAAAAACCGTGTAAACACTATAATGAAAATACAAGAATCATAGTTAACGCACCGCAATACAGGTTGAATGCTTAAAACATAACAATATTCCACACAAACACGAACGTAACGATTGTGCTAACGTAATTAATATAGAGAGTTCATGCGACTGTAAAGAGCCAATCTAAAATTAAAACTCACTTGCGCGTAATTTCGACGTCCACTGCATACAGTTTCTTTATTATTATGTGAAATAATAACGATATTATGGTGAATTTTCCGTAAATCGTAAACTATATAGAACATTTGTTTACCACTTGAGCTACCCTGAAATAATTAATTCGAAAGAATATTTATCAAAATCCTTTCAAGTATCGTTGCATTTCTGTTCTTTCCAAAACTGCTGTTACTTTCCTACCAATATTAACATGCAACCCTCTAATGGATGGTTCTCTATTTTACCTATTTTTTTTATGCATAATCTAATATGCCATAATAGTTTTCGTCCTAATCATCATTTGTCCGAATTATCATTTGGAACTCACCCGAACTTAAATTTGTAATAAATATTACAATCAATAAATAATATTCAAACTTCTTAAAGCTGTTTTCAATAAATCCTTAGTTTGTACCGTCAAAAAAAAATTCCAAACACCGAACTGTGCAGCGGGCGACCGAACGCCCGCCGCACTCTTTGACCTAACCTAAGTCGACGCTTACAGTCGTAACAAAAACTTATCAATAATCATAATAATTCTGATCGTGCTGTAAATAAAAAATAATAATGAAAATGATAATATAAAATAACATTGTTGAGAGGACATCACAATTGCTTTATTATTCGCGCTGCCCTCTATAAGAGTGTATAGTCCCCGCACGTCCTCTATAAAGGTGCAGCCCGCGAATGTTTAGCACCTTGGGGCGGTGTTATGTTCAATAAGAGAAGATTGGGACGGATTGGAGCGGTCCACGCCGGAGACTGCAATTTCTGCTACGCCACAAATTGCATTTGTCGTTGTCGCCGACTTAACTTAGTAACACAGAGAATATTAGAATTTATTCCGCTATATGAATAAAATATATCTAATACAAACACTGTCTACTAAACAGGATGGAGTTACTTTTATGTTTGAATCCTTCTCATACTTTCAAAAGTTTGTTATAAAAATGTTTTTATCTTTACCCGTGTATTTTTAGAAGTGGCCCTTAGCAAACACCTACGATTACTTAGTACTCAATAAATATTGAGCCCTATGTAATAGAACTCACCCCTATTAGGTTTCTTTCAATCATGAAGATTCAGAAGGCATTGGAAATGTTCTCAATTAATATCTATGGGGTGGTGTATATTGTGGGTCGACCGTCTCCATATGGCGTGAGTATTAAATTAAAACAGAGAAATATGTACAACAGTACAAGTTTACCTAGCTTGTCGTATCTCTTTGTGATACCGTGCCGGAGGCGACGCGGTGACATTGTGACTTAAACCTGGTTTCATGTGCATATATAAAGTTCTTTACAAATATGCTGAATTCGTTTGTGTGAACTATGCAAAAGAGTAGATCGTGTGTACTAGTACTAGTCTATAAGCATCCTAGCTGTAATTTTACTGATAGTGAAGATATATTGAATTTAAAAAACCAAGGCAAGTTTTAATCAGGAATAGATACTTAATCATCGGGCCCTGGGTTCCACGGAATACCTACTTAATACATACAGAATTATGTGTTCATACACATATATTATGATTAAAGAACCTAAGCCTAAGACCTAGAGCCTACATCATCGGATTTAGGCTCTAGGTCTTTAGGTTTTATGCACCATTGGATACTTCGTACGTGTAGAAATATGTATTTATACACATGTACATACATGGTTAAAGAATAGTATGCGACTAATATTATTAAAGCAGAATAAATACAAAAGCACAAGTTTATTTCGCTCACTATCGTAGGTATCGCTTTGTGAAGCCGTGTCGAGGGCGATGCGCCGTGATATTGTGATTTAAACCTACTACACATACACACAAAAGTTCATAATTTGTAATGAACTTGATCCTGGATGCGTTTTTGTGAATGTATAAGCAAAAGAGAAGATCACGCGTACTCAAACACAGACTAGATGCTATTTTAGAAGCATCCTAGCTGTAATTTTACTAATATTGGAGAAGATATTAATGATTTTGAAAAACCAAGCCAAGATTTAATCAGGAATAGAGCCTTAATCATCGGGCTATGTGTACAATTGGGTACCTACTTCATACATACAGTATGTGTTCATACATATATATATGATAATAGCGGAATAAAAATAAATAAACAGCAACACAAGTTACACAAGTTTACCTCGCTCACCGTCGTAGGTGTCGCTTTGTGAAGTTGAAAATAAACGGTATTCATTGATGTAAATGTACATTAAAATAAGGATGTACTCAGACACCAACTACACCCTAGGATAGTAACATTCTCAGATCATATCTCCAAGACAAGATTCAGCCAATCTTTATATGTATACACACACATGGCAATATGTATACACATAATTAAAGCAGAATGGTATTACGGATAAATATATGTAGGTATAACAGCACAAGTTTACGCTGCACACAGTCATATCTCCTTGTGAAGCTATGCCGGGGGCGATGCGGCGTGACAATCGGATTTCCTACTTCAATATACATGTGAAGTTTATTGCAAATATTTTTATGATGAATTCATTTATGAATGTACTTGCAGTAGTGAAATGTGTTTACTCAGACACAGACTAGATGATTTCCTAGAGGCATCCAAGCTGCTAGACGAATTTTACTAATAGTGGAGAAGATATTTGAAGAATTTAAGATACGAATTCAAGATTCAACCAAGAAAAGAGCCCAAATCGTCATTTGGTGCACCATTGGGTACTTTATGCCTTTGGAATAAATATTCATACTCACGTCTAAATCATAAAAATGGAATGTTTTACAAATAAAAATAAATGTGCAACACCACATGTTTACCTTGCACAAAGTCGTATCGTGTCTCTCTCTTTGTGAAGCCGTACAGGGGACGATGTGGCGTCATATTGTGATTCAAACCTACTTCTATATACATATAAAGTTCATTGCAAATATGCAGAATTTATTTGTATGAATCTAGGTAAGTGCGAAAGAGAAGAGTGAGTGTGCGCCGCTTGGTTACCCGACTAGACACTTCACCGCTCTGCCACGCCGCTTGCTCGCTCGCCAAAAATGAAACATCTCCTCTCCTCTTCGTTTGATCCATTTTCACTCGAGCTAAGCGGGAAAGAGATGTGGAAATAACGAAATCCGATCGGTTTATTCAAACACATCTCCTCTCGTCTCCTCTCCTCTCCGCTTTGGTGGATACCGGGTCTAAGGGTGAGATTCACAGACCGCACTATGACTTTACTTTCAGCAAAGTATGCTTAAAACTGTCAGTAAAGTATGAGATTTGAGAGTTATAAGCATGCTAAGCTGAAAGTAAAGTCGTCGTGCGGTCTGTGAATCTCGCCCTGAGATTAAGACTGAGACTTTACCACTAAGTGAACAACACACGGGACGTAGAATTTTTCTTACGTTTTATTGAAATTCTCTCGAAGATGGGAAACTGGGCGGATGGGATGATTTAACTTCGAAACTGAAGTCGAATTATTTTGACCATTCATTTCAATTCTTTCGTTCAGCTAAATAACAATGACCTAGTACTAAGAGGAGTAGTTAGAAGTTACATGAGTAGGTTGTGTTAAAAATCAATTTGCAAGACAATTTTTGTAGCATGCATAATATAGAATATTCCATTGTTTAATTAATATAAAATTAAAATGGAATCTTGAACGCATGACGCGGTAAATACTTAAATTAATATACTATGGGAATAAAGTTTAGAGTAGCAACGTTATTTCTGTACTGTAAGTGTTGGCTCATCAGTAAATCAAAGTTTAATCAGTCAGTAACCGACTCAATTCATTGTAACATCTATAATTTAATTCTCTTAGTAACAAATCTCTCTCTGCGTCTCGTAGCACTTTAGTCAGTTTTAGTCAAATAAAAAAAAAGTAACCTAAGATGAGTTAATGGAATTATCTTGATAATTTTAACTAAACTGAGAAGAGTTTCGAAAAGTTTTCTTTGTTCTTTTATTTGAAGGACACAATGCAGATAACACGAAAATCCAGACTGACATTGTTTAAGTTTGAATAATATATGAACCAAGGCTTAAAGAAAGTTGGATAGAAAAATTAGATAGCGGATGGGCGACGTTGTTTTTTTGTTTCATGTCTGGTTTTTTTTAAATTCCGCTCTGATGCTTGAATAAAAACATTATTGAAAAATACACAATTTTATTATATTTTTTACAATTTTTGACAACCTCTTTCGATTTAGCGGAGTTCGACTACCGCTGGATCAAGGCTTGATCCAAGGATCGCTGGTTCAAACTCCTTACCAGGACAAATATAGGATATATATAGTGTACTAAAATGGTTTTCCTTTTTTTCTAGCCAAGTCAATAATTGAGAGCCATTCAAAGCTTAACCAAGACACGATGAGCACCATGATTTCGCTATAAATAGACAAAGGAGAAAATATATATTGACTCATAGACACCTATGGAATATAAGCAATATATAAAAATATTATTCGTAACAAAATACTTTCCATAGGCTGCGTATGCAGTCCGTAAATTTTTGTACTGACCAAATATATCACACTGAACCAATTTTCAAACCAACGGCGCCCGGCCGAACTCTGAACGAAGCGTCGTTCCAAATTTGATTCTTTCGAACTGTCAGCCCAACCGTGAATATTTCATCGATGTTCCCTACTTTTCTCCCACAAGAAGGAAATAAGTCAAACTTTTTGTGATGATATCTTCGATACAGGAAATAGATATTGGTGACAGGCGCACTTCACCGACAACTTATGTCTGATAAACGGGACGGCCTATATATCTTTCGCTTACTTTCATAAAGCGTGTACCTTAAGATTTTTATTTATGTTCCATTTCGGCGAAACTTCCTTGTATATCTGTATCTTACCTTTGAAATAAATTAATTTTCTTTTGTAGGTAAGTTTATTTCGATAAACAGGAAACGTTTCGTGTTTTTAATATACGAAATGTCGCTGTGTAAACAACACATCATGTTGAAGATTTTGCGACAAATAAATATTTTTGTTATTTTTTAAATGCAATTTATTTGCTTACATTAGCAATTGTCGGCATCTTCTTTCTCTTCAGTTTGCTTATGGTATGACGCCTCAAAAGTGACAGTATCAAAGTAGTTCAAGTTCTGAACGATTAATCTGAATTTCTGTCCATTCAGGTCTTCATATAAATAGACGTCTCATTTCATATACACTGATATTTCCAAAATCTGATATTTTACTTCTATACCTGCGGTTGTACAATGATATTTGAAAACAGGTAGAGAAAGAGAGTACAGTTTAGCGACAAATAGATCAGCTAATGCGATTATGCTGGCGACGGGACGTGATGATCCCACCGCCCACTTGCGGAACAATTTTCTTCTACTGGAAGATATTTTTTTCCACTAGTGCAGTCAGTCAACCGAACAATTGCGGTTAAACCATTCCAATGAGGCAGTAGTAAGTGCAATAACGCAAGATGGGCAGCAGAGTTCTGCGATAAAACTACCCTCACTACGATCGCCAATCCGCATGCCAAACGTGGTGATTATGGCATAGACCAGCAGTGGACATCTTTCGGCTGATGTGATGAATGCGACTATAATCATATAATACATGCTCACATAGGCAACTTATTGTTATTATATTATTTTTCGCAATAACACATGCTAGTGAAATATATTTGTAAAGAAAAATTTGCCTTCAGGCGAGACTCGAATTCGCGATCACTCTATGTGAGCTGAAATCGTTTAACCCGTCAGCTCGCGAGAAAAATATGACAATTGATTTCAATTGTTGACGCTTTAAATCAATTGGGGATTTAAATACTCCTAAATAAATAAACAATAACCATTTCAATTATTCGTTCGAGTTTTTGAGGTTATTTACTAAAAACACTATCCAAAACTACTAACTTATCTTAGAAACAACCTCAAAAACTCGAACAAATTATTGAAATGAATATTGTGATGGTTTAATCGGCCTGAGTAATCGTAAAGGGTATCTCGCCGTCACGGGAATGTCCTTCACTGTAGGTACGCAAGCACCAAGCGCAACCATTAATAATGTAGGGTGACAAGGTCGCAGGTGCCGCCGGGAACGGCGCCGCGCCGATAAACGGCCCGATGCATAATTGAAGACGTGTGCCTACCATCGCGTTTACGTGCCTTACGCTAAATCTTCTAAGGGCAATATGGGCTAACTGTGAAAGATTTTCTTGCTTACTTTTTCATCTTATGAAAACTCCTCTACGTGTGTCTTGTATGTAGGTATATTTTATTATTTAGATATACAATGTAGGTATATCAGATACATTGAATTTGATTCAAAAGATGTGCTTTATTTTATTCACCCACAGCGTATAGTGTTGTACAAAGAAAAAATACCTTTTTCTCTCGATTTTAGGTTAGGACATAAAGCATTCCAAATTCCAATTTACTTTCTATTGCCATTGCTTATAATACACGTGGGCTAAAACTTTTCTGCTTGAAGATTATTGTCTTTTGAGATAATGCGTTGCCCGCGAACTTCACAAAACATCAAGAAGGAAGTCGCTACCGCGTTACTTAATCTAACTTTTTATAGACATATCTTTGTATACACCACAATACTCTGCTGGAATAGTGATTTACAGTTATATTAATATGGCCTACAGATATTTGTTTCGGGTCTGGGTACTTGTGTATGTATGTTGTGTGTGAACAACGGCACCCACGTCACAAGTTTATACCTAGTGTGGGGGTATGAGTGTAACCGTATTTTTAATATTATCTACTGAACAAAAGGAACTACTTGCACACGATATCGTTGGTGAGTTTAATTTTAATAATGTCATATAATTTCTCACATAATATCAGTCGGCCCCCAGGGCTTATGTGCCTCATTTCGTATCCCGCTCGATTACAGGTGGCAATATTAAATGACCCATATTTTTCTCGGCTCTAGGTCACAACGGAGCGCCTTTTAAATTGCCTCAATTTATTAACGCTGCACTTGTGGCAGACTTCGTAATAAGGTGAAATCTCTTGACCTTTTCTAACGCGCAACGATCGGTGACCCGCCACGTGGCCCCCTTTCTTGACATTTGACCCCAGTTTGTTATTTTTTTAATTTATTTCAATCTATTTGCATAGATGACAAGGCAATTTATTTATAATTTTGTTTCGGTCACGCGTATGGTTATAGAGTGTATTTTCGGGTGATGTTAACGTTTTATGCGAAATATCTTAGTTGGAATATTCGCTTGGATAATATCTCAGATATATACTTTAATCTGATTATTACTGTTCTTTCGCTTCTTCGTTCTTTCTGTTCTTTACAAAACAATAACCCCCTTATTCGTAAACGTATTTTAGCTAAAGTGTTGCTCATCTCTCCTTTGTCTTTTTCTATCCTCCACATTTGACAATGCAACTGACAAAGACAAAGCATTCTATAACTAAAACGTAGCTAATGTACGTTTATGAATAAAGGGGTATGACTTTAACCCGAAAACACTTCCAGTCATCAAAAAACATTGCAAATTGGACTATATTTCTACAGAAATGAGGCACGGCACAGTCCTGACCGACCGGACATTTGTTCGATATGCAATGAAGGATAACGATAATTAAATCTCATGCCTGATGTTATTCTACAGTCTAACTACAGATTGATCGATGTTTCGTTTATATATAAGAAATGAATAGAAAATATTTTTGTTGTTTTATAAAAAATGTATTGCACTGAACATTTTCCAATATTTTTTTCACACAACTCATTAAATATGGGAACCGGAGACAGCAAACGAATTGCGGTTCAGATCTGAAATATTTCGTGAGTGAAAATAAAAAACTCATTTTACGAAACTGAATTTCTTGTGATAACTTTGTAAATTAAAAATTCACACACAAAATAATTGTCTAAACAAATACACAACGAACCTGTGCGATATTTCTACAACGGTTTAATTGATATGCAAATCTTGGTCAATACTTAAGCGCTTTTGTTATTACACTGGTCATTTTATATATAATACAATTCGCGAGGTCAAAAACATGGCATCGAGGGGCCATCTCTTCAATATCTTTCCCACCCATTGTGATATCATTCCATCTTCGAATACCGTGAGATTAACACCGTGGACTATTTTATCTTAAATATAAACAATTCGAGAGCAGTGTAAGTTTTTTTGTGAGTGTGTGATTTTCTGAACTATGGAGAATTGGATCACACAATTATTTCACGTGCCGATATTTAATAAACCCAAGGTAAGATTTAATATAGCAAAATAAATTGAGTTTATTATTAATATCCCACTGGGTGCAACCTGACGCACCCTTATAATTTATCTAGGATTCAATTTCAGACGATAAATATGTGTAGCTTTATTCTTTTCATCGTATATATTGTTAGTCCTTATTTAAGTAGATACAATTTTTGTTAACGGTAGATATTTTCTGAGCATGAATTTGGGAAGAACTTCTGATAATAGCCAATTTGTGTGAAATACGGGGTGAAATTTCAATGATAGTTTGCCAAATAGTATATTATTGAAACACGCGTGCTAAAATTCTTTCAAACATAAACCTTTTTATGTTTGAAAGAATTAAGGTTTAAAAACATTTATTTTTGGTTAAAATAAGCTCAAGCTCATGTTCCTTGCGATGTGGCAGAACTAACTAAAAAGATTGTTATAGATCGACAGACCGAACTATAATCATTTTGCTGCGGGAAACAAACATTAAATATTCACCGTACACTATTCTTTTCTTCATCAATGCAGATACATATGCGGTGAACTGTAGAAAATCGAAGGACAATAATGTATAAACTTCCAAGTGCAAGTATCCAGATAAGTGCTGCACAAGAATAATTTAACTGCCTCAGTAGCCTAGTGGTAGCAGGCCACTACTACTACGCTGGAGGTCCTGGGTTCGATTCCCGGGTCGGGACCATCAGAGATTTAAAATCGTTTATCTCTGGTACTATTGGGATTTTTCCATTTTCTGGAAGTTTCCCAGTGCATCGAAGTTTGGTTATGTGCCCAGAGATGTCAATAGGCTCGCCACCTGTTACATGGTCCAAAACGTAACCGGCGAATCGCGGGTATTACAGGCGTGAAGTTACGAAGAATAATTTAATGCAAAAACGCTTCTACCACCAACCGCGAACATTTGCCTGCCTGCCTGGCATTAACCTAACGAGTTTACCTAATGACACCCGTCAGGGCTGCCGCTTTTAACAGGTACCGAATTAAATCAATTAGGTTCGCAGACCAAAGAGGCTGAGTATTAGAATTATAGCTATGGAAAATAGAAAAATCAAAGTATAATAAAATTTAAATTAAAAATTAGCACAACAATCCAGCTAACTACGGCACAAGAATAATTTAAGGCAAAAACGCTTCTGCTACCACCCGCGAACATCTGCTCGCCTACCGCGCATTAACCTAACGAGTTGGCCTAATGGCACCCGTTAGGGCTGCCGCTTACAAAAAGTACGATCATATAAATTAGGTACGCAGACCAAAGAGGCTGAGTATTAGTCACCTGACAACAACAATTACTTTCAAGTGAACACAGCTTCGTAGTAGTTTATCATCTTTTTTGTGGCATCCAACTCGAGGATTAACTGAAAATATTCAAACAACCTGTTTTCACAGCTTTATCTCGCGTAAACGAAACTAATATTATTTGATTTGTTTAGGTATACTTGACGATCCGGTCGCTTCTCATTTATTTGAAATTTCTCCTCTCCGTCTACCTTGTGAAATATTAAGAATCCTTATAAAAGTATTGAATTCCAAATTTGTATCCATTTTATAAATTGACCTTACAAGCTTCGCGTGCGTTGGTGATATAATATAATTTATGTGCTATTCTGAAATGTTATTATTAATGAAAAGTGTAAATCTGTTCTGTTTATATATTTTTACGTGAAAGTACCAAACGCACATCCATCCTCACAAACTTTCATAATTCAGATTTAGATTCGCACAAAAGCAAAATCATACGAATTTGTGGTTTCATTTGCATGCTTGGAATAAAGTTAAACTATAAGTGAGATGTATAAGCAGTAAAAAGCCAACATTAACAGCGTTAGAACACTTAAAGACAATTCGTCTGGCAACATGTAAGGGAAAACCAAATAAGAGATTTTCTTTGTATAGTGACAAAGCACGGTATATTGAGGATCATTGTTTCCTGTTTTATAGAATTTTATTCCATCCCAAAATAAATGAATACCTATATAAATTTATTTATCTAATATACAAAATTCTCGTGTCACAGTTTTCGTTGCCATACTCCTCCGAAACGGCTTGACCGATTTGTGCTTATCCGGTATCTATGAGAATCGGCCAACATCTATTTTTCATAACATTTTTGGACATTTTCTTTTTATTTTTTCGGGCGATACGAAGTTTGCCGGGACAGCTAGTAATTTTATATAATTTAAGTCCAAAATAAATAAAAATACGAGCATAAATTTATTTATTTTAGACCTGGTGGATGCTGTTTTACTATATTGTTGTTTAGTCTTTTTAAGATTACAGACGCTACTAGTTATCTCTGCATCCATCCAAGAACGTCAGACCGTACATTACACAAAAGAAAATGAAATCTCTCTCGATGTTTCAGTTGCTTGTCAGCTTCTGTTATCCTGGGCAGGCTGAAATTATAATCTGATAAAATATTTGTAGGAAAAATAGTACCAACATTGAAATTACGATGACGACACACAATGACAAAAAATCAAAATAGCGTTACTATCACTGGAGCAACTATGCTCCAGTGACGGAGCTTGCGGGCGTAGGCACCACCGCATTACCATCTACTTGCCGCTAAATGTTATGTTCAGCGCTATCGTGTTCCGGTCAGGTGGCCTTAGACCTCTGGAGTGACAACGCATCAACATTAAAATCTCTTCTTTTAATGTAGATGTTACCATCAATGTTAACTATATGCTTGTTTGATGTTAGATGTTAACGATTACTTCTCACTTGCCACTAAGCGGATGTGTACTTACTGATTAGTACTAATGATAAGTAGTAGACTCGTGTAAACATATAGGCAATAAGCATAAAAGAATATAAGTTATGAATACTTATGAAAGTTGTTAGGGTTGCCGTTTTATTCACCTACTTTAATTGCGAGAGCGCCATTCAAATGTTATTATTTGTATAGAAAGTAACAATGGCCTTACAAAATGTAGGTTCACAACCCTAACTATGCATTCTTCTCCTCTGTGTAGTCTCTTCTATAAATTTTGCGGGTAAATATGCCGTCTGTAAGTCGCAAATGCAATATTTTATTTTATCCAGACTCAAAAATTGTGCTGAGCCATTCTGTTCCCGTCTAAACGTTTAAATTTCATATCAATAGCCATAGAAGTGGTATATAAACATGCAGTTAACATATGCAGTAAAACTCATAAGGCCTCATTTGAATTAAAAAAAAATACTTTGAGATTATAAATTAGGCAACCTCAAACGATTAATTAATGATCACTGTTGCTCTCCCATCAATATCTCCTACAACACTTTTCATAGTAGTCATACTAACGTAGATACCTACTTACATAATAACAAACGCGTAGATTATACGCAATAAGTACTTAATTAATATTTTATATCGGAAAATAAGTTTATTCGTTCTATGTTATGTAGGTACGATGTTGAAACTACTGAACAAATGTTCCATAATTAGAATTACTAATGCATTTTAAAGTTAGCATTATCCGGCGGAGCTAATGTCCACGGCGCGGATGCCGCCGCGGTACGGAAATCCGCAAGTAATTAAAATTTTAGATGAATGAATAACTGCAGTGCGCCACCCGCCCGTGGAAATTATACAAAATATTTTATCACTTCTTTTTATTTTCGAACTTCCCAGTTCGACCGATAAAAGCCATTTAAAAGCCATGAAAAGAATTTGCCACCTGTTTACGGCGTTGGATTGACCTATAATTACGTGTTCCCTTTTAAACCGGCGAAGATTACGCGAAGTCCATCAAAATCCATTAATTAACTTGGAATATTAACGAGCTGAAGATCGAAAGTTTATGCCTTGAAATTACAAAGTACGTAATAGGTTCCAAAGTCTTTTCGACTTTTGTGAAGTCATCGTAAATTTTACAAGCTCAGCAGGGGAGTCCGAATTGTGCCCGCCCGTATTAAATTCGCCTATCCCGAATCCTTAGCGGATATTGAAAATGGAGGTTAGCTTGCTCCATTGGTTTTAGATACATCGAAAGCTCTCCAGGGTTCTCATACAAAACGGGAACTTCTTCTAGTTTCGCTGACACAGCTGTATCACCTAGTGGGAACTACTCTACCCAATCCGCACCTCCTGGATAATGTTCAATCATCAGCATATCGTGCCTTGTTCCAAAGCCTTTACGACTTTTGTGAACTCATCGTAAATTTGACAGGGTCAGCAGGCGAGTCCGAAATGTGGAAGTGGGAGTGGCAGTTCGGCAGGGGGCGCGGGCAGTGGGGCGAGCGCGCCTCGACCCAGTGAAGTGAAGCCGGTCGAATGCAATCTGTGTCATCGAAAATTCAAAAATATTCCAGCTCTGAACGGCCATATGCGTTTACATGGTGGATACTTCAAAAAGGTACGAGATTTTGATGTACTGGTTTGTAAATGGAATAAAGCACTCTTTTATTTGCCCGAGACTTCGATGACCTATAACTTATGTGGATATAATTATATAATTTATCAACTGCCAAATAAGAGAAAGTTAGTTCTATTTGTGTCTATTTAATTAAATTTGAATCACTTTATCAGGACTCGGATAACAAGAAATTGGACAAAAAGGAATCTACGGGGCCACCTCTACAAACAGCTTCGGTATCTGTGAGAGCACTCATTGAAGAGAAAATTATAAGCCGACGAGGGGCAACTGCAACATCAACGAGCACAACAGGTAACATGCGAAAATGTGCTGTGATAGAATAAGTTGCACTAACATCTGTACAACAAAAAATATTTTTTAGGTTCAACTACGGATACAATCACATCTCGTTCAGGATTCGTGACTCCAGCACCGCCACCGTTAACAAGCACGAAGTCCTCTGTAGTCTCCCCAGCTTCCCCGGCTGCCACATCTGCACAATTTGTATCGCCAAGAGCACCACCGGTTATAACTGTAGCTGCAAATGTCACGGCCAATATCACAGCAGGCCATAAAGATTCTACACTGATTGAATTGTTGAAAAAAGGCAGTACGAAGGTATGTGCCATATTTTGGTCACCAATTGATAAAAGACCTCTTAATCAAAGCAAAAATATTTTTTAACTATTTTCTATTTATTTCAGGTGGTAAAACGATCAGCATCCGATCCAGGTCAATCGTCCCCTCAACAAGAATTCACCTTTCGGCCCGAACTGTTTGGTGTATCGTTTAATTCCGATGATGGATATTTTTCGCCGGCTCTCAACGAAGACACTTTCCAATTCACTACTACTCCAGACCATCTGGACGAGCTAGCTTCATTAGAAGACTATGCCACAGTGGCTGCTTCTATACGAGAACGATCACCGGTCACTTTCCCGTCCAGTCGACGACTTGCTGCCGTATTAAATTCGCCTCTACCCGAATCTTTAGCGGATTTTGGAGCATGTCATGGAGGTTCGCCTGTGCCGTCACCGGGTATTGGATACACCGAGAGTTCGCCAGGATTCTCATATACAACGGGAGATTCACCAGGTTTAGCTTACACAGCTGCATCACCTAGTGGGAGCTACTCTACCCAACCCGTACCTTCACCCGGACTAGCATATCCAACGCCACCAGCTTCTCATGATGCTCAATCACCAGCACATACCGCACCTCGTGCATCGTCCCCATTATCAGCAGCCTTTTTTACTGCCACTATGTCTAGTCAAGAAGAAGTATGTATATTTTTAATTTCTATATCACTGATACCTGGTTGCACTGTTCTGGAACATTCTCTTTTTTTTCAGGTTGAAGAAGCCTTAGAAGAAGTACTGCCTGAGGAATGTAAATCATTAGATGCTTATGCCTTAGAACCGTCGCCTACTCCGCGTCGTATCATGCTAAATTCGGAAGACCCCCTTTTATCCAGCAGCCCTCGTGATTTTTCGCACCAGCGTCCATTGCGTCGACTACATCGTATATCTTCAAATTCTATACCTGCAATACATCAATGGCAGCATGATACTTCAACTCTGCAGGTACCCATTTTCTACTAACAGTAGTACTTATGCCTTCCCTTTTTTATTTTTAACCGATATAGGGTCGTAAAATGACATCGTAATATGAGCTAATTCTAGCTTGAGCCCTGTTGTAGAAAGACCTAAGCAAATAGACTGATGACCATTGCATTACAGGTGTGTGTGGAAGGTCGGGACACGGTACCAGCGGTGTTCTTAAGTCCGAGCAGTGTGCCGGCGTCACCGCAGCGTCGCAAACGACGGGCGTCGCCGGCCGGTCCCTATCGCTCGCGCATGCGTCGTACCATCAATCACTATACTCCACAGCCGATACTGTATCCCGAAAGAGAGGGATCTGGACTGCTCGTTGAACTGTCCAATGGTAAGTTACCGTCGCAAATACGCTTCTATATTGACATATCATTTCAGCCAAAAGAAGTTTGCGGCTGGACAAAAGCCTGCCTTCACATGTTAAATACATCATTCGAAATTAAAGAAAAAAAATCGATTTCGACTGGGATCGTCTTTTTCAATCTTTTTCATTACATTTTCTCTTTAAATTCATAATTAACTAGCATGTGTTGCTAGCAACTACTAACAACTGCAAAAAATTAAATATTAATAAATAAAATATTGAATTACGACTCTTACGCCAGGGTAATGAGCTCACACTATTGTGTCGAGGTGTATCATGGCGCGCCAGACGCTACATTTACTTTGACTGCCACCGCATATGCGACACACTAATGTCATAGTGGATATATGAAACCGATTGCGCCACGACACGACATAATGTGAACCTGGCGTTAGTCTTACGTTGATTTGGATATTTGCCAGTTACACAATACGAAAAGACTAAAACCATTTTTTTTATTTACTTCTGGTTAGAAAGATCTCTGGATAATAGTACAAAATATTATTTGAATAGTATTTCGATATAACACGAATACAACAAACGATATCTTTTGCGCTATTCTTAAGAAATCATATATCTTGTCTTCGAACCTTTGCTTAAATAAGGTTGGAAAATAAGCGAGTCCTTTGTGATACCTTCACCTAAAGTAGTGTATATCGACCTACTTAAACCCGCTGACTAAAACACATTTGAAGTTGATGAATTTGCAAAAAGTAAATATTATGCAAAACCGAAAAAAGGGCGAAGGGTCTACGAGACGAAAATGTTTAGAGGCTGATCAGGCCAGAGACATGACTACCTACTTACGTGCAAGTAGAATCCCTAAGAAACGTGACTCGGCAAATTGAGTTCTATCGCCGATTCCATTTTTAGGGTTCCGTAGCTTATAAGGAATCCCATTAAGCAACGTTTTTTAACCACCCAGGTATTCCCAGTGAGAGTGACATTCTAGCGCACCTAGAAGAGCCTCGCCTGCCGCGAATAAACATTGGAATGGATCACCAAGCGGAGATACCTGAACTATGTAATGACCGTATCGACCTACATCGAGCGCCGGAACAACTGCTTTGGGATCCTGGCATCAATGACGCATTAGACGACAATGAAGGTGTGTAAAAAAAAATCTGTATACATTTTACTGGTGATAGAATTGCAATGATGGAACTCGCGGGCGGCTCCACCGCAATTACCTAATCCATATGCCGCCAAGTGGCACTATCGTGTACCGCTTAAATGGTTATGTATGGTCCCTTAATAACTATCACAGATGCAAAACTTAGGTGTCAGGGATGGCAACGCATCTACATTTTGACCTCTTATTATTATTTAGATTGTAGATATCAATGGGCTGCTGTAGTCATCACTTAAAATCCACCTGAGCTGCATGCTTGTGTGCCACGTTTTATTCAAAAATATTAAAGGAGTCAACAAAAAAGCAACGTGTTATCTCCGCAGTGCGCATGTTCATGGAGCTGGCGATGTGTGCAGCGATGCCAGTGGGCGGGCACACGAGAGAGTACGCTCTGCAGACGCTCGGCGAGTGCGGGGGAGACATCCGCGCGGCCACCCTGCGGCTCATGTCGCGCCCCGCCGCGCCTACGCAGCACGAGTCGCGTTGGACGCCCGACGAAGTCGAAGCCTTCTTAGCCGGACTTAGCCATTACGATAAGGACTTCTTTAGAATTTCTCAACTGGTAAGCAAACATAATATAATACGCTTACACTTATAGCCCCACACTAGGTATAAACCTGTGTCGTCGGTTGGCACCTAATTTACACACACGACACATACGCGCTCACCCAGAAACAAATATTTATAGGCCATACAACCATTTGTCCTAGTACCGTACCCTCGACCCTTCGAAACAGGCGGTAGTCACACACCGCTGGACTAACCGGGTCGTCGTTGTAAGAATAGCAGTTGCTAGCGACTAATTTGGGCCGGGATATGTGTCAGAATGCTTCGCAAAACCAAAGTTTTCTAGCTAAGCATACTATCTACCGCTTTCACGATATTACTTGGTCTATCGAGATACCGCGCACCTTGAGCTAAACTCATGTCGCGCCCTGCGGCCCCCATCATCATCTCAGCGGGACTTAGCCATTACGATGCGAACTTTTATAGCATTTGACGACTTACTGTTACTAGGGTTGCTTACAAATCTCAAAGAATTTGTTAGGAAATCGAGAGTTTGTACGCGGATTGAACCAAGATTTCTGATGGCATTGTCAAGTTCAATAGACTATAGGACCTGTAGAATTTTTGACGCTTCATTGGCAAAGAAGCTTTTTTAACTTGGGAAAGAAGCTCAAATATGTTCTTTCAGCGGAACAATACTTCAAAACTGCTCTCAAAACTCCTTCAATTTCTGCAGATCATTCGCAATATTCGGCGCATGAGATGCATATTTAGGATTACAACATTGTACCTACTGCATATTACCTATGAAATTGATGTTAACTGAGTTACATAAAAGGCCTGAAGGTGGTCCCAAACCAACAGCAATTTGTGAACTTTTCAACAAAAAAACAATAGAAAACACTGAACGAACAGAGTTTAAAATATGAATGTTCATTTATTCGAATTTGCTGTCAGTTCTGTCTCTATCTTGATGTTTTGATTCCACGTGGAACATGATGAGATAGGTCCAGTATAGTGATGGGGACTTTAATAAAATCTTTTTATGAAGTATTGGAAGCAACACGAGAAGTAATTTTTAAAGTCTTACTAAAAGTGGCTTTAACTTTATGGAAACTTTATAAGAAAATTCCCACCATTTTTGCACAACAACAATCTCTTTTTTTATATTTATATATTTATCTTTTATTATAGTATTTTTTTAATTGTAATCTTAATACGAATTATTACAATTGTTTTAAAAATTTTATATATACATTATATATATATATATATATTGCTACAATTTCATAAATTATCTGCAATTTTTTAAATTTGAAATTTGTTTATAATTATATGTAATGTATTTTTGCACATAAAACTCGAATATACACAAGTTTTAATAATGTAGTATCATTCAATGACACATCTCTTTCCCGCGTGCCCTTCATTACCTTCCTATTATAATTTTAATAAAACTCAATAAGCTTAACATCCGTTCTCTATTACAGATACGAACGAAAGATTCGAAGCAGTGCGTGCAGTTCTATTATTTTTGGAAGAAGGTAACGAAAGATTACAAAACGCTGTATTTACGAAGCTGGCACACCGATCAGCAGGCGTCTTCTCAAGTAAGCACGGTCACAAACACTGGGCTTCACTTTGTCTTCAGGCTTGCTGAGGATTAAGTATCAGGGTTTAACACGTTCGGCTTGTCCACATTCAGGGTTCAGTAGGCCAGGTTCCGCACGGCCCCGCGTCCTGTACATCCTCGCCCACGTCGTACGAAAACGAAGAGTTCCCTTGCAAGATCTGCGGGAAGTAAGTCCTGGGAATGAAACTCGCCGGCCATACTGCTTCCAATGTCGACAACGACAGCGAAAACGCGCAACTGCAATTTACGTGGAACTCTTTGTTTCCTGTTCATTATCCTCATTCAGTGCTCTAATTGTGCCAAATAGTACAAAGATGCAAATAGGTTCTTAGTTTCACTTAAATTGCGCATGCATTATGATATAAGTATGATTAAAGTATTAATTACTTATCATACAGCTTAGTAGACTAACTATAATGGGTGGGAATATATTATGTGTATGTATTATGTTAGAATGCCCACTGGTTCGGTGAATTCAGTTGAAATACACTATGCCAAAACGTTAATTGATGCGTATTTGAACATTTGCTGGATCAGTGTTTCGATTCAATGTTATTGGTGTTGATTGATGATAGCATGTCAAGTTAATGTTTTAGTACCTTCATCGTAAAATAACCTGCTTATTGTATTGTAGATAAAGACTTTTCGACATAGTTCGATTCCTGTGACTACAATAGTGATGGTTTCATGAAATAATACATAATGAATGTTCTCTTCTGTCAAAGTTGGTGTATTAAACGAAATTGCCTTACGCGCTATATGTTAAGGATGTCTTGAGGATAAATAATTATACGCCACCTTCTCAGGGACCGTACTGTGTAGGATATTTATTACCTATACATTGTAAATATGAATAATTTTCATTAAAATAACATTTTTGTCCTCGCGTACAGTCATTAGTGTATAGGTATTTTATTTTAACGCACTTACGGTAGGATTAGTGTTAAAAATATTTTGTGTATATGTTCTACGGTCATATATAAGTTTCCACGCTCCTAACGCTTTGCTTTGCCGCAGTTCTGCTTCGTTTTGTTTTTTTGTTTTAATTATTTCTATTAAAAGTTTTCGGCTTCCTTTCTTTTCTTTCAGTTGCTGTTTCTAATAGAGTATCCTGTTATGTTTCAGAGTATTTAACAAAGTAAAAAGTCGTAGCGCGCACATGAAGTCGCACCGGCCACTCGACGCCGAGCCCAAACGGTCGAAACTCGAAAAGCCTTATGAAAAGGTCGAGAGATCTGACGACAGATCCCAAGCGACTGGCGAATACCAAAGCAAATCGCTCGCATAGTAACCGACTCCATGCTCACTCATACCGCTCGCGTCGTATACCCTTCCCGACACTAATCACCGTGATTTAAGAGATCGGGTTGGTATGTCCAGGGGCTTAATTCTCATAACTAAATTGTCGTTGAATTGCATCTCGTTCTAACATGTGGCGCGCGCTTAGATTGAAGCAAGTAGGCACATTTCCGCTGCGATTCAACGGAAATGTTTTTATAGAACGACTTTTATAAGAATTAGGCCTCTCGCAACAGCTGATGACCTTACCGTAGTGGCACGGACTCGGACAAAATGCTGAATTGTATGAGCATTTATTATGATTACAAAATAGATTAATAGATAAATTAAAAGTGATCTAGATGAAGAGCCACAATGACTAGTAGCTAGAAGAGTTAGACCCTCGGGAAACGAGTTCCCAGGTTATATTTAAATAATTGTTTCGAAATTCTCGTAATGCTAAGCTTGAAGAGAGCCCATAAAGATATTTTGTATAACAATTGATACGTGTAGATAGATAAGATCTTCGTAAAGTTTTTATATGACAGACTTCTTAATGTGACTTCGGATGTGTGATGTTCTAAATAAAAGCAGTCTTAGTCGTTCTTCGAAGCTACGGTTCCGATAGAAGTATTTTAATCTATTACATAAATGAGTGTGATACGTAACGTAACTTGTGTAGTAACACTACACACTACCTCGTCTGTATTGAATTGTTATGTTTTATTACGAGCCCAGCTCGCTATTACATTTGCTTTTTTGCTCATTATGTTTTTCTTGTTATTTTGTAGTATCCTTATTATTTTCTCTAGTCGTATTTAGATAAATTTATACAGCGCACTTCAATTCCTGCGTTACTATAATTTAGGTAGATAATAATTTAAGATATCGGAATTCAATTCATACAATCCGTACCGAAACCTGCTAGTCACATATCGAAGCACAAGTTTAGTGAAATATTAACATGATAATGAATGCTTCTGTGAATAGCTGAGATTTATGTCGAAATTATTTTCTCTGATTTAATGTTTGTTAAGGTTTGATGCTATCAGCTTAAGATATATTAAAATAGCAAATTCAAAGGTATTGCAGATGTGTTAATAAATAAGTATTTCTACTAACTAAGAATAGCAGCGTATTTAGGAACGAAAAAGACAATTATGTGACTCGCGAGAAGAATATTTCCACATAACCTCTATGCATTCACAGAAGCATATTAAAATGAGGGGATAATATTTTTTTATGCAAATATTATAAAAAATGCTCAAATGTTCTATATTTTATGTTGGTAATGTTATTATCTAGTTCCTTGTTGATCGTTCTACTCTACATAAAGTCTTGTATTATTTGATAATCGAGGTTAATGTTAGTTAATTTTTGAGTGTACGTTATTTTCTATGGATAAATGTAAATTAAATGTATGTACCTACGTGTTGTGATATATCTGTGTATGGTCTATTGTTTACATGTACTTAATCTTTCTATAATTTAACGGAATGTACAAATCGGGCAATAAACTTAGTTGCTCAGATACTAAGTATTATATGAAATTAAATCCTTGCTCATGTGCAAGAGCTACTCGCGGCGATGAATTTGCCCATTACAAACAAACTCAACTCTAAGAACTCTTTGTAATAACACATTTTGTGGTTGTGAACTTTATTAATCAATTCACTTTTTGTCTTCCGACGTACCTTCTAACGTCTAGCTTTTAATTTTGGGGCAGTATTCCTTGTAAAAGACATTGCTTATAATATATAATATTTTCAAATTCGTTAACTTATTTACTCATCCTATTTAGGTTAACGTTTAGCGCTATATAAAAAAGCGAACGAGCGACGACGTCTAAAGTTTGTGCCAACAATATTTAAGTATATATTTTTACAAAACTACACGGAAAATAATGGTGATACAGCAGCTATAGGTCCTAACTATAATGCAATACAACGAAATTTAACCCCAAATTTATGCAGGTTTTTGACGCTTTCTGTACACACGTATCGTGCCATGGAAATGATTAGGTAGTTCTTACAAAATAAAGGATTTGTCCAATCCTAGAGCAGATAAGAAGATTATATACGAAATATTATTTTGGAAGTATACTGAGATATAACTGCACATTAATTTTCCTTCCATGAGTACCTGAGTGGAGTTCTGCCAAAGTACGACGCGAGCGCCATCTCTGTGTAGCAGTGGTGCTCGCAGAGATTTATCATATATATAAATTTATAGGATTAATGTCAAAATGCTATTGTATTTGTACATCACTAACTTGTGTGATTATTTGGTTGTGTTCTATCTTAACAACGTAGGCTTTAGCTATAAACTATTTTATTGTACTCGTAATTAGTTCTGTCTCGATATGCCAAATTTTTGCTAAATTAAGCCGAACAATGCCAACTTAAATTTAACTCAAGTAATAAGTATGCCATATTTAGAAAACTTTATGAAGATAGATTTTTGGTACGTTTGTGAGAAATAGATGGTTGTTTTAGATTAAGGCGAGGCTTTAATTGAAACTCCGATGGTGAACATTGTTTAGTGTACGTATCTATTAGTTGTGGTTGAATCATCTATGAAATATGTGCCATTTATTAATTTAATAGAATTTGGTTGTAATTTTATCAAATTCTATTATTTCAGCTAAGTCTATTTTAAGATTAACTTAATACATGTGGCCTCGATAAATTTTCAAACTAATTGTAGAAGTACTTTTTTTACATTTTTTCATTTATTAGTACTTAATTACAAGTAGGTATTAAGATGTAAAAATACTTTTTCATAATGCTTTATAGAAATGCAAGATTCTTTTCAGAAATACAAACTTTATTGTAAAAAAATATCTATGTAGGAACTTAATTCGCGATTGTGGATAATATAGCGTCTAAATTTATCGTGACCCATGTAAAGGTAGCGTTCGATCAAGTCATCAAAAACTGTTCTTCAACTCATACAAAATTATTTTCGTAAAAGCTAAAGTAAGTCAGAAATCACAATTATGTAAATACTGAATATTTTTTCAAATAAAACTTTATAATACCGGAGATAGGTCTATGTCTATGACATAAAATTACAATTTTATAAAGACAAAATCCCTCCAAAGATAATTTTTAACAATACTTTTAGCTATTAAGACTGAAAGGTACTCTGTAAATTATTTACGCTTGCGCAAATTCTGCCAAAGAAACCCTGTCTCTTTCGTTCTTTTATCCCTGTCTCTTTTTATTGTTGTTGAAAATTAGGTAAGTAGGTTTAACACGGGGTCGCCAACCCGTCTGAGTCTCACTAGTCAGGGTACAATCATGCCTCATACCCTTGTTTATTTTACAATCTAGCGAATAGATCAGGAGACCATGGCTAACATTTCCTGTAAGTTTAGTGTACCATTCCCTGGTGTACAAAATGAGAATTAACATTCGGACCCTGATGCAATCAAAAAAACCTTAATACGGTTTTAATTGTCCGTAGTAGTAACGGTTTAAAATAAGGTAATGTCTTGCAAACTCATTAGCAGATCTGACCATAACGCACATGTCATATTACTCCTGCCATCATAAGGTCAATTCGCATGATTACCAGCGAGGTTTCAGGCGTTACTAACTCCAGTCTAGATACTAGAGAATAAAATGAATCAGTGTGTAGAATCTTAGTACTCAAGGTCGCGGTATCATAGCAGATATCTATAGTCGTAGACACCTGTAGCGCCGCAAAGCGCCCTACGCGCTCATAGATTTCCTTAGGAGATACAGCTCTAATAGAAAAAGCAAACGCTAAGTACCTAAATGATAAATAATTGAACTTAAAAGAACAATGATATAAATTCAAATCTAGAAGTGCCTTACAATTTTATTTTTATTATTTCTAAACGTTTAGTTTATCGAGATCGGGCAGCACTGACCACTGGAAATTGCATTTATTCGATGGCGCACTACGTCCACTCTGCCGGACCAGAGCCGACGGTACGGTGACGTCACTTTAGTTCAATCGTTACTTATTAATTGTTATATTTGTTAATTTATTGTTATAAAGACAAAACTGGCTCTAGTCGTATCATAACCAGCACGTTGAAAGATTATAACGAATCTCAGAGACATGTTCGTTTATTAAAATCGTTTTACGTTGTTAGATATATTATTGTAAATCAATGGCATATGTATGAGAATCATAACTACCGAGTCAATTGTATTAAAATCGAACATAGAAGTAAAACAAAAATAATATAAATTACGAAGTAATTCAAATAGTCCAATGTATTCACGCAATATTATTCATTGTCACAGTCTATTCGTTTTACCAAAAAACTGCGTTACCCCGTTTTGTTCGCTTCGTGAATGATTCTACTCAGATTTCAATTTCTATAGTCCCTGCAAATGTGGCACATATTTAATGTATATAAATATTTCTGTATTTGTGTCAAAACTATATGTTACTATATAGTATTAATATGTATGTTGTAAACCTAAGTGGATATTATATTCTTCTAATTTTGTATCGAATAGAGAGTGTAAGCGTGACAGCGGTTCACGCCGCGTCACCCGACGTGCAATGCTGCCGACAAACTAATGAATAAACGTATTATTTTGTAAGAAACATAAAGGCACAGTACAAATATGAACAGTATGGAAACTACGTACAAATTGTTCGAAATGGCACACTAACACAAACATGGGTATCGACGCTCGATGTAGCGAGTGACTCAGTACTGCAGCACCGCGAGAACCGCTTAGAGGCCTCGTCAATGCGCATGTTTGTGTGAGCGTGACGTTTCAAGGTTTTGACCGCAGTTTCCACACTGTTCATATTTGCATTGTGATAAAGGTATGCATACATGTTTCGTTGTTACCTACATTTCACATAAATTATTTAATAAACCATTGTTTGTTGTATGCCTTTTGCAAAAACCCGAAGATACCCGAATTTGTGCCAAACGAAGCCGAGTTTGCGGCAGCACTGCTCCACCGTGTAATACGTAAATTGTAATGTAAACAGTAATGTAGTAAAGTGACACGTGCTAATCGCACGATAATTTGATATTACACTCTGTGTTGTGATTTTGAACGTTCTGTAAATTACCAAAGTCTTTAAAATACTATAAAAAAATTTGTAGACACCTTTTTAGATTAGCACAATTCTTCGCGTAGACACGTTAGGTCATTAAAGTTTAATAAGTATTTAGTATAAACATTGAAATAGCTAATCATTGAAAGATGTAAATGTATTACGTATAAATTCTAGATTCATTGTTATATTCAATAAATGTGATGATTCGTATTGAACAACGACTAAGTTCGAGCCCTGTCCCTTCCCGCGCCGGACGGCTCCTCATAACTTCGCATATCCTTGAAAACAATAAGTAATAAAATAAAAAAACTCTATTATATATACTGATAAATTTATTAGGGTAACTAATTTTTTAAGACAATGACTATTACGTGATCTTTTAGATTGTCTTTATTAATAAATATATGGTGAAGGTTTTGTCAATTTGTTTTTATTTTTCTCTCCCGTTTAATCCACCATAGGTATATTTCATACACATATGTAGCCAAATAGGTCAAGTTCTGTCTGATGGTGCGGTCAAAAGTCTTAGGAATCGGCGTGCATGTATGAAGAGAATGATGTTGACGAGGGACGAGAGGAATGTTAGGGACCTGGCGAGAAGATACATACATACATACATAATATATACACTATTATACGAATAAGAGGATAACAAATAAAAAGATATGAGATCATCTTCAGCCGTTTATTAGAACATTGTACATTGTATACTACAATGAACACTTATCTACATTGATAAACCTCTGTTACAATTACGAAAAACAAAATAGTGCTGTGCAACAATAAAATAAAAACACATAACATTTTTAAACACGGGACACAAGGACACTGACTAATTTGAAATTTAAACATGATAATTATGAAACAATATGACGACGGTATAACGTCGAAAATATTATTTTTTATCTATCTAATGTAAGAAACCTGTGCTTATATGACTCAATACACTGGTCAACTGTGAAAAAATTATAAGACAAATATACTAGTTCGATCTACACTACAAGTACAGAGATATATAATGAAAAAATACAATTAGCTCTTTTTTGGGAACTTTTTTACAATCAAATATTCACAACACGACTGTTCAGATAAATTTCATATTAGTTCTGGACATAAATTATAATTTACCTCTATACAAAATTGTAGCAATCTATTATTATAGGTACCACAGGCGCAATCAGTCCCTTAAATTATTCAAATTTAATTTAACAATATCGAGATAATTTTCATTCTACTTTTTATTTGATACCAAAACACTACATATGGGGTAACACTATTTATAACTATATCAAAATTAGAGCTTAAATAGAAAGGAAAAAATGAAGGATAAATTTATTAAAATGGAAATCTACAAAATACAAATTAAATGATGTATTGACCAGTGTCACTTTACTTTGGTAGTTTAAGATAAAATTAACTATACACAACAGTCCCAAGAACATTATTGCAAAATTAGACAACATTTTCACCTGAAAAATGAGAGTATCTTTATACGTACTTTTAAGATATAAGGTAATGAGAGATCCAAAACGCATTTATAAACATCACTATACTCATTGTTTACATAATTAACACTTTTATTATATGATGTATATAAATGTAATTGGATCCAAAAAGGTGATAAGATGCGCCTAGTTGATCCGGACGGTCCGGGATATACTTTTTAATTATCTTTGCCCCTTCAATTTATTCCTTACTAAACGTCACATACATTTTGTAGCTAACAGTCAAATAGAAATGAGAATTAACATTCGAACACGCTTAACAGTTCACCGGGCTAGATAACATACAATT
Organism: Macrosoma leucophasiata; assembly: GCA_036365455.1. Taxonomy (NCBI): domain Eukaryota; kingdom Metazoa; phylum Arthropoda; class Insecta; order Lepidoptera; family Hedylidae; genus Macrosoma; species Macrosoma leucophasiata. Next base: position 6,705,982 of record JAWQUS010000002.1, on the reverse strand, counting down.
CTGCTCTGCTTAAAATAAGGTTTATATTAATTTGTCATTTAATTGGTGATCAAGGATTTTTTTGTTCAAGGTAAATTGAACCTTAGGATCCAAGAACACAATTCCATTTGACTTGGTTACAAATGTACAAACGTTTACTGACGTTAAGTACTAACAAAAATCGTAGTATCCAACAAGAAATAATGCGCATCGAGCCTACGAAAGAGACAATCGCGTAGTTTCGAGTTTGTAGAGCGTTATCTCTGCTGCACACTGCCTACGTAAGCATTGATATTCCGGTATTGGTCAAAACTTGATCAAAATGGTCGACAAACGTCACATAGATAAGGTGCGAAAGAGATAACGCTCAACAGACCCGAAATAAACCGAAATCTGGCTCCTAAGGGTGATTTACAATATTTTTTGTTGCGATACTGAACAAGTATCACGGCTCGGCTCTTTGTATTGTCAGTAATTCATAACCTCCGCACCATTTCACTCGACCATTTACTCGCCACTGGCACAACTCGCTTGTACGCTAAAAGTGACATCACATAGAGCACTACGATCGCCTTTGAGCATTGGATACAAACTATCCGGGACTTTTCAGATCATTTAGGCCGCACAACGATACCACAATATCACGCCAGGCAGTATCGTAAACATATTAACGAAAAGTAAAACTATTTCAACAGTTGCATCTTGCGTATTTCGCAGTCGTTCTCCAACTTGCACAGTACAAAGTTAAAACTAGTTTTAAGTTTGAATCGCAACAACATAAGTTAGCTAAGGTGAGATTTAACACGGCATCACTAATTAACTTTAAAAACACTATTCAATTATTATACAAATGGACGTAGCAATTACAATAATGATACCCTCTTTGAACAATAGTTTTAATTTTAATACATCCTAACGCGGTCTTGTTGAGGGGACACGTTTTAGATAAGACATTTTCTTACAACAATCAATGAAATAAAATTATGCTTCGTATAGCATGATATACATTTATTCGTGCCGCCAAACAGAGACCTTGAAATCGGAATAAGAAAATATTATCGAACGAATTAGTCTAAAAATTCAAGATATACATTCGTCTAATGGACTAAATACATACATAATTGGTGTCAGTCATAGAAATATTAAATGTATCAGTGGTAAGAATGCAATAATGTGTACAACAGAAGGCGACAAAACGCCGTCCACGAATAATATTAAGCACTAATATTTTCAAAATCAAGATTCGGATGTTTAGGCCATAATACTTGCCAATATAGCAGCACTGTTGCCGGAGAATGTGTAAAGAAATAAAAAAATATATAGTACTAATATATAAAGCTAAAATTAAATAAATCTCGAGTCAGTCTCGATAAGATATGGTATACGATAATTGAATGAGTGAATGATTTTTAACGAATATTGTATGTTTTATTTTTTAAAGAGAAAGAACGAACTTCTTGAATACAATTAGACTGGGTTTCACCACGATTTTTGTTAAAGTTAAAGTTATTGTAACTTTTCACGGGATGTGTCTCTCTCTAACTTATGGAAATCTGTTAAGGTTAGAGAAGGGTGTGAAATGTTACAATAACCTTAACTTTAACAAATATTTTGGTGCAACCGAACCTTAAGCTTGCCATTGCAATAGATGCAGAATAAGAAAGCTTACAATTTTCATTCAATTCACTGGGAAAGTAGGTACGATAGAAGTAAATTCATAGGACAGGTCATATTTCACATTATAATGAGCGGAGTATAAAGGCTCATAAGTGTTACATCAATAATTATTAATTAGGAACATGACGAGATAGTAATAACTATTAGTATTAATTAAATAACAGAACATACTAGTTATAATTTATGGAGCCAAATCATCCCTAATGCCTCTTCAATGTAACCCTAGACCTCTGTAAAACTTACGTAGTAATTAATTAATTTTCAAACATTAAACACGAGGAAAACCATTACACATTAGATAAGGTACGTGATTACTGTCAACTTGTTAATCAGGCATACGAGATTATACGAGATAGTGATATTATTAAACTAAGCTAAATAGGAATAAGGTAAAACGCACAATTGTTAAAATTAATTCATCAAACACTGGTCACAGCATTATCAAAGGTATGGCGCAAGGACGCCCACGCGTTACTTTTTTATAGGTTTTCTATGTTATCTATTATGTTGTAACGAGGTTTACGATTTCCTTGTTTAATATCCACAATTTAAAGTTGGTTGCAATGCTTTACCTATTAAATTACACATAGGGACGAGTAAGCTTACATGTTCCACTTTGGTACTGTACGAGTAGTTTACTTTCTGTACTACTGATAGAGCATGTCACGTGATTTACAAATTGACAAGTAATACTAATAAAAATGATATCAGGATATTGTTAGTACTAAGTAACCATAAAATAATGATTACTGTTTGTTTTAAATTTTTGTTAAAAAACTGTTCAGACGTAACCGTCTTTTGGTCATATCTAGGTGCACCAAAGTTCGAAATCTATATTTTTTTATTTAATGAAAGTTGCTAACAAGCATGCAGTTCACATTCATGTTAAGTGATGACTGCAGCCTATAGACACCCACACAAAGACCAGAGATAAGACCAAAATACAGATGCGTTACCACTTCTGAGGTCAATTTTTAATGTCGATTTGTAGCTCATTCAAAAGCAGCAGTGATAATCTGACTGATGTTCTTTACTGACTGGCTTTACTTACTGACTGGCTTTCGTAAGTGATAAACAAGCGATAATGGACGATTATTTTTATTATTCCTGTTGTGTTTTGTTATTTCACTTAAAGTAAATATTGACATGAAATATTGACAGCAATGACAATGACTACCGCAATTTCGATACACGGACGCACAACCGGTCTCTTTTGTTATGTTGGTGCATTAACAAAATAAACACTATGCACCTGCCATTAGTGTGATTTATTACAACGAGAATAAATCCGATCTGGTTAAACTCCGCTTCTGACCGGATTTATTTTCTGATACCTTAAACGTGTTACAAGACATTAAATATTGAATTAGTTCATATCCAATGAAATATTAGGTTTAAAATGCCAAAATGATACTGGAATATAAATTAATAAAGGCAACTCTTACAAGCGACCGCCTTGTGGTTTTTTTTCAGAGTATGATTAACATTTCGAGCGATTTCGAATTTAGCTGATAGCGAGAATAAACCGTAAAAGAGCCTCGGTCTAAGTATAATCAATTATCTTGATGAGCTATATTGGATGCATGCTCAAACTGTACATTCTTAGTAATCACTATAACCAACATCATATTCACTAACGTAAAAACTGATTAAGGGTATGACCATTTATTAGTTACTTAATGCAATATATTTATAATTTAATGAATTACTCTTTTATATAATTAACACATTATTATTGCTTCATACATTAAGATGTTCATCTTAGAATATTTGAGGAATAGGGAGCGAAATACATAGTTCGATAAGGCAAGGCATCAGAGACGCCATCTACCGACAGCATTACAGGGACAGTCTATACGGTCAGCCGCCCATTATATGGCTAGTTTTAGAGTCACAGATACCGTATATAGTTATTAGAGCTTTAGTGAATTTGAGAGAGAAGAATTCTACGCTAAGTCAATGATTTCTAAAGTCAATGGATACCACAAAGTAGCAAACAAGGATACAGTTCACATTGATGGTAAGTAACAATGTACCCTATGGCTATAAACATCTACATTAAATCAATGATTTTTTTTTTAAGTTTATTCATGACCATCGATACAGAGTCTTTCAGTCGTATACATATTGAATTTCACATTTCTTTAAATTAATGAATATCCATATGGAAGATGACGATGATTAAATGCTTCCATGAGGAATATGATGAGATGATGGGGTGGCTCCAGTAAAGCGATGGGGACTTTACTAGGAGTTTTTACGAAGTTTTGGAGGCAATACGAAAAATCACTTTTCACTTCATAATATCACTTTCTTACACTCGAGAACATTATCGAATGCTTTATGATAAAAATCCCACCATTTTTACACAGAAAAACGCGACTATACACAAATTTCAAAAATAATATCACGCAGCGACACAGCTCTTTTCGGCGTTCCCGCCAAAAACCCCTTAAATCAATGATTTGTAGATGTGTTGCCATCACTGATGCCAAAGCTGTTATAACTCTGTGCCAGAAATTACGTGATTGTTTATTACCACCTGACCGTAACACGATAGCACTGAACGCTACCATTTCGTGGGAAAGTAGATTAGGTAATACAGTGGCACCTACACCCTCGAGCTAATAAATACACATTGACTCAGCGAGAAATAGAGAGTAGTAAGTAAAATATTGATTTTTAAACTTTAATAGTTTGATTAATATTTTACATCAGTTGATATATGAAACTTTATGACTCTAAAGCCAGCTCAAAATATGGCCACGTCCTAGGAACAATGCAGATTTACCACTGATATGGGGAGATTAGCTCATGTGATGCGAGCAACATGTGTTATTGCGTCACTCCAGCTGGCTCACTTTCTTGCCTTTCACCAATGTTGGCTTGTTCTTCAGTAGCCCTTTTCTTCTTTTTGAGGTCTGAAAGCAATATTATTTAGTTGTTGAGATCTTAATGAAATATTTTTAAGTAAAAAAAATGCTTAATACAGAATTATTGAGCATTTTTTTAAGCTCAGAATTTGTATTACGTAAATTATTATTATTATCTCGAATACAGCATATTAAGCATTTTTTCAATTTCACGAATGCAAACGAATAGATAACAAATTATTCTAACAAACTAAAAACATTAGTATTTAATTTGTTAAAAAAGTTTTTTTTTTTTGTTAAATACATAAAAAATCGATAAGCCACAGAAAAAAACAAATTATTCCATACGCCCAAATTTTATCATGCAGAAGAGAAAAAACACTGAATGACACATTAAAAGCTAAACCAAAACTGGCTAAAGCCTTTTGTTTACCACAAATCAAACGAAATAACAAACTTTTTCATTACATTTTTACATTTGACGAATTACATAATTACATTTATATTACTTTAACAAACAACTATCAAAGCATTTTTTTAATTATATTTTCACTGTAATTATTTATTTAATACTTTATTGCCACAATATAAAACATATTGACAGATAGCGAACTTAACACTAAAGCGCTCTTTTAATGAATTATATACTTATGCTGCTTATATTACCAGCAACATTACCACGATTGAAACATTGAATAATAATGAACAGACCTAATTTCACAATAAATGTAGATAGTCTGAACACTGCTACAGGACGTTATATACATTTATTGGTTAAGTACTAATATGAATTCAATACTGCCTGGCAAACATAGCAAATATGTTCGGTATCATTACACTACTTTAGATACTTTTTCAGTGTAGTCAGACAATGGAAACGTGTTTATAAAATACACATGTGTTACAGTTAAATAGTACTGGGATAAGCTGTGATTTGTTAATATAACAGTAAACATTTCGCACGTTTATGAGCAACACAGAACGAACATAACATTGCAACATGCACAACACATATGAAAGGTTAAAATGTTACTATACCATGGACGTGTCCATCGCAATCTGCAATGTTATATAACTTTAGTTCGTTGTCTAAAACAACATAAATTTAGTTAAAAAATGTAATTAAAACTTCTTAATTTAAAATGCAGGACGAAAAATCTTTTCTTTTTAACTATTAAGAACTTCTGATTTTCCAAAATCACATTTTCATATTTTGAAAATGAAATATTCCAACTTGATTCTCGTTACAATATGTATTGCATCGTTTCGCTGTCTGGCTCTAACCTTAGACGCGCATTGGTTAAAGCAATACAGACAGAAGAACGATTTTATTGCAATAATGCTTTAGTTACGAGAATAAGGAATAAGGAGTCAAGGAATAACTAACTTTGTTGTCGATATGTTGGGTGTTATACAATTGTTTCCTAGTGTTTTATGTATTCATTTTAATAGTGTTTTAGCTCGTCTTTAAAAGAGAACTACAACTTAATGTATATATTCGGTCCGGTACTACTAAGAATACCATTAAATAAGCAAAGATGTATATTTATAGGAATAGTTATTGATGTAAATAGAGATTAATTATTATTATTGTTTCCATTATTAAGTACGACGATGAAAATTTATGAAATATATTAAGGTCAGATATTAATTGATTAATATTTATCATTGTGTTAGTGCAACTTGAACGAAGATTTAATAATGTAAATTAGCCATTGAATGTCAATATAATTTATTAATATAATTAATTATTTATTTGACCATAAAACCTAGGCAAGTCTCACCTTCTTTGACATAGCATTACTAGTCGGAATTGTCCTCTTAGACAATGCTAACCGAGGTCTGTTGAACTCATCTGGCTTTTTCACTCTGAAAAACAAATAAAAGATATAAATAGTATCCCTAGATCGGTCTTAATCTGTAGAGCATACAACATTTGTTTCATACGCAACGATAAGCAAAGGCCAGTAATTACTGACATTTTGCAAATATTCTTACTGATAATAGAGCTCCAGTGTCGGCGCTAAGGGCGTAAAAACCATATCCTAATCTATCTAGCTGGGCCATTTCAATGGCAATGCATCTGTATTGAAACCTTTGATTGTGACCACGAACATCCAAATTGTAGAACAAGCTTCCATTATACTGCATTACAGCTCTACATTATGGAATTTTTTAAATATTACTTATTATTATATTATTAATGACCGAAACTCCTTTAGAACTGACAGCACGTTAGGAACTCCGCTCATGTTACATAGTATGAATTGGCGACGGTAACCACTCAAGTGACCCGTTTTGCATGTCTGTCAAAAAAAAATGGTTTTTATGAAACTACCTGTATATTCTAACAAGCCAATGCTCTGTAGTGTACGCTTCTTCGAGGTACGTGAGTTTGAAGCCGCGGTTGCCCGGCAACGCGCCGCGCGTCCGGTCGTACCCGGGCGGACTGCCCCCGCTGTCGTATCTGTATAAAACAAAAGTATTAATTACTAGCTGCCCCAACAAACTTCATATCGCCTTAAAAAAAAAGCAATGTCCAAGAAATAAAAAAATTAAAAAAAATTGAGAATCACCATTACGGGGTATGAAAAATAGATATTGGCCTATTCTCAGACCCACCCAATAGGCACACAAAATTTCATGAGAATCGGTCCAGCCATTTCAGGGGAGTACGGTAACTAACAAACTCAAATCTCAAAAATGTATTTAATCACTTGGAAATAATAGAATTTGCTTGTGAGAGGTCAAATTCATCATAACAGCCATAAGACGTCCACTGCTGAACATAGGCCTCGCCCAATGACCTCCATGCCGACCGATCTGAAGCGACGTGCATCCAGCGGGTACCTGCAGCCTTGATCAGGTCGTCGGTCCATCTTGCAGGTGGACGTCCTACGCTGCGTTTGCCGATACGTGGTCTCCACTCGAGAACCTTAATGCCCCAGCGCCTATCGGTTTTCCGAGCTATGTGCCCTGCCCATTGCCACTTCAGCTTGGAAATCTGCTTGGCTATGTCAGAGACTTTCATTCGCCTACGGATCTCCTCATTTTTTATTCGATCCAGTAGGGAAACGCCGAGCATAACCCTTTCCATTGACCGCTGAGTGACTTGAAGCTTTCGTACGAGACCCATAGTGAGAGACCACGTCTCGGCACCGTAGGTCATCACCGGTAAAACGCACTGATTAAAGACTTTCGTCTTCAAGGACTGCGGGATGTTTGACGAGAAAACGCTCCTTAACTTCCCGAACGCTGCCCAGCCGAGTTGGATTCGGCGAATGACCTCTTTCTCGAAGTTCGACCTGCCTAGTTGTATGGTGTGTCCTAAATAGATATATTCGTCGACAACTTCGAGGATCGAGTTCCCAACGGATACTGGAGTGGGCGATACAAGGTTATTAAACATGATCTTGGTCTTATCCATGTTCATTTTAAGGCCCACTTTTTGGGACACTCGATTGAGGTCTTCGAGCATTGTGCTGAGATCTTCCAGCGACTCTGCCATGACTATAATATCGTCGGCAAACCGAAGGTGAGTGATGTATTCGCCGTTGACATTGATGCCTAGTCCTTGCCATTCCAGAAGCTTGAAGGCGTCTTCCATTGCATTGGTGAAGAGCAGGGGTGAAATTACATCTCCCTGTCTTACTCCCCTCTGCAAAGGAATCGCCCTCGTGCATTGGTCCTGTACTCGGACTGACATGGTGGCGTTTTTATACAGACACTTCAATACTTCGATTGACCATCGAAGGTCAAATTACAAATATAAAATTAAAGCTAATAACAACTGATACGTTGGTTAATATGTCAAAGTAAACAAAAATAAAATAAATAATGGTCCAAAAATACTTAATAATTAAAATAGATATCAACAGAATGTTCCATACTCTCTTTTACAAACGGTAAAGATAAGACTAAACAAAAAATAATGGGACATTCTTTGTCTCTAACATTGTGACACGAGATTTTTGTATATATATTTTTGTGTACATAAGAGATAGAGATAATACATAGGTATACTTATGGTATTTAACATTTAAATCCTTGTATTTATGTCACCAATCTCTGAGTATCGTTACCAGTTATGTAAAATAAAGGTAGTTAAACATTGTGCTTCAACTGTTAAAAATCTAGCTGTAAGTGCAACTCGGCTTTGGCCGCATCGTGGATTTCAAGATTTCAGCTTCCCGTTTCCTTCCATTTAAATATAACCTATAGCAGAGAATATGTAATAATACTACGTATAGAATGGACACTTCGACGATTTCCCCGCATCACCCAACCTCCTCCCTTCTTATGGACGACGGTTGGTATTTTCTACGTGCTACGCACACAGGTGCACGTGTAAATACACGTCACTGATTGATGTCTGTGTAATAGAAACCAAATTAAGCGTTTGTATGGCATTTTGGCGGAGTGCCCGCGGTGTGCCTATAGTAGGGGAGCCCATAAGGGGATTTTAGCAGTTACTTGAACACATGAGATTCAGATATGGGAGATACCTTGCACCCTGCTGAGTATCTCCACCAAACCTGAACTATCTTAAAAATCTACTAATAGTAGAAGGGGAGCCAAGGATGCCCAAGATGTGTGACATAGATCATTCAGAAATCAAAACAAACAATGAAGTCTTTGTTGAATAAATGTGAAGCAAAGATTTGACAAATAGGGCAGGGCTTCGGTAGCTCAGTTGGAAGAACGGCTGGACTAGATACCCAGTGGCCACGAGTTCGAGTCCCGCCTGAAGTCAAATTTTTCTTTCCATTTTTCTTTAAAAATCAAGTCTTTCCTCTTTATAATATTAATGTAGTTAAACAGTTATTAAACTTACCTATAATATGATAACTTGTACATTAAGCAATTTAACATTGTCTTAGACGCTTCATTATCTACTCTGTATTCGCCTCGCTCCGTGAAATAATCAGCTTCCTGTTAACAAATAACACTATTTTAATGCTTCAGGTATATGCTTCACTTTATTTTTTTCACTATATAAGCTGTCAGTTATAAGTAATAAGTGCTTACTACTTAATCCATATTCAGCGTCATCATCTTGTATGATTGACAATTATAAATTTACTTTTTTAATTTATTATTTAACAATTGACAGTATATTTAGGAACCGGTGGTTGATATGTTACTAAATGGCACCACAAGGCTGCTTCTATTTTCTCATAGAGCTACATCGGAGGGGAGTAGCCATATGCAGGCTTTGGCCTCTGTCAAAGTACAAGCCCAAATGGCCCTATACCTGTCGCCTATATGTTTAAATGTGTGCGTGTTTCTGTATTCTGTTAGTCAAGGTGTGAGTTTCGTAGTAATAGACGATTTTTGTGGTGCGCGTGTGTGTCGCACGCATTTCCCCCCGCAAAAAATGACAGACAGTTTTGCATCGGTAATAAACGCTAAGGCTACTCCCCTCCGGTCCGCTGCGACCGGTGGGCCGCGTTGGTCTATGTATTTTTGTAAACAGACCGGCAGTTTCTCTAATACTATTGCTAGTTCATCACGCAAGGTAATCTAAATGACTAAGCCTATTACATTATTAACCAACCCCTTATGTTTACAAGAGCTTCGTAACCCTCACCCGTCAGCCTCAGCGATGCGGACCAACAAACGCCCAGTTTGCAATTGTTTAGTATGCGACAGAACAAACCTGCTCATTGACAAGTGAGAAATTATGACTTACACGCCAGTATGAGCAAAAAGGTGCTATCAACCTAACATTTGCCGTAGCTTGACGCTCACCATAACCGTTGACACATCGAAGTTCAGATCGACTTGTCGCTAAATCTAATATTACAAAATAATACGCACATGTATATCTTTAGGATGTTCACCCTCAGCGATACGGACCATCCATATAAACTTGTTGATATCATCGCCAGAGTAACCAATCGCTCCGCCGAAGATCACGAGGACGTAATCCACGTCTAACATGGTCATTATCTCATACGCCGCGCTCTCGTTACTGGCCATGGCTTTACCGACGAGCGCGATGTGCGAGTTGTTCCATGTGTTGTTGTCCACTAATGTCGTACGGTTTCCCATTCCCGCTATCTGGAAGATAAATAAAATACACTTACACTCACTGCCCCACACTAGGTGTAAACCTGTGTTGTGGGTGCCGTTGTACACATACAACACATACACAAACACCCTATACCCGAAACAAATATGGGGGGAGGTCCACGGCAACGTGACGTTCGCAGTTCATTAAAATGATTTAAATTATTTTTGTTAGACTATTTCTTGATTTAAAAAAAATGTCATATTATTCTTACCTTTTGTGACGTTATATTTTAGGGGGGTCCCAGATAGTGTGACAGCGTGACATTAGGGGAGGGGGTCAGAAAAGGCTTAATTTGGCGTGACGAATTTTATAGACGGCCTCTAAGGTGATCAAGCGGCCAGTTTTCTGATAGTACCTTAGTTCATATTTTTAAGCACTGTCCACCAAAATGGTCTACGCGATACTATTTGTACTAAAAAACGCCAGGCATACAAATTATTTTGATTTTTACCACAAACATATAAATATGTAATGTTTACAAACAAAAGAAGCGAAGGAAGCGAGAGCTGGGTATGCAGGAAAGAGCATGAAAGTAAGTTGAACGTGGTCGAGATGAGATCTTTGCGCAAGATCTGCGGTGTATCACTCACCGATCGCGTTCGTAATGAAGATGTAAGAAAGAGACTTTGTGTGAATGATAGTATCGGTGTAAAAATGAAAAAAGGCATGCTCCGATGGTTCGGGCATATAGAAAGAATGTCGAATGAGCGAATGACTAAACAGATATACAATGCGAATGTGGATGGTTGCAGAGGCCCAGGAAGACCAAGGCTGACCTACCATGACCAAATAGGTCGAGTTCTGTCTGATGGTGGGGTCAAAAGTCTTAGGAATCGGCGTGCATGTATGAAGAGAATGATGAAGGTAGACGAGGCACGAGAGGTTTGTCTGAACCGGGATATCTGGCGCTCTACACTCTCTGCCTACCCCGTTAGGGACCTGGCGTGAAGATACATACATACAAACAAAAGTATCTCACACTCTACTCTTCTATAAGTACATTTTATAATACGCAGAAATCATAATCCAGGGTTATCTCAATATACCTGATATCCATAATCCCACCACGACATAACTCTTGCATCTTCTGCAGTATTTTGGGACAGCCATCCATATGCTTCTCGGAAGTCGTCTAATATTTTTCTAGACCTATAATTAAAAATATTAAGAATAAAATCACCTACACATTTATCTCATAAATAAGTAATAATAATAGACATATTTAATTCATAACATGAATTCTTCTGCAGAATTTGCGACACTAAGTGATTACAAAACTGTTGAGCTAAAGAACATTTTATTTCTCGCAATAACTCATGCAAGTGAATTTAGAAATTAAAGGATAAAATTATAAAGGGTATGTACACCTTCATAATTGTCATATTTTTATTTTTCGCAATAACCCATGCGAGTTAACTATCCATTTATTAAAACAAATATACCAATTTCATTGATAGTGAGATTCCTCATACATTTTTTTATGTAATAAAAGTGTCAAACAAGCATGCAGTTCACATTGATGTTAAGTGATGACTGCAGCCTATAGACACCCACACAATGACCAGAGGTCAAAATGCAGATGCGTTACCACTCCTGAAGCCGAAGGTGTTGTCTCTGTGCCGGACATTACAGGGCCATACATTACCTGACCGGAACACGATGGTGCTGAACACTACCATTAAGCGGCAAGTATATTAGGTAATGCGGTGATACCTACGCCCGCGATCTCCGTCACCCGAGCTCTACCACCAGTGAATGACTATTTAGATAAATCTATCCATAATATACGAAAAGTGAAAATAGTATCACTCACCCATCATTGCCGTAACTAGCGAGCACAATGCTAGGGCTGGAGTAAGCATTGGACGTAGCCCACGTGCAGTGAACAGAGAACAGCATGAGCAGGATCATGAACGCGATCAGCGAGCCCGAGCGCACGTTCATGCCTAGTCCCGAGTCATTGGACTGCGCCTGTTCGTGTGTTCGCTTCTTTATTTTGCCTCCCGCCTGTTGGATGGAAATTTAAGTTTATAATTCTACTTAATAGTTTCTTGACGTCTTCAGATAATAATGTGAGGTTTGGCGGAAACCTTGAAAGAGGCGTGGTACTCTTAGTTTATTTAATTTTCTTCGAGTTATATTAAATAAAGTTGATGGCATTTTGTGCTTGTGTACAGTGAAATAGAATAACAGTGCTAAAACACGGTCTTTCAGGTTGGCTCCAAAATTCCAAAACATCATTGTAAATGATCTGGTAAAGTAGCCATAGCTTTACTTTAATTACTGACTTGTTACTCTGACTGACTGACAGACTGATAGTTTGACTGACTGATTTATTTTCTACAAAAAGAACACAAATAGATCCAATAGTACGGAGAACGCGATACCAGCCAGGTCACACACATCAACATCAGACGCACTAACACATCGACGAAGTATGCCGCGCTTAGTGCATAAAGTGCCACAATAGTAGGTACTTCACACAAAACGCAATCATTATTACCAACCTTCACATTAATCTATTGAAATCATACCTTGTCGAAAAGATTCTTAGGCTCTTCGGTTTCGGTGGTGACGGTGGGTATTTCGTCCTCTCTCAGGACGAGATCCAGTAGTATGGAGAAGGAGATCCCCGCCAGGACACACACCACTGGAGTCAGGGTCAACATCAGACGCACCATCACACCAGCGAAGTATACCGCGCTAAGCGCATATAGCGCCACTGAAATTAGCAATTGGGTATTTTAATGTACCTACCCAATACAGAAAAATTGTTTATTGTTATCAGTAGCTAATTCAGGAAGGGCTGAAAGGATCAGTATTTCACAAAATCTTCCAGGGACATACTCCCAAGATAAACCTTAAATTACATTGTAAAGCGAGAGAAAACTCGGTTGATTTTAAAATCGCCTTAATATAAAACCATAAATATCATTAAAACCTTAAAAATTGGTACAATACCACCCTGTACAATAATACGTCATTTATGACAATTAACTTCTTCTACTTAAATAAAAAAAAAACACTGATTTTACGAACTGGGTCGTGACGTGATATAGATATTTCGATAAAAACACTATTTTACCTTTATTCCGACGATTCGGGTCGGTTGCACGTGCCGTGGTCGCGGACGGACTCTACTCATATTTTATAAATAAAAAAAAATAGGTAGATACAGATATCGGTAGATGTATGTAATGTACTACTATGTATGAACTTTATAACGGTATTTAAATATGGACCAATAAGCCTGCCTGTCACAACACTCAAGTAAAGAAAGAGAGATGGTACTTGAGACTGTAACAATATAGCATTAATTAAGGTATTCTTTACTAACCAAAAACTCTCTCATCATTGACATTCTTGATGCAATACCACAGTCCCACAGGGAAGGTGCACACCAACACGTGGAGGTCGAAGAAGAACGACGACCACGTGGTCGGCTGATGCTCCGACACCGACGCAATGATGGGTATATGAATTTTTGCATATCCTGTGTCCCATAGCGAGTAGAATCTGAAATAATTATTATTCCTGAAGCAGCAGATAGGGCTCCTATATGGTCCAAGAACAATTAGAAATCAATTGTCATGTCAAATGAAGATATATAAAGCTTAAGTTGATTTGTTCCTGTGATATGAATTTTAGGGAATTAACAGAACACAACAACAACCTCTTTCATTTGATATGTCACACGGTACAGTTTACGATTTTTTTTTTATTTTTCTGATTTACCCCCCGAATGTGGCTGGTGTTTAAAATGTATTATTTTACTTGACGTGTTCATCTTTGGGTCACCAATTTACATATATTCATCAAATTTCAACTCAATCGGTCGAGTAGTTTTGGAGTAAATTGGCTGTGACAGACGGACAGACAGACAGACAGACGCACGAGTGATCCTATAAGGGTTCCTTTTTTTCCTTTTAAGGTACGGAACCCTAAAAACAAAGAACACGCGGGTAACATGTAGTAAATAAATATAATCTCACCGTCCACTCCATGGAGCTATAACTCCCATGTACGTCAGTAACACAACGACCAGGAAAACCGTGGCCGCTGCCACAAGGCCACCCAGGATAAGTAATTGCTTCCACTGCCCCTTGGGATTCAGACTGTGCAAATATTTGAGTGCTCCAATTGCCATTAGTAACGCAAACACACCTAAAATGGGATCAATTACTTGAATTAATTTTAAAAAAGCGTATTTTGTAGTTTTACTATAAAGCGTAGTTATTTATTTGTCTTCATAGAAGAAACACATTTGACAACACACCTTGTGTTGTCAAATGTGATTCTTCTATGAGGCGAAAACCAAACAGTAAAGAATCATTTTCTTCTCTGTTTGTGAATAAAATATCTTTCAGGTTTTTTAATTATTCGATACTAGCGGCCCGCTCCAGCTTTGCGCGGTTGCAACGTTACCTACCCTCTCCTATTCATCTTAGCGCAATGTTATATAGCCTAAAGCGTTTCTCGATAAATAGGCTATCTAACACTGAAAGAATTTTACAAATCGGACCAGTAGTTCCTGAGATTAGCGCTTCCAGGCAAACAAACAAACAAACTCTACAGCTTTATAATATTAGTATAGATTGCCAAAGTGGTCCAGGTGGACGCCCTGGGGTCCATGGGATTCATGGGGGACACAATCGGAGTCTACGTAATCGTGAATAAAAATTGGAAATATAAAATCACACTAATATTATTTTGATGAAACTCGGAACGGATTTGATGAAATATTATACAGATAGGGTTATGAGCAGACTTAGATTATAGGATACTTTTTATCAAGAAAAAATGTTCTTGTGGGATGCCATGGAATGATTTGATGAGTTTCCACAGGTTACGCGAAAAGCGACCTACACGCGGGTGGAACCGCGGGCAACCGCTCTAGTGTGATATAAATGTCCCAATTGAAAGGGGTCTATGAGATAAAAATGTTAGAGAACCTCTGATTTATATCAATGCCGACGACTTAAGAACTTTACAATTGGAATTATGATACTTATATAATGCTGTAGGTAAGCATAATAAAAAAATATATTTTATACCACTAAGCTGGTGCCAGCACCATAAAACCTGTGAGAGTAAAACTATACCTACTTATTATAAATAATAATAATATCAACCCTTCATACGTCCCCTGCTGGGCACGAGTCTCTTCCCTTCATAAGAGAAGGCCTGGAGCTTACCCTACCACGCTGCTCCAATGCGGGTTGGTGGAGATAAGGGTTAGTGGCCAACCCGATGTCGGATGTTTTCAAACCGCCCATAAGGCCTCCGACAAGGTTTAACGACTGCTATCTATCGATAGCAACCGCATAGAAATTCGATAGAAACGCGCATTTTAATTTGTTACTAGCGGTCACCCATCACACACCCGGCCGCGCCCGTATCGCTTAACCGAGTAGATCGCTTCTGATCTACACCAGCCGCGGGGCCATGCGTGCTTCAATTTATTACCTAACCTATTTATTACAAGATAGTAACTTTAGAAATGGTGAGACCAAAGGCAGCTGTGTTTGATCAATAATTCTGTTATTAACATATCAATGGCAGCATGAAGTTAGTATACAAAAGTATGCTATGAATGTATATGAAAAGAGACATTATTGCGTTCAAAACCCTGTTGATAAGTTCGATGGGATGGCTTGGTTAATCCGGCGGGTGTGCTTGATTCGAGGGTTGCTGGTTCGATCCCCACAACGGGACAAATATTTGTATGACCAACAGAAGTAAAAAAAAAACAGCTCAAAAAATGAAAACAGGAATAATAAATAAATATATACTTATATCTAAAAGTACTGTAAGTAACTAAAAACATATATTATTATTATGAATAAATATTCCATTAGCAAAGTGATACCAAGACCACTGCTAAGCCAGGATTTCTGAGAGAAATTTGTGTTAACAAATACTTCAGCTTCAGCCCCAAATACAATATAATTATGTAGGTATGTATGTATGTTCACCAAATCCCTAATGTGTTAGGGATAGAGTACAATATTACTAAATTGATGCAGTCCAAGAAGCCCTGCCCAATGCAACCCATTACAAAATAGATCAAAATTCTCAAAATTTAAAGATGTTTTAAGTGTGACACCTTGTTGGATGTCGGATCCATGTCACCACTCAAACCTGACAAAGGTTCGGGGTTCAAATTGGACTCTTGGACTGATCAGAGAAATAATATGAGTAATTACTGTTTTTGAAAATATTCTAACTGAACTAAGATGGAAATGTGTCAGTCAATAAACTTTCCTTCATTAGAAGGAATATTCAGCCATTTTTGTGAGCCCTTGTTAATACAAGGTCTGAAGGATCATGGATAAAATTAAAATGATTATACTGATGATGGTTATGAGACTACACTAATATAGCTTATTTATATATATCAGATTACCACAAATGCTACTCTTTATCCACCAACAACACAGACAGAATTGCATGCAAAGTTATATTTATTGTTCTACTTATTTTGTCCACATTTAAAAGTAATTTCAATGTTTATTACCTGAAGCAGCCATATGTTCACTCGTTCTAATTGGTTGGAAGCCAACAAACGGGATTTGCATGGACATCAGCAGTCCCATAATATAGAATACGGAATAACTGACAAAAAGTCGCTGAGAGAAACGTCCCATTATCAGCAACACAAACACATGCAATGGGATCAAGTTTATGATGAACACGTAACCACCCCATGCTGACACCTAAAATTATACGAATTTATTTTAAAAAAATACAAAAGAAGCAAATTTTATGTTAATAACCATTTTTTTAATTTCATTATAAAAAAACTTTCATCAGAGGCATAATTACTAGATTAACATGTAACAAGTATAGCATGTCTCAATCAAAATTCACAAAGTAACTCTTTAATATGCAAATAGCAATATAATTGGTATGGACTATGTGAGTTGTAAAACAAAGAAAGAATGAGTTTTAAGAAGTATTGCTATAATAGGAACATTAAAATCTATTAACTAAACATTATTATAAAGCATAGCTGACTGTAAAAAACAATTTATAGATAAAGTGAGTACATGAGAATATTAAATTTCATACCATATAAAAATAAGATAATGCTGTACAAATCGACCAGAAAATTGATCCACTCTTGACACTTTTCAACCACAAATAATATGTGAATTGCAATGCAAATATAGCAATGCCTTCATTGTCATAGCTTCCAGCCACAGACCTACTACTGTAGCCTGGCACTATTGCTATGAAACAGGCAGCAAATAAGCCCGCACCACGCGACCATAGCTCAGATGTCAACAAGTATGTTGCGATTGCTGTTAGACCACTGTAACAAAAATTGTAAGCCTCATAAATAATTGTCCACTGCTGGAGAAAAGCTTTCTCCAACAATGCCCAGAATAGGGTTGTGCATCATTTTGTGGAGAATATATAATAAACGTCACATGGTATGCCGATTCACAATTGCAGGTCTTATCAAAGATTTTAAAACAATTTTATTTTTATGAATAAGAGCAAAGAGTACACATTACCTGAACACTGGCGCAAGAAACACGCATATATCTCTTATATGTATAGGTATATTTAGCGCGTGCAGTATCCAGTGTATAGTACCGGAGGTTATCATAAGGCCAGGGTACACAGTACCACCGACAATACGACCCAGAGGGTACCAGGCTCGTTCATCAAACCAGTTCAGGAAATTATAGAAACCATGCTGCACCATGTAAGCAGTAGAACGATAGTTGAACCTGTAACACGGAATAACTTGGACTGTTCTGTCTGGACACATGACATGCCATTGACGAAAAAACAGAAAACAACGCTCACCAAGGATCAAATTCGTGAATTATGCTCTCGAAACGTATTACAGCGAAAAGCCGGGATGCGAAACCGGCCAGCCAAGCCAGTGACAAGACTGTAACAGTGATGAGAGTACTAAAGCCGGCCGTGTTATTGAATATCCCTTTATCGTGGCCGCCGCCCGGGTGGGCAACTGCGGACGCTGGCATTTCTGAATACACCAAGGCAATCAACTAGCCTAATTTAACGCAATAATCACTTTCTCATACATCAATTCCAACAACACAATTTCATCGAAATTGATTGACTTTTGAGCAAATGACACGTCTCTCTTTGAAAATTGTTGCCAGTCTGTAAAAACTATTTTTTTTTTTGTTAAAAACTTGATGCGTTCATGTTTAACCGTTCTTAAAGGTAAAGGCACAGTCTGACTACTATAATTTGACAGAAAATTCATGAATTCTCTAAAGTATGTTTTTCACTGTTTTGTACACCTGAAAAAAAAAAGTAAATAAAAGTAAAATTTTGTAAAGAAAAAAGAGATCTAATTATTTTATTAATTTTACGATGTTTTTATATTATGACAAATATTTAAATATTTTTTTCAGGAACAAACCTCTCACGCTGAGATTTTTTTTGCGTACCTACGGCCGCTGGAAGCCGTTCTGTTCTGTCCATGACTATGGACCCTCTCTACAAGCCACATGTGAAGTAGCAGGCGCGCTGAGGCAGTTGAAGATCATACAGACTTAGAAATATTCAAACGTCGTGGCTGCTTATACAGCGGTTTTCGGTAAACTACCGCTTTCACCTCTTCTGGGGCCCAGTGGCTCCACCTCACTTGTAGCGCCATAAAAAGCGCTCCAATCCGTGCGACAATCTGGCGGGCGCGCAATCACATTGTAAGCGCGACTAAAATGGAGAGGTGCGTGTTCAAATCTTAAAGTACCTTCACATGGACCGGGCATGCATAGCACATCCTTGATGACCACGGCCATGAGTCTTAATTCTGCTAAGCACACCCATTCTGCAGTTTTTTTTTATTAGCCTCTACCCGGGCGAAAGATGATTCTGCCAGTAATTCTCCTGTTGTTGAATGCTGTCATTTAATTTCTACCATTACGTCATCACCTATTTCTACCATTGTCAAAGCCTCAAAAAATGACAAAAGTCAAATCCGTCAACGTCAAATCGTCAAATCTTCAGAAATGAGTTTCACTCGGAATTATTCTAAATAAATTCAGCGTTAACGTATAGTTAGTCATAGTATTTATAAAATAAAGATCTGATTATAATTCATAGTATGTCTAATTATCAGGAAATTGTGAATCTGAATGTGGGTGGTACAAGGTTCGTAAGTAATCTGAGAAGATACCATACGTATTACTCTTCACTATTATTTATTTACAATATCTGATCAATTTTAGAGCCTAATTTTATGAATCATCATTTCTGCCTAACAGTTAAAGATGCATCATATTTCAGATTTGCCACATCATGGCACACTCTAACATGGGTCCCAGACACATTTTTCACAGCCCTTCTCAGCGGCCGAATACCAACAGTGAGAGACGAGACTGGAGCAATATTTATAGATAGGGACCCCAACTTATTTGGTCTCATACTGAATTTTTTGAGAACACGAGATATAGATCTTAATAATGTAAATATAAGAGCTTTGAGACATGAATGCGACTACTTTGGCATCACGCCACTGAGCAGAAGACTTGCTTTGTGTGATGAAATGAATCATTCATCATGTGGTGATGTACTCTTCTATGGATACTTACCACCACCATGTAAGTTATGAAATGTTAAGTATGTTTGAAATAGGGGCTGTTCATAAACTATCTCATGCAAAATTGATATTTTCGAAACCACACTTGTCAATCCCATCCCCCACCCTGATAGCGAATGTATTTTATGAACTGTCCCATAGGCACCTAATTCATTCATTGAGATTAAAAGATTTTAAAACACAAATTTTTATTTAAAGTTATTTTTATGAATAATCAGTGTAGAATACACAGTTATACTCATATTCAATAAATATTATATAATTTAATTTTAAATATTTTTGTTATTACAGTGAGCACACCTGTGCCAAATGGTAGTAATGGTAGGAATGGCACCAATTGCTCTCGTAAAAATTCAACAGCATCCACTTCAGAAGCAGCTACCAACAGGACACATTCGAGAAATTCTTCTCTTGATCTCAGAACTGTTGGCAGGATACCATCACAAGATCAGTTGAGGTAAATACACAAATTTAATTAATCATTTTAATCATATCTAGTTGAATCTATTGCAGTAGGCTGAAATGCATTATTAATATTAATTATTGTTTAACAAATTGAGTAAGTAAGACATTGATTAATTTTCTATTTTTAACTAAACTAGTTTTCTAAAATAGTATTGAAATTGTTAATTTAACTAAACACTTGTTAAAGAAATGGCCCTTTAATTATTTCTCCAATAAAAAATTTAAATACCCCTTTCCAACATTTTTTTCTCTCATGTTAGCAGCTACTATTAATTTTTAAAACAATTTTTTTTCTTCAGTCGATGTGGTAGAGGTCATTCCAGAGCAGCATCATTAGGCAACACTGATAGCCACAAAGGTCTCCGGCCACCAGAAAGTATGTTTTTAATTATGTATTTATATTATAATATTTTTTATTCATGTCTGTTTCAATAATATGGTTCTTATCAAATAAGTACTTTTTCTTTTTTATTTCAGTGAACTCCTGGTCGGATAACATGAAAGTTCAAATTATAAAAGCACATCACAATTGGATTGCAGTAGCATACTCTCACTTTGTAACTGGGTACAGGTGAGCACATAATAATATAACAAAATGCATAAAATGAAAGACAACAATTAATTTTATTTTTCTTTATATAGACATTATGCTATATATTTTTGAAACTTGATAAGCATTTTTGACTCAACTGATAATCAACATTTTATCCAATTTCTACTCTCATGGAGTTGGACTCAGGCTCATTATAGACCCTGAGTCAGGCTGCCTCAAGTACATACACAGGCTAAAAATAATTGATGACTTGCTCCATCACCACTAGTCCTTTCTATGAACATATTGGCGACTTGCGCGATCTTCACACACTGTTTACAATAAAAAGAAGATCCGGACGAATTGAGAACCTCCTCCTTTTTTCGAAGTCGGTTAAAAAATATGTAGAGTTATCAAAGTGCTCATTATTTTCTATGCTGTCCACCACAGAGTATCCCAAGTGTATTTAATAAAAAAAATCACAAAAAGTTTCCAGACAATACTCAAACTACAATCTCATTTTATATGATATAGAATGAGGCGTCGTAAAATATTTTGCGCCTTGCGATGTAATTCGCTATATGATCCTAATGGTGCTAATCGTATCGTAATTTTAACTATCAGCATCATAGCGTTTATACATACGCGGCGATTATTATCAGAAATAGCGCAGGTATATTTGCAAAATCTACCTCCGATAAGTTTTTCGCGCAATGATTTGAAGTTACCAATTTTGGATATAAAACTTGACTTATACAAAAAAAAATCCCGAGACTTTGCACGCTTTTATTTCCCGTCAATATAAATTTCACGCTAATCTGTTTTAGTGCTTCCTTATAAGTACTACCCAAGAAACCAGACTCAGATTTCTATGGTCAGTAGTTTCAAACCTATGGTGTTTAAGATAACATAGCAAATTTATTAATGGTATAGAATCCTGCGACGCGAGTCCGACTCGTACTTGGGCGCTGTTTTAAATAATGACCTATTTTCGACAGGTTAACAGACTCGTGCGGTTGGTACGTAGTGTTCCAGTCGCCCGTCCAAGACTCTGTGATAGAACGGATAGCGTTGAACGCGAAAACGGGTGGCGGGACCACTTCCAGCGGGAACAGTTCTGCGGGCACCGACGTGATGCTTGGCGTCGCGAGCGGTGCTCTCGTCAGGCTGTGGGCCTTTTCGACGCACACTGAGCCCGTGAGGAGGACCTTAGTTGGTGAGTTAATCATGACTGTAGTCACATCCTGGACACCCAACTAAAATTCCATATAAACGCTTATTCTGGTTACCTATTACACAGACATGAATCAGTACACGCGCACATAGAAATGTAGCACGTAGGGTTATGACCTTATGACTGTGTGACGAAATTAAATAAAAATAGACTAGTTCACCCGCTCGCAACCTCACTGTTGAAGTTAAGAATATTCTCTGCTGTAGTGCCATAGACTCATGGCGTAGACCCTAGGGGGTTGCAGGCAGTAATGGCCAGGTCAAGAAAATCCTAGGGCGCAGGTGTAGAAAGAAGCTTGCACCGAGCGCACGAAAAGCCAGTTATGGCACTGCATAACTGGCATTAGAGTTGACGGAGTTCTGGAGCGTGAACACTATCATGTTCGTACATGCCCCGTAATTTTTGTGCATGTAGCAAAAGAGCTTAAACTTCATGAGTGTCAATTTTTCTGGATTGAAATGTCTAGTTTTTATATATATTTCTACAGACAACAGTATTCACTTGCCATCAATATACTCATCATGCAGTTCATCTGCACGCTTATTTACTGGCATAAAACAATAAAGTCCGATGCTCTAGGCTCCATATACAGACTTATTGTGTCATATTAACACAAAGATTCTGTACAATATTGTTACTCTTTTACTGACAGCTTACTTCCCGCAATCACAGATGCGTTGTTCTAAGTGCTGAGAGTTTTTAAATAGGTAGTTGCGGTTTTTGACACTTAGGAATAGTGTCAAAAAGCTAACTGTCTAGGTTTTTTCTTGTAGACCCTTTACAATTTTTTCTGGTTTCTGTGGACTCCCGTCCTTGCTACATTTATATCATATCCCATATTTCCAATTTTTATTCACGCCTACGTAGCCCCCATCGAGTCTCCCATGGACCACTTTGGGAATCACTGGTATGATGTAAGTAAATTGGTACTATCAGTGTATGTGTAGAGATCCATTATCGTCGACCCCCATTTTCATTTCATGGACCCCCAAATATTTTTTCGCTGACGCAGACCCCTTTCAGGTTGTCATAGACCCCCAGGGGTCGATATAGACCACTTTGGGAATCACTGGTCTAGGTTGACAAATCTCTGTGTGACATAAAAAAATGTTTCAAAAACTTTCTTGTCCTCCAGGTACATTCAATCTGGGAGTCCGAGTGGAGCACCTTCTGTTCGTAGGTCCCCAGCTAGTGGCTCTAAGCGGCGCCGGAAGTAGAAGCAAGGCGGGTGTATGGCATACCAGCACACAGCACTGGCAGACACAGGACGTTGCTCACCTCACTACTTACGACACAGCCGGCTCTTTCCTACTGCTCGGTACCGCTACGGGTGCCATTAATTATATAGGTCAGTAATTTATTGTGGCATGATACGATTCTAATGTTCATCGATACTCAGTAACACAAAACGGCGCAGGTAGTAGAAGCAAGGCATGGTATAATGCAGCACACACCACTGGCAGACACAGGACGTCGCTCACCTCACTACATACGACACAGCCGGCTCTTTCCTACTGCTCGGTACCGCTACGGGTGCCATTAACTATATAGGTCAGTAATTTATTGTGGCATGATACGATTCTAATGTTCATCGATACTCAGTAACACAAAACGGCGCAGGTAGTAGAAGCAAGGCATGGTATAATGCAGCACACACCACTGGCAGACACAGGACGTCGCTCACCTCACTACATACGACACAGCCGGCTCTTTCCTACTGCTCGGTACCGCTACGGGTGCCATTAATTATATAGGTCAGTTATTTATTGGGGCATGATACGAGTTTAATGTTCATCGATCCTCAGTGTTGACACTAAACGGCGCAGGTAGCACAAGCAAGGCGGCTATATGATATCGAGTACAGAGCATTGGCAGACTCAGGATTGATATAAATAATCTGCGAAGAGTACTTACCTATAGTGCATCAGTTAGAAAAGCTGCGTTGTGTCGTCGATAGTCAGTTGTAATGTCAACAAAGAGCAACACGGGCCACCGGCTGACCGGAGGGGAGTAGCCATAGCGTTTATTACCGATGCAAGATAGTCTGCCATTTTTTCGGGAGGAAATTTGTGTGACACACACACATAACAAAAATCGTCTATTACTACTCGAAACTCAATCCTTAACTTTAACAAAATACATAAACAATTTCAC
This sequence comes from Macrosoma leucophasiata, assembly GCA_036365455.1. Lineage (NCBI taxonomy): Eukaryota > Metazoa > Arthropoda > Insecta > Lepidoptera > Hedylidae > Macrosoma > Macrosoma leucophasiata. The sequence continues at coordinate 6,681,403 of JAWQUS010000002.1, read as the reverse complement.
ACACACATTTAAACATCTCGGAGACAGGCATAGGACCACTTGTGCTTGTACTTTGACAAAGGGGAAAGCCTGCATGTGGCTACTCTCCTCCGGTTCGCTGCGGCCGGTGGCCCGTGGTGCTCTATAGTTATCAGCAAGTGGCGCATAAAGAATATATTATATTTTCGATTTCAGATATGCAAAAGTTCCCGCTTCGAATGAAAGATAACGACCTTCTCGTCACACAGCTTTATAAGGACCCCAACCAAGAGCCTATAACAGCTATATCAGTCTATCTTACACCCAAAACGAGTAAGTAAACTTATATTAAATTATATCACAAATTTTATGTGTTTAAGTTACTATAAGTTCTTCGATGTCTCAGTCAAAATTGTTCAATAACCATACTTACGGAAGCTAATATAAAAAATACCAGTACTACTACACTGGGGTCCTGGGTTCGATTCCTGGGTTGGGGACTATCAGAGATAACGGTGTAAAATTCTTTATCCCTGGTTCTTTTTCCGCTTTCTGGAAGGCACTGACCTCGGGGTTTATTAATAACGTAACTGGCTAATCGTGGGTGTTTGCATGTATGCTTGAATGCATGCATTTACCTCTTCTCCTTCGGGGTTTACAGGTGTGAATACAACGACAACAACAACAATACACTTTATTTTACACCAGACAGAACATTAAAAGAAATACATAAAAGATAACTTAACACAGTACAATAGGCGGCCTTATGGCTATATGAGCGATTTCTACCAGACAACCATTGGGTAGAGGAAAAGATGCGATAGAAAATGGATAGGGGTGTACATACTGAAACATATACGTTAGAAATAAAAATTACATATTATATTATTATATATCAACAAAATAAGCAAATGATTCGTACGTATATACGTATAAATACGTAACTACGTACAATACGTACGTAGTATAAAACAAGTCTTCATTTATCTTGAAGCTCTGTGCAATACGATAGGCGCAGGCGTATAAGATTTGGCACACCTTCAAAAATCACAGCCGCTAGGTGTTCTAGAATGCGTATTGCTCATTGTGAATCTTCCAAGTTAAGAATCTCGTACATTTATTTACAGATTTATGTGGCAACTGGATAGAAATCGCGTACGGGACTCGATACGGGTCTGTGCGGGTGATTGTTCAACACCCTGAGACGGTGGGCCATGGACCTCAGCTGTTCCAAACATTCACTGTTCATCAGAGTCCTGTTACTAAGGTAATTTTATTGCAGATGGAGTCCTAAACATAGATTTTTGGAGGTGTTATCAACAGAAAGGCCGCAAACAGAGTTTTTAGAGAAGTCACCAGCATCACCACCACGCCCCCAACATTTCGGGGGTAGATAAACCCGGGGACTGTGGGAGCCTCGATCCTCGAACCATCCCTCCCCCTCTGTTGCTCTTCACGCGTGGAGGAAGGGATGATCAGTCAGAAGGAAGTCATAAATGAAATTCCTACTAATTTAAACCATGTTATACAGCAATAACCCATAAACATTTAAAAGTTGCTACAAGTTTGTTAAAAAAACATAATTCCTGATCAGTAGTTACAAAGGTAAAAGATGTTGTTATGCATTCGAACATACATACCAATACCCACGATTCGCCAGCTACGTTTTGTCCCATGTAACAGATGGTGAGCCTATTAACATCTTCAGGCACATTACCAAACTCCGGGGGTTGCTGGACTGGGATACTTACAGTAAATGGAAAATCCAAATATCACTTACTTCCTCGACCTGGAGATCGAACCCAGGACTCCAGCGTAGCAACACTGGCCTGCAGCCTGAGCTCAGGCACTTTGGTATATTTTCACTAAAATGTATGGCCCAGTAATAATTATCACACAGACATAACAACTAAGGTCTTAAGGGTGGCAACGCATCTGCATTTTGATCTCTGGTTTTTGTGTAGATGTCTATAGGCTGCAGTCATCACTTAACATCAACGTCAACTCCGTGCTTGTTTGCCACCTTCAACGTAAAAAAAAACTAGTTCTCAACTCAAAGCTCCGTTTTGCGAAATATCTCGACAGACGTGTGATAGTTCAGTGCTATTTTGTAAGCCCAATATTACATGACATAATTATCTGTTGTGAACTAATACCAAGTTTTACCAATCCAACAGGTATCGTTATCAGAGAACTACTTGATATCGGTGTGCAGTGAATACAACCATGTGCGTTCGTGGCGGGTGACGAGGTTTCGTGGTATGATATCCACGCAGCCGGGCACTACGCCGAAGGCTGCCTTTAAGGTCCTAGCTTTGGAAGCACCTACGGCGCAGCCTCATAATGACTGCGGTAAGTATATTTAATTGTATATTTGGAAATTCGGACTTAATTGCTTTTCTAACTAATCAAGTATGGGATTAATGATAGAAATATTTTTTGAATAACACACCCTTCAATCCCGCTCCAACCCAAGACGTCAGTGTAGCAATAATGACCTGCTACGAATAGACTACTAAGGCAGTTCATGGACGCGTTCCAGTAATCGACCGCAACGACCGTAACGCTCTTTGTATTGTCCTCCACCTAGGGCCCGTGGTCGTCGCGAGCGTTCGTTCGACGTCATAGATGACGTCACCGTCCGCGACCGCATCTCCCGCAAAATATTGGTAGTTCGGAGAGTTCAACATAATTCGAATAAACAATGATTTCACTATGCCGCTATATAGCAAGCACACAGCGCTCAAGATGTGCGTTCCACTTATAAGATTCGCCCACAACGCCCGCCGCCTTTTTACATTAGGGAATTTTTAGCGGTCGTGGCTGCGGTCGATTAATGGAACGTACGCAATGTAATAGGTTGGGGAAAAAGTCTTTTCGCATTATAGTATGTATGAACTTGTAATAAAATCTCTTTGGCTGTAGTATTTGTATCTGGCTGGTTTTGGTATCATCAGGGGCGTATTTTAAGATTGCGCGCCCCAGGCTCCTGTAGCTTTCCGCCCCGTCAAGGAAAGAAAGAAAACAAAAAAAAATAAAAGGTAGATTTTATATTTTACATTCTTATTCTGTGGACAAAATCCGCCGTATAGTCCTGACCTTGCACCTTCAGATTTCCACCTGTTTCGGTCTCTTCAGAATTCTTTATGCAATGTTAGGTTAACATCACGAGAGGACTGCCAAATCCACTTGTCGCGGTATTTTGATGAGAAGTCCCAAAATTTCCCAAAAAAACTTTTTCCCCAACCTAATATATTTAATTCTTCGCATTTTTTAGGATAATTCAAAACATTTTTTTTTTTTTTATGTAATCGAAGTGGCAAACAAGCATGCAGTTCACATTGATGTTAAGTGATGTCTGCAGCCTATAGACACCCACACAAAGACCACGATCAAAATGCAGATGCGTTACCACTCCTGAGGCCTAAGGTGTTATGCCTCTGTGCCGGAAATTACAGGGCCGTACATTACCACCTGGCCGGAACACGATAGTGCTGAACACTACCATTTAGCGGCAAGTATATTAGGTAATGCGGTGGTGCATACGCCCGCGAGCTCCGTCACTGGAGCTCTACCACCAGTAAATTTTTTAATATAGTTTATTTAAATTTAACTAAAGTATGTATGTACCATTTTGTTTGATAACCTTTTGCCATCTTGTAGGTAGGGATCCCATTGCTATAAAAATTTTGGGACTTCTCATCAAAATACCGCGACAAGTGGATTTGGCAGTCCTCTCGTGATGTTAACCTAACATTGCATCAAGAATTCTGAAGAGACCGAAACAGGTGGAAATCTGAAGGTGCAAGGTTAAAATTTTAACTTTCAATGATACCCAGGGGTGTATTTACCCTAGGGGCAGAAGGGCTATAGCCCGGGGCGTCAAGTCGCGAGGGGCGCCCGGTATGCCGCCCCAAGGGCTTTGGTTTGGATTTTGAAAAAAATACTAAAAATATTTTATGACGTAAGCCTAGAGCGCCCCTGAGCCACCTTTCCACGTGTTGATTTCATAGTTTGATCTCATTTTCGGTACTCAAAAGGATAAAAAACTATTTAAGATCGCGTCTTATCGAAGAACGGCTTAATAATTCGGCAATTTTAAATATCGAAGCCGGTTTAACCAATAAAACTGATGACGACAATGTAATATAGGTCTGAGGGGAAACGATTTTGTTAAAAATTTTGTCCACAGAATAAGAATGTAAAATATAAAATCTACCTTTTATTTTTTTTTGTTTTCTTTCTTTCCTTGACGGGGCGGAAAGCTACAGGAGCCTGGGGCGCGCAATCTTAAAATACGCCCCTGATGATACCAAAACCAGCCAGATACAAATACTACAGCCAAAGAGATTTTATTACAAGTTCGTACATACTATAATGCAAAAAGATTTTTTCCCCAACCTATTATTACGTTTTGAAAAATAACCTGAATTACGCAATGATGTTTTTCATGTTTTATTGCAGGGCCTTATGGCGAACAAGATGAAGAGCAAATATTTATTCAAAAAATTGTACCTGATACAGATACTCTGTATGTTCGACTGGCGTCGAATGGTAAAAGGTAGGGTGGTTTTGGTTTAAGAATTTGTACCCGGTATTTCATTAACTGGTCAAATTTTTTTCTTTATTTTCTTAAGTTCACTCGCATGTGTTATTGCGAAAAATAAAATATTATAATTATTTGGTATTCTAAAAAAATAAAATAATTGTAAAAAAAAATACCAAAGAGCCCTTTTCTTGTACAGAGTATGCACAATCCGTTCAGTGGACGGTTCGGCGGTATCTTGCTTCGCGGTGGCGGAGTGCGAGGGCGCGTTGCGTCCGCGGCGACTGCTGTTATGCGGCCACCGCTCCGGCGCCGCGCAGATGTGGGACCTCACCGCCCACATCGACAAGGCCGCTAGGCCCGCGCCCCCGCCGCACACCGCCAGCGGTAACGGCAACGGTATGTTGGTTTTTGTATAGTTTGCACCTAGTGGAAGGTAGTTCTCCCTTTTGGATAATTACCAGAAAAGTTATACCAGGGGAGTTTTGCAATGTGCTGCCGGCAGTGAAGGCAATCTTGGCGCCAATCTTGAAGCACCCGTTGTAGCGCCGAAGATGCGAATCAGAAGGTAGATCATACCACAGTTTACATTCAGGGCTAAAATAAACGCGCGTACTGTATCGTGGTTCGATATCGCAACGTCCGTTGTAGCTGTACTCTCAACTCAAAGTTTGCTGTGTCGACTTCTATTGTACGGCCACAGGTCTAACGCCGCGAAGGTGTGGGACCTCACTGCCCACATAGATATGGCCGCTAGGCCCGCGCCTATCGCCAGCGGTAATGGCAACGGTATGAATACGTGTCAAATAGTTAATAGGCATCTCCTTTTGTACGTTGTACGTTACGTTTTTTACGTTCGGGCTGACCGCCTGACTAATCCCTTCGTTTATTTTATTTTAAAGAAAAATCCCTTCGTTTAGTTTCGATTATGACACCATCTTATCAGTTTCGTACCTCGTAATTTTTTTCTGGAAGCGTTTTCATCCACACTTTAGAGCAAAATATCTCAATAGGTGGGTACGAAACTGACAAGATAACGTCATGAACGAAAACATTGGAGTTAGGCGGTCGGCCCCCTGGACGTGACCACATCACAACCGCTAACACAGTTTGCGCTTCTGAGCAAAAATGAACTGAAAAGTGAAATTGAAAGGGGCCGAAATTTACGTTGGCTGAATGTTCGTTAAAAGTATAATGTTCATTATGAGTATGATTGAAAAGCCAATATTAACACGTCTCATAAGAACTCGGCTTCTGTGAGAGAGAGAAGAACTGTCTTCATAAACTTACTTTGTTCTGGACATTGTAACGATTCTAATGAAAACAAAAATAGAAAAAGAGTAAAGGAGATGTTGCAAAAATGTATGAACCTCCGGCCATGTATTGTACACAATATCATTAACAGGCAAAATCAATATAAAAACTTTTTTTACTGCATATTTTCACTTATTTAGCTTTGTTTGCAGTTACAAAACATTATTTGCAGTTAGAATTGCAACTCAAAACCAACATGGCGAATATGGCGGGCGATATCATTTTGACATTTTCATTTTTTTAATTGTTCTTTTGATGATGTAGTACTTGGAGAAAAAAGTAATATTTTCTAACGAAAACGATTTTCTGTTAATACTATTCGATTTCCAATTTAAAAAGAATCTTCGGAACCTCTTTAAATTGATCGATTCGATACATCGTTTTTTTTTATAATATGTGATGCACTAGTAAGATACAGACAGCATTAGTTTTGTTTTATCTACATAGGTACTGTCAATCCCAAGCGTCGGCTGTATCTCCGCCGTGTTGAACATGGTTGAAAATGATAAAATCGTTTGAATTAAATGTGGTGGTAACTCTAAAATATATTCTTGATTAAATTAACTGTATTTTTTTCGGATTCTTCTATAATTTACCCATTTTTTGAGGACATGTACGAACCAGGGCCGAGCTCGCAACATCTCCTTTATTTACGTGCAAAATATTAGAGACCAAGTATAATTCGTTAATTTTAACAAAAATCGTTTATGTAACACAGGCGAAGGCGAGGAATCTCCAGTGCCGGACGGAGGGCCGAGCCCCGACGAACTCGTGAGGCTGCTGTCGGCGTGCGACCTCGACGCGGCGCCCGCGCCCCCCGCCCTCCCCCTCCCCCACTCTCCCAAGCCCATAGCCCCATGAACCCCGCCCTCGCTCTGCAACGCTGTGTTCAGGCTTTACTCCCTTATTGTTCACTCGTCGTGACGAACTGACAAACTGCGATTACTGCTTGCTGCTTCGTTTTCGGGCGGTAATCGGTACTTAGGGCAGCACAGTCTCCTCTTACGTTGGCTTAGATTTCCATTAAACTTGGATTATCTCTTTCCTATAGCCCCATGAAGCCCTCCTTCTATAACGCTGTGTTCAGATACGCCATGAATGATCACTTGTCGTGACTGACAAACTTTTTCAGTTAGTCACAACGAATTGCTGCTTCGACATTTTTGGGCAGTAATCGGTCCTTAGCTCAAATCTCCTCTTACGTCGCTTTGGATTTCCTTAAAACTCGCATTATTTCTGGCCTATAGCCCCATGATGCCCTCCTTTTGCAACGCTGTGTTCAGGCTATACTGTTTAAAAGTTCACTCGTCGTGATGTACTGGTTTTGGGCAGTTATCATTCCTTAGGACTACACAATCTCTTACGTTGCCTTATATTTCCATGAAACTCACATTATATCTAGCCTATAGCCCCATGAAGCCCTCCATCTGTAACGCTGTGTACAGACTCCCAATTAGTTCACTCGTAAAGAACTGCGGTTGCTGCTTCGTCATTTTTGGATAATATTCGGAGCCTATGCCTACTTCTTTCATGACGAACAAATTTCCGAAGCCTCGACTACTGTCAGCGTAGGACCTCGACGGCCCCGTGTCGCACTCCCCTAACCCAATAGCACCATACACCCCGTCCTCCCTCTGATCTGAGTCTTAGTACTTAGATAATATACGGAGCGCGGAAGCTAGTAACTGCTTTTAGAACGCAAAATTGACTCTACGCTTAGTTTTTTTTTTAATTTTCCAGATAATATCATAAATAAACATAAAAGATGGCCTTATATGTATTCAAACCAGAACTTTTTCAATTTGAATAAAGAGATGCGCTAGCGATCAAAAAGTAAAATTAAGTTGTCTATTGCCAAGCAATAGCCAAAAAATGTAAATATTTTTTTTAGTATATTTATGTGAAAGGAAACTTGTAAGGGCTGATTTATTAGAATTAATATAGTGACCTATATCAATTCTGATAAATCAGCCCTAACAAGTTTCCTCCAAGAACGTAAGAAGAATGGTAAAACAATATAGTTTTACAAAGGAGATGTTGCAAAAATGTATGGACCTCCGGCCATGTATTGTACACAATATCATTAAACAGGCAAAATCAATATAAAAACGTTTTTTACTGCATATTTTCACTTATTTAGCTTTGTTTGCAGTTACAAAACATTATTTGCAGTTAGAATTGCAACCCAACCAACATGGCGAATATGGCGGGCGATGTCATTTTGACATTTTCATTTTTTTAATTGTATTTTGATTATATGGTAGTTGGCGAAAAAAGTAATATTTTCTAAATACTATTGAAATCGATTGATCCCAAGTGTCGGCAGTATCGCCGCCATGTTTAACATAGTTGAAAATGATAAAATCGTTTGAATTAAATGTGGTTGTAACTCTAAAATATATTCTTGAATAAATTAATTGTATTTTTTTCGGATTCTTCTATATTTTACTTATTTTTTGAGGACGTGTACGAACCAGAGCCGAGCTCGCAACATCTCCTTTTACATTGAATCTTTCAAAGTGCCCGTATATGGAAGTTAAGAAAGAATAAGAAATATTTTTGTGATGCTTAACTTCGGAACAGGTTGCGATATTTAATTTTGATGTATATTTTAAATGAATTCTATTTTATCAGTAACATTATATGGATTAATACATATATCATCCCAAAATACAATGACATGGGGCAGTCCAAATGTTTCCCGAATTACCCGGAAAGTATGATTTCCACCTGGATGGAATGATCCTCTTTTTTATGTAACGAAGGTGGCAAAGCAGTTCACAATAATGTTAAGTGATGACTGCAGCCTATAGACATCTACACAAAAACCAGAGGTCATAAAGCAGATGCGTAAGAAATTCTGAAACCTTAGTTGTTATGTGTCATCTAACCGGAACACGATAGTGCTGAACACTATCTAAATTTGGAGACAGAGCCGGCAGATAGATTAAGTAATGCGGTGTTGCCTACGCCCTCGAGCTTCTGCACTGGAGCTCTACCACCAGTGAATTTATAATAAAAACAATAGGTCACCTGTGTAATAAATAGTAATTTAGTTTTGTTTTAAAAGTTGTAACAACTCTTAGCAATCGCCCGACTTGGCTTGAACTTTGAATATATCTACTACTATCGTACAGAAAGCAAAATAAGCACTTGAACACTTAATTGTCTTTAACTTTTTAAGGGACTGTACTTTTTTTAATAAATTTGGGATAAATCGGGTTAAGAAGGGTCAATCTTTAGTTTTTGGATTTCCTCTTGACATTTTTATGGAACATTTTGTATGTATTACAAATTAAATATGAAATGTAATTTATATAGCTTAGCGGCTGGCGGTATGCGTGCTATTTTAATATGATCAATCCCTGATATATCTCTGATTGTTAAAGGTATACAATTACTACATTATACTAAAGGATTTTTGACTTGCGCACGGTAAAAAGTGTTATAAAATGATGTCTATTTACTGCAATTATATCACCGTATCATTAAATTACTTACAGTGATAAGTAAGAAATATTGCACCTTTAGCGTTATCTCTTTTGCACACTACGTTTGTCAACCATTTTGATCAAATTTTGACCAATGCCGCACTATCGCACTATCGGTGCCTACGTATTCAGTGTGGAACAGAGATAACAGTCTACGAAGTCGAAACTATCAGATTGTCTCTTTTCTAAGCTCGATTTGCAGTATTTCTTGGGGGATGGGTAGTGTATCTATGTGTATCTGCCTTAACTGTCACTAATGTTTTATTAAAAAGTTATTATCGTTAATATTTTCAATGAATTATTTACCTACGTAATGACGTACCCTTTTCATGAATTGTTAACAATTAAATGTAGTGTATTAAATATATGTTTGATACATTATTTGAAATTAATTAATATTTATAGGTCTTGTAGACATGATCTGTCTTGAAATAGAATTTATAACTTAACAGGGAAATATAATTTATATTAACCAGTTTGTGTTTAATCCTCACGTTTATTTCTATAGCAATATTGACATCAAGCAAAATAAATTCCTGGTTATGAATGAAGTAACAGATGTCGTTTCTGCAAATTATCCATGGATGATTATATGGTCACTTTGTTCATATTAATGGTATATTTTGTTACCACAAGCTCAGTATTTCAGAGAACTTAGACCTCAACGCGATTTCTTGAAAACATTACGACTGTATTCTCTCTCGTATGTCGTATGCACATTTTGGGGATAACAAACTGTGGCTATATATATATAGCCATATATATTTTTACTATCAATCTATGATATCAAGGGCAAAGTTATAAATACACTTGCCTTTTTAACCAAGATTCACTTTAAAACGATTGGAGGTTTATCTATCTACAGAGTCTGCATTACATAGAGGCATTGGAAGTGTGTATTTACCGAGATGTTTGTTACACCACTCTCTGTGCTTACCCTGTAAGAAAATTGCCGTTAAGATACATACTCCGCAAAATTGTTTAGTGTTAAAATAAAATGTGTTACAAATAATATATACGAATTTTGTCATGGATAATTTTCAGTACCTATCAACATAAGGGAACTTACAAATCATTGCATTCTTAAATAACAACTGGTACTTTTTGTGAAATTTATTATAAAATACATATTTATTTACTAATATTTATTTACGTATACCTACCAGAGATATTAGACTAATAAGAAACCAGTCGTGTTATAAAATGATGTTTTCGATTATTATAATTATATTGCCTGAAAGTAAACTCATAGATATTTAATGTTATACTAAGTATCTCATTTCCAAATTTTTATGAAATGATTGGCGTTATTTGCATTTTTGTATATACAAGACTGATATCATTTACGCGCTCAATAATTATCAAGCGTTAGCGAAATGATTCTCATAGATTTATTTTTTAAATACATGTTAATTTACTGTATAATTGATAAGTTAAGAAAACTAGGTATATGACTGAATTAAACTTGATAATAAATATGTAGATGAATATATTATTGTATTTGTTGTTAAATGCAATGGGTTCTATATTCTTCCCTTTAGAAATTGGTGAAAAAAAGAATTAAGACCCACCATGATTAAATAGGCAAAGGCGCATGGTAATGATATTGTTATTCTCTTTGCCACTATATTTTATAATTTGGTGTGATTGTATACAACTAGTGTAGATAACCAAATTTATTTATGAGCTTTAGAATAAAACAGTTTTCAGATCAAATGTTTCAGGTGTTCAGTGTTCCAATTAAAAATATATATGTATTAGTTAACGTCCAAATCAAGTGGTGAGATGATATATAAGAGATTTGAAACTCTTGATGGCTAAGCTAAACTTCAAAATTAGATTTTGGTATTAACCAAATATTCTATTAGAATGTCCGATCCTGTTTTATTTTTCTTCTTGTAATTAAAGGCCTGAAAATGATGCACTCTTTGTTATTATGATGCGTAATTTCTTTTTTTTTTCAATATTATTTTTTATTTTTATCATTTATTAAGTGTCACTTTTAATTGTGTTATAATATTTATTCATTCGATTTGGACGTTTAGATTATAACCAACATTTGAATGTACTTGAAATAAAATTATTGTTGCTGTTATAGAAACGCCTATGTTAAAGATTTCCTTTTTTATTTTTTTTCATGCTTAAAATCGAAATTATTTATAATATACAAAATGGATAATTTTACACAAATATTGACTTTTATTTTCTTGATTTCTCACCCTTTTACCTTTTCATGGATGTTTGTTACTCTTTCAAACGAAGAATCCTTTAACGTAACTGTATATCAGTACAACAATACATATAATATAAATTATCCTCCCTCATCCCTATCCGGACCCCCGGCATTACAAAGGCGGGGTTTGCTAGCTATCGACGCTATAACTCCCGAACGCAAGAACCGATTTCCACGGTTTTGCATTCGTTGGCAAGGTCTCGGGCTCCGTGAGGTTTATAGCAAATAAAATTTAGGAAAAATATCAACGCGGGTGAAGCCTCGGGTAACAGCTAGTTCTTTATTTATATAAATATGTTCAGTTGATACATCAATTACAATTGGAATAAATAAAAGAGAAAGTAACGTTAAAAACGTTTTATTTTCATAATTTTTAGGTTCTTATTATCTAAATATAAAAAAACGTTAGAATCAGCCACGGTATTTTGCGTAGTTACACTAATTTTCATGCATCATCTTGCAAATGAGCTCGCGTCGTTAACGGGGCATACATGAACCCCCTTATTCATAAACGAACGTAAGATTTTCAGCTATAGAATGCTTTGTCTTTGTCAGTTACATTGTCAAACGTGCAGGATAGAAAAAGACAAAGGAGAGATTAGCACCACTTAAATACGTTGATGTAATGTTGAATAAGGGGGGGAAGTGTCTACTGCGGTGAAGTTAGTGCAACGACACAGAATAGCTATGCCGACGGTGTTAACAGTGTTGCTAAACTATCGATAGTTGACCTCGAAAAATAGTCGATAGCGCGATAGTACTATCGAAAATATCGCCATGCTATTTTTTCGAGGTCACGATAGTTCACAATACTATCGATAGACTATTACTATTGCAACAACACTAGGTGGTAATATGTGTATATGTGCGGAATTGTCGAGAACGCTGAAATGGTGACAACGGCATGAAAAATAATCCTTAAACTTTAATGACTATGTAAAAGTTCTGGATTTCTGATAAAGAATTAATTTTACTGCAGATTGTCCAAGTGAAATTAAGCTATCCAAATAGCGTAGCCAGATTTTTGTTGGAGGAACAGAATGGAAAAAAAAATCGACGTGTGGCACTCGGGGACTGCCGCGGTAAAGCTATTGCATAGCATTTTGTATCAACTTATGCAATTATAATTATTTATTTATTTTATTCATGCAGTATTTCTTTTTTCTTTGATATTAATTCAAGTTACACTTTTTGAGCGTGCTGACCGATAAGAAAACATTTTATTTTTCTTTTATTAAATAAAAAGGTTATTTTAGTTAAGTTATTATTGTTTGAAATATTTTTATTATGTTACAATACATATAAACAGCTGCTTATGTATTCGTCCGATTTCGGAGCAGCTCGTCTCGATTCGTGCGAGCTACGTAGAGTCGTACAATACGTCTATTTGCACGCACACAAACACCGCGTCGAAGACTGCCGAAAAGAAACGACGTTAGACAATGCACGCCTTCAAGCCACACCGCCGTGCCCGTCGGAGTGGGGAGCGTGAGGTTTTTTCGTTACGGAATTTCTGGATTCGGTACCCGCGCTCAAAGCCCTCGATAGAAGCTATGCAATAGCTTAAAATTACGAAGATACAAGATTAGGTTTTTATTACTGGTGGTAGAGCTCTAGTGACGGAGCTCGCGAGCATAGACACCACCGCATTACCTAATATACTTGCCGCTAAATGGTAGTGTTCAGCACTATCGTGTTCCGTTCAGGTACGGCAATGCAATTCCCGGCACAGGGGCATAACACCTTAGGCCTCAGGAGTGGTAACGCATCTGCATTTTGACCTCTGGTCTTGTGTAAGTGTCTATAGGCTGCAGTCATGACTTAACATCAATTTGAAATGCATGTTTGTTTGCCACTCATTAAATAAAAAAGGTATACTTGCTGAAATACTTTCGTTCGCAATGCGGCGGTACTGCCACGCCTGAGACCTTGGTTGTTATGTCTATGTGATAATATAGAGTTATATCGGGGCCATTACCATCACCATCTAACCGGAGCACGATAGTACTGAACACTACCATTTGGCTCTCACGAGCTCCTACACTGAAACTCTACCAACAATAAAAATAAAAAAATAAAATACGCTTACACTCCCAGCCCCACACTAGGTATAAACCTGTGTCGTGGGTGCCGTTGTACACATACAACACATACACAAACACCCAGATCCGAAACAAACATCTGTAGGCCATACAAATATTTGTCCCGGTGCGGGGATCGAACCCGCGACCCTTCGAATCAAACGGTTATCTCACACCGCTGGACTAACCGAGTCGTCAATGATGTAGAGTACGAAAGGGAAAAACGTAAAAATATATAAGATATTTGCTACATTTGGATTCCCATCGCATTTGATGAACACACAGCACACATACACCATGAAGCAATTGGCCATAAACTGTGAAACCACAAATATTTATTTACAAAAGTATATTCTACAACTTATATACTACAACGCAAAAATAAAACAATACAACAATTGACTAGTAGGCAATAAGTTGCAATTTACCCATACGTGTAAACCCTGTTTAAAGTACTCAAAAACCACTTTATCGTACAAAAAACATTTATATTTACCTATAATTATTTTTAATTATGGCACAAAAAACTAGGAAGTATAAATCTTGTAAAATATGTATCGTCGCAAAAAATTACTGAGGATATATTAGAATAATACAATTAGTAGAATATTGATCGTTAACAATAGTACGAAATTTTCGAGACATTTTTATATACATGTATTTCAATTGAGTTAATACATAATATAAATTAAAAAAATTGATGATGAGCATGCGCGATGACGCAGTAGACAAACAATTGTGAGTACATTGTTTTATATTATTTCGCATTAACACATGCTTGTGAAATATATTTTATTTTTAAAGAAAATGGAAAGAAAAATTTGACTTCAGGCGAGACTCGAACTCGCGACCTACTGGGAATCTAGTCCAGCCGCTCTTCCAATTGAGCTACTGAAGCCCTGCCCGATTTAGTAGCTCAATTGGAAGAGCGGCTGGACTAGATTCCCAGTAGGTCGCGAGTTCGAGTCTCGCCTGAAGTCAAATTTTTCTTTCCATTTTCTTTAAAAATATAATAATTGTGAGTACAATTGTAGATTTCAGATTACACAGAATTACTACGACAAAGAACATATGAAATAATGAATGCCAGCTATAGAAATTTTGAGTTGTTCAAGTTAAAAATAACATAGCCGTAACACGTACGCAAAAATTGTGGTCACCCAATTGTTGGGTATATTTGTTACGGCGTTTGTGTATATCGGCTACTCCTATTTCTAGCCAGTAAAAACTAGGTGTATTTGGTTTAAAAATAGGTCTAGGCTCCAAACGCTCCAGCGCCAGATAAGGTCGATGAGTGCCGCACACTGATCGCTTTTGGATGTTTATTTTTGACAGTATATACTTTTATTATTAACAACCAATATGAAAATCCATCTATAGTTTTAAAAAAAATTGTTACGCCTAGGTTTAACCAATGGGTACCGGCTACACCTAATTTTAGAAGGCTAGAACCAGGAATAGCCGCAGTTCGGGTAATGTAAACTTGTGCAAGTATAAAGTTGCGCAAGTAAAACGTAATACATTTTTCTAGCAAATGAAGCGCAAATTTACATGTCAGCCATGAAAATGACACTATATTATTGCATATTATGGAATGTGGACAAACGTTTGTAAAGTTTGCAATATGTCAGCTACCCACAAGTCTACTAAACAGAAACTCGAGTATAATCTAATCTAGCTCAAGTAGAAAAGAAACTCTTAATAGTAAAACTATGTCCTCCAAACATCATCATCAATATACAACAGAATCTGTACATGAAATTTAAATTATATTCAATGCATAAAGACGACATTTTATAAGGATGGCTTATATTTACACCCCCCTTTACCTACCCTTTTTTAACAGAAGTAGGTTTGTCAAGAATTAACATTTTGTCTTTTAACACCGCAGGTGATGACTGCATCCCATAGACATTTACACAAAAACCAGAGGCAAAATGCAGATGCATTGCCACCTCTGAGGACTTAGTTGATATGTCTCTGTGATAGTTATTACTGGGCCATACATTACCATCTAACCGGAACACGATAGTGCTGAACACTTAGGTAATGCGGTGGTGTCGACGCCCTCAAGTCCCTAATAAGCCCTGCGCAGACGAGGTACTCTCTCCGGGTACTTTTTTATCCATCAATATAGATCTCATATAAACTGTATGGAATAACGCACACAAAGGACTAAAAATACCCCGAAGTCTTTGAGAAGTTTTGTTCGCTAGGGACAAAAGTCCTTCGTCTGCGCAGGCCTATACAGGAACCACCAATAAAGTTCTCACATCGTGAGTAATCTATGTTTATTAAAGGGGTTAGATCACTAAAAAAGAACTGCTGGTCACAGTTAGCTTACTCTTACTTATTCATAATATTTTTGGATGTTATAATAATAGTTATTCATTAAATGAATGGACTCGGTCATCAATAAATTAATACTTAATATACATCGCATACTGAGATAGTTGTGTTTTCAAATTAGGCCTTACAATTAAGTTGCCCAATGTAACCTGTTATCGAATATGTCGGGGCTGGTCATGGGACTCAACAGGAAGCACCATAATACCAGTCCAAGTATAAAATTACAAATAATAAACATCCTCTGCACTGGCGGATACTGTCCAATCTCGCCGAAGTTAGGGAAACCCATGTGGTTGCAAAATATGTGCGCAACTAGAGAAGCGACAAAATGACCTGAAATGGAAAAGATTTATGTTATTCTTTTACTGATGCGAAAGACAGCTATGGCGAGAAATTATGTAAAGAATTATAGTAGGAATTAGATTATATAAAATAATAATGGCAACCCATTATACGTCCCACTGCTGGGCACGAGTCTCTAACCATTTTTTGAGGGAGGCCTGGAGCTTACTCCACCACGCTGCTCCAATGCGGATTGGTGGAGGTGGGTGGGTTAGTGGCCAACCCGCTGTCGGATGTTTTCAAACCGCCAATAAGGCCTCCAACAAGGTTTAACGACTGCTATCTGTCGATAACAACTAGGACCGACGGCTTAACGTGCCCTCCGAAGCACGGAAACGCGCATTTTAATTTGCCACTAGCGGTCACCCATCAATATGGGTTGGTGGCCAACCCGCTGTCGGATGTTTTCAAACCGCCAATAAGGCCTCCGACAAGGTTTAACGACTGCTATCTGTCGATAACAACCGGGACCGACGGCTTAACGTGGCCTCCGAAGCACGGCAACGCGCATTTTAATTTGCCACTAGCGGTCACCCATCACACACCCGACCGCGGCCGTAACGCTTAATCCAGTAGATCGCTTCCGATCTACACCAGCCGCCGGAATTAGATTACGTATCGACAAAAAATACTTTTTTAGTTACAGTACAGTACATTATTATTCGTAGGTTACCGTACCTACCTACATACAAAAGGGAAGAGAAACAATTATAATTTTCACACCGAGTTTATATTTGCATTGATAAATTAGCATTTTATAAATATAACATGAAATTGCGAGTCAGGCAAGGCGGTTTCGGTTGTTTTGAAAGCCTTGAAATTGTCTACTCGTATAATATAAAGGTAAAAATATGATATTTCTGGTTCAATATGTTTTAAGACTGTATACATAATACCTAAGTCTAAATTATGCTTGCCTCAAGATCTTAATATTTCTTAATATCGAGAACTAGTGACAACTGCAGGTCAAATGCAAATTTCTGCCACATTGCTGACCTAATGTGGAAAAGGAGCTTAGAGCAACATTCATAGATTTGGAGTCGAATTTTCGTTTATTTTGTGTCTTTGTTTTAGTTAGTTCTACTATTACTACTACTAGTTAGTTTATATCTTTATTATTTACTTAGTAACAATATGCTTCTTAAAGTAGGAGTTAAAACACATCTGTGAAACAAAAAAGCGTTGAACCTTTGACTTCAAGTCAAGGTAAAGTCATAGTGCTGTGTATAGAGCCAGTTTTGGTCAATCTCGCTTTCACCATAGAAACTACACATAAACTGAAAAAACCGAAACTTTTTTAAAATTTAGTAATCCACTTACCAGTCCTTACAAAAAGATAGGCTGAATAGGCACCAAACATACTAGTATATATAAATTGGAAAGCTGAAACAAGGAAAGGTTAAAATTAATGGCATAGCATCATCATCACTTCAGCAAAGCTTAACTTTTTTTTATTTTAGTTTATCTATACAAATAAATAAAATTGGAGTATCTGTTTGTAATATAAAAATAACCGCTTTTTACTAAATGCGTATGTATGTTTAAGCGAAACATATACCAAAACAACATTTTTTACAATTTTTATCTGTCTGTCTGTCTTTCTGTCTATCTGTGTCTTCCGGCTAATCTCTGCAACGGCTGGACCGATTTTGACGGGACTTTCACTGGCAGATAGCTTATGTAATGAGGAGTAACTTAGGCTAACTAGCACTAACAAGCCTTATATATTAACGACTTCGTCCGGGTAGATACTGAACAATCATAAATTCCCACGCGGACGAAGTCGCGGGCACAGCTGGTATACTATAAAATATAATAATTTAAAGCTGTACTGGTTATCCTCAGTTCACAAGTTCGATTTCTGCCCACTTTGGGCACATTATTCTTTCCATTTTTTCTTTAACTTCTAAATTCACTTGCATGTGTTATTACGACAAATAAATATATGACAATTATATACACTTACTTGAGATCATCAATGCAGTCTTAAAGTCATAACCAGCTTTCATTTGTTCTAACATGTGGTGAAAATGAGCTGAAAACAACAGTTGTGTTCCCATTGTTAGAAAATACATAATTATAACAGATGTAGAGAATCTTTTTTTATCTAAATTCTATTCTTACCACCTCATTCATAAACTCATTTTAGCTAGTGTTGCTAATCTCTTCTTTTTCTGATTTAAGAAATTGACACAGAGAAGAAATTGAACTAACAAAGCATGTTTTAGCTAAAATAATAATAATAGGTTGGGGAAAAAGTCTTTTCGCATTATAGTATATATGAACTTGTAATAAAATCGCTTTGGCTGTAGTATTTGTATCTGGCTGGTTTTGGTATCATTGAAAGTTAAAATTTTAAAGAACATAATTCCAAATTCAAATTAGGCAAATGTGTGATTTTCATTTGTTTTTCGTACTGTCAAGATGAGTGAATCTAATGAAGAAATTCGATACATTTTAAATTTTTACTACAAAAAAGGTAAAAATGCAAAGCAAGCCGCGAAAAAAAATTGCGATGTTTATGGACCTAGTGCAGTGTCTGTGAGAGTAGCACAAATTTGGTTTAAGCGTTTTCAATCCGGAAATTTTGATGTCAAAGATGCACCTCGTTCTGGTCGCCCTATTACGGATAAAACGGATGCCATTTTTGAAAAAGTGGAGTAAGATCAACATATCAGTAGTTACAACGTAGCTGAAGAACTGAGAATTGATCACAAAACAGTTTTGGCGCATTTGAAAAAAGCTGGGTACAAAAAAAAGCTCGATATTTGGGTACCTCACGAGCTCACTGAAAGAAACCTAATGAACCGTGTACTCATTTGTGATTCTTTATTACGACGTAATGAAACCGAATCATTTTTGAAGAAGCTGATAACTGGTGATGAAAAGTGGATCACGTACGACAAGAACGTGCGAAAAAGGTCGTGGTCAAAGGCCGGTCAGGCTTCACAGACTGTGGCGAAACCCGGGTTAACTCGCAATAAGGTGATGTTGTGTGTGTGGTGGGATTGGAAGGGCATTATTCATTATGAGCTATTACCACCAGGCAGGACTATCGATTCTGAACTCTACTGCGAACAACTGATGAGATTAAAGCAAGAAGTTGAGAGAAAGCGGCCGGAATTGATCAACAGAAGGGGTGTGGTGTTTCATCATGATAACGCTGGACCTCACACATCTATAGCCACTCAGCAAAAATTAAGAGAGTTTGGTTGGGAGGTGTTAATGTATCCGCCGTATAGTCCTAACCTTGCACCTTCAGATTTCCACTTGTTTCGGTCTCTTCAGAATTCTTTATGCAATGTTAGGTTAACATCACGAGAGGACTGCCAAATCCACTTGTCGCGGTATTTTGATGAGAAGTCCCAAAATTTTTATAGCAATGGGATCATGTCCCTACCTACAAGATGGCAAAAGGTTATCGAACAAAATGGTACATACTTTAGTTAAATTTAAGTAAACTTTATTAAAATGTGTTTTGAATTATCTTAAAAAATGCGAAGAAACTTTTTCCCCAACCTAATATAATGAATGGTTTTTAAATAGGGTTAGACAGTAAACAATATCTCATATTTAAATTCTATTAAATATGAGACATTGTTTACTGTCTATGAAATATGTAACAATAATTCTATTAGATTTATAATGTTAACCATCCTTGGAATTTGGTAACATACCCAAAACTGTCAAAAAAAAGGATCATCTATACCTATCCTCACCTAGAAGCGCACATGGCCCGGCGGCTGGCGTAGATCGTCAAACGATCTACTCGGTTAAGTACTACGGGCGCGGTCGGGTAGTGTGATGGGTGACCGCTAGTGGCAAATTAAATGCGCGTTTCCGTGCTTCGGAGGGCACGTTAAGCCGTCGGTCCCGGTTGCTATCGATAGATAGCAGTCGTTAAACCTTGTCGGAGGCCTTATGGGCGGTTCGAAAACATACGACAGCGGGTTGGCCACTAACCCCAACACCTCCACCAATCCGCATTGGAGCAGCGTGGTGGAGTAAGCTCCAGGCCTCCCCCCAAAAAGGGGAGAGACTCGTGCCCAGCAGTGGGACTTATAATGGGTTGCCATTATTATTTTATTATTATATCCTCACCTATAGAAATGGTACAAAAACATAACTGGTGAATTATGGTTGTTTGTATGTATGCCTGAATGCATGCATTATCTTCTGCCTATCTCTTGGCACATCGCGGACACTCCGCCAAAATTCCATACAAAGGCTTGATTTGGTATCTAGGTAATACACACAGACACGTCACTGATCTCAGTGACGTGTATTTACACGTGCACCTGTGTGCGTAGCACGTAAAGAACACCAAACGTCGCCCATAGTTGGGTGAGGCGGGAAAATCGGGCGGGACGTCGAAGAGTCCATTCTATACGTAGTATTATTACATTTTCTCTACTCTTGGTCATGACTGGAGTTGAAATTTGAGTAAGGAACAAACTAAATCTTAATCACACAAACATGAAACATTTACACTACATTTTAGTGTATTATCACCAACCATGCCTATTCCATCTATAATGGTATATTGTAGTAAAATAGCATCCCACTAAAAAAAATATACACTCACCAATTCCAAAGAGCAAAGGTCCCACAAAAACAGCCGTCATTGGCTCTAAACACTGGACCAGAAGTGGCATCATACATGCTCTGAACACCCACTCCTCACTTAGAGGTGCCATAAAGTGATTTCGCACCCACACTAAGTCCTGCCAACTGGACACCCAGTATAATGGTTCTGGAATTCATAGTGATAAAAATTATTGATAATTCATATTACTATATTCGGCTGTTTGGCCTTTGGCCCCAATTAATACCACAGAGGCAAAATGGCTCAGGAGTAGCAATGCATCAACATTGAGATCTCTGGTATGTATATATAAAATATAAAGTATGTATCTTCACACTAGGACCCTAATGGGGTAGGCAGATCTCTAGTATTTATACAGGGTGTCCCAGAACTCAACGTCAAGCCGAAACAGGGTGACAGGATTGGTTACTGTAACCATCATGAGAAAAATCAGAAAAAAAATCTATCCCATGTAGTTTGAAAATTATGGGCATTTAAGGAAAACCTAAAAATTTGGTCAAAATGTAACCACTTTTCGGTTATTGTGGTTATTTTTTATTATTTTTGTTCATTTAAACTTTGGAACCATAACCTTAAATAACATCTTGAGAATCAGTCTAAAATAATGACAAAATTACCCCAAGTTTCCTAGAATTTAGACTATTTGTTAAACTATGAATTTAAAATTTTCAAACTTTGTCGACTTTGAAACACCCTCCTTTAAAAAAAACGTACTAGAGTGCCTTGGCAAGTGCCATTAAAAGTTGGCGCGTTTAATCAGGATTGTAAAATAGTACAATACTTGTTAATTTCATACTAAAAAAACAAGTAATAAAATAAAAACCTCAAGTAACCCGATTTTTGCTAACCCATTAAAACCCCCCTCAGTTAAAATGTTTTTTATTCGCACAAGCCTTTGGAAGGTTCTTTATTTTACGGGAAGGTGGATTGGACATTCAGGTACTATATCGTGGCCAGCCCGTTCCCCAGATTTAAATCCCCTTGATTTTTTTTATTGGGGCGTTCTCAAAGAAAAAGTTTATTCTAAGCCCATTGAGAGCGTAGCCGAGCTGCGTGAACGAAATTCTCAAGCTACTGAGGACATCAACTCTCGAGGATATGCCCGACAATCAATCGATTCTGTCACCCCGTTTCGGCTTGACATTGAGTTCTGGGACACCCTGTATAAAAATATAAATTCATAGGCTTCACTGCCCATAAATGATGCAGTGTATACTAGTGTGTCACTTACATGTCATAAAAAAATAATTATAATTCTCGTATCAGTTTTGTAACCAACCTCCACCAAAACGGCTTGACCGATTATTGTATTTTTTTTGTATGTATTTGATAGGTCTACAAATAAGTCTGGATAAGGTTGGAACAGGTATTATGTAATAAAAGTGACAGATAGGCCCATTGATAGTAAATAAAGGCAAAGGCAGTCTCTCTTAAGAATCAAATTCTTGTGTTCTGTGCCTGAAAGTTTAGTGGCACCTAGAGCTAAGTTCAGCTTCATCACTGGAGCTCCAGCACATTTTAATGTATCATAAATGTGATTAGCTGCATTGTTATAGTCATCTGTTGTTTGGTTACAATAGACATGTTTTCACATTTTTAGCCTCTACGACATTTTTTGCATTTGTTGCCTCTACCAACCAATCACAGCCATATCAATGCACGCAGGCAGGTAGGTAAAACATTAGTGCCTACATATATTATTTGATCTTTACCACCAGTAACTATGTACAATAAGTTAAGATATAAGTATTCCTTTTTGAATACTGATATACCTACATTGATACAGTTCTTGACTTCTAAAATAAATGACGTTTATTTTTTGTGAGAATACCTACTGTCTAGAGTCTCGAGTTAATGTTTCTGATAATATTTACCTGTATACAATTTCCAAATTCCTGACAAAAACTGCATAGTTAACGGTCCCAGAAACAAGACAGCAGTTAAGATTAGCGGGCAAACTGAAGCTTTTACCAATCCAGACGAACGTAGCCCCAATTGTTCGTACACATCACTATGAATCAAAGTGTCTTCTTTCAAAAAATACTGTGTAAAAAATGGGGCAAGCAGCATCATACAAGAAATACTAAAAAATCTTCTTTTGATAGTCGACGGATGATCTCTGTAAAAATTAAATGTGTCTTTTAGATAGGCCTTGAAAAACTAAGTGCCAGAAATATAAAGACAAATAAATACCTGCTCAGTGTAGTTCTCCAAATATACAGACTAGCAACATATGAAAAGGTTAAAAATACACAAGCTAAGATAGAAAATACACATGTGTTTTGGTCAATAAATGATTTTAGAGACATTTTGTGCCTTTGGGAACCAAAATAATGAAAAAGTAAGTATGAAAACTAAGAAAATGGTATGTATACTATGTATGAAATTATTGAAAATATTTTAGGTGTCAATCAACTGTCACATTTGTCAGAACGACAACGATGTCAACGATTGACAAGGGACACAGACCACAGACTAGCAATCTTGTTGAAATATATTGTAATCCTGCGACCACACACTTGACGAACGGAGCGCAAAATAAAGCGAATGAATTTGACAGGGACGTATTAATGTTATAGCCGATGTTCGTGATTAAGTAATTTCTGTTACAAATTCGATATATATTTTTATATTGTAAATGGGACTTAATCGCGTACTATTTTAATCGAAGTATTTACCTCGACACAATGCAACGGCTTACAATATAATAATATGAATACAAATCGTGAAAGTTTAAATTCAATAAATCCTTACTCATAGGATCCGAATGACCTTTAATGTGTTTGATGTTAATCCTCTCTCTCAATCTATTTTGTAGTCTTTTCAGTAGTATAAGGCTGTAAGGTTAGTAGGAAGATGTTTGGTGCTATTAGGAAGAACTTATATAATCTTTATACACTCCGCACATTATTTATTATTAATTTGGTTATTCAAAAAGAGTTTTGGTTACAGAATTAATTTATACAGTTTGATGTTCAAGATTTGGTTGGCAACGCAAAACTTACGTGAAATAATAAAACATTGATCGAAAGTCATTTTAACTCATAGTGTCTCGGTCATTGTATTCAAATGAGTACACCTCCTAAATCCGTAAAAAAATATCCGTACCTTGTTTTTCTTTTTAAGTTATTTACTTTACTTTTACTAAGAAAATACCTACACAATTTATTAACAAAAAACTATTTTTAGTTTCAGTTTTTTTGGTAATGAGGTTGGATAGAGGATCTACAATTAAATTGAACGCATATTTATATCGTTTTATTTTAGATGGCGCTTTGATCGCCACCGCCATGTTCGCCTAAAATCCGCCATATTTTATTGAGAGTCGCCCTTTGCTTTTTAGGGTAGTGTGAATTTTAATCATAATTATTAAAATAATGAGTTTTATGAGATAACAATTGTTGTAATAGCTTCAGTGAACTGTGAATTATTTGTTATTAGTTTCATCTCTTCCGTAGCACTTACTGATGTGGTTTAATCATTATTTCCTGTTTCGGTCCTCCAATCTATTCTAAACAGAAAATGGCCGACGGTTTTGGTGCGGGTGTCTCCTTTGTTTAGGCTGAATTCTAGTGAAAATAAGCAGTAAAAGAAATAATGCCTAGTGCCTCGTTTTCCTCTTCGCGTTCTTACGTCCGTAGATCGCGAAGAAAAGGCGGACACCGAATACCTCTACCTTCTAGGACACAATCGAGTAAGTTATCCGGGTCGGCTGATGTCGCACCAAGTATTACAAATGGCTCATTATCGACATTTTCATAAATGTGCATTGTAATTTGTGCATGCAACTGTACTCCCATTTACTAGTTCATCCAATTTGTCTGGTAAAAGTAGTATTGTAACTTGTTTTTGATGTTTTCTCGCGATGAAACATTATTGTCTTGGTAGTTTATTTTTTTATGTAATTCACATTGGTAAATCATTGTTCTTTGCATGTTTAGTGAGATGAGATTTCTATCAAATATGTTGGCTGTTGTGTGCATATATTGCATAGCGCATTTCAGTGCCATTTTGCGCAATATGAGTATTGATTTGGTACATGAATACTTATTTTGCACAACATGACGAAACAGCTGTTTAGTAACTTATTTGTTTTTCTATGCATTATTAGATAAGAAACAAAATATATTTTGCATTGTAAGTTGGTAATTCTTGATTAGCAAGAGTACTGATATCTTCATCTTTCTCTCTCTTTCTCACAGACATACACACATCCTTTGTTTTAATCATAATATTGACTTTATTTATGTAAATTTACATATCAATATCAATTAAATTCAAGTTTTCAGTATTCATTATGTTGTGGCTGGTGTAAAATAAGCATTTGCTATTTGCAGTCTGTCTGACACCAATTAACAGTTTAAAATTGGAATGGCCTGATACTAAAATTGAAGTACTGTGCTTAACATTGCAAAATAGTTGATAATATATTGTGCTTGCACAGTGGCCTTATTGTTATAAACTAACACATATTAATTGCACTCATTATTATTTTATTATTAAGATTTTTATTCAGGGAAAGTGTTACAATTAGGTATAGTTATATTGTTAGTGTTTTTATTCTTTTGTATGCCTTTGGGCAAATGCCTGCCCCAGTTGTCTCCGCTCATCCTTGTACCCGCTTCCCTGGTCAACGTTCTTCCTGCTATTTCCATCCATTCTTTCTCCTGTTTGTGTATCCTATTATGATGAGCTTTAGTTGGCTTTATATTGCATTCATACTTACTTTTTCACTTTTGGTATTACCTCGGTAAAAGTGAAACAGATTATGTGAATATGGACTGTGCGAGGTGTAGTTGGTGATATTTCACCTCCTACATCCATTCACATGGAAGTTAGTAAAAAAAATATCTTCGCACCTGTATTTTTATGATATAGGCAGGCAGGTTTTTACATATTTTTATACAACCAGTATGCTTATCAAGATATAATATCAAAATTATTTTATTATCATTTCAATCCTTGATTAATAACAGAAGATTATTTATTTATAATAGTACAGTACATGCAAAACTTAAATGTGTCCATGAAGTTAGTTACAAGTTGCTACGAAGGAGGCAATATTATGTTTAAGAAGACACTGACACTAAGGAATTGTCCTTAGTGTCAGTGTCTTCTTAAACATAAACCATTTGTTTGCTTTCATTAAGCCAATATTGTAACTTGTTCTCTTTCTCATTGTGTCGTTGGCGCAAGATAAAGAGACTGGTACAAAGTTTAACTTTATGAAGGCAACTTCACTCAGAGACCGTCTTAAAACTCACCCAAACCCACTCTCTGCACCACTGCTCCAGCCAAGCATTAGTAGACTGAAACAGGCCAATGTGCTGACTTAATATGGTGAGTTGGTACACTGGTTACAACTCACCCAACCGTTTTATCACTGCACCTATCTGCTTATAGTTAAATGAGACTGATCGCAGATTCAAGATAAGAAAAAAAAAACTTCTCTCAGGGGCATTTAAGTTTTGCGTGTAGAGTATTCCCTCTCTAAACTGAGCATTAAGCCTGGTATCGCCTAAATCTTAATTGAAGTTAGTTTTAGGCAAGGCTCATTTGAATGGATTTTATTGTAGTGTGATATTATAGTTAATTAAAAGTGAATTTCTAGCATTCAATTGGACTCCAATAGTATAGTAGAAGCCAATCTTCAATGGAAGGTTTATGTTATGCTAATTATCACATTCAATTGCTAAACGGTTTTAGTATTGGAGTGTCCTGATTAGATATATTTGTAACAAAATTATGAAATTGTGTTCAGAGTAGATAGTAATATGTGGCCTAATAATACCTATTACAAAGGTAAAATTATTTATGATAGTGCAGGTGGACTGATCTGGATTTTGACCTTCATTTTTTGTGTAGAATTCTATAGGCTCCAGTATTTTCTTACCATGTGAGCTGCATGCTTGTGTAAGCACCAACCATTACATAAAAAAACTACCAATCTTCATGGGTAAAACTGCCAATCTTGTCTAACAGTAAAATCTTGAGATTAAACCTTAGAGCCCATGCTTATCAGTATACACTTAGTGGTCTGCTACCATTAAGGGCGAAATTACTTATTCTTTACTACGTTTTTTTTTATGTTTCTCATCTGCGATCAGTCCCAACACTTAGCAAATTGGTTGGGCAATTGGAATTCTTTACTCGGTGAATATAAAATGTGCTTCCTAAAGAAAAGAATTAGTTTTGACTTATCTGTCAAGAAATGAGTATTGAAAGTTAAGGCTTTAATTCAAATCTATAGTACTGTAGTCTCGCCCAAGACAAGATGTCGGCCTTCCATACTTTATAGATGCAAAAAAGTTTAAATAAATAAAACAAAATGTAATGCAGATCAACATGCAACGTTGTTGCAATAGAATTCTGGTGTACTTTCATATTAACTTTGTGAGATGTAACTATGTATTTATCTTATGTTTCAATTAGTACAAACAAACTATAGATACCTATATGAATTAGAAGAATTAATTAGTAAACAAGGATGTTTGTAGATTATATAGATTACCACAATGGAATCTGCCTGACCTGTAATCATAATACTCCTTTTATGTGTTTATAATACACATCAATTTTACATCTTTTCAAAACTTATTGATGAAAAGTATCAAGATTAATAGGTACAGTATATTATTGATACCTGTTTATCACTTCAGACAAAGATATCCACTGTTGGCAATAACATTCCCTAAAGATGCTCACAACATGCATGATAAGGAGAGAATATACCATAATCCCCAATTTATTATGACAAGGTAATTGGCAATTAAATTTGACGACCCAGTTAGTCCAGCGGTTCAAAACCACTGTTTGATTTGAAGGGTTGCGGGTTCGATCCCCGCACCGGAACAAATATTTGTATGATTGTTTTATATTATTTCGCATCAACACATGCTTGTGAAATATATTTTATTTTTAAAGAAAAATGGAAAGAAAAATTTGACTTCAGGCGAGACTCGAACACTCGACCTACTGGGAATCTAGTCCAGCCGCTCTTCCATAAAGCAGGGTGCTACCTTAAAGCAATGCAATAGATGTGAAGGAAAGATTTGACAAATCGGGCAGGGCTTCAGTAGCTCAATTGGAAGAGCGGCTGGACTAGATTTCCAGTAGGTCGCGAGTTCGAGTCTCGCCTGAAGTCAAATTTTTCTTTAAAAATAAAATATTTGTATGGCTTACAGATATTTGTTTCGGGTCTGGGTGTTTGTGTATGTATTGTATGTGTACAATGTCACCCACAACACAGGTTTAACCTACTGTGGGGCTGTGGGTGTAAGCGTATTTTATTTATTTATTATTTATTTTAATTGCGATCCTATATAATAAACATAATGAAGCCATTTATTCCAAATCTTTTAAGTACATAACAAATTACAAAATTGTGTGCTTGTTGGGATTAAATTTGGACCCCTCTTTGGGTGTAGGCCTCCTCCAGTTTGCTCCACCTGTCACGGTTCTGTGCATATTGCATCCATTTCTTCCAAACTCACAAAACGTGAGTTGATATTTATATATTTCGCAATTTAGGCTTGACTATGATGAACCAGTCAAGACAAATGAATTTGTAGATATAGTAAAAATATTTATCTTATGATGAACACTTGCCAGACAGTGAGTAAGTGACTTTGGGTGTTTCCCAATCGGATAGATTTTAAGTGTCACATTAGAAGATTGGAAAAGTGCCCAAAAGTAGTTTGGTGCCATTCCTGTATGGGTCTTTAATTTCCGACACAGAGGCATAATAACTAACAGTGGGACCCAATATTCGTCATCTATCTATTATTTGATGTACTTCGATCTGTTATTAAAAAAAGATGTCCCAATAACAAATCTAATTATGAATTAGCTACTGAATATAGCTATTATGGCATGCTCACACCAGATTGATCAAAGGATTGTTTGCAATCTAGATTGGTACAATCCGAGATCGAAAGTGCATTATTACGACTAGCCATTAGACATAAGGAGTGAAATATCTGGTTTTAATACATGTTTATCCAAACTTTAACTGAATGAAAAAAAAACCTCTGAAAATTCAACTGCCTCAGTAGCGTAGTGAAAGCAGGCCACTACTAGGTCGGGGACTATCAGAGATAACGGATTAAAATCCCTTATTTCTGCTTATATTGGGATTTTTCCCTTTTCTGGAAGTTTCCCAGTACCCTGGTGTTTGGTAATGTGCCCGGAGATGGCAACAGGTTCGCCACCTGTTACATGGGCCAAAACGTAACTGGCGAGTCGTGGGTGTTTGCATGTATGATTGAATGCATGCATTTGCCTCTGCCTACCCCTTCGGGGATTACAGGCGTGAAGTTACGTATTCAAACTTAAGAAAGTACATACCTAGTTGACTTATCAAGTTTTTATTTATGGAAGGAAGGTACAAGCATGCAGCTGACATTTATGTTTAGTGATGACTGCAGCCTATCATCTACATAAAAACCAGAGGTCAAAAAGCAGATGCGTTGCCACCCCTGAGACCTAAGGTGTCATGTCTCTGTGATAGTTATTACTGGGCCATACATTACCGGAACATGATAGTGCCGAAAACACTACCATTTAACGGCAGATAAATTAGGTAATGCAATGGGTGTCTACGAGCTCCTACACTTTGAATTCTACCACCAGTAAAAACTGTCAAGTGTTGAATATCCAGCTTTTTCTCTTATTAGTTTAAAAGTTATGTAGTTTGCTAAAATCATGACTTTGTTTGATTCAATTCAAATATGGTAATTGATACAAAAAAAGTGTTTGTGCAGCATTGATATCACTGTTGTTCAGACTACAGGATTTTCAGTAATTAATGTTGCACAACATAATTTTTTTGCAGAAAAGAAAATATTTTAAATAATTGTATGAAATAAAAAATAACAAAGTTTTCTACTAAAATATCTTAAATTTACTAAGTAACCTAAATTCTGACGGTAACTAGACTTAACACTCAAATAGGTCATGTCATTTGGCAACAAATCAAAATTTATCTTGATCTGAAAATTAGTATGGGGCCTCTGAGAATCAACATATCCACTGGTAAAAAAGACAGAAGCAACAGTAGATAAATATCAATTGAATGAAACTAAAAAAATAGGTCCAATTGTTGAATCACATACACACATGCTGTTGATGGTGTTGCAAATGTACATCAACCACTTCCATCAGGTGGCTCATATGCTTTTTTATCAACCTTATGAAATAAAAAGGAATAATCATTTTATTATTTTTATTTTATTAATCCAATTTGCAGGCGAGCCATGCGAGTCAGTGCCCTGTCCTAACAACGTGACAGGCAGTGCTATGGCGGCGACCGCGTGCGCCGGGCCGAGCGGCAGCGGCGGCGGCGGCTCGCCTCCCGTGCCCGCGGCTGCTCCCGCCACCACCGCCGGCCACCACAGCCCGTACGACCTGAGGCGCAAGTCGCCGCCCGCTTACCACGAGCCCGGCCCCTCGGGCACCTGCTCTCTGCCGGCCAGGAAGAGGCCTAGAACGTAAGTTGTTGCACATTCGTAACTTCACACCTGTTTTCCCAGAAAGGGTAAGGGTGCATTCAAGCAAACATGCAAACACCCACAGTTCGCCGGTCACGTTTCATCTGCGGGCACTTTACTAAACACTGAGAATGGCACCAGGAAGCTGCTAGAAAATAGAAAAATCCCAATAGCATCAAAAATAAAGAACACCTTTAACTCTGATCGAACTCAGGAAGCAGTTCAAATTATCTTAGGAGGCAGTTTTGGTCCTGACCCTCCCCAAAGTCAGACAAGACAACAGACAAGCTGAAATTCTTACAAAAAATATCAAGTGCAAGTCCGATGTTATTTGACGAATCAGAAACAATATCAGCAGTTAAAACACGCTTGACGAATTAATACTTATTATAGATTTGAAGAATCATCTCCAGCTATCTAAGTCCTTTTCTGCTATCTAAAACTAAATAAAATATCTAACACGTTAAGGATTTTCTTTGTTCCTTTTCCAAAATAAAAATGGTGATTTATTGACACTGAGAATACTTTAAGTTCTGAAGTATCTACGAGTTTTTTTATTTCATATTAAGATTTAGTTTCAATTTTTAATATAATCATATTTTGAGACTTTTTAATAATCAACAGTATAAAATACTATTCCATAAAATGTGGTTATAAAAATTTCTGAAATCAAACCCATATCAAAAGTTCATATTTCCACTAAGACGTTCTAAGGAATTGATAGTTTGTATAAATAACTAGCGGGCACGACAGACTTCGTCCTGTCAAATAGATTTGTTGACTCTTTGACGTTAGGAACACACCTACATTGCTTAGGCAACAGTGAGTGCTTGTAATTTAATTAAAAAACGTTTGTATGGGAAAAAGAAAAAGGCTATTTTTAGGCTTTTCCCGGCAATTATTCGATTATTTTTCTCACCTTTCAAACCTTCCCTAGACCTACACGAACATTTCAATACCTAGATAAGATAAATCCCTTCAACCGTTCTCGAGTTTTAGCGAGACTAACGAACAGCAATTGATTTTTATAGATAAGTACGTAATTAATTGGCTTATTTCAAATATTATCACTTTAGCAATTTGTTATATCTAAGTTATGATCACAAAGTCTTGAAACTCTTGAATAAGTACACAACTTGTTTATTATAATAGAAGTGTAATAATGACGTCATTAAATACTTCCACGAAATGGCCCTGTAGATGTAGTGCACATTTTGAAATCATAAATGAGTTGAATTTTACGAGCAGCATACTACAATGTATGTGAATGGTTACTTACAGTCATGTAATGAATGAAAATACATTAATTATTTAAGTTTTAACATAATATTACAAGCCATATAATTCTGACGCTTTACATGCGTGAAATGCTTGTTATGAATTCAAGTTAGATTTATGTAATGTAACAACATATTTTAAGTATTTAAATCTTATATATTGTCTTCATTTACGCATGTATAGTTGCCTAAATTCTTGAGTATGTAAAGCCTCCAATAAATATACTATATAATCAAATTGCCCGCTAAAGGGTCAGTTAACTGGGAGATTCGCCCATAATTTTGGTCAGCTAGGTACCTAAATTACAACAAAGAATTTAGATATACCTAGTAGTAATAGCGTCTTTCTGACTACCATTCAATTGTTAAGACATCCTTTTGTGCATATGATTTATATAATTAAGTAGCCGGTTTGTCATAAATTATTCATCATAATATTGTTTCGAATGTTAAATATGGATACATAGTTCAATATTTCATTATTTCACAAAACCCATTTCACCTTGAAATAAATCATCAAACATTGCCATAAAACACTGAAATTGTAAGTGTTAAATTAATAAACATGACACATATAACATGTTTGTTGTTCTGAAGATTTATGTTTCGTCAACAGCTTTGACCGGGAAGCAAAAAAACACTTGCCTGGGTTGCACCACTATATTTGTTACAATAATAATGGCAACCCGTTATACGTCCCACTGCTGGGCACGAGCCTCTCCCCTTTTTGGGGGAGGCCAATGTTACATTGTTACAATAACTTTAACAAATATCCTGGTGTAACGCAGGCTTAGTTATCGCATTCGACGTTACGGCTATGAAAAAAAGGATATGTAAATCGGTTATTGCGTTGTTATTAATGTAACTTTGAATGTAAGAGCTAAATAAAACGAGACAGGTTGAAATAAATGCATACAGAAAGTAATTAGTAAGTCACTCCTCCTCCCTCCCCACAAAATCTCTAGGACCATGTCTGACTCCCAGTCCTTTATGTATTTATAGGCAGAGATATGGCATACATTCAAGCACTATTCGCCATATTGAAATTCACGGGCATTCCATTGAGAATTACAAAAATATGCAGTTATTTTATTTAAAGAAAAATGGAAAGAAAAATTTTGACAAAAAGACAATTCAAGAAAAGAGAAAGAAAATTTCTTTCCATTTTTCTTTAAATAAAATATATTTCACAAGCATGTGTTAATGCGAAATAATATAAAACAATATGCAGTTACTTAACTCTTCGATAGATATCTCAAGGCCAACTTTAATAGCTCACATCCATTAAGTTAGCTAGGCAAAATTCGCTTTAGATGTAAGGCGATTCGCAACCAACCCTGCGTTACGCTGCGGGGTGCATCCGGGTGCATGGTTACGGCAGTGCGGATCTACATCATCGTGCAGATTTCGTCGCATAAAACCAACGCCTCGCGCGTGGGTGCGTGTTCCTCCGCAAGTAGGCGCGTGATCCGCGAGAATGCGTTTTCTATGTGTTGCACTATGCATGTTTCAATACATAGAGCAAAGTACACGCACTCCCACGCTACACTGCGTGATGCGGTGCAGTGTACGAATTGCCTAACACCAAATGCATGTCCACAGATCGCTGTCCCAAGGCGTGGACGTGTGCAACGTGTCGCAGTATCTGCAGTACGAGCTGCCCGACGAGGTGCTCCTGTGTATTCTGTCACACTTGACCGAGCGGGACCTGTGCCGCGTCGCGCAAGTCTGCAAGAGGTTCAATACCATCGCTAACGACACCGAGCTATGGTAAGCACACTAGTATCACAAGGTTATGTCTACAGAGAACTAATCTATATTCAATAAGTGCTGCCGTAAAAATGTTGCTACGTATTTCTGAAAGTTAGCCGCCAGGATGTGACGACCTATCCGCCCACCGTTGAAGGAGAATTCTTCCGCTAGTGCAGTCACTCAACCGAACAATGGCGATCAAACCATTCCAATAATAAATGCAATAACCCGGGATGGGCAGCAGCTTCCCGTGATAAAACTACCGTCACTGCGATTGCCAAGCGTGTCGATTTTTTTCTTCTGTTTTTTTGTATGTAGTACCTGATATTGATATGTGGGCTGCACCAATAAATGTGTTTCTTTTCTTTTCTTATTATGGCATATATTATGTAATCTTCCTTCCTATGTAATTTTTTGGGGAGTCTTAAGAAATAGTTCATAATACAAAAATAACTTAGAATTAAAATAGTTAGATATATCAAAATGTTAAGGATTTAAAGAGTGTGGAGTGTGTAAAAATATTTACAGATTAAGTTTTAAGTCTATATTACAGGCTAAATATTACCGTTATGTAATACACCGAAGAGTAAGGGTCATAGCCGTACACCGTCCGCTCCGACCGACCGCTCGAGGCGGTCGGCCGTTGGTCGGGTGTCGGATGGCCGTAGTGAGCTATGACCCTAAAGTCTACGCAAACAATAAGCTCTAAAACCCCCATGTTTCGTCATAAACACAGGAAAAGTCTATACCAATCGGTGTTCGAGTACGACACGCCGCTCCTGCACCCGGCGCCGTGCCAGTTCGAGTTCGTGGCGGCCGACGAGTGCGACGCCGACAACCCGTGGAAGGAGAGCTTCCGGCAGCTGTATTACGGGATACACGTGCGCCCCAACTACCGCCACAAGAAGGACTCGCGTATCAAACACTTCAGCACTATTAGGGTAAGTTAAGGGACATTTATTTTGTTTGGTACTGACGATTGGTGGTAGAACTTCCTTTCGGACGCCACGAACGGCGCCGCTCTTTCATTTTGTCCGATATTGATGCTACGATGGTACACTGAAAGTTTTCGAGTAGAACTGGCCACTTGTAAACAATATATTAAAAAATATTGTATACATTTTGAAAATGCTCTCGATGAGATAAGGGATGAGATGAGGGATTTATGTAGAGACACTGCCTGCAAAAGGAGATGCGCTAATTTAAATTAGAACTGGCCACTTGTAAACAATATACCTAATAAAAATAAATAGACATTTTAAAAATGCTCTCGATGATTTGAGTGATGAGATAGGAGATTTATGTATAGGCTGCCTGCAAAAGGTATTGCGCTAATTTAAATTAACCCTGTACATCGGGTTTTTATAGACGTTATAGTACATTGTACCAGGGATGTTAGGGAGCTCCGTAACCATACTATGGGATATCCGATGTAAAAGAAAATCTGTAACTGTATAAGAAACCGAAATAATAGTTTCGGATAATATCGAATAGAGGCGTCACACAAGTCGCGACCTTTTGCATTATTTGTTAACTACTGTTGTCGTCTTATCATACTCGGATCTAATTAACTTGTGAGTAATTTTACATTCACAAAATTTGTATTTTACCTACTTTTGACATGCCTAAAATCTAATAACCATAACCGAAATTATCCGAAGCTAACGGATAATCCGAAATCATTTCATATCCCCATCCATATCCGGTATAATAATCATTCCTATATCCGTATCCGAAGTTTCATATCCGTAACATTCCTGCATTGTATGTACCACAATGAATAAACCAACATAACATTGTTTGCAAGAATGTGTTAAGAAATTTATTAATGAGCATATCAACTCAACAGGCGGCTCTCGAGTACGTAGAGGAGCGCGGCGGCGGAGGCGGAGGCGGCGGCGGCGGCGGCGGGGGGTCGGCAGCGGGGCCCGCCGCGGCCGGCGCCGCCGCGGCCGGCACGTCCAGCGTGTGCGCCTGCGGGCCCAGCGCCTGCACGTGCCGCCGCGCGCCCGCCCCCGCGCCCGCGCTCGTCTTCGTGCACGCCGGCCTCTACCAGGAGGAGTGCCTGGCCATAGACACCGACGTGCAGCTCATCGGTATGTATACTTGCTACATAGAACGGATGAGGTTGGGGTCGACGTCCGCGTTCATCTTCGTGTATACTCAGTGCCGGCGTTAGGAGGAGGACGCGACGACCAGAGCGCCAAATTTTAAGAAGCGATCGGTGGGAGTTGCTTCCCCGCCAAACTGGTACGCGCAGTGGATGGTGGGGATAAAAAAACCATAAGGAGCTACAAAACTTTCTGCGTCCAAGTTATTAGCTTTGGGTATGTGTAATGCTAAAGAAAAGATAAGATTATTTACAACATTCAGGTGCTTCAGCCAAAGTTTATACTTGATTTTGGTATCCTTATATGGGCGATACAATATTCTTGCCCGGGGTGTCTGGTCGTAACGCCGGCACTGTATACTGACCTCTTCCTGGAGGATTGCCTGGCTAAGGACACGGACATGCATATTCATTGGTGCCTGGTGTATTGACTATAGCATGGGGCGGCCGGGATCCACGACAACGCTCGTCTTTATGTATACCGACCTCTACCTGGTGGACCTCGCCATTGGATAGTAATGTGTATTATTTTGTATGTTGTGTACCTACTGGTCTTATAACATCGGTAGAGCGCAGCAGTTAAGAAGTGAAATAGACCTTTGATGTATATGCATATTTCTTAAATCGCATCTAAAGAAGTTTTATTTCATCAGTATGATCAACTGTACATTTTTAATAAGCATATAACTCAACACAAAATATTGCACGCAGGTTGTGCTCCTGGCAACGTGGCGGAGTCAGTAGTGTTGGAACGCGAGGCGGAATCCACACTCACGTTCGCCGAGGGCGCGAACCGGGCGTACGCCGGCCACATGACGCTCAAGTTCTCCCCGGACGCCACCAGCACTATGCAGCACCACAAACATTATTGCCTCGAGGTGTCCGACAACTGCTCGCCTACCGTCGACCACTGCATCATACGCAGTGCCAGTGTCGGTGAGTCTTGTTACTGCAACCTATCTGTATTACATTCAGCAGGATTTATGTGATTGAGAGAGTCAATGTGCGAAGATACCCATGTATTGACATATCTTCATAATTTATAAGTTAGAGAAAATTCTCTGGAAAAAATTGTCTTTAGTCTTTGAATGCTTGGAAATATTTCATTCCTAAGATGGTGTTCCAGTATATTTGGGTGTGACTGCAATCTGCTTATGTTTTAGCTTGACTTCTTTCTTAGCTGTTTTGATATCATGGTGAATCCAACAAACCAGGGTGCATTTACTATCATTCTTAATATTTTTGATTGAAATTGTTGTAGGATTTCTAGGTTTGAGTTTGCGGATTTTCTCCACAGCTGTATACTGTAACTCCATATCAGTTTGATTATACATTAATAGATCAAAAGTTTGTTTTCTATTGAGAGTAAACTCTTTTTATTTATTAGTGAGTACATTTGTACGTACTGCGATCGCCAACCCATCTGCAGTCCGCAGAGGACTCGATAACCCTCAAGTCTGATAACCTACTCATTGCATTGCTCACGTACCTGTAGAGTTGACAATTGCGTCGCCTCATGACGCTAAAGATGTCCCCGGAAGCCACAAGCACTACTCTCTCGATGTGTCCGACGTCTTGCGCACTGACTATCGCTGCATTAAATACAACGTTAGTGTCGGTGAATTTTGGAATTATAGAACAAACTAATTAAAAATTAATTTGTTTTCGTAAATGGAACCAAAATCGAAGCGATGATCATATGAGAGTTTATTATTCATAGTGAAGAATAGGGACGCGGCGTGATGTAACGTTTATAAATGATTGCATTTACAATAAGTGTATGTTTTACCGTAGTGGGTGCAGCGGTGTGCGTGAGCGGCGCGGCCGCCAACCCAGTGATCAAGCACTGCGACATAAGCGACTGCGAGAACGTGGGGCTGTACGTGACGGACTACGCGCAGGGCGCCTACCAGGACAACGAGATCTCGCGCAACGCCCTCGCCGGCATTTGGGTCAAGAACTTCGCCAACCCCATCATGCGTCGCAATCACATACACCACGGCAGAGATGTCGGTATATTTACGTTTGAAAATGGACTGGTGAGTATTTTTTTTTTGTCTATGTGATTTGAGATTGTTCCCCGTAACTGGTACATAAATTAATCTCGCCCTTAAATATTATTTTGTAAAATAAGCATGTTTTGATATAGGACATTTAATATTTTCTTTTTGTGATGTTGTGAAGTCTGCATTCAAAGACTTAAGCTATAAGACTATATAGAATGCAAGTATTATCTGGGTGGTTGTAAAACTCTCGACTCACTCACTTTTATTTATTTATTAACACATCTATGTAATTTATACACATGGCTAACAAAATTCCACTAGGCATTCTCTTACAGCCAACCTTGGCATTGTGAGAAAAAAAAATTAGATAAGCAAGATAAATAACAATTTATAGAGCAACTTATAAAAAAACAAATATCTTCTGCTATACAAAAACACGTGAAACCCGTTTAAAAATATTTCTCACTTAAAAAAAACCTAAAACAAACTGCTTTCTATATGAAAATAAGAATCAACCTATGACCAAACGCAATTGCTTACTAACTTGCTAACCTATTCACAGGGCTACTTCGAAGCGAACGACATCCACAACAACAGAATCGCCGGTTTCGAGGTGAAGGCCGGCGCCAATCCCACCGTAGTTCACTGCGAGATCCACCACGGTCAGACCGGTGGCATCTACGTGCACGAGTCCGGCCTCGGCCAGTTCATAGACAACAAGATACACTCGAACAACTTCGCCGGCGTGTGGATCACCTCTAACAGCAATCCCACCATCAGACGCAACGAAATATACAATGGCCACCAGGGCGGCGTGTACATATTTGGAGAGGGTCGGGGCTTGATTGAACACAACAATATCTATGGGAACGCTTTGGCTGGCATACAGGTTAGTGGCTGTAGTTATTACTTGCCAGAGACTTGATGCCTCTGGTTACTGAATTTTAGCAGCTGATTGCATCTGTTGGATATTCATCTCTGCCAATCTTGAAAATCCTAGTATTGTTTTAAAATATGTGTTAGCTTTTCAAAATCTGTATTTCTTTGAAATAAAACTATTTTTACGGATTTATCTCGCGTATATTAAACTAAAATGATGACAACCAGCTATACTACCTTACGTTAAGGGTGTCACAGATAAAATCAGTAACATTTTAAAAAAGAATTCCATTAAAACAGTTTTCAAACCATATAAAAAGATTCATCAGTATTTAAGACCCATTAAAAGTAATATTCCATTACAAAATTCTGGCATTTATAAATTAGATTGTGATTGTGGACTCTCATATATTGGTCAAACGAAGAGAGCTGTATCCACCCGCGTTAAAGAGCACATTGCTGATGTCAAAAACCGAAGAACAGGGAGGTCTGCAGTCTGTGAACACATAGCGGATAAGCCGAACCATTACATCCGGTTTGATAAAATTCAAATACTCGCTAGAGAACACAAACCCATTCCACGAATGGTACGCGAGGCTATTGAAATTAAAAAACACCCAAATTTCAATAGAGAAGATGGATGGCGATTATCAACATCATGGGATCCCATACTTAGCAAGATTAAATCCCAGCCGCAGCAGTCTGCAAGACCTCAAGATACCATAAGTAATTATTGTGTTAATCCTGAACGCTACGCAAGGCGTTTACGAAATCGATGGAGGTAGCTACATATAATTTTTTCAAACTTCTGTCAGACAAATGTCACCTCAGTCTGCCCGGGACCACGGAAGCTGAAAAGCGACCGAAACGTTGGGTTGATTTTAAAAATCATTTTAGTTTAATATACGCGAGATAAATCCGTAAAAATAGTTTTATTTCAATGAGTGTAGCACGCGAAAACCTAAGAACATATCTGTATTTCTTTTTTTCAATTAAATATTTTTTCTATTTCTATATATAGAGATTAACAAGCTCAAAATGCGGCGTTTGACTGAAATTTATGAACTGGGATGTAATACCGTGACGTATTCCAAATATCGTCATTGATAGCCCTAGTCCCTGTCACTGTGACCCATCAAGTAAATATTTACTTCTTGCTAGATAATATAGATTTTCGATTTATGTACAAACACCATGTAAACTATTTCAGATCCGTACAAACAGCGATCCAATAGTAAGGCACAACAAGATCCACCACGGGCAGCACGGCGGCATATACGTGCACGAGAAGGGCCAGGGGCTCATCGAGGAGAACGAGGTGTACGCCAACACGCTCGCCGGCGTGTGGATCACCACCGGCTCCACGCCCGTGCTGCGCAGGAACCGTATACATTCGGGAAAGCAGGTATGTTTTATGCAGAGATGGGTAATCACCTGGATTAAAACCGACCATTGGCTCATTCTACCTTGCATTGCCAAGAAAGAGACGCTGAGAGCGAGAAGAGGGCTGAGCACCTGGAGAATGAGGTGCACGCCAACACGCTCGCTTACGTAGTAGGGTCAGGGGAGGGGCACTATACGGTAGATCACAGGTGTATGCAAAAGAACGTGTTTGCAAATAAAACAGCAATCATTTCACTCCCTTTTAGTGCTGCTCACAAGATGTTGACTTGACGCAAACTTGTTAACGTACTCAATATCTTTGAGCTATCAACTCAAGTTTGAAACATCAAGTTACCCAAAATCTTTCCACCACTCATATCCCGGAAAACAAGCTGTATTTCTTAATATCAGCCTTTAATCTAGACTGTATAATCTTTCCAGGTCGGCGTATATTTCTACGACAATGGCCATGGAAAGTTGGAAGACAACGACATATTCAACCACCTATATTCTGGCGTCCAAATCAGGACAGGCAGCAACCCAGTGATCAGAGGCAATAAGATATGGGGCGGCCAGAATGGTGGAGTCCTAGTTTATAATGGAGGCTTAGGCTTATTAGAACAGAATGAGATTTTCGATAATGCCATGGCCGGTGTATGGATAAAGACTGATTCAAACCCAACGCTCAAGAGGAATAAAATTTTCGATGGGCGTGACGGCGGTATATGTATCTTTAACGGTGGAAAGGTAAGCCTGTAGCATTTATTTAACTTTGTTGTATTTGATGTTAGAATTAAGCTGCATGATTTGTTACTCAAGTTGACTCATAAAATTGGCTGCACTTGCGTCTTTTTTCGTGTGGATAATTTTAACCAACAGTAAGCTACTCTCGAAATAAACCGTAATTCGGCCTGAGGCGCATATGAATTCTTCTCTGTCTCTAGTTTATTACAATTCTTTTACTGAATTATTTGGAGGCAGAAGGTAGATTTTTTTTCGGTCAGAATCACAAACGTTAATGTATGAAGTATAATGTGAAACTCGTGTCCATACTATGTATGGAATGGACACTTCGACGTCCCACCCGATTTTCCCGCCTCGCCCATCAAAACCCCCCCTCGACTATCCAACTTTACCAGTGAGGTTGTGAGCGAGCGAGCGAACGGTCTATTTTTAGTTAATTCCGTCACGTATTCAGTGCGACGACTTATTTCACGATTTTTTAGTGCTATATTTCTATGTGCTCGTATACTGATTGATGTCTGTGTAATAGGTAACCAGAATAAGCGTTTGTATGAAATTTGAGCCGAGTGTCCGGGGTGTGACTAATATACTAAATACGAGGCACATTACAGGGTGTACTAGAAGAGAACGACATATTCCGCAACGCGCAGGCGGGCGTGCTGATATCGACGCAGAGCCACCCCGTGCTGCGCCGCAACCGCATCTTCGACGGGCTCGCCGCCGGCGTCGAGATCACCAACAACGCCACCGCCACGCTCGAGCACAATCAGATATTTAATAATAGGTTTGGAGGTGAGTGCCCACTACTACTTCTCCGTTGGCAAAAGCCCACGAAAGCGTGCAGTCAATGATGTGACGGAGTCTGTATGAGATTCTAACTAAATCTCTTTGAGGGTTTATGGATCTGCCCGATCACGTCAGTAACTGTACCATGCATTTTATGTACAACTAGCTGTTGCCCGCGGCTTCGCCCGAGTGGATGTCGTTTTATAAATATTTTTTCCTGAACTTTGCTATAAACCTCACGGAGCCCGAGACCTTTCCAACGAATGCAAAACCGTGGAAATCGGTTTGTGCGTTCTGGAGTTATAGCGTCAGGAAGGAAAATTCGACTTATTTTTATATTATAGATATGTATTTATTCTTTTATGTATGCATAAAAATTATACATGAGGTGGACTTAACGCCACTAGCCGTTTTCTACTAGTCAATCTTTGGGTAGTGATGCTATCGACGAAGTAGGTGCAATATCCTAATTTAATAATTGGAGTTGAATCATATGGGATAGAAGAACTTAAAAGTGACGAAAATTCGTAAACAAGAAGTTAAGTAAAATAAAAATAATTTCACTTTTACGTTCTTTATACGATTCGATATCCAACAAATTTTAATAAGAAATGTTTTACAAAAACGCAGTATTGACGAAGATATTTTAAAATATTTTGATTTTACCATACAATTCACAGGTTTTTACTCTAACATGAGGTCATAATAGAGATTTTTTTTATATGAGCTGTTTTACAACTCGCAACGTTTTGAATCGTTATATCCTTAAAATTATTAGCTATTAAATAGATGTTTCAAAGACAATATTTATTTATTTTTTCCTATACTTTTTGAAAATACAATAAAAACAAATAGTCATCATCCCCATTCATTAGTGTACTCGTGTAACACGCGACTAGCACTACAGGTGAACTACACGTGAATTAGAATATGATGCGTCGCAAGATCGCTTCGTAAAAATTTTGCAGAATATATAAGGCGATGACTTCTGAGCGACGTGTATAATTTAATATTGATAACATACTCAAGACGTGATCGCGTCTTAGAGCAAAGCTTAATTTGTTACATCTCGCGGTATTTAGATGTAAAATCCCGATACGCCGATGCGTTGATAAAAAAGTAAATAATGATGCTCTCAGGCCCACACGACATAACCGGTAAAGTGCCGGATATTGACACAAACAAACACAAAATTAAATATCTATTTATAACTGCCTCGGTAGCCTAGTGGTAGCAGGCCACTACTACTACGTTGAGGTCCTGGGTTCGATTCCCCGGTAGGTTATCAGAGATGATGGTGTAAAGTCCATCTCTGGTTCTATTGGGATTTTTCCATTTTCTGGAAGTTTCCCAGTACCTCGGAGTTTGGTAATATGCCCGGAGATGTCAACAGGCTCGCCACCTGTTACATGGGCCAAAACGTAACCGGCGAATCGTGGGTGTTTGCATGTATGCTTGAATGCATGCATTTACCTTTGCCTACCCTTTCGGGGATTACAGGCGTGAAGTTACGTTTTTTTATTTATAACTCACATCTCACGACCACAAATATCTTTTCTCAGGTCTGTGTTTAGCGTCCGGAGTGTCTCCATTGGTGCGAGGAAACAAGATCTTCAGCAACCAAGATGCGGTGGAGAAAGCTGTGGGTGGCGGACAGTGCCTCTACAAAATTTCCTCATACACATCGTTCCCAATGCACGATTTCTATAGGTAAGAATTGCAGAAACACATATATAATATTCAGGCTGTAAGAAACAACTGGCGGGTTAAGGGAAATCTGTTATTTGACAATGATCACTCAATATAAAATCTTCAATCGTTTATTCCAGATGCCAGACTTGCAATACGACAGATCGGAATGCAATTTGTGTTAATTGCATTAAAACGTGCCACTCGGGACACGACGTTGAGTTTATTCGCCATGACAGGTGTGTATTGGATACCATCAAAACTATGAATACAAATTTTTGTATCGCTAATAATATCGCTAGGCGCCTTATTACCAAGAATATGTTAATCACTTGTGTGTCTTCGATTCTAGCATATAAATATTTGAAGGAACTATAATTCCACAATAATACAACATATTGGTGTCATGCAAATGAATGTCACTTCTCTCAAAATTATTTGCTAGCTACTTCCTATTTTTCTCAATAAAAATGAGCAACAAGACTAAATAATGATTATGATTTTTCACCAGTGATGTAGCTCGAGTGCATAGGCACACCCCATTATAGAAACTTCTACCAAATTGTAGTATGTAATCTATTCTACCGTGTTTCATTTACGTGGTAATGAACAGTTCCATAATTTTCACCTCAAAGGCAATCATCTTAGGGTTCAATCGTTTTTTTTTTGAAAAATTATTATGTGGAGCTATCCCCATCTATTTTAATCCATTAATGTACCACTTCTTTGGTGTGACTTGTCTGCTGTGACAAAATTGTCTGCCATTATGGAGGATCATAGTCAAATGTATGGGTTCACCTACTGCTTCGTCTGTCGAACAACCGACAAATCATAGCGAGACTATTGTGGTTTCGTCGCGCGGAGATACGCTATCGCCACTATCCCTGTGCATCGGGGCATTCGGCACTTTCTAAAGTGAATACTTTTTCAATAAAGCTAATGTAAAATGATAATCGATTGCAGATTCTTCTGCGACTGCGGCGCGGGGACTCTCTCGAACCAGTGCCAGCTGCAGGGCGAGCCGACGCAGGACACGGACACGCTGTACGACTCGGCCGCGCCCATGGAGTCGCACACGCTCATGGTCAACTGAGCCCGTTCCCCACCTCACCCGCCCCCCTCCGCGCGCAGTATTCACCGGACTTGGCCCCACTCGCCCCGCCGTATTGTGTAGGGATGCCATCCGCTGCATCGTCAGACGATGCAGCCGGGGTCTATT
Organism: Macrosoma leucophasiata; assembly: GCA_036365455.1. Classification (NCBI taxonomy): domain Eukaryota; kingdom Metazoa; phylum Arthropoda; class Insecta; order Lepidoptera; family Hedylidae; genus Macrosoma; species Macrosoma leucophasiata. The sequence goes on along the minus strand of JAWQUS010000002.1, from coordinate 6,637,150 downwards.
CGGACTAAGTTTATCCTGTTGGTTTATGTATTATGCCCGTTGTGTGGGAGTACGGTCATTTTAGATTTTTATCGAATTATGTTAACGTTTGAATGGCCAGTAGTGTAAAGTGTACCCGTGAGTATGTGGAATGGCGATGAGTCTGCTTCGCACAATTCATTTTGTTACATGCCGTTTGGGACGGTGACCCATTTGGATGGCAACCCTGGTTAATATGGTTTTCATGAGCGGATTCACGATGCCATTTGTATTTTCTGACCATGACTGTGTGAATTGGTATGTTGTAAATGTGCAATGGGTCTTTACATGTATATTTTATTTGACGCGATAACGTCCACTTATTTCATCAGAAACTGCTCGCATGGAATGATCCAAATGTGAATGGTATTCGAAGTAACCGAGAAAAATATTAATTGTACATTTTAAAATCTCGTTTTCATTGGAATCAATATTTTTCACTCTACTAAACCTTAAAATAATTTGTGGTGATCCTACTGAGCGATAACATTAATCGGGGACTTCTAAAGATAAGTAAAGTAAACGATCGCGAATGTTTCTGGTGCAAATAAGATCTTGACTACGTGCCACGAAGAATTAGAAAATTATTTATAGTTGAGAATTGACGTTGTCGCGTCCGAGACTGCGGCCGTGTCGTTAAATCACTGCCTTAAATGTTAAGGCCTCTTCGCCGCCCGCCCGCTCCGCTCTCGTGATTATTTTTATTACCTAAAACCCAGCGTACTCTGTCGCCGTCGTCGCGCGTCAACGTCGATCGCATCCGCGTCATCTGTACGATAGATCATGTGTTTTTACCTTTAGATTATTTTCATGACGAAGGTGACGTTTCACACGTAGCGCCGTTTGTATAAGTAGGGGCGTTTTTTATCATCGGTACTTAATAATTACGTATTTTGTCGTGTAGAATCATGCATTCCCAAATTGTAATCGTACCGTAATCTCGACAGATCACGTTCATATATTAGAGTAATAATTATTTGTTTTATAAGATGTACTGGTAGCGACGTTTATATATTGTAATAAAATGTAGTCCCGTGATCGTGGGGAAGATAATTATTTTTTATTTTCATCAAAATGTTGACGCATTGTTTAGTTGTAAACCACTCGATCCGGCGACTGTGACGGTCAGGATAGCCGTTTTGTAATATAGTAAATATCCTTTATAAGTATTTTTTATCTATTTGACTATACGATTTCATTTTACTACGGAGCATTTATTCGTTGGCTCTCCTGACTAATAGGGTTTATTGTTCGCGTTTTAGTTAATAAAGATATTTGTAGGTGTCGGTGTGGACGATACTGAAATGAAGGGGGGCCGTCGGCCGTCGCCCGCCACCCGGGGCTCCGCGCCACCTTCGGCCCTAAACGCGGCGTTATTGATATCTCCATTAGGAGTCTGCCTCGCCTAATTCGGCGCTCCTAATGCGCTTTGTAAATATCTATGTCACACAATAATCGAAAATGTAGCAATTAAATGTATTTGTATCATTATATTTTTATTATGGATCACAACATGTATGTTTAAATAATTATGAATTACGTACGTTATGCTCAGAGGGAAGGTTCGTCGAGCCGTAGATAGGTCCGGAGATATCATTAGACGCGAGCGCGCACGCGGCGCGTTTGTGTATATTAAAATGCAAATTAAGAACGAATGTGCGTATTTAAATGGAAAAGATCTTAGGTACAATTGATATTTTATTATATTGTTAATGTAAATGTGGTATTGATATCGATCGAAAAGCAATGTTAGGAAACTGGGTTGAGCCGCGCCGAGCGGCCGGAACGCTGATAGTGATAGGGTTAGCCGATAAGCTATAATGAAAAAACTAAATTACTCAGTAATCACTATTGCAAGTTTCGAATTGTTAAATCGTCTCCATAGCACGGTATGTTCTGAATCTGCTTTTTTTATAATCCTCAATCTGTGATCATCGCTAAATGTGTAAGTGAAAATATTTAAGTTGATCCCACAAACAGAATGAATAAGACTTATTATTGTATCAACAAAATTATTGTGGCGCCGATGCTTTGTAATAATTGAATGTGAAAATTGTTATTTATTGAATTGTCAGTATGTTCTTTATTTATTGAATTTAAATCTGGATATTTTGTTTATACCTGAAATACCACTGTAAAAGCCGTGATATACATCGTATAATATTATACATTGGAATTTTATTTCACCCGTTCAGTTTTTTTTATACCCTTATCCTAATTCAAACTGGCGACTGTATCCGGTAGGGTACAACAACTGCATATCGCCTCGGTTTGCTTGCTACACCATTGATCTACCTCGTAAACAAGTAGCGTGTATGTATGGCTGATTATTGAAGTTATTTTTATATACAACACGACGAGTCCCATTAGGTCAAGTTAGCGCTCCTGCACACGACGCCGCCACCGCACCGCCGTCTCGCCACAACCAGAGAATGTATAATAATACTACGTATAGAATGGACACTTCCGACGTTCCGCCCGATTTCCCCGCTACCGCGCCGCCGCCGCACCGCCACCGCTTTCCCCTCGCTGTCCGTTTGACTTGACTATTCCATGACCGGCCGCATACAAAAGTAAGAAGTTAAAAAGTTACGCACTTGCATTTTCATACGCGGCCGGCAATGGAACAGCTACATCAAACAGATAGGGAGGGGAAAGTGCGCGGCGCGTATCTACAGCGCCACGGTGCAAGAGCGCTTAGGTCACAGAAGCGCGCCGCAACTCACGCGCGATAAGAAACAACTTCATAATATATTATGTGATTCTATGTTACGCAATCTATTGGACATCACAACCTTTTTCCTCATATCCATGTACCTCAAGTCTCATGGAAATCTGAATTATATTTTGTTTATACGAAGATTGGGTTTGTTCCCGATCACGCGATACATAATAATATGACAAGGTTTTTGAGAGTTCCCTACCCTACAAGAAACCTGTCGTCTAGCCAACATTGAAATTCGCTCATTCTCGTCACCTCTTTGTTTCTCGTCTGTGTCGTCGCAAGCTAAGAGACGGGCGCAAAGTTTACGCAGGCAACTTCACACAGTAGCATTTAAGTTTTGCGCGTACTGTATTTAGAACCCGTTCTGTACAATCTCTCTTTGTCTACCCCGTCAAGAACAAGACGCGATGATACAGAGACCTAAATTAGACGGCTTGGAAAGTGTGTGTATGTCTTCAGTCTTCACGCCAAAATCTCAGGAAAGTTCCTTAACTTAAATCGAATTGGAATAAAGCATTACAAATCTCATATTTTTTTATTTACATTAAAAACTGATTAATTTAATCACACTACAATAATATACTAGTAAATCCCTATTGATTGATAATTAAGTACAAAAATACTTCCCATATCTTTAATTCACTTGGTTATATGCGCGTTGCAATTTTTGCCTTGGAGATCTTCGCCTTGGAGATACGTGTACTGCTTTTAATGGACTTGCTTTTCTATGTTCGTTTATGCTTATCGGAGTTCGTAATCCCCTTCCAGTGCAGAGAGGCTTTCTCAGAACTGGGGCTTGTGGTGTCTTCAAAAGATTATTTGATTGTGGTGACGTTACTTTTTTAACCGGTGGCGTTGTTTTCCTGTTGGGTCGCCAATTGCCGATTTCATCATTACTTTGTGGCCCGATCGGTCGATATGACCTCGGAACATTATGTTGGTCCAACTCCAGATTTCTTTTTAATCTTACAGCTTGATCTTCCCTATTATTCGGTATATTCGATTTGGAGTGTACTGAAACTTTTTGAGCTTTCACTTGGTTTACCCGTGGTCGTCGAGCAAATCCAGCATGTGCAACTTTTTCATTCAGTTCCGAAGATTTATCAGAACTAGATTCAAATAATTTTGCTTTCGCGAGAACTGCTCCTGCGTTTTGCTTGCGCAGTTTATTTACCGAAGGCCGCCCGGTTTGTCCACTACTTTCCAGCTCTCCAGCTTTATCCATAAAGAAAGCGGCAGCGCTTCGCCATTTTTGTTGGGATTGAGGGTTGTCTTTACGCTGATTATTAGAATTTTTACGTGGAACATTCTGGTAATTGTGAAACTGTCCAAATTTTTTGGACTTCTCACAAGAACTCGTGGTATTTATTGAGTTATCCGAAGTACCTTCCCAGCTATTGTTTGTGCTTATATTTAAAGATCTTCGTGTTTGTGGCTTGTGTATTGTTTTATCTAAATTATAATCTGATACGAGACTGATACGTTTCCTTAATTGGTACTTTTGACTAGAACTTGACATGTTACTAACGGAATTTTCAGATAAAGAGGCATCCCAGTCGTTTTTTGTTGAATGTTGTATATCTGAAATAAGGTCTGGTTTCGCGGTATTGGTTCGGTCTCGACGAGTTAGGCCAACATATGGATAAAATCTATCCACATTATTGTTATTTTGTGATTGGGAAGAAGCATTCCAAGATTTGTGCCTCACTATTTTCGTGATATTTTCTTTTGATCTTCGACGTATTGATCCTATCTTTCTAGCGCTAGGCGAACGTATGATTTTAGCTTGCTCCTTAGGCCTTATTTTAAGTTCTTTACTCAAGCGACGTGCTAAATGTTCAGAGTTCGGACAGTTCAACATAGCAACCTCCTCTAAAGTTTGTTCGTACACATTTTGCACGTGTTGCAAAGGCTGAACTCGAGGTATAACATCAGTGAACTCTCTGGACAATCTGTTTTCGATAGCCGAAACTCTACTCTTGATTTCCTCGTATTCTTGTTTAGATATCCGAACATAATCCTTCTCAGCTTGCTTCATATCTGGAGATAGATCGATTGTATCGTGAGCACTAAATAAGTTCTCAGAGGAAGTCAATAGATCTTCACTGCTAATACTTGTTTCAGAATTTTTGTGAGAACTGAAATCCGAGTTGATGACGGGCGTACTTCTAGCGTCCATCATACTGAGGCGTAACCGTTTTCTTTCACTTATTCCCCTGAAAAAAAAAAAGGAAAAAGAATTAATTACGTATTAATACAGGGGCAAAGCTACTTTTGTAAAATTTGTTATTAAAAAAGTAAATTATTTAAAAATATACTCACACTTTCATTGGCGTGAAAGATAATTCTTTTTGCGGAAGACACTTCGTTATCTCTGTCCTGTTGATAAAACATATGTTAGAATGTGTTCTCTATAATAATCAAATTATATTTATGAGCGATTTATTCAAAATAATACTTTGTTTTTGCAGATAGACCCTCGTAAGTGTCATACTTTCGTTTCGCCGCAGATTTGCTCAAAATTGGAGTTTTGCCATTTTCCCGGACTGTTGCTGGTGTGTTTACATTTCCTGACACCATTTTACGCAAACCACTGAACATGCCTGAAAATAGTTAACATTATAAACTCAATACATCGACCAATTGCTACCTCTAAATTATTATAAATGTTCACTTAATCGCTATCATCACTTCAGCCGAAAGATGTCCACGGCTGGACAAAAGGTCCCATAGATGCTCACAAGTGTTGTGCGTCATGGAGGACGATTATCCCATATTAGGCCACATATGCTTGGCATGTGATGTGGCAATCACTGTTGTTGCGGGACGCTGCTGCTCATGCTGCGTTATTATATTAAAACCGCCACTGTTCACTTGTCCCGACGCCAGCTAATACTCGTTCAAACTCCTACTAATATTATTAATGCGAAAGTAACTCTGCCTATCTGTGTGTTACCTTTTCACGTCCAAACGACTGAACCGATTTTATTGAAATTTGGTACAGAGATACGGCTGACTTTGAGAAAGAACGTAGGCTACTTAGTTATTTATAAAACGACATTCACGCGGGCTACAGCTAGTTACTTAATAAAAGCTAACCATGTAAAAATTACGAAAAGGAAAATTTAACAAAATTTTTCATTTGATTAATTATCTTTATTTGTGGGAGCAGTAAGTATTACTGCATTATTATCAACCCTATATCATCTTATAAACTTACGATTAAGAGACCCACTTCGTCTTTTTTTCCTTCTTGATAAATATACATCGGAATCATCATCAAGCTGTGTCATGAGGTCTTCTGTTAGAAGTCCAATATGGTGAGAATTTTCGATGAACATCTGCAAGAACACCGGAATATTATGATTAGGAATAATCATAGATATGCGTAAGTAAATATCAAGGCATACATAGGAAAATAGTTTTGAGCTGGGAGATTCGATGTGATATTCGGTGTTACACTATTCGAAGTCCCGTATCGCACCCGGTTTTCACGTTTTGCACACTTAACACTACACCCTATACAACAAAAGCTGGAGCCACCCCAATTATAAACACCAGGAATTGCCACTAATACATACAAACTCTTCAGCTTCATAATATTTGTATAGATAAAGATGATTTATTTTATTACTTTGACTAACGCCACATGGTGGTCCAATCGCTGTGCTGAAGCAGCAGCCGGGAGAGGCATGATGCTCGGAGCTAAAACTATTGCCAGATTTGACGAGTCCATCAGATTGTCTTTATGTCTTGATGCTATGAAATTCAACAACTGAAACATTTCAAAGCAATTGTTAACTTAATACAACTGTAATAAAACTTAGTTTTGAATAAGGAAAGAATATACTAAAATAAACATGAAAATATACACACTGCAACTTAACAGATATAATGTAGTGAATTTTCCATTGTTTATTGCATTCTATATCCTTTAAAGGAGGACAAATTACGGAATTAATTATTACTAACCAGGGATTTTGAACGATCAATATATTTTTCACACTTAGCCCTAGGGTAAATAGGCCCTTGCATTAATATATGAATACATATAGGTCCTACATTTATATTTTGGTAGGTCATCAGATAAACAAATATCTTGAGGGGAGTGATGTCGTAAAAAGTGGATTTTGTATGAATAGACAACAAATCGTAATTTGTTGTCTGATTTTGATAGAGGCCACGACCCAATGCAAGCCTCCTCCTCGTACCCTAGGACTGCCACATGAACAACTAACAAGAGAAAAGTTTGGAGTCTCATGTTTTGTCAATAATGCATATTACTTTGGGTTCAAATCTTGGACACAAACCCAACACAAACAACACATCAAACTCTGGATCCAAGACCCTGGCTGTAGTGTAAGTTTTAAGATTTTAATTTTACTGTCTTACCACAGAAACAGTAAAATTAAAATTGATAATGGTTGGTAACAGTGAAAGAGGACTCATTAGCCAAATGCCTAGAAGAGAAGGATTGCTATAAGCTTGGTAGAAAAACTTATACTACTTGGATCACAGAAGAGATAGATGAAATGTGTAGAATAAGGTTAGTATTCCATCAAGCCAAATAGCTAAGTGTGATAACAAGTCAGAACTAATATAGCATGTGTCATGTGTAGGTTAAAAAATGAAATATTTTTTAATTCCCTCTAATCAGATATCCACAAAAAGGGGAGAGACTCGTGCCCAGCAGTGGGACGTATAATGGGTTGCAATTATTATTTATTTATTATAGATATCCACATCACAGACATGTTCCAGCTATCGATTCTGTAATCTGAGTTATACAATGCTAGCGGCTGCCCCAGGGCAGCTGCTAGCATTGCATTGTAGCATTGTACTTAGAAGTACAAAGAATGTAATGGCTGCCCTGGCTTCGTACAAGTACAAAGAATGTAATATAGCCTATGTATGCCAATGAAGATGCAGCTTGCAAATGGTGAAAGAATTATTGAAATATGTCCAGTAACTTTTGTGTGAAATTAAAACTTTACAACATATATATATATATATTGGTGGTAGAGTTCCAGTGACAGAGCTCGCGGGTGTAAGCACCACCGCATTACCTAATATACTTGCCCCTAAATGGTAGTGTTCAGCACTGTTGTGTTCTGGTCAGGTGGTAATGTACGGCCCTGTAATTTTCAGCACAGAGGCATAACACCTTAGGCCTCAGGAGTGGCAGTGCATCTGCATTTTGACCTTGGTCTTTGTGTGGGTATCTATAGACTGCAGTCATCACTTAACATTAATGTGAACTGAATGATTGTTTGCCACTACCATTACATAAAAAAAATATACATACAAAAACACTAATGTTTCCTCTTTATAATATTAGTAAATATAGAAGTATAGCTAAAAGTTTTTTTTACCTCCATGATATAATGCAAGAGATGAACATGTAACACTGGTAGTAAAAGCAGAGTATGTAAAACAGACTTCGGCCCATCTTCATTACTCGACAGTCTACATCGTAAGAGCAAATCTTGCACCTCCGCACTAATCAAAGGTTCAGGTAGGCATCGGAGGTATAACTTTAAGACACTCGCAACATCTATTGGATGGTGACCTTCTGATACGCAGCCACCGGCATCTAGTAACCGCTGCAATTAAGACAAAATTTAAAACACAAAGGAGATGTTGCGAGCTCGGCTCTGGTACGTACAGTACCTGAAAAAATGGGTAAATTAAAGAAGAATCAGAAAAAAATACAATTAATTTATTCAAGAATATATTTTATAGTTACAACCACATTTACTTCAAACGATTTTATCATTTTCAATATGAATATTAGTGGAATTTGTCAAAATGACATCGCCCGCCATAATCGCCATCTTGGTTTTGAGTTGCAATTCTAACTGCAAATAATGTTTTGTAACTGCAAACAAAGCTAAATAAGTGAATATATGCAGTAAAAAACGTTTTTATATTGATTTTGCTTGTTAATGATATTGTGTACAATACATGGCCGGAGGTCCATACATTTTTGCAACATCTCCTTTAATTTTTGAGTAAATATAAACCACCAACAAAAACCCTTCAAGTCATTACAGTTACCAATAGTCATTTTCAGTTCATTTACCTTTATATCCTTCTGACGTGTTTGTGAACCAGCTTTTCGAAAGAGACCCTCAATATGAGCATTGGCTCTAAGAACTGAAGACATCTCACTCACAACGATCGGGACACTGAGCGTGCTTCCACAACATATTACACTGCACGACGGAACTTTCACTAGCGGCGCCCCAAACACCGTCTTATGGTCCTGAAGGAAGAATAACACAGACTCCGAAAGGTCACAAAGCAATTTTTAACATTTATGAAATGGGCGGGCTAACTTACTTTGATGTTTTTAGATATGATTTTCTTTAATCGGTGCTTTAATCCAGCTTTCTTTAATTCTCCAACTATTATTGATTGTAACTTTCCGTGGTTTATACCGTCCGATATCAACATTTTAATTATTTATTGTTGAATGCATTTGCAAAACAAGAATATATGAATACAGTGGAACATGTAAAATTTCAAATCACCGAATCGTTAGAAACGTTCCGTTTCATGGACGAATCAAATTAAATCTTGTCAATTTTATTTAATTTTAGTGCTGACTGTCCAAAAAAAGCAACTTAAATTATAATTAAAAAATACTATAATTATTCTTGTTCTAACCTGCAAGAAAAACTGCAAGTAAAACCAGATGATATATAATAACACTACACAAGACTGCGAGTGTAATCGCGTATTTATTTTACTTCTAAACCATTCCTAACAGAAACGAAACGTATTTTCGTTATTACAGTCACAGATTATTAATATCTAACGATTTGCAGATATGGATATATCGATATAAAATATTGATTTATGTAATCATTATTATAATATTTCACTGAAATTAGCGAATTATTTTTAAAGTGAATAGGTACCACGCCTTTTGGTACGGAATAAATTAATGAATTTGTCAACCAATTTTGAAGAGTTCTGGATATATTGTATAGTGCTCATCAAAAAATATTGCACATCGAACCTATGAAAATGACAATCGGCTAGTTTTGACTTCGTAGAGCGTTATCTCTGTTGCACACTGTCTATGTAAGCACTGATAGTCAATAAAAAAAATGAAGAAAATCAATCTTGGCAGCGGTGGGATTCGAACCCACGCCTCCGAAGAGACTGGTGCCTTAAACTAGCGCCTAGACCGCTCGGCCACGCTACCCACGAGGTCGGACGGCGAAATTATACATGACTTTCTTTAAATGAGTTCAAAATTTGTAATCCGGAGCGTCCGGTTTTTTACGTTACGGAATTTCTGAATTCGGTCCCCTCGCTCAAGGCCTGCGATAGAAGCTATGCAATAGCTTAAAATTCAATATTAATTCCGATGTGGGTAGTCTTACGAATTCAATGTTTTAAGAGACGCGTTCTGAGGTGCGAGTTCGCTGCATTTTTCAATTCACCGTCTATACGTGCAAATTAGGTGGTGGCCCAAGTTATAGTAAAATAGCGATCATATATTTTTATAAATAGTCAGCAAGATTTTAATTAACATTCATAAAACATTCTATAAAATGTTTTTTGTATCATGTATCATTGTATAAAACGATTTCGCATATTGACGTCATTTGGTATTGAATTATATAGCTGTGGCCCAAAGGTTATGGTAACTTACTTATACCGTAATTAGTTCTAATTTTTGATAACACAAGGTGTTTTGCGCGACGGGAAAAATATTTGTGTGTGTCACCTTTAGTTGTGTATGTAATATAAGTTTGGACGAGTTTGTGAATGATTTTATATACAAATATACATGTGTAATAAGTATAAAGTTGTTGGATATTCATAATTTTTGTTCCTTTGTATATAGTTTTAATTTGTGTCATGTAGTCGTAGTGGTTTAATACTTTTACTATTATATTTTGGAGTATTTGTACAGGATTGACGTTAGTTTTGGCTGCGCTGCCCCTTATTTCAATAAAATATAGAAGATTAGGTTTCACTAGTGAGTTATAAAGAGGACGAGTTTTTTTCGGGATGCATCTACAAATATTGTGTAAACGTCCTACTAATGATGATAGTTTGCTTTGTATATGGTGAATGTGTGCCTTCCACCTTATCTAATGTCAGTTCAAGGTATTTTTCCTGGTTTAAAATCAGTTAGGCAGTTTTTTATTCTCTGCGCAAAAAAAATATAAGTAGTTTTAGAAGAATTAATTATATTGGGTTTGATGTGCAATATTTCTTGTTGGATACTGTTCTTTGAAACACCATGTCCATGGGGTTTCAGTGCTCATTTAATGACATTTTTAAACATTTGGTCGACCCTTCACGTGATCAGAGGGCTAGTCTATTCTTTGCACAAAGATTAAGCGTTGCAATTCAATGTGGCAATGCGGCTAATCTTCTGGGAACGTTACCACAAGAAAAGAGCGAGCTAAAGTTCTACCATGAGGCACGACCTAAGCATTTTCATGAGACGTTATCGCGTAAAATTATCGTCCGTATACCAACTTTACAGTCAACCAAAGTTTCCTTTTTACCTGATATGAATTACTGTAAAATAATAAATGTCATATAGATCATGTAAAATAATACCAATGTACGCACGCACGTGATACTCAGTCTCTGTAAGACAAATTTTAAGGTAAATAGTAAAAAATCTAATTTACGCATGAATTACCTGACCAAAGTTGATTTTATATGATTAGGCACTTTGAGTGGAAGAGCCGAGATGAGTTGACTGACGCTATGTTATCAGTTAGCTCGTTTCAACATGTTTAAATTACATGCGAGCGAATAAAATTCCAAAGCTAGTAATTAATTATGTTCTACCCTGTTCTACCCTGGACCACGTGTACGCAGCGACGCGGACGTGTGCGTGGCCCATGCATAACATGACCCTTTTTATCGTCACTCAAAACGGGACATTCTGAAAATTAACCGTCAAGGAACCAGGGGGGAAGAGGCTTACTTAAAAACACAAAGCTACAACACAACGCCTATCTTTTTACGTAACTTAGAAATCGCTATCGATTGCTTTTCAGATTATTTACGTTTACAGAACAACTTCAGACGGATACGTTAGTTTTCTATACATTTTTGCTGATACTACCGATAACGGGACATTTTCAATTCCCAACAAAAAAATTCCTGGGACACCGGGATGAAAACGGGACGTATGGTCACGTTACCCTTGCACCATGGAAAAAATATCGATATTTTTTTCGAATATTCGAAAAATTGTCTCGATGTTAAGTGCATAATCTGTGACGGCTGCTGGCCACTTTCAGGGTCTATTCAGTCAGTATATTATAGCTTCAATACAAAATTGTGTCGCCGCTATATTTCGAACATTACTCGATAGATGGCGTTAAAACCATAATAAAAATAAGATAAATATTTCTTCGTTATTTAAGCTGAAAACAAACTATCAGACGTGTCGTGCATCGGTCAGGCATGGCGTTGCTGAGGACGCGTCTGACATCCCGGTTAATTGTTTCTAAGCTTAAAGCTTTCTATGGACGGGAGCTTGAAAAATAATTAGGCAGTCCCCATTCTCTTTATACGAATAAATTTAAAACAATAGGTAACAACAACATCAATTTCATTAAATGTGCATATGTAGTTGCTCTTGCTCTCTGGTCTTGTCTATGTTTACGCCAGGTTCCTAACGGGGCAGGCAGAGGGTGTGAAACGGAGAGATGGAGAGATATTCCGGTCCTGACATAACTCTCGTGCTTCTTCTACATCTATAATAAATAAAACTCAATTCATTATCATTTATAATCAAAAGTTCTGAGTTTCAATACTAAAATAGTTATATTAAATTAAGTAGCACAGACCAATAACCAACTAAGTAGTACACCAATGTCTAGAGTTGGAGTCTGAACCGACATTGATTCAACTAGACTTGTTTAAATATCAGACCGACACAAACGCTAGGTCTAAGGCGCTAGGCATCAGAAAAAATGAACTAATTTATCATTTCAAACAATGTCTATGTCAAGTTTTCGTGTAGAACGCGGGAAAGAGCCGTCTCGCAGTGTGATATTATGCTCAAAACTTGTGTAGTCTTCTTGTTGATGTTGTAAATGTTGGGGGACTCCAAGGAGTTTTCTTATCCGTTTTGCCCATTTTTCTTTATTAAGTCCCCGTCACTTTATTGTACACCATACATCGTATTCCACATTTTACACATACACCATACACCATCGTATTCCACATTTTATGGAACCATCCAATCATTGTTATCTTTCATATGGTTATTCATTATCTTAATTAAGAAATGAAAAACGTGGTTCACACTATAAGGCCCCAACATAATACCAGCGCCGGGTTATTAATTCGGCACAATGCTGAGTTGGGGACCCTTTTGGATATTTTATTAATTAGGTTTTGTTTTTATATAATTTCTTGTTTTTTGTTTTATTTCTTTTCCTTTTTCTGTTTTGTTTTTTACTGTCCAAATTGTCCAAATAAATATATTTTTCTTTCTTTCTTACAAAAATATAAAAATTACTGAAGATTAGTTGTAAAAGACTTGAATCCGTGGCCGTAAAACAAGTCATTAAGAAAGTCAATGTCATGTCAATGACATCATGTCATTTTGATTTAAATTTCAATTTCCGTTTTTCTTTCGAGAGATTTGGAAGTGCTCATGGTGATTTTGCTGTTATTTTTCTATTCTTTCCGACGACCTGGCTGTGTTTTAAGGATTTTGGTAGCTCTGTTTTGTGTTATTGACCTATATTTTGTTTTGGATTCCGACGACTCTGCTGTAAATTTGACCCCGGCTACGTTTTATGGACTACGATTTTTTGCGATGGCAGCTGAAAAACAGTGTTGTGTGCCGAGTTGTGGTTAGTAAAATAGATATTTATATACTTTATGGTCGTTTAGGATCCGTAGCTATCGCTCAACTCGGCTATGAGAAAGTGAACATCGACATTTAAAAACATCTTGCCTAGCCATCGTTAAGTGTTGCACATGCTATATTTACATGATAGTGTGTTGCTAATTGTACATCAAAACACTATATCTAGACAAAAACAAGCCTATGTCAATCAGCATTCGTTTCTATTCATGTTTAGGCTTTATTCTTAGTAGATATAATATTAATTTATTCAGAGTTTATGATGACATTCTAAAAGTAATTATGAAAAATGTATATGTCACTTAATACCTATACACATTTACATTCCTACCTATTCAATACCTATTTACATTCTAATAACAAAATATTGAATTCAATTAAGTAGTTAAATGTATATAATAAGTAATCATATCATACCATTTTAATTGTGTATCTTATTCTTTTGTATTAATTTACAGGCGTGTTCACTGAAATTCTTCACAAGTTCCCAAATCCAATGAAAAATATTGAGCGCTTCAGGACATGGATTTATAATATAGGAGGTGACATTTTGGGGAAAGACAATGACTACATTTATAAGTATAGAAGAGTGTGTCATTTACATTTCGAAAATAAATATCACACCAGAAGCAAAATGCTTAGTGCTGATGCAGTCCCAACTGTTAATTTATCAGGTATGAATGTCATTGACTAACCTTTTTTTACTAACAGATATATTAGAGAAAGATAAAGAGAGTGTGGAGTGTTAGAAGTAAATAGAGTAAATATTCTTAAAGCAACTTACTATATTCATAGTGTAAAGCTAAGTATTCACTGTAAGATAATTAAAAAACAAATATATATTTTTTATTATACAATCTCTTACATAAGTATTTAATTGTGTCTTGAGATTTGATACAATTCATGAGCCCATTGCTCATATTGTTTTATTCACTTGTCGTTCAGTGAGTTGTGCATTATCATATTAATAATATCATATCTGAAATCAATATAACTGGTTTACTAGGCCCAGCGGACAGATGATATCATAACATCTAATAACTATTTTATTTTCACAAAGAGTGTTTAAAATAGATATATTAATATACATTACAGGACATCTTTCTGCTAGAAAACGCTGCCTTTCGGATATTACCAACCAAACCTTGAATATTCCTTCTGCTACACCTTCAACATCAGGTAATTTTATTTTTATATTTATTTATTACTAGCTGATCGGGCAAATGTCGTTCTGCTATACGATAAATGTTGAAGACGTTGTCGCAAAAAAATCACTTTTGAATTAAAATTATTTTTATGTGCAGTTCAGCACAGAGCAGAAAATCCGTGCAGTAGTCTTTGAGTTTATCCCAAACAGACAGACAGACATGGGGTGGGACTTGGTGTATATTAATAATAGATTTATAAATCAACCAAGTATTATGTGTTTTCACCATTACATTACTTATATAATTAATCTATACTAATTAAAGTGCAAACACACTATTATGTGTATGGCTCTTTTTATGCTAATTTTATTTCCTTTTCCTTCACAGGTGTACAAATGCAAGAACATGCTCATGATTTACAAGTAACAACACTTCTATCTATGCAATCACGTAAGTTGTAAAATAGCATAGAATTATGCAGTCATATAACATAGTATAGGTATTGTACAATTCTTTTACTAATTTCTCAATTACTATATTTTAGGCATCACTAAGGAGAAAATTCCTAGAATGACTGAACAGAAATTACTGAAAGCAATAAAAAAGCTGAAAAACGAAAATGATTCATATAAACAACGGTTGCAGAAAGCCAAAAAATTATTTACAAACACCTCTTTTCAAAAAGCACTCCAAAAATTCAAGACTTTGGCAGCCATTTTTACAGTGATGCAGTTTAGAGAAATATCTAAACCTAAAATGGGAAGGATGTTTACCAAGGATGAAAAGATAATGGCTCTGTCTATGTACAAGCTGGGTCCCAGAGCATACAGGTGGCTTAGTAAAATTTTTATCCTGCCATCTTCTGTTACTCTAAGCAGACTAATTTCCAAAGCTAACTTGAAGCCAGGACTTAATGAAAATATATTCAAACAGCTGCATAAAAAAGCAAATAAAATGAAGGATTATGAAAAAATATGTACATTGATTTTCGATGAAATGGCTGTGACTCCCCACTTCGACTACAGTAGAAAAAAAGACAAAATAACAGGGTTTGTGAATTATGAAGGGATGACGAAAAGGAAATTAGCAGATCATGCTCTTGTTTTTATGATCAGGGGAGTCATGAAAAATTATAAGCAGCCAGTATATTACTCATTTTCAGCTGGAAGTACACCAAAAGAAGTTTTGGCATGCGTAATAAAAAAAATTATAGTAGAGCTACACAAAATTGGATTCACAGTTGTGGCTACTGTTTGTGACCAAGGTACATCAAATACAAGCGCAATAAATTATTTAATTGATGAAACAAAAGGATTATATTTGAAAAATAACAAAACATTGCAAAATTATGTATTTGATGTTGAAGGGCAAACTGTAATACCTTTGTACGACGTACCACATCTGTTGAAGGGATTGAGAAACAATTTAATGACAAAGAATTTAAAATTTACAATGGATGGTGATGCTAAAATTGCCAAATGGGAACATGTAAACATGTTATACGAAAATAACCCAACGTATAAAGGATTAAAACTTGTTAAAAACTTGACTGAAAATCATTGCATAAAAGATAAAATACCTAAAATGAAGGTGAAATATGCATCCCAATTATTCAGTCAAACTGTTGGTAAAACAATGGGTTATTTAGCTGGTAAGTCATATTATTAATAAAATTTTCAATAGATCATTAATTTATAATATGCTTCCATGTTAATATTATTAAGAGAGTTCCAATTTGGTATCTATGCATACCAAATTATATAATATAAAATATAATTATAATTTGTCTTTCAAGTATTGAAAATTAATTATAAATGATGTGATGGGTCCAGAGATGGGCAGGTTATAATAATATATTAAACTAAACAATGTCTGGACAGATGAATTTAGAATCTCATATATTTTATAAAGTCTAATAAGTAAAGAGTAAATATTTTTTAACTCCTAATATAATTATAATAATACCCTGCAATTACTTGCCGCTAAATGGTATGGTTCAGCTCTATTGTGTTCCAGTGAGGTGGTAATGTACAGCCCCATTATTTCCGGCACAGAGGGATAACACCTAATGCCTCAGGAGT
The DNA here is from genome assembly GCA_036365455.1 of Macrosoma leucophasiata. Classification (NCBI taxonomy): domain Eukaryota; kingdom Metazoa; phylum Arthropoda; class Insecta; order Lepidoptera; family Hedylidae; genus Macrosoma; species Macrosoma leucophasiata. Next base: position 6,620,311 of record JAWQUS010000002.1, on the reverse strand, counting down.
GGCAGCGCATCTGCATTTTGACCAGTGCTCATTGTGAGGGTGTCTATAGGCTGCAGTCATCACTTTACATCAATGTGAACTGCATGCTTGTTTGTATATATATTACAATAGCCAGGGCGGGTAGAGATCTTGCATAACAGTTGACTTGACCTGACTTTGTCCAAGCCTTAAGGATATGTCCATCCAGGCCATAATGTATGGTGTGTACAGTGTGTTAAAAAGTAATGAACAGAGCTACAATAGGCAATTATACTAGTGTCAAAAATGAAACCACTTTTCTGTATTTACATAGACAAGATACTGATAAATCCACTCTATTGGTATAGATATGATACTGACAAATCCTTAACCTTTGCTTAAACCCATAATGTTAAGTAAAAATGAATTTGGTCAATAATCAATTTTTTTTTTTCAGAAAATGGAATCTTGCCTCCAGAAGCAAAAGATACAGCGGATTTGATTATTTTTGTGGATAATTTATTTGACTCTATGAACGGAAGTTTTAAAAATTCAAAGATCAGATCTGGCAAAGATCTATTAAGAAATGTAACACCTAGTTCTAATCATAAAAATGTATGGATCCAATCAAAAAGAATATTGAAATCAATGAAATTTGTATCATTTACTGGGTCTGCTGGTACTGTGCCCTCAATAAATAACTGGTTACGTACTGTAGAAAATATGGAACTATTAAGAGACAAATTATTCCTTGAACATGATATAAAATCTCTATGGTGTAGGCATCTGAATCAGGATCCGTTAGAAAATTTCTTTGGCAGCATACGCAGTCACGGTATAAGAAATGTTGCGCCTACGTGTGCTGCCTTTGAAGCTGCATTCGCCTCTGTATTAATCAATAATTTAAGTAGCAATTATGCTGTTGGGTCCAATTGTGAGGAAGATTTTTGTTTTATGTTCAAGACAATTGATGAATTGTTTATAGATAAACCAAATGAGCCAACATCTGGGACTGTATTTGAAATAGATATAGATGATTTAGGTGACTGTGTAATAACTGATTATGCTCAAAAAGAAAATAGTGTCTCTATAAAATCTCAAATAGAGTATGTAACTGGTTATATATTGAGAAAAAGTAAATCAATAATGAAGAATTGCAAGACCTGTGAAGATGAATTATTTGAAACTAATAAAAATGAAAATAGATATATATCTCGTAGAGAATATCTTACTACAAAAACACACTTATTTTATCCAAATAAGAACATGAAAATTTTATTTTCATCAGTACAAGATGTGGTCCATCATGTTTTAAAAACTAAAAGTGAGATGATTAATATAAATTGTTACATTAAAACTCTTTTATTGGTATTCGTAGATACAAATTTCATTAAATGTTCGGATCATCGAATTAATTTGATTGATTTCTTTTTTGATTTTTCATGCAGATTTTTTATTTTCAATTGGTGTAAGAGAACAAATAAAATATTAAGTGGTATTACTCAAGATTTTGACGCCCAAGACTCTATTCAAGAACAGGCCTATAATTATTCGAAGAAAAGAAAAAGAAGAAAGTAATTTCTTTTTTTGAAAAGTATTTTCATAAATTTTGATGACTTTATACGTAAATAGAGACTTGGATGGATATCAAGGGACCGACTGCCTAAATCTTAATGCCTTTGATTATGGCGGCGTCTTGTCAGTTTCGTACCGCCTATTAATTTTGCTGTAAAGTACATTGCACCCCCGGACGAAAACTTCCAGACAAAAGTTAGGCAGTCTATGAGTTAGGCGGTACGAGGCTGACAGGATGGCTGTTCATGATCGAAAGCATTAGAGTAATTCATTAATTCGTTTTAAAAGTAAATTGCTTTGTATATAATTTATCATCCTTTTAAGTATTACTACGAATTATGTAAATTGCTTAGTCAATAAAGAAACAAATAGACGGTAAAGACTATTCAAGAAGAACCCAACAATTATTCCATGAAAAGAAAAATAAATAAGTATTCTTGATTCATTCATTTCATGTAAATTATTTTGTACAATTTGTATTATGTACGTAATTGTGTAAATTATAAATTAAAGCACTACAACTCTACAGTAAATTCCTTATTCAAGAAATAATAAATAAATTATCATATTTCTGTGTTTTACTAAAAGCATCATGGCAAGAAGGTACAAGATAAAATATTATCTTGGGAACATAAAATACAGTCACTGGTATTTAAAATATTTTTAACCAGGAACTGTACTTTAGGTTCTCTAGATAATATTTCAAAGCTATTTTACCTTGTACCATTTTTTCTGTACAAATCTTGCCATGATCCATTTGACCTTTATAAGTTTTAAAAAAATGACTGAAATATAAACTATACGAGAAGGTAGGTGTATGTATGTCTGTATGTAGATACATGTACTTATATATACAGCATCATGTAACTCGAACTTCGCTCGATAGATGGCGTAGAAAAACTTTGGAGCTGACGACTCTATACTATATAATGTAATGTACTCTATGGCCACTTTCGTTCGTGCTTTCGTCTGTCAAAAATGTCAAAATAGGAAAAAGGAAAACTAAACAAGAGCTGGGTCGTCCAATTTATTTTGGATAAAAGTATAGTCAATAAATTATTAAGACGAAACTCAAATGTCACAACCGTAATTACGCCCTGAAACAATGATCGAATTATCGGCTAGGCTTACCACTGGCACAGTGTACCTGGCTGGCGAGGCTTTGGAATGTTGCATTACATTTTGCCACACCACTCAGCCTGAACACAGGAATTCACAAAGTCATAGGTAAGAACTTCAATATATCATCTATTTACTGTTTATTACTCGTATCGAGGCTTTTACAAATGTTTGAGCAGCTCATATGAATGTAAAAAAGTTAAGACTTCACTTTATGTTTGTTCCTTTTATACTTAATTTCATGCCTGTTTGCCCTGAAGGAGTAGGCAGAAGTGATGCATGCACTGAAGCATACATACTTTCCCAGATACGTTTTGACCTATGAAAAAGGTGGTGAACTTATTGACATCTCTGTCTGTTGCCATTATCAAACTCCGAGGGTGGCGCTGCAATTGTATTCAGGACCCCGGCTTAGCCGTAGTGGTCTGCTACCATTAGACTGTTGAGATCATAGAGCAACACTGGAGGGGATTAGCCATATGCAGGCTTTCCCCTCTGTCAAAGTACAAGCCCAATGGGTCTATACCTGTTGCCTAGATGTTTAAATATGTGCGTGTAATTGTTTCTGTATTTTGTTAAAGTCAAGGTGTGAGTTTCGAAGTAATAGACAATTTTTGTAGTACCCGTGTGTGTCGCACGCATGTCCTCCCGCAAAAAATGACAGACTACCGTTGCAAAACAGGTAATACACGCTATGGCTACTCCACTCCAGTCTGCCGCAACCAGTGTGCCGCGTTGCTCTATGGTTGAGATAGTTAGATTAAGCATTTATTACAAGCCTTAGAGGCCAAATTTAATATTACTTTATGCTGTAATTAATAATTAAGGAATAACTTGTTTAAATGATTATCTATTTAGTTATTTGAATGACTGTGTAATCGTCACATACAAAATATTTTTTGCTTTCCATTTTCAGTGATATATTAGAAAATTTAGCATGGGCATCAGCACAAATTCATTGTTTTTATTCAACTTCGGGCAATACAGGTGATAAAGTTCAGACTCTTGAGAAAAAGACATCACTAGAAGTAGCTGGGTCTGATGCTGGAGATGTTGTGTTTCATACAAAGCCTAAAATATTGTTCTGTGATTTGACCATACCTCTCGGTGAAACCAAGACATGTGAGTGCTCATTGTTTTATTACTGTTGACAGAGTCTTTTGCTCATCAGAGCATTATTAAAAAATAAAAAAAGCTGCAAGGTGTATAATCTTTGAAATAATAGGTTGGGGAAAAAGTCTTTTCGCATTATAGTATGTATGAACTTGTAATAAAATCTCTTTGGCTGTAGTATTTGTATGTATCATTGAAAGTTAAAATTTTAGAGAACATAATTCCAAATTCAAATTAGGCAAATGTGTGATTTTCATTTGTTTTTCGTACTGTCAAGATGAGTGAATCTAATGAAGAAATTCGATACATTTTAAATTTTTACTACAAAAAGGTAAAAATGAAACGCAAGCCGCGAAAAAAATTTGCTATGTTTATGGACCTAGTGCAGTGTCTGTGAGAGTAGCACAAATTTGGTTTAAGCGTTTTCAATCCGGAAATTTTGATGTCAAAGATGCACCTCGCTCTGGTCGCCCTATTTATGGATAAAATGGATGCCATTTTTGAAAAAGTGGAGCAAGATCGACATATCAGTAGTTACGACGTAGCTTATTTTATCTTTAACAGCCAGCAACTCTTATTTGCGGCCGTATTAATTTGGCTCCCGTATACCATAATAATGAGAAAAAAAATAGCTTTAATTTACTAATTTAAATTTTTAGAAAATACGTAAGGGCGGCCAATTGCCTAACCGCGGACGTGATCTTCCAGATTCTTTATACATATTGCCGTGAGGTGGACAATATTTTGTCAAAAAAAAATATTTCCCAAAAAAATATATAAAAGATACTTGCGGCCATTTTTTGAAAGCCAATCTAGTGGATATATATATTTTTTAGATTATAAATATGCGTAAAAAATAGGTTTGCAGCATATCTGGATGAACGAAATGATGCTGTAGTGGGATCTTAACCTAACAAGGCCGCGAGCGGCTCGCGACAGTCGTCGGCCGCGCGCGTCTGTCGCGAGCCGCGGAATCGGTTCCATACATTTTCATCCTGCATCTATAGCCGCGCGCGGCCGATGACTGTCGCGATCCGCGGAATAGCACCTTAAGGAACATTTTCTGATGTAATAAATATTATTTATTTATTTTTATACTCTACACTCTCTGCCTACCCCTTTAGGGACCTGGTGTGAAGATACACACACATTAATATTTTTATTTCACCAGAATAAAAAAATATAATTAATGTTTAGTATGGAACGATTTTAGTTGTTGGTAATAAAATAACTATGACAGAGACACATCAACTAAGGTCTTAGGGGTGGCAACGCATCTGTATTTTGACCTCTGGTCTTTATGTGTTGTTTTTAAAAACAAGGACCATTTTAATTCCAGTGATGTTAAACAGGTATTTTTAATATGTGCCAATAAATGTTCTTTATACCAACATTTTCTTTGCAACAACATGCAACTAACTCCGCAGACGCATGTAATTTTTGCGCAACCTGTATATACGCTTTATATTTATTTCCTATAATTTATACACATATTTTTTTAATCCAGTTATCATTTTTATTTCAGTCTGGTACCGGGAATCACTACCAATTGAAGCACCACCATCATACAGAGGGACTGCTGTAAAATATTCCTATAAAATCACCATTGCCACACAAAAAGTTGGGTCACATATTAAAATGGTCCGGATACCATTCAGAGTACTCCCCATCAGTCCCATCATCAACATGCAAGATCTGGCAGCTTTATGTGGAAATGAAACAACTGAAGAGTTGCAGCCGACAAATCCATTTTCTGAGGAGAGAAAAATTGAAACACCATTGACTATGGCTTTACAAGTACTTCAGGTACCTATAAATATTTTTTTTATGATAAAAAGGTGGCAAATAGGCATTCAGTTCACATGGATATTGACAACTGCAGCTAGACATCTACACAAAAACCAGAGGTCAAATGCAGATGCGTTGCGACCTCTGAGACCTTAGATCTTATGTCTCAGTGATAGTTATAATGGGGACTCTAACTGGAACACGATAGTGCTGAACACTACCATTTGGCGCAGATGTATGAGGTAATGCCTACGCCATCGAGTCCCTACACTGGCACCCTACCAATTATGGAGTTGTCGCGTCGGCCGCCACCACTACGACGCTCGACGTTGAAGGGGACAGGTGACATGATATAGTCCGCGCAAAATATAAATGCCACTGACTGAAGTTGCATGCGTGAACTGCGCCCGTCTCTTGGCTCGCGCTACTGACGACGAGAAAAAAGCGAGTTTCAATGTTCACCTGATGAAACACTTCCTTGCGTATACCTTCTATACCATGGAATCAGCTTCTTCAGAGCTACTTTTAACTAATTTTATGGACATATTTAATTTTTACGCCTACTGTAATAGGTATATAAATAATAATCTATAGTACCTACAGAGAGTACTATTTCTCTCCTTCCCCACTCACGACTACAGTTAATTTTTATGCTGCTAAGATAATGTCATTGTCTTCATTCATGTCATCAATGGAAAGGACCGATCAACCTGGTTCGATTTCGATTCCCGCTGTAGCCCATATGCTTTTGAGAGCGCTCCGAAAGGACGAGTAAAAGCCGAATGTCGCGTATGGTGTACGTACACGTACATTCGACGCCAGGATGTTACGATCCCACCGCCCAATGCATATTACTTGTGGACAAGAATTCTTCTGAAGTCAGTCAACCGAACAATGGTCTAACTCAGGGGTTCCCAAACTATTTTTTCTTGTAGACCCTTTAATTTTTTTTCTGGTTTCTGTGGACTCCCGTTCTTGCTACATTTATATCACATTCCCATATTTCCATTATTTATTCACGCCTACGTAGACCCCCATCGAGTCTCCCATTGACCACTTTGGGAATCACTGGTATGATGTAAGTAAATTGGTGCTATCAGTGTATGTGTTGAGATCCATTATCGTGGACCCCCATTTTCATTTCATGGACCCCCAATTTTTTTTCCGCTGACGCAGACCCCTTTTAGGTTGTCGTAGACCCCCAGGGGTCGAAATAGACCACTTTGGGAAACATTGGTCTAACCATTCCAATCGGGCATGAGTTTATACAACAACGCGGTGTGGGCAGTATCGTCCCGCAATATAACTGCGATCGACAATCCGCATGCCAAGCGTGACGATTATGGCCTAACGCACAACATTGTTGGCATTTTGGGGAAGGCTTATGTCCAGCGGACGTCTTTCGGCTGAAGTGATAATGACGGTGTTCATTGCGTGTCTTAGTACGTATTTTATATTACGTACTCGTTGACCTACAAGTGTCTACTGTAAAGTGCGTGTTAACTTCTTATCTGTACAGGCGACCTCCGTCATGATGTTGGTCAGTCTTTGTCAGTCAGTCAGTCCTGTCCTTGCGGACATAGCGATTGCACATTGTTTGCCGATTGAATTGTTAACATGCAACCCCTACATATTATATTATTTTTAATTAGGAACACGAACCATTTTAGATAGTATGTCATTATTTTTATTTTTCAAATTTCTTCTCTTTTCTCACCAGAATCTCACAGCAAGAAGAAGTCCAAACTCGTACATGATAACAAACACCAGGGGGAAAGTAGGACGTTTTTGCCTGTTCAAGTCTGCTTACAAGTTGGGAGAAGATATTGTAGGCACCTTTGATTTCTCGGTGGGGACTGTTACATGCATGCAGGTATATATTTTTCACTTTGAGATAAGAACTAGCTGGAAGTGAAAAACTTACAGAATTTGTTTGTTTTTTCTTCACGTTATTTATGGAAAAAATGGAAAGATGAGACCTCAGGATAACCATTCTAGCCGTTATTCTAAGCTCGGAGGTTCGAGTCCTGCCTGAAGTCAATTTTTTCTTTAATTTCTAAAATTCACTCGCTAGTGTCATTGCGAAAATAAAAATATAACAATTATTTATAGACATGACTTTATATGAATAATTTTTCTGCTCATTAACTTTTTGCACTGTTAGCATCTTAATATTAGGGAATAACTAATAATAATAATGGCAACCCATTATACGTCCCACTGCTGGGCACGAGTCTCTCCCCTTTTTGGGGGGAGGCCTGGAGCTTACTCCACCACCATTAGGGAATGGTGTAACTCAATGATGTTATAAAGTAATGTTGTAATGTTGTAATGTACACACTTAGTGTAGTATTGATGAGCGCCCAGGACAAAATATAGATTTCTATAGGCTGCAGTATTGTTAGATATGCTCATTAACTACATTAACTATATCCATACAATATGGCCATTTTATTCTTATTATACCACACTTAAAATTACCACTTTTTTTTTAGGTTTCCGTTTCATTGCAACCAGAAGAGATATTGATATCCAACACTCCCGCAAAGAATAACAATAAAGACACTAGCAGCAGATCCATGACAGTGGCGAGATATCACGAAGTGACAGTTGGATTGACACATTCTCAACTTATTTTGCCCATACCATTGCACATCACACCTGCATTTGAAGTGGATAATGGTAAATAATAAATTAATTACTTAAATGGACTGCCTCAGTAGCCTAATGGTAGCAGGCCACTTCTACTACCCTGAGGTCCTGGGTTCGATTCCTATGTCGGAGGCTATTAGAGATAAGGGTTCAAAATCCTTTATCTCTGGTTCTATTGGGATTTTTCCATTTAATGTATTTGTTAATTTTATGTATGATTTTTTTATTTTTATGTTTTTTCTTGTGTGGGTGTAATTTACCCGAATAAAGAAACAATTCATTCATTCATTTTCTGAAAGTTTCCCAGTACCACGGAGTTTGGTAATGTGCCTGGGGATGTCAACAGGCTCCCCATCTGTTACATGGGCCAAAACGTAACCGTCGAATCGTGGGTGTTAGGGTTTTCGCATACCCGACATTTTTAATACCCGGGTAACGCATATACCCGGGTATTTACAATTTTTACAGAAAATGATACGATTTCTTATAGTTATGTTTTATATTACGAAAGAGTGTGTGTAGTATGTCAATAAGTCTCCTTAACTTAAAGTACAATCAATCACACAGTTAAACAGTTCGAGTGGAAGTACAGCCTTGTGCAACCAAGCGTGTAACAAACTCGGAAATTTTAGTAGAAAGTACAAAAAAAAATTATCCGCGGTCTTTTTGGAACTAGGCCTAAACTTTGTTCTAATTCAGGTTGAGAAAACGATGTCAATGGCCCTTCTTATTCGCACGTAAAGTGCTGTTTTTCGATCTTTATTTTTTGTAGGTACTATATTCATATGTTTTAATAAAACGCTTGTAGAAGAACCTTTAAGAGATAACATTTTTGGGCATATTAAACACTGTACTGATTCCTTATTCTGTATTTTTTAAATATATTTTCACACGCCAGATCGCCAGTCGATCTATCCATTTTGCCAACGAAAAGTAAACCATCGTTTAGTAAAATTTTATAGGTCCACTAGATTCATTTTTTTCTTTTGTATTAATATCATTTAATTCAATTACTAAGCGTTCACTGAACAATATTACACTTCTATGAAAATAATAGAAATTAAATTAGCGTATTTCAATATCTATGAAAATAAAACTTTCTAACCAAACTCCTAAGAAACCAAAACAAAACACAGCGTACGTAAACAAGTAGGTACGTAGGTAATACATAAACAAATCTAATCTCAGTTACTGTAATTTTCTAAAAAACTCTACACCTTCTTTAGATTTATTTTTATTGTTTGTGTGCACATTGGCTAATGAGTATTATTTTTTAGATATAACTTAGTAGAATTTTTCTGAGGATTTTGATGAATGCTCTAATTAAAGTGGGTGCCCGGATCTGGCAATAAAATAATACCCGAGTACTAAAAAATTCATATACCCGGGTATACTCGGGTCCGGGTACCCGGGAATACCCGGGAGAAAACCCTAGTGGGTGTTTGCATGTGTTTGAATGGATGCATTTACCTCTGCCTACACCCTTTCGGGGAACGGGCGTGAAGTTACGTTTAAATAATCTTGTGTAAATACGACAGTGCATCAGCATTGCGCCATGCGGTCTCTATAAGCTGCAGTATTCACTTACCATACATGTGTACTGCTTGCTTGTTGTTACTATTTTGAAATAAGAATGTTAAGAAACCCTATTTACCTATTTCTCTTATTTACAGTGTCACTAAGATGGAGACTGCACTTCGAATTTGTGACAACAAATGAAAAATTACTTCCCAATTCTGAGGACAAGGACTGGAATGCTCCTCTAGATGTGCCAATTGAGACGATGGTGTGGAACTTGCCAGTTAAAATATATTCCACATTGCCCAAACAGATTACCCAGCAACCATTAGGAAATGATGCATATACCATGTACATAAAATAGTTATTATTTCCATGTAGATAAATTATGATAAGAATTAAATTAATAAAAGATATCCTTTAAATATCTAATCAATTTTATTCTTCTACTGATTCTTTATCCCAATCTTTCATTTTTGCGCCCATCATGAAGTCATCTCTGCAAAAAGGAAACATTTATTTTTAACAAATGTAAATATCATGAAATATTATTCAATATTTGTAGCCTGTGTTTTTTTATGTCAAAAGGTTGACATACAAGCAAAGGGGCCACTTGGTGGTAAGTAGTCATACTAGTCATTGTTGTCTTAACTATGAACTTTTGCTACAATAGGGGAGTAACCAACATGCTGCCAGCCCTCAACATAGAGTAATACGGGCCAACGGCCGACCGGAGGGGAGTAGCCATAGCGTTTATTACCGATGCAAAACAGTATTCGTATATCATTTTTTGCGAGGGGAAATTAGTGACACTCACACACACACCAAGAATCGTCTATTACTATGAAACTCACATCTTGACTTTAACAAAATACATAAGCAATTTCACGCACACATTTAAACATCTCGGCGACAGACATATGGCCCTGAAGGACTCTTGTCGCAATTTTTGAAGAACCCCATATTGTAGTACAGTATCCAACAAAAAATATTGCACTTCGACCTTAGGATCTGTTGTTAATAGACATGGCAGCAAGTCTGTTCTGGTCTAAATGCTTAAATTAAGACAAAATGTCAGTTTATAATTTGTAATAGAAGATTACAAACTTTTGTGAGATCTTAATTTTGCTGAACACAACCAATTATGACAAATAATTCTCTTTTTTTGTATTGGGAAATTAAGGAATTTAATTTTCTTTTTGATAATCTATAATTATTTGAATAAGCAAACTAATCTTTCAAGTACCTTAGAGCACTCCATCTTGGTTTTTCATCTTCCGGTTTGATCTCATTCTTCAGCGATTTGGCCTCTTGATCAACAACAACAGACTTTGTTTGTCCCATCAATGTATCCAGAAAAGATCTTTTGTCAAATTTCTTCATAATTTTTTCCTTTTTGCCCTCTGTTATGTCCTTATCTAATTCTTTCTCTAATGTCTTCTGTTGGTTTCTGACAGCGTTGAATAATTGAACAACACCTTTTGTAGCTATTTTAGTTAACAATTTTTCTCTGTCTTTTTCTAGTATGTTTGGTTTCATACGTATTGAAGGTCTATCAAGTTTCTGAAACAATTATATTGTAGATTAGATTTGTTTGTAATTGTCACTAATCAAAAAGAAGAAAAACATTGATAATCAATAAATTAGCTTGTTTTCAAACATTGATAATCAATAAACAAGCAAAAGCTAGTTATGTTAGAGCTCTGCCTATACCCCATATAGTATAAGGTGTTATGATAAGCTTGCACTCGCACGGTGGCCGAGCTGACACAGCATTCGCGTTATTCTCGATCATCAAGACCTCCCGTGCGAGGATGTTATTGTCTGCTAGTTTTAAGAGTCGTAGTTTTAAGTTACTCTTGCATCAATCTCTGTAAGGTCTAGACGTAAATTATAACTTCTGATTTCGTCTAATAGATTTAGTTTTATTTTTAAAAAAGCATTTCGTCGCTCCCGAAATCTAAGTGGCGCAGCCGGTAGGATTGCTGGTTGTTGCCTTTCGCGAAAAGTTACGCGTGTGACAGTGAAAAAGTGTATAGACAAAATTAAAATCATTTTGTTACGCTAAAATCCCGATTCGCGAAGCGGTAACTATAAGTAGAGTCGTGCTACTTACCATCAGTAACGCACTCTATAACGGCAATCCTCGAACCAAACAAATTACCTTAGATCAAGGCTCAGAGCAAGTGAGCAAGTGAGCAAGTAAGAAATGGCAATAGTTTATAAGGCGGTTGGAGAGTGAGTACAATCCTACTTCCTTCCCATTATCCATGATTTTTGTGTTAATAGAATCTTAACGACAATTATTTTATTTTGGATATAGAATATATTAGAATTTTGTTTTACTGTGCATGTACTTTTGCAATTTTTCTCTTTTACTGTGTTCATTGTATTTTTGTGTGTGTTGATTTTTTTTTACTGTTTTATTGTATTTCTATTTTTGTGTGTGTTTTATAAATAGGTATTTAATTAGGAATTTTAGGATATCTTAAAAATGAGTCTTAGCCAGGTTCCCGCGAGTAGCGCTCGCGCATTACAGGCAGAAACCATACCTAGAGACATGTTATCGTTAATACCAGAATACAGTGGCGAAACAAATTTATTAAGTTTATTCTTACGAAAATGTCAGTATGTAATAGAAAAGTGCCAGGGTACAGAGGAACGAAATGAGCTTCTTATGCAAAATATTACAAGTAAATTAAAGGGTAAAGCTGCCGAACTAATTAGTGAAAGAGGTGAATTCGAAACTTACAGTGAATTAAAAACATTATTAATCGAGCATTTCGGTGACCCTAGGAGTGAGGAGTGTGTTTCCATAGAGTTAGAAACATTAAAAATGAAAAGCAATGAATCATACCTAGAATTTTGTTGCCGTATTAAGGACGTTCGCGCGATCCTTATGTCAAAAGTTAATCAGGATAGCTCTCAATCTTTTAAGGAGGCTAAGCGTGCAATTTATAATAAAACCGCTTTAGACGTCTTCCTTTATAATTTACCTGAACAAATGGTACGGACAGTTCGTATAAAAGAGCCAAACTCCTTAGAGGAAGCTCTAAAGTATGTCCTCGAAGAAGTTAATTTTCACGATCAATATAACGCACGTAGTAAAATGTTACAGCAATACCGTTCACAAAATACACAGCCCTCGCCCCGTGAGAAAGGCTACATTTTTAATACTATGCCTAGACCTAATTTTGTACAGCCTCCCATGCCACACTCTAACTTTAGGTATGTTCCGTATCAACCTCCGTTCAAATTTGGCATACCAAACCAGTACTTTGCTCGTCCAAACGTACCCAACCAACAACTTAATTACCCAATGGGTTTCCGGCCTCAACAAGCACAGGTTGTGTATAGGCCCCCAGCTCAGTTCGGTTATAGACCACCTATGGCCGGCACAAATCAACAACAGTTTGGGTTCAAACCCCAGCCTGGTCAGTTTGGATATAGGCAACCGCAACCTTTCGGTTATCGTCCTAAAGATTACTCTAACGACCGAGACGTGACAATGCGTACTGCCCCCGCACCTGCTAAACCCCAACAAGGCTTCCCATTACATGAACTATACACAGACGAGGAACATATATACTATGACCCTAACTATACACATTATGACTATGCTTATGACATACCCGCTCAGATTGAACAAGACTGTACTGATACATACCCTCAGGTGACTCACACAGACAAAGGCCCCGTTCTTGATACAGAAAATAAAGAATCGATGCACACCACAGAAAATAAAGATTCTGCTAACGTACAAAATTTTCAAATAAATTCAATCCAATTACTCCCGAAATGATACAACTTAATTATGACTATAATTTAAAACATCCATATACATATATTGCAGAGATAGACGGTAAGTTCATGTTAGACACAGGTAGCACCAGGTCTTTCATGAGCCCTGAAAAGGTGAATGAATATTTCCCTCAATCAAAATCATACGAACCCTTTACGGTCACGAGCACACATGCTTCTAGCATTCACAATGAAGTAGCTAATATCCCGCTTTTTACAATTTTTAATGATAATGGCTACCACAAATTTTATATATACACCGTTGACAATAGATACGACGGACTGATCGGCATGGACCTAATGACCCGACTTAACGCTGACATATGTCTAAAGGACAGAACATTAAAAACTAGTCATGCAAATATACCAATAATATACAATGACAATACTGATATTCGCTTGGATGCTCGCACTGAACACCGTGTCAGCCTCCCTGTAAGTCAAAAAGACGGTTCAGCAATTCTAGAATTCAAACAGTTCTGTGACGGTGTGCGAATGCCTGCCGCCATCGTTCAATGTGAAAATTACTATGCCTCCACTGTAATACAGAACACTACTGATCTTGATATGCAACTAACTATTACAGCCCCTTTCAATGTTACCAAATTGCACAATGACGAATGTTTAATAAATTTTACAACCGACTTGACGGACGTGGAAATCGACGCACTGCTCACCGACAACTTAAATAAATTACGTTTAGACCATTTGAACAAAGAGGAACGTGACGCGATAAATGACATTTGTACAGAATACAAAGATATATTTTACTGCGAAGAACTGCCCTTGACTTTTACCAATCAAGTCAAACATCATATTAGGACAACCAATGAAGATCCAATCTATGTTAAGCCCTACAGGCAAGCCCCCGCTCAAGCTGAGGAGATTCAACGCCAAGTGGAGAAGTTACTCAAGGATAATGTGATTCAGGAATCGCATTCCCCTTGGAGCGCTCCTGTTCACTTGGTCCCCAAAAAGGCAGATGCTTCCGGTCAGGTGAAATATAGAATGGTGATAGATTATCGCCGACTAAACGACATAACTATCGACGACAAATATCCGCTACCCAATATCTCAGACTTATTTGACAAACTTGGCTCATGCACTTATTTCACGACATTAGATTTAGCATCAGGATATCATCAAATTGAACTAGCAGAAACTGAAAAAACTGCATTTTCCACCCAAAACGGTCACTACGAATTCCTCCGTATGCCGTTTGGCCTAAAAACCGCGCCTGCGACCTTCCAGCGCACGATGGATAACGTGTTGCGAGGTCTCCAAGGTATCCACTGCTTAGTATATTTGGATGACATCCTGATATACTCAAACGGACTGGTAGAGCACATGAAAAAGCTACGTAGTGTCTTTGACAGACTTCGACAGACTAACCTTAAAGTTCAACTTGATAAATCTGAGTTTCTACGACGAGAGGTACAGTACTTAGGACACACACTGACACAAAACGGACTTCGACCCAACGACGATAAAATTGAAGCAGTTCTTAAATACCCTATCCCACAGACACAAACTGAAATCAAACGATTCCTAGGTTTCGTTGGCTACTATAGGAGATTCATAAAGGACTTTTCTAAAATCACACAACCGTTGACAGCTTGTCTAAAAAAAGGTAAAAAGGTAATAATCGATCAGAAATATACAGAGGCTTTCGAAAAATGTAAAGAATTATTAATTAATGCCCCGATCCTACAATACCCCGACATGACTAAACCGTTCGTACTGACGACTGACGCATCCGAAATAGCGATAGGAGCTGTATTATCTCAGGGCCCTATAGGCTCAGACAAACCAATCGCTTATGCTAGTAGAACCCTGTCAGATACTGAAAAGCGATACAGTACCATTGAGCGTGAACTGTTGGCAATCGTTTGGGCCACCAAATATTTTCGACCGTATTTATATGGACATAAATTCGACATTTACACTGACCATAGACCCCTAGTGTGGCTGTACCAACTTAAAGAACCCAATAGCAAGTTAACACGTTGGCGTCTACGATTGCAAGAATACGATTTCAATGTGATATATAAGAATGGAAAGCAAAATGTAAATGCCGACGCGTTATCTCGTATTAAACTCAATGCGCTAGGATCTGACACCCCTGACGATAGTTCGATGATTGTTAACGTTGACGAAAAAGAAAGAAAACTCCAAAGATACTTAAATGACGTAATTGAACAAGTAGCTGACATTTCAAAACGACGAGTTACGGACGACTCCAGAACGATTACAATTTCTGACTCCGAACGAACAGCTACTGCTAGCCCAATCACAATTTCCGACACCGACTCTATCGAAGGATCTCCAAATTATCCTGTACGATCTGAATCCACTTCAACTCAAACAATCCATTCTGCCCAAGATCTTGAATCCCATGGTATACCAATTTTAAATGAGGCTATAGACACAAAACCCAATCAGATACTTGTTTTTAGTTGGTACCGTAATGAAATGCAAGTCAGAGATATGTCGAGGGATAAACAAAAGGTTTTAGAAGTGTTTTTACCCTTAAACAACCCCGACCTCATTAAAGAATTCCTAAAAAAGTGTATTAGACCAAAAACTAAATACTTTATTTATTTTGAAGAGCCCGAACATAGGAAAGATTTTAGCAGCATAATCATTTCTCTATTTAAAAAAGGTATGGTTAACTTTTTCGAATGTACGGAACGTGTCATATATGTTGAAGACGAACAGGAACAAAGAGCTATTGTGATTAAGCTACACGAAGGCAAGACCTGTCATCGTGGCATAGCAGAGACAGTTAAACGCATTCGGCGTACATATTATTGGCAAAATATGAATGAGACAGTTTCCGCGATTATAAATTCCTGTGAAAAATGTAAGGCCTCTAAGTACGACAGAAAACCCATAAAACCTATAATTCAATTAACACAAACACAAAGCGCACCATTTCAAGAAATCTTTATCGACTTATTCACCATAGAATCAAAATACTATTTAACGTTAGTCGACGCGTTTAGTAAGCTAGGGCAAGCTATAGAAATTCCCTCTCGATCAACACCTGAAGTGGTAAGAGCACTTATGAAATATTTCTCTTTTTATGGCATACCTCAAAGGATAAGTAGCGACCCCGGCACAGAGTTTAACAACGAGTTGTTGAGGGAACTGACGGATTTATATAAAATAAAATTACACGTCGGTACCCCCAACAACCCCAATTCAATGGGGTTGATTGAACGATTTCACTCCACGATCATTGAAATATATAGGCTGGCCAAATACGAAAGAAGGTTTACCGACGCATCATCGGTCATGACATACGCTGTCATGGCATATAACAATACCATCCATAGCGCTACTGATTTGTCCCCATTCGAGGTTGTGTTCGGTCATACTGAACTAAACTCTACATTTGACTCTGACTTTGATAAGGCTTATAAACAACAATTAATTAAAGATCATAAGAAAAGAACTCAAACTCTCTATAGATACATTTCGGAAAAGATGAAAAAACATAAGGAAAATATTATACATAAACGCGGTGGCGAGTCAGCCCCGACACTAGAATCAGGACAAATCATTTTCGCTAAAGCGGTCAATAAAAGGCAAGCTAAAGATAAACCTCGATTTCAAAAGGCTGTTGTCACTGGATCAATAGAGCGTAATGTAGTCCCGATCAAACTCAAAAACCGAGACACTAAAGTTCCAATCAAAAATGTACGACGTCCTCCACAGGTGGTGTTTACTCCTGACAGTATGGACATCGATGAATCAGGCCCAGCATCCCCCAAACCAGGTCCTTCAAGTTGTAAAGATTGATCGGAATCCTGGAATCCTTCCAGTTAAGTTAGGACAAGCGTTCTTACAACATGACCAATGGTCTATTGTTAAAATAATAGGTCTTGAAGGTATCAATAACGATCTATTGTTCAATATACAAAGGTATTCAGAATTTTGTAAACTTATCCACCCTAACGAATCATACGCGGGTGAATTCATGACTTTAGAGACACAAGTGGAGTACATTAAAAATGAAACGATTGAGAAATTAGAACAACTCATTCCTCTCAATAGAATTAAACGCGGACTTTTAAATCCTTTAGGCTCTGTTATAAAAATAATTACTGGAAATCTTGACCACGAAGATGCAATTAGATATGACGAAATGATCAATAACATTCAAACTAAAGAACAGGAAATTTCTAATAAATTTACAGTGATATCTGAAATGATAGATCACTTTTTAAATTCTACTGAAGTAATTGACGATAATACTAAAAAGATCAATATGCGCTTAAATGTTATAGAAAATCTCGCAAAAGATCTTAGTGATAAAGAAAATCATTCCACTTTTATGACCTATGTAATTGGATTATTAAATCAGTTTCTAATAAATTTTAGAACCATTCATACAAAACTTAGCGAAATAGAAACAGCTCTCGCGTTCAGTAAAGTGTCAGTATTACATAAGTCTGTGATTAGCTCTACAGAATTATTAAACGCCTTGAAATATATCAGCCAGTATAATAATCTGATGTATCCTGTAAAAGAACATAATTTAATTAACATAGAAGAAACATTGTCTGTAAAAGCATACCTTAAGGGTAATCTAATTAAATTCATAATTAATGTACCACTAGTTAATAATGTTACTTATAATTACTACAAATTGTACCCTCTTCCCATGTCCAATGATTCCTTGAACCGTACCTTTATGGTGATCCCTGAATTCCCTTACTTATTAGCGAGAGATACTCACTACCGCCCGATGAATCAACCGTGCCGAGAGATAACTGCCAAGGAATATCTTTGCTCTGAAGACCAACTTGTGCAATATGCAGATGAAACCTGCGTTGAACAACTAATGAAATATAGCAACCCCACACGATGTTTACCTCGTTCAGTGGAAACTGAAAATGTGAAAATTCTTAAGATTAATTCAAACAGTTGGATAGTTTACTCTAAATTTAGCAATGTTATATCAGTTACATGTGCCAATGACGTCATGAAGGAACGTATCAGAGGAACATACATCATAACCATACAAAACCAATGCGAAGCTTTCATAGGTGCAAAACGAATCCAAAGACGACGCTCCTATGTACTACACTCCGAATACATACCGATGCCATTGATTAACTTACCTGATCTACAAGAATCAACGATGGAAAGGACAACATTGGAAACAGTGGACATCAAAGGAATAAACCTGGATGACATCCGCCATTTAAACTATATTTTGAAGAAAAATGTAATCAGTGATAAAATTGTGAAAGTAAATAGTATTAGTATCGCTATATACTCTTTGTACGCGATCGTCATCTTATTGATACTTGTTGTAATTCTGCACAAATGTTATCCTGCCATAAAGGCAAGAGTTTTTAAGAAATCGCAATCGCAAGAAAGCAACGTTCAGGAGCCAATACTGTTAGTTGGTTAACCTGGTTAAGTTTATCTATATATATAATATATATCAATTGTATATACCTAAATTTTGATTATTGTTCTTGCTTATATAAAACTTAAATTTAAAATTGTTATTAATACATTTTCCGAAGCTCTCGAAACTAAGATAAAATCTCTTTTTTCCGATAGCTTCGGTCCAAGGGGGGAGGAGTTATGTTAGAGCTCTGCCTATACCCCATATAGTATAAGGTGTTATGATAAGCTTGCACTCGCACGGTGGCCGAGCTGACACAGCATTCGCGTTATTCTCGATCATCAAGACCTCCCGTGCGAGGATGTTATTGTCTGCTAGTTTTAAGAGTCGTAGTTTTAAGTTACTCTTGCATCAATCTCTGTAAGGTCTAGACGTAAATTATAACTTCTGATTTCGTCTAATAGATTTAGTTTTATTTTTAAAAAAGCATTTCGTCGCTCCCGAAATCTAAGTAGCTTGTTTCACAGAAAACAAGCTAATTTATTGATTATCAATGTTTTTGTTTTGGTGGTTGGATAAAAAAATAAAAAATGTATTGTAAATATTGTAGTATTGGTAGGTACATAATATATACTTAATTATGTTCATAATGTTTTTTTTTCTTTCTCTTGTTACTTGTAGGTATTTAGTGTACTGACTACTGGATCTGATATTTGTATATCTCCAAATAGCTTCCAGTTGAAAATCAGTGTCGGGCTTCGGTCTGACTTATGCTGAACTGGAATCTATTTGGTGCAGCCGTGAGACGCTGTTTATTAACGGAGGTATTGTGAATTTAAGTAAGTAATTTAATTTTGTCAATTGTTAAATCTTTGTAAATTGTTTTTTTTCTATAAGCATGTCTCACGACTGCACCAATAAAGGTTTATTTCTTCTTCTTTCTTTTTCTTCATATAAGATAGATCTATACATATAAATAAAAATGAAGCACTGAAATGTTTGTGTACGCGCCTACTATTAACGCGATAGCAAAGCGCGTTTACATCGAAAGCTCTCTGCCCTACGCAAGTAAATTTATAAGGGCCATTTTAGTATACCATTTGTCGGGACCCATCCACCAATCAAATCGACTGAAGGAGCTCGGCGTCATCGCGGGTGGACGGGTCTCGAAGTTTCGTCGAGTCACTTACTTCACTTCTAAACTGGCTCACTTACCTTCAACTAGAATTACCTGACCTGCGCAGAGGTCTCTCTTTGTTCTAGTTTCTAAATTATCTAGTTTTATATTCACGTAGATTATACAGTGTCCAATTATACATACAAGGAATATTTGTTGAGCATTCAAAATAATTATAAATGTTAGTGCTCGAAGTTTAATTTTAAAGTTAGGCTTCCTACATTCCGTGTCCCGCACAGTTTGTACATGCATAACTGTTGAAGGACTGCACCAAATTGGGCTTTACTTTCTTTTTTTATGTATGGAAGTTGACAAATAAGTATTACAGCTCACATTGATGTTAACTGATGACTGCAGCCTATAGACATCTACATAAAAACCAGATGTCAAAATGCATTGCCACCCCTGAAACCTGAGGTGTCATGTCTCTGTGATAATGATTACATGGCCATACACATGTAACCAGAACACAATAGTGCCGAACACTATCATTGAGCTGCAGATGGGTTAGGTAATGCAGTGGTGCCTAAGGCCTTGAGCTCCAACTGGAACTCTACCACCAATGTGTTTGTTATTATCAGGAGAAGGTTTGTACCACCAATTAATGTTATGTGTTTGTTATTATCGGAAGGTTTGTATGCAAGTCTGACTGTGAGACATTAAATATATGCAAATAATCATAAGACTAGACTCAATTGACAAAATATGGCAGTATGTAGTTTGTGGAAAAAGTTTAATAAAAAAATATTGTAGTATATAATACCCACATTTCTCCCATTCATATGATTGGTACTTTGAATGATGTGTGATAGCAGACATGCAATTTGAAACTTGTCAGCCATGAACATTTGGTATAAACTATAAACATACACATTGAGGAAAATGTAGGTTACATACCTTTTTCTTAGCCACAGGCTGTTCAACCACCTCACTTTCTTCTTTTATGACCTCCGGTTTTTCCTCAACCTGGCCACTATCTCCAATGATCTCGAATGTCGGTTTTTCTTCTTTTACCTTTTGTATAACATCAGAATGTTTTTTAGCTCGTGACAAAACTAAGGTTTTTTTATTTTTTGGCTTTTTCGATCCAAGAATTTTTGCGACGGAATCGGCCCATCCTTCGTTCGTCATCATAACTTCGTTGTCACTTTGGTTACTATTTTGATCATCTTCTGAACTTGCATCAGACACCTCTCCCTCGTAGTCTTCATCCTGGGCTTGATCTTCACTTTCTGAGTCTGATACTGAAAACATTATAGTATATTCAGATTAGATAAAAATGATAATTTTAATTCAAATTCACTCAATTTTCAAATATAATTTCGCAAGATGTACCTGATATTTTCAACGTTGGCTTATTCATTTCTTTTAATATCACCATATTACTATTGTAAAAATTGAAGAAGATACTTAATTTAAATATGGTAAATAATTATTAAAAATATTAAAACATGGACAATTCAAACAAAAACACGTGTGAAACAAGAAACAGCAAATGACAGATGTGACATTCCAAGAACTGTCAATTTTGTCATTAGCCCCAAAGATTAGTGAATGCCAGAGCCGCTTGCCGTTTGTCGGAAATAAATAAATACTTTATTAACATTTTAAAATATTGTTCATAAAATATAAGTCAACATTTGGCCTATTTATACAAATTATTAAATCAAAGATTTACTTTAACTTTACCCAAATTAACACGAACTACTTTTTGCAAAAAATCAATCTTAATAACGAAACGGATCGTATTATGTTTTTAAAAATAAAAATACAGCTGATTGTCAAAGGAGTGTGATGTGAAGTTTGTTTCTGTTTCATTTCTTTGGAAAATGGTGGGTTTGCTCTAAACATGGCGAATATAGCGAATCCTTTATCGTACATTACAAAAAGGGAATATGGTTTAATAACTGATGTTAAGTCACATTTGTTCAGTAAACGTCTTAATGTAGCAAAAAATTTATATCGTCGTGATTTAGTGTGCCATTTTGGATGTGTGAATGCGATTGAGTTTTCAAGCAATGGCGAATTGCTCGTATCAGGTAATGAAAATTTTATCATAATACTTGACTGTAAGATTCTTGTCCGCGTATACTTCATAATATTTGGAAGTGCTGCAACTGCAATAAAAAAAAGATCAAAAGTACTTATATGGTGCAGTAATTACCTACTTGTTCTGTATTGCGCTGTCATTTCATTATCAATATTGATAACAGTAGTGGTCGTGTCGTGTAATGTAATGACAGACAGAATGAACACAACATGTGAGTGTTTATTACACAAATGGTGTACCAATATGTAAAGGTACTCTGTGTGGTGTACTGGGTGTACAGGTACACTACCTACCACCACATTCCACTCAATTAGCTATTGTCTCATAAACACCTAAAATTGTTACAGAGATCTATTAATTAATTATGTATGTACACATTTTGATTGTTTTTACTTTGATGTGGCTCCTCAGTTTAGAGCAGTGATCCCCAAAGTGGTCCATATAGAACCCCTGGGGTCTATGGGAGACTCGATGGGGTCTACGTATATGCGTAAATAAAAATGGGATATATGGGAAAGTGATATAAATGTTAGCAAGGGGGGTCCACCGAAACCAGAAAAAAATTGAAAGGGGTCTACAAGAATAATAGTTTGGGAAGCTCTGGTTTAGAATATCAATTATAATGAAAATGTGGCACAGAATATATGAACCTAAAAATATGCTAAAAAAGTAAACAATTATTTTTAATTAAGGTATCAAGTTCAACAAATACAAACATAAGGAAATTATTTTTTTCTTTTATATGTAGCAATATAAAAACTCAATTTCCTTATGTGGAGATTGGCATTCATTCAGGAAAACTTATTATTATTCAAGATAGCTATATTATTATAATAAAAATAATTAACACATTACTGGTTGTTGATCACAATCATGGTGAGAACAAAAATAAAAAGTGAATTCTGCAATATTTTTAATGCTTGTTCATTTAAGTCACTACATAATTAATAACAAAGACTGGTTGTGATTTTTTTTGTATGTATGTATGTGATTATATTTTGTATGTGTAATTATGTATGTATGATGTTGTATTGCGAATATTTCTATATTTACTGCTTTGCTTTACTACCTGTAATGTGCAGGGTTTGAAATTATCAAGATAATAATTTTCTTTGGTAATTATTGGGTAAATTTTTTTTTTATTTTATTTTTACTTATCCATACTGATTCATAATGTTTCCCTCTCTGTTGAGCCACCAGTAGATTAAGTGTTTTCATAGAATTTAAAAACCATTATGCTGCTCTTCTATGAGTTTGTAATATAATAATAGAGTAGTAATAATAATAACAGTTGAGTTGAATATTTTATCTTTTTAGATGAATTTGTTATATTCCCCATTTCCAATTAGTCCCCATTTATGCAATCACTACCATTTGAGATTGAGGTTCTAGGAGCTTTGGTTTGACCTGCAGCCTGAACCTTATTATTACGTACATTAATTAATTTTGCGGCTCATGCCATCATGTCAGAAACGTCTTTGTGGCCCTTGTAGCTCAAGCTTGATATTTACATTTCTATGTGCTATTGTTACTGATTTTTACTTTGTTAATCACAGAGACAACACTGAATAGGTATTTGTTATTTATTGACATAAAAAAAAATATATATATGCTTACACTCACAGCCCCACACTGGGTATAAACCTGTGTCGTGGGGGCCTTTGTACACATACAACACATACACAAACACCCAGACCCGAAACAAATATCTGTAGGCCATACAAATATTTGTCCCGGTGCGGGGATCGAACCCCCGACCCTTCGAATCAAACGGGCATCTCACACCGCTGGACTAACCGGGTCGTCAAAACATAATAAACTTATCTCATTTTTGTCATCCCAGTCCCAGTTCCTAGTCCAACACGAATTCTAAATTTCGCGTTAAAATCTCCCATAACGAGGATGTATTGGAATTTGGAGTCGTAGAACTATGAGGATATATCCCGAGCCATCAGGCTTAGTGAAATGCTGTCGTCGGAAATGTTCTGCGGTCGTGGCGTAGATAGAACTGTATGCTACACTTTTAAACGTTAAGTGTATAAGACACGCGCAGAATGGACAACGTTATCCATCAGGAAATTGTAGACGATAAGCCCGTAACCATCAGTGGCGTAGGTATCATGGGTGGCACACGGGGCGGATGAGGAAAAAAAGGAAATACTCGTCATTCTTTTGTATCTTATTTCTCCATTCTCCATCGTTGTGCTTGCGCTTTCACGTTTAAACAGCTCAAATTTTGTTTATTTAAAGAGAGGGTGTCACCCCCAAACGGGTGGTACCCGGCGCGGGCCGCCTTCGCCGCTCTCCTATAGCTACGCCACTGGACACCACCCTTATCGATGTTGTTTTCACCCGGAAATAGAGCTGGCTAGCTTTTCGTACTTCAAATAAGATTCTATAATGTCCTATTATTTTACACCTGCTCAACTCTTCCTCTCATCCTATATACCTAATAGGTATATGATCCTCTCGTCGGGCCGCCCGAGCCGAATTCTTGTGTTGTTATGTCGCCAGCTTTAATTTACCCATTTTTTGAGGACATGTACGAACTAGAGCCGAGCTCGCAACATCTCCTTTTTGTACATATTTTCGGTTTTTCTGGCATACCCCATAAACAATACCAACTTCTCTCTTACCCGTCGTTTCGGTCACTTTCCAGCTATTCAGTGGTTGTCCCGTGACCAGGATCTTGGAGTGGAGATCTTCAAAATTTTCGAGTAAAATACATTTGGTCGACTATTACTCGCAAACTTGTAAAGCCAACTTAAGTTTGATAGTTTACCTTTTGATTTCGTTATATGTAGCTACTATTCCCGTAACGTTTGAATTTCTAACAACAACCGTTTAGTTGGTAGAGGAGGGGAGGGGGGACACTTGACTCTAACGAAAATTGGCACTATCGAAAAATGATATTAGCAAATCCCTAACATTTTTGGAAGACCTATCCAACGATATCCCACACTATATACTAGAAAACGAAAAATAAAAAAAGGTACCTACCCTAAATATTTTTTTATCCTCGTTTTTATTCTACCACTTCGTCGGCGTGATTAAGGTGTACTTGTGCCAAATTTCAAGTCTCTAGTATACTAATAGTTTTTGCGCTAAACCGCGGACAGACAGACAGACAGACAGACGGACATGGCGAAAATATAAGGGATCCTTGGTTACTACGTAACCCTAAAAACGAATTATTTTAGAACCTAAAGAAGATTTTCCAATGTTTAAAATGTTTTTACCTATCCGGAATAAAAAAAATAAAATTGTGCTGTTGGCAGAAAATACAATTTTTATTCGCGTGAGATATAAATATTATAAATACCTACTTAAATACCAACCAGAAAATATTCTTGAAGTTCTCTAGACAATACCTATTTCACACGTTCGTCATTTTGTTAATACTCCAGTCCGGTTGTGGACTGGTGGACAGTCTAGCTGCTATAAACGGGGACATAGATAATACCACGGGCCCGATGCGTTGGTCATACTGAACGGTTCTCTTCTTTGGCTCCAAAATAATTAAACATGTCCAATTATGTGCACAGAATATTAGGGCCCTAACCCTAACCCCTAACTCATTACGACGCCTTGGCGACGTCGCCGGCTACGTATCCAATAATTTTAATTTCATGTTGCTAGGTGGGGATGACAGAAGGGTGATGATCTGGCAGTTCGGCCAGGCAATTCTGGATCATGGCAAACCTGAACCTTTGAAGGCTGTCCATCAGTCAAATATTTTCTGCCTCGGCATCACAAGTGATAACCAGAAAATATATTCAGGAGGCAATGACGACATTGTAAGTGTTCAACCACGAGTTATTGGGATTTAAATTCGAGATATAAGTATACATTTGTGTGTTTCGAAAAGTTCACGGTTCTCAAAAGGAAAAATTCTACCAGTGCAGTGTGGTGAACTGAGCGGCACTATTATGCATAGTGTGCGACACAAATACTTATTCTGATAGACACGCAAACATGCGCGAACACTACATAGGTACAAGTTTGCGCACATCTAATACTTTTGTGCGCGCACATGCAAGATACGTGTACACAGAAAATCTTGCTTAGTGAGCTATATTCCTTCACAAGTATGTAGTATGCCCATACAATGTACGGCCCGTAATAACTATCACAGAGACATTACGACTAAGATCTCGGATGTGGCATCGCATCTGCATTTTAACCACTGGTTTTTGTGTAGATGTCTATAGACTGTAGTCACCACTTAACATCGATGTGAACTGGATTGTTTGCAACCTTCGGTACATAAAAAAATACGATAAATATGCCCTGCCTTGCCGGCGGAAGCGGAGGCCGAATGCGGCCCCGGTATAGTACTAGCACTGAGCTGGAGTACGCAATGACGAGATGAAAATGTGCTGCACAGTGCATCACATTCTTTAGGTGGATTAGTACCTTTATGATATACAGGGTGTCCTAGAAATCAACGATAAACCGAAAACGGGTAATAGGCCAAGCATGACAGTTATCAGAAAAATGTTTAAAAAAATGTCATGTATTTTTTTAATTATTAGGATTTTAAAAAATATCGGAAAAACCGACATCCTGCGGTGATCCCTCAAGTCCCAAGACCACAAATATTACTTTCTTGTAATTTCCCCCTCTATATTGTAGTCAAGTCAAGTCCTTCTGTAAACTACAGTCTATAATTAAAATCCTAATAATATTAAAATGAAAAATTCATTTTTTTTTCTCATTTTTCTGATAATTGTCATGACTTGGCCTATCACAAGTTTTCGGTTTATTGTTGATTTCTGGGACACCCCGTATATACAAAGACATTTCCAGTTGTGCTTGGTAAAATTGGCTTTGTCTTATATTTGTCGATTCTAAAAGATTTATATATACATTTCTGAAGATAATATTAATAAAATTTAATCAGGTAATAGTGCATGACTTGGAGAGTAAAACGCCACTGGAGGTTCTGCAGCACCAGCGGGCCGTGTCCAGTCTCAGCATAGACCCATATAACGAACGAGTGGTTGTTACAGCTGGGAATGATGGAAGACTGCTATTGTTTGACACTAGACAATCAGTACATGGTAAGTAGCTTTATGTAAGATTTATTTTCGTCTTCTCAGATTTCATGTAGGTCGAATCAAATTCCCTGGTAGAGTAGAGGTAGAGTTCCAGAGCTAGAGTAGGCAGGCACTACTACATTAGCTGCCTATCCGACGCCAAATGGAGGTGTTCAGCTCTACCGTATCCGATTAGATGATAATGTTTAGTATAGTAATTATCACATATTCAAAACAACTTGGCCTTTAGGACACATCTGCATGTTGTCCTCCGGTATTCTGTAGATGTCTATACAACGTGTAACAGGATTGAATGTACAACCCGAAACTAGTTAGTTCAGAATCGATAACCGATCGATTTCAGACATTTTTGATATAGATAATATTTTGTCCCAAAGTTAATTAAAATTAAGGAAATTATGGTCACCCATTTGGTGAACAGTATAAACGAAAAGGAGACTAACGTCTATCCAAAATAAATTGCTAGTCTCAACAAGTTTATTAGAACTCGTTGAGACGTGCTTTTTATTATAAATAATAATTTAAAAATAAAATAGTGGAAAATAAAAATTAATCTTTATTACAAGCGAGTGTTTAATAAGGGTACGCAAGTAACGCTACGTCACTTTTTTTCGGTTCGTGTTTTATGTGTGGCCGTAGGTACAGGTAGGGTAAGTATGCATAGGGTGTGCATACTGTTCGTACAAATTGAGGACAACTAATTTCTTAAATAAAAAATATTAAATACATAAACATGTAACTTCAGTTCATATTTTATGATTATAACTCGATTTTCTAATCGAGGTGTTAGATAGTGTGCATTATTCCCGTTACATGTTGTATAGGCTACAGTCATCACTTACCATCCCTGTGAACTGCATGATTGCTTGCCACTTAAAAAAAAACATTTAAACATTTCGTAGTAAGAACTAAGAAGTGATCTTTTGGCTGAATGCTGTACATGTGTTCACAATTGTAACTTGAAGCTTTATTGATGTCTGTCCTACAGAGTCTTTGGTGATCTCTCGAAGCAGGAAGGCTTTCCACGGTGTTATGTTCCACCCGCATCAAGTGGGCATGTTGGTGTCCGCTAACGCGAGGGACGGAGTTGCGCTGTGGGATCTGCGCTCGCCCAAACAGTAAGAATTTCATTCTGTTTCGTACTATTGTAGAAATATTTTTAAAACTTTATTTGGTTACACTATATAGTTTGCAATAGAAATGAACCTTGAAACTTAAACATCACTTCACGTCTGTAATCACCGAAGCAGCGGTAAATTCATGCATTGAAGCATACATGCAAACACCCATCGCCTGTTACGTTTTAGCCCATGTAATAGGTGGCGAGCCTGATGACATCTTCAGGCACATTACCAAATTCCGAGGTACTGAGCAACTTCCAGAAAATAGAAAAAGCCCAATAGAACCACAGATATAAGATTTTAAAAAGAAAGTAAAGATGATAATTCATAGCAGGATTTTTATCTTTCTCTTGAGTTTTAGCATAGCATAGAATCATGGCATAGAGTTATATATTTGTATTAGATACTTACTTACTGCATTACCGCTCGCCGCGTATAAATTAACGAGCGATAATGTTTAAACATAGCTACTTAAAGGGAGGACGTGCATAATACATTTTTGCACTATATATATGGTGCAAAAATTACTTAGTTACGCAAAAAATATTTATAAATTGCACTGTGAACTAATTTCAACTTTATTTTTAGAACACTAAAGTTGAAACTCGTTCAATTACGATTCACAACTCGCCGAACGCGAACCTACTAGGGCTGAGCCGACGCACCTGAATGGTGACGTAAAAAGTAAAAAGGTTTCATTCTATTTACCAATTTTCAAAATAATAACACACGTTGTGTGTTAGTATTGAAAAAGCAATGCGCATTTTTATAATGTTCTTTATATCTTATCAGCCCGGTCCTTCGGTACGTGGGCAGCAATGGCTCCTGTCAGAACAGCATGAGTGTACGCTTCAACTCTATGGGAACACACATATTGGCGCTACGACGTCGGCTCTCTCCTGTACTATACGCGGTCCAATCTCCGGAGCCAGTGGCCGAGTTCTATCACTCGGATTATTATAATTCTTGCACTATGAAGAGCTGTTCCTTTGCTGGAAAGAACGATGAATTCGTTATCTCCGGTTCTGATGACTTCAATTTGTACATGTGGAAAATACCCGACTGGAATGATGATGCAGGTACGTTTTTGTATTGAAAAATGAAAATAATTTTATATGTAAATACAGGCTTATAAATTAATGAAATTGTTTGTAAACACTTTTAAATTAAGTTATTAATTTGTAACACGTAAAAATAACAGTTGCATAGTCCTCCATAATAGCCCTATTTTCGTATGTTACTACTTTTCATAATAACGTTCGAACTTGTGAAATGTCTACGCTATTTAATTATCCGCATTAGTGCAACGAAAAACGTTTACTACTTTTAACATGTTAAATATTTATCATAAAACATGTTAAATATTTTCAGAGCTTATAACAGAGCCACCACATATCATCCTGTATGGACATAGATCAATTGTGAACCAAGTGAGATACAATTCAAGTTATTGCCTCATCGCATCGTCAGGCGTGGAGAAAATTATTAAGGTAATAATAATGATGTGTGATTGAAATAAAACTATTTTTACGGATTTATCTCGCGTATATTAAACTAAAATGATTTTTAAAATCAACCCGACGTTTCGGTCGCTTTTCAGCTTCCGTGGTCCCGGGCAGACTGAGGTGACATTTGTCTGACAGAAGTTTGAAAAAATTATATGTAGCTACCTCCATCGATTTCGTAAACGCCTTGCGTAGCGTTCAGGATTAACACAATAATTACTTATGGTATCTTGAGGTCTTGCAGACTGCTGCGGCTGGGATTTAATCTTGCTAAGTATCCCATGATGTTGATAATCGCCATCCATCTTCTCTATTGAAATTTAAGTGTTTTTTAATTTCAATAGCCTCGCGTACCATTCGTGGAATGGGTTTGTGTTCTCTGTTATCATGTTGTTATGTGTTATCAAACCGGATGTAATGGTTCCGCTTATCCGCTATGTGTTCACAGACTGCAGACCTCCCTGTTCTTCGGTTTTTGACATCAGCAATGTGCTCTTTAACGCGGGTGGATACAGCTCTCTTCGTTTGACCAATATATGAGAGTCCACAATCTAATTTATAAATGCCAGAATTTTGTAATGGAATATTACTTTTAATGGGTCTTAAATACTGATGAATCTTTTTATATGGTTTGAAAACTGTTTTAATTGAATTCTTTTTTAAAATGTTGCTGATTTTATCTGTGACACCCTTAACGTAAGGTAGTATAGCTGGTTGTCGTTCTACTGTAGGTGGTTTCACGCGGCCTCTGTGACGGACGGGTGGTACATGGAGCTTGTTGTTATGTAGCACCTGGCGTAGGTGCTTCAGCTCCCCCTGAAGATGGTGGTCGTCACAGATGCCTCGTGCTCTCTGAAATAGAGATGAGCCAACGGCAGATAAATGTGCCGGGTGATGGTGTGATTCACCATTAAGGTACCTATCAGTATGGGTAGACTTCCTAAACACAGTGTGACTGAGTGTGTTATTGGTTTTTCTAATTAATAAAGTATCTAAGAAGGCTAATTTATTGTCCTGTTCCAATTCCATAGTGAATTTGATTTTATGGTGTATGGAATTGAGATGTGAAAGAAAAACAGAAACATTATTGCTATCCAATATGGTGAATGTGTCATCTACATATCGTTTATAAATGCGAGGTGTTATGGTTGTAGTGCTCAGGGCTCTCTCCTCAAAGTCCTCCATGAATATATCGGCGACTATGGGAGAAACTGGGGAGCCCATGGCAACTCCGTCTATTTGTAGATAGAATTCCCCATTCCACATTAGATAGCCAGATGTCAGGCACCATTCAAGTAGTTCTGCATATTGACGGGGCATATTGTGAGCAATTAGCTTTCTTTTAACAATCTCGACACAATCCTTAACTGGTAAACATGTAAATAAGGATTCAACATCGAAGCTGACCATTGTTTCATTTGCTGTTAGTTGTAGATGTTTGACTTCAGCAATGAAACTGTACGAGTCTTTGACATACGCTCTAGTGTGTCCCCGCAGTGGTGAAAGTATCTGTGCCATATGTTTTGCCAATTTGTAAGTTGGAGTGTCAATTTGACTAACTATGGGACGAAGGGGAGCGCCAGTCTTATGTATTTTAGGGTTTAATATACGCGAGATAAATCCGTAAAAATAGTTTTATTTCAATGAGTGTAGCTCGCGAAAACCTAAGAACATATCATGATGTGTGATTGTTTGAACAATGTTTTCATGTCATCAAGTGTTATTTATTTTTTATGATTTGCCATACTAGCGCAAAGACTGCTGGACGTAAGAATCGTCTAATGATCTCCGCCATGCAACAACCGTCTGCCCTCAACTAGCGATTGCCCGTGGCCCGGGATCCGTAACCTTCACCAGGTTACCTGTTAACATTGAATGACAAACGTGAGAATATAATAAGGTGCAATTAAATAATATTCATAAGACTTCCATTGTAATTTTATAGCTTTTGTCATGTAAAACACGGATAATGTAATATATGGGCGGGTAAATAACCATATATTCTGACGCCATCTAGGGGAATACACAGGCAACTAACAACTTCTGTCAAGCATGGACCTGAAGTGTACTTTCGCAAGTGCGAACTCCGCGCCAAGTTTTCGTATAGATGAATACTAATCCATTCAGTGTCATGTCCGACCATTTTAAATTCATATGCCGAGCTCGTCCATGGACGATTGGATTTCGAATTCAAAATTAGGCCTTTTTTTCCTGATACATTTTTAATAGCTCGAACGAGCTGCATGTATCTTAAGGTTTCGAGAAAAGCTAATTCTGATCAGAACACTTGCCGAATTCCACCCACGGTCCGGCATGACTCGTTTTCAGGAATTTGAGCTATAAGGAACAGATTATTAAAGCAGTCTAGTATATAAATCCATAAAACTAACGAATCCGCTCACTTTACACACTGAAATTCAATTCGATCAGTTGTATCTAAGCGGGTACAGAGGTCATTAAAGAGTCAAGCGGCAGAACGGCCACCTAGGTCAACATTCTATTACTATTTAAATTATTATGAAGAAAATTAGAGCTCAGCTCAGTTAGAGTAAACTATACAAGAAAAACAGCCCATGTTGAAATCCAAAACCTCATGGCGACGCGAATGGGCGGGCAAGTATACTTTATCGAGAAGCCGAGTCCGCCGATGCGCGGGCTGGTCTTTTAATATTGTTAAATTTTAAAGAGGCAGTGAATGGTAACGCATTTGTGGTATTAACATACCACTACTCAATATTAAACGTTGACGCGACCCGACACAGTATCGCCTTGCTTGGTTGGATTCATCGTAGGAAGCTCGTTACATACCTTATTGCAACATTATTTCTTCACAGTAGAAACGAGAGGAAACTAAATTTGACTTTGGTCAAACAGGTGTGGTCTGCGCTGGAGTATCCACAAATGCGAGGCACCTTGCTACAGGAGGCCCAAGGTTCGGACAACCCGCGCGAAATATACAGCCATGAAGAATATGTGTCACTCGTTCATCATAGTGGACTGGTATGAGGCCATTGTTTATTGTTTTACTGGGTGAAGTAGAGTTCTTGGGTTGGTGGAATTCGAAGACCACCGCGTTATCTGAATAAGTGTCGCTAAATGGTAATGTTGCAGCAGTGGTAGTGGTGTCATTTCTGGCATAGAGGAAAACTGAAGATCCTGAAGAATGATAATTGTTTCTTGCCTTCAGATATCTTGTCTTTATGAAGATGTCTAACGTCTACAAATGTTCTCTTACAAGAAAGTAGCAATTTTATTAGCGTCTTCCAATATTAAAAAAAAACTGGCATAGTGCTAGTCGGTCTCGTGTGCTCAGGATTAAGATATTAAAATATTATAGAACAATTAAGATATTATCTACGTTATCTCAAATATCATTGATTACTTATAGATTCCCTTTTTATATTTAGATACTGTACCATGGTACTGAACCATGCATGCGCGAGTCCGACTTGCACTTGGCTGGTCTTTTTCTTTTAATGTATGGAAGTGTAAAAATAACTTCAAAATCTGTATTTTTTACAGTACATATCGCACAACTACGCGGAACAGTCAACTAGCGAGGACCCGCGTATGATGGCGTTCTTCGATTCACTGGTGCGCCGTGAACTGGAATGTTTGGCGGAGGAGACCAACTCGCTCGACGGCTCCAGCTCCGGATCAGTACATGGGAATGACTCCGACTCAAGTGACAGTGATCAGATTGTCGTGGACTTCTTGCCGCTGCCGCCAAAGAGAGGTTTGGAATTATTATGATTTGATTCCATTCAATATTCATAATCTATCTAAGTCTTTCTTTCGATTTTTTTTTTATTTTGTAACTTGACATGACACACTTACAACTCGAAAATATAGATACTACTGTTTGTTAGTGAGTATCCTTATCTGAGGCGCGCATGCGGGGCCATGCTGATGTATATCGTAACTATCGAAAGCGATCTACTCGGTTAAGCGATACGGGCGCGGTTAGGAGTGTGATGGGTGACCGCTAGTGGCAAATTAAAATGCGCGTTTCCGTGCTTCGGAGGGCACGTTAAGCCATCGGTCCCGGTTGCTATCGACAGATAGCAGTCGTTAAACCTCGTCGAAGGCCTTATGGGCGGTTTGAAAACATCCGACAGCGGGTTGACCACTTACCCGTATCTCCACCAAACCGCATTAGAGCAGCGTGGTGGAGTAAGTTCCAGGCCTCCCCCCAAAAAGGGAACAGACTCGTGCCCAGCAGTGGGACGTATAATGGGTTGTCATTATTATTATTATATTATTATCCATATCAATTTCGATACTGAAGTCATTAATTTCTTGCACACGGACTTGCGGCAGCAGCTGTCCAGGACGCCAATAAGAACTAGGTACACAGGCTAATAAGAATACTCACCCGTTCAGAATTCGAGCGGGCTCGTTAGAGTCGTTCCGCCCTCTAGAAGACTTACTTGTGACATGTCACAAGCAATGTATCTGTTAACTTTTTATGTAAATTAATATTATTAAAATTTTAAGTAAAGAAAAATTTAAAGTGAATAATAACAATTGTAATGTAAATGATACTATGTCAATGTAATTAAATAAGATTTTTTTTTATTTCTGAAGGTTGACAGACAAGCAAACGGGCCACCTGATGGAAAGTGGTCACCGTCGCCTATGAACATTTGCAACACCAGGGGAGTTGCCAACGCGCTGCCAGCCCTGAAGGACTCTTTTGACGCCATTTTTGAAGAACCCCATATTGTAGCACCGAGGGAACACCTCAGAAGGAAGTTCGTTCCACAATTTACACGTTCTGGGTAGGAACGAACGTGAAAACCGCACCGTTGAGCACTGCCAGGTGTCCAGTCGGTGTGGGTGGAACTTCTCTCTTCGGCGGGTATATACTTATTTAGAAACTGTATCAGTTGCTTAGTGATAGCAGGCCACTACTGCTACGGCCTTTGCGTCCCCGGATGCGGTCCGCCATAGGCCTCCGGTTCTGTTTTATGCTCACGCGTTTTTGTTTGCTCCTTAAAGGTAAGGTTCATATTGTTCTATCTATATGTTCAAAGGCAGCGGAAAGTTGCCTGGTTGTACATATGGCTCCATAATTTATGTACAAAGCTTTGACCTGGATCAATTAAAGAATTGAATTGAATTGACCTGGAGTCGTAAGACATCTACATTTTAGACCATCTGTTTTGTACGAATGTCTAGTAGGCTGTACTGTTCACTTACCAGAAATATAAGCATGTTTTTTTTGTCACTTTCATAACTTTTAATATTAGTTACGTTATTTTCCACTATAGTGAACCCCAACGGCAGTCGAAGTCAACGGTATTCGAACAGGTTGGCGCGTCTGGTAGCCTCGAGATATCCCAAAAATTTGCGATCACAGAAACGAGGCTCGCAAAGGTAAGAATGGAATACATTTCGGTGGATGGAATAGAGTAGTTACAACAACCTATACGCATCAATTTGATTGCAATTTACTACTAGACGTGCTATAAGTGAGAACGGAAATAGAATTTACTGCGCTTCGCGACATAATTTTATTGGTGGTAGACTTCTAGCGTCGGAGATCGAGAGCGAAGGCACCACTGCATTAATGATTCAAAGATATTTATTTGCTTACTATATCTTTATATTACCATATTATCTATCTGCCGCCAAGTGGTAGTGTTCAGCACCACTGTATATCGGTTATGATCCCGTCATAACTATCACAGGGGTAAATAGCTTTGCCATCAGGAATAGCAATGTATAAATATCCACTTACCATCTATGTGAGCCGGTTGCTTGTTTACCACCATCATAACATAAAAAATATATATTGACTGTCAGAGTGAAACCGTACAGTTGTTTATTTCTGTGATATAATATATGTTTCTTTATATCTAGGTACAGCACGAGTTATCATACTCTCAACTCTCAACCGTTACAAACATCTTACAGGCGGAACAAACAATCGAGGAGCAGCACGAGTAAAGCCGGCAAGTGTCCGGGCGGCGCGAGCGGGACGAGTGGGAAGGGCAAGCGGAGCGCCCACCGGCGTGCCCGCGGCCCGCGGCGCCCCGGACAACCGTTGCCGCAAACTCGAGTGCGGCCCTTCATACCCGCCGCATCGCACTCGCGGTCACTGATGTCAGCGCCGTCTAGCGAGCGGACTGATTCGGACGAACCTGCTCATTGCACGTATAGGAACTCTGATCGGGTGAGTCTTTGTAACAATTCGCGCGCGCCTCTAACGCTCTGAACGTTCTGAACATACGCGCCAGTAGTCTGGGTCGCCCCGGACAACCGTTGCCGCAAACTCGAGTGCGGTCCTTCATACCCGTCACATCACGCTCACGGTCACTAATGTAAGCGCCATATAGCGAACGGACTGATTCGGACGAAGCTCATTGCACGTATAGGAACTGATCGGGTGAGCCAATAAAACAATTTACGCGCGCCTCTAACGCCCTGTACGTTTTGAACATACGCGGCCCGGGCCGCTCCGGACAAACGTTACCCCAAAACTCGTGTGCGTGTGCTTTTCTATCAGCTGCATTGCACTTGCGGTCACTTATATAGTGTGTAACGTGTATCAGCAAATTTTTTACAAAGTCGTCGATTGTCTGTAGACATTAAAATCTGTAATTATTAGGATGAAAGATAGTATATAAATAATAGAATAAGTATGTACCTACCTATGTATTTTTTTTTTATATTTTTTTTTCTTTTAAATTAGTATAGTTATTATATGTATAGGTATAAATTTAAGTTATACGACAGACGCTTTGCTGACGTAATTTAGGTCCTATATTTCACAAAATCGGCCCCAATGGAAGACCAGCGCCGCTCGTAAGATCGGTTTTATGCTGAATTGGGGACCTTTTTGTAACAACCTTGATTTTGTGTTCTTAGTTTTAGTTTTTTTTTATATGTTATTGTTGTTCTTACAAATAAAGTTTTTCTATTCTATTCTATATCCGCGCTTTTTTGCGAGTAGATTGATGACGATGAAACGGGTTATAATGTGTCTGGTAGTCTTAAAATGTCGTTGGGCGTAAATGTTTAGTTTGATCTCAGCTGCTGTTTAATTTCTACAGCTTCTAGAGGGCGGAACGACTCTTAACGTGCTCGTTCATTGCATAGAATTCTGATCGGGTGAGTCTTCATAATAGACTGTGCAACTTGTTCTTATTGGCGGTCTGGACAGCTACTGCCGCAAGCCCATGTGTAATAAATTAATGACTTCAGTATCGATAAAAATACTCACTAAAACACAGTAGTAGTCTTACTGGTGATAGAGCTCCAGTGACGGAGCTTGCTGGCGTAGGCACCACCGCATTACCTAATAAACTTGCCGCTAAATGGTAGTGTTCAGCACTATCGTGTTCCGGTCAGGTGTAATTTCCGACACAGAGGCATAACACCTTAGGCCTTAGGAGTGGTATCGCATCTGCATTTTGACCTTGGTCTTTGTGTGTCTATAGGCTGCAGTCATCTCTTAACATCAATGTGAACTGCATGCTTGTTTGCCACTTCCATTACATAAAAAAATATATATTTTTTCCGAGTTGTAAGTGGTTTCACAATACTTATACCTATGCATTGTTTTCAGATATTACGACCATTACGTAGACGTATCAACATGACAAGGACATCTAAGAGGAAAAGTAAAGTCACTAGCTATAGGAAAGTTATAAATTTAAGGAGTAATGGTAAGCATTAACTATATTATACATATCTAATACATACTTTATTATTGTAATATGCATAATTAGGATTTTTTTTTTCAGGTTCGGCAATGGTTCAGGATAACTTGGATAGCAATCATTTTAACAATTACGATAATTTTGAAGACAATTTAGCTTTACCTAGTACTAGCACAGGTAAGAATTTTGTCACGATTTAATGCTGTATTTATTCTGAATACAGACTAAAAACATATTTTTAATATTGTTTTACTTCATCTCCAGGATACAGGGGCCAAAGTACATCAGCGTTATTTCGGATAGCAGAGGTAGACTCGGACGATGACCAGTCAGTGAGCAGTCGACCGATCTCGCCAAGACATCAGAACGGCAACCAAAACATTCCCACAAATCTCGTTAGCATCGTCCCTACACCGATCAATGGATCCAGGGATGTCTTAGGCGACTCCCTGAGGGTTGAACCCGCAGAATCGGAAAGCAACTCTACCCCTCCTCCCGAGAGCCGACACAGGATGAATCTGAGAAGGAACAGGCGAAACGGTCGCCTAAGCATACACAGATCTGATTCGAGCGAGTCGCCGCCGCCTAAAGAGCTGAATGAACGAGTATCGACCTCCGCAATGGACCGGTTGTCTCCTAAAGGCTACAATAGGACCGTGGCGAGGTTGATGAATGAGACGAACGAGAGCGAGTTGGAGAGCAGTTGCAGTACTGAGAGTAGTCTCTGGCCCGCGCCCGACGCGATGGGCACCCCCGACAGTGGCGTGGGCACGGTCGTCGGCAGTAGTACCAGAAACAATCAGCCGGCCGACGACGTGTCGGACGATCCCGAATACCCGCTCAAGTTTCGCCAACGCGTGAAAAAAGCGCGACGCAACTACAGATCTCACATGGAATCAGACTCCAATTGAACTGAATGTAGATAGTTTTTTTTATAATTATTATTGTGTTCCACTATGATATTCTATTCTGGTTGTTCCACTATAAGTGGCAACTGTTCAACGACTGTATCTTCTACTGTTCTATTGTTATTCTGACTCCGATTTTATAGGTGGTGACGTGGTCTTTATAAGCTGCGTTTTATATGTTCGTGGCTATATATGTATCTCGCCCGCGCTTCTGTCAGTAGAATATATTATGGTATCCGTGTAGGCTGTTCGGTTCGAAATATGCGATTATATTGGTTTCAGGACTGAATCGTGCGAGGGTCGCATTGATACGGCATTAAACTACTAAATGTTAGGAGAATAAATGGTATTGTATGTGTACAATCATGTAGTTATGTCGCGCGCCATATCGCGTATTGTAGATGTATCATTAACTCTTTATCAACGATAGTAAGGGGTAGCGCAAGAGGGGATTTATTGATTTACTTGAACACATCAGATTAAGATATGGGGATATCTTGTACTCCGCTGAGTATCACAATCAAATCTGAGTAGTCTATATAAGACCGCGCTAGGAGGACAGCAGTAATTTTTTTTCGAAATATTGCCGTGTGTTGACATGATTACCGTATCACCAAAATTTTGGATTGGAGCTCGTTAGTAAATTTAACATCCTGTCCGAATATCTAACGCGTCCTTGTCCCATAACGTTGACGCTGTGACTTTTTCAAAGGGGCAAAAAATGGAGATGTAAAAAGATGTCAGATACTCTGAGGGGATGTTAAGTGAAGGTGATATAAGGGGCCGTTCATAAAATACGTCACGCTTAAAGCTTTTCACCTCCTTCCTCTCCTTCCCTATTGTCACGCTGTGACACTATCTGTGACCCCCTCCCCCCCATAAAATTACGTTACAAATATGAATACCCCCCTGAAATTGAAATATTAGTTCAAAATATTTTAATGAACTGCGAACGTCACGTTGTCGGAGGCCCCCCGTCCCCCTCCGTCACATTTTGTCACGCTCAGCGAGACTCCTCTCCTCCCTTGTATGCAGACGTAGTGTATGATCCTAAAGTCCAAAAAAAAATCCCCTAAACACCATTCCACAAAATTCTGGCGATTTGCATTCGAGGCAAGTTTGTGGCAGTTATTTGAAAGTTTTTAACAACTGCTTTACCAGCGCGGACCTGTATTGACAGCTCAGATTTAGCACAACGTTTCCTCCATATAAGTTAGGATCCCACTGCAGAATTATTTCGTATCATGCTCAAGTAAATCCAAATATCCTCTCTTGGGCTCCCCTATTACGAGACCTTCTTGTGGATATTTTCACATTACAACTGGATAGTTGAAAACTATGTGTGTATGTGTGTAAGGCCTCCACTATTTTTTCACGTTAACTTTACTAATTTTCATAATTAAATCGTTTAATCGCGCAACTATATTTTAATATTAACGAATATTGGTATGGCTCAGAATGGCGGGTGTGTGGTCCCCAAAACGATTGAAACTTTACTGCATAAATGTACTCTTTGTACCAAAATAAATGTATAATGTACTTCAGTGCAGGCTTAGAAAGGACGCTTTAAAAGCGAGAAGATTCTAAATGGCGGATGAACAACTGTTAGTTTTTAATAGATAAATACTAAGTAAATGTACGCCAAACGTATACAATCATTTTTAGGGGAGGGTCGAAGATACACACACACACACACACACAGAGAGAGACACACACACACCATCACACCATTTATATTATGAACGGCGAGGGCGAAAGATAGCCGCCAATGTGGCGGCTATCTGGGTCTTGAGGCGTTTCGGTCCGCTCGTGTTTCGTCCCGCGGACCGAAACGCCTAACAATGCCTTCTGAATGGGTCGATTCGACCGAAACGCCCCATATTTTATTATTATGGGGCGATTCGTCCCGATATGAATACCTGATTTGAAAGATTTAAGTACAGTTGGTTACAAAAATTGAGAAATAAATAAAATGCAATGTATTATGATAATATTTATTTACCTACACAAAAATAAACTTAGGCAAATAAATCACATAAATCTAAATCAATATCTTACACACATACACAGAACATTAAACATATGTAGTATATTATCAATCACTTTAAAATACTCAAATAATTGGTGACCGAAAGTATTTTTTTTTGTATTCGACTGTACATGACAATATAATTGGACCGAATCTATCACCCATTTCGCTCAAGAAGAACTCTTGGGCGATTCGGTCCACTTTCCATTTGTGGGCCGAATATCCCCATGAAAGAAATGGTTATAGGCCGGATAGGTATTCGGTCCGCGGGACGAAACACGAGCGGAACGAAACGCCCCAAGACCCGGCTATCTATCCTCATTGCTGATCACATATTATTATTATTTACAATATCAGTGGTTAATTAAGTTAAAATATATTTTACATTTATTTCGATAAAAATAATCTATAGTTATGTGCTTAGCTAGCTTCATATAATGGTTTTATCGTTTTGGGAACCACATACCCGCCATTCCGACCCATACGAATATTGACATGTTTTTGGACCAAGATATGTATGTTAAACAGCTTCATACATCACAATTTTGTTATACAGCGGTTATGAGAACCGCGAGAGGCCTTAAGTTTCGCTTTTTGCATAGTTTATTTGTATATTATTTTAATTAGTGTATGTGATTTAATATTATCATCAATTAAATTAATTAGTTATAAGTGATATTGTTCCCTGATGAGGTTAGTATACACTCATGCTGGTAATACATCAATTGATCTAAAATTATTTTGTGGTTTCATTTTACTTTCTCCAGAGTACCTGTCTACATAAAAATCGCAACAAATAACGATTTCAATATTTTAATGATAGAAACTCTAAATATTGTACCTTAACGTATTGTACACTACGCTCACAGACCAATAACCAACCTACGCTGTTGGTCTAGCGCGGTCATTTCCCGTGGTACCCCTACTTAGTCCACCCATGGCACACCACATGTGAGTAAGGTGTACCAGAGTAAATTTTTACTTTCGGTGGTCCACCTGCTAAAATATTCAGTGGAATATATATAGTCTACCTAACAATTTTCATCTGTGCAGATTATAAATGTTTGCCACTTTCATATTCATAACCTAAAAAAAAATCTCTTGAAACACTTAAGTGAACTACAGAAAGAAGTAATTACCCCTGGTACCTACACCCATAGATTTATTATCTACTTCGTCCTACACCCAATTCATAATAGATGTACCACGAGTAGAAATTTTTTTCAGAAACTTTTAATGTACACTGACCTATTTCCGAACGGATCACTCGTAACAGCTGCTGACTGTCAACAGTTGACATTGACATTGTTGACAATAATTCGTGAATAATTCCATCTTGACTTTCGACGACAGTACTTAACCTCAAAGTTTATCTTTTTAAATTATTTATGGAAGTCCGTATCTACTAAATATACTGGATTAAATAAGCGAAAAATGGACGGTGTTTCAAATTATAATACGTTCATTGCAATGCACAAACCGCAACTTGTTCTCTCCGGCGTACCTGAATACTTTTGGCCAACTTTATGTAAGAAATTTAAAGATCAGATTTTCGATTCCGGTTTAGCGTTTCAGTTGGTTCAAATAGACTATGAAGATAGTGAGAAAACACCGCACGACCCTCTATGGACCGTTATTGCGATAAGCGACATCGATCGTAAGGATTCTAGTCATATTTATTTAATAGATCATGCGTGGACTTTCAAGGTAAACAGTGTTAGAAATAGTCTCAGGAATGTGCCAGGACTCTTACAAAGAATGTGTAATTTGATGCAAGTAACGAGTGAAACAAGTGAGGAACAAATTGAAGAAGTGGCACGGAAGATGTGGAAGTTTGCTCATACATATTCCATTTCAGGAGATGAATTTTCTGTAGAAGATCGAATGCCAGTTTGGTATGTAATGGATGAACTTGGTTCAGGTATCACACACTCTGATAACCCCAATTTTCGCACGGTCCCATTCATATATGTACCTGACCAACTGACTTATACAATACTTTTCCCAATAGAAGATGTGGAAGAAGGAGATGCAATTACAAGGAATTTTGTAGAAGGGCAATATCCAGATGCACAACAACGAGAAGCTATGCTAATTCCTTGGAAATATTATGATAATTATAATAGTGATTACACCCAACAGGAACCTGATGTAAATTATTTCCTGGAGGGTCACATAGTGGAAACACTTCCAGACTTAGAGTTGTTGAAGGACAGAAGAACTCCTTGCAGGAAAGTAAAGGTGTTCTCAGAATATGAATACATTAATCAATACTTAACAACCCAAGAATTTGAGATAGTAAATAATGAGGATGATGCTGACATTTTGTGGTATACTAACCATTTTAAAACTTACAGGGAATTGAGTGTAAATTCACCTGACAAGTATGTGAACCAGTTTCCATTTGAATATATAATTACTATAAAAGATCTTTTGGCTGTGATTGCACGAAGATGTCTAAATAAGCAAGTTTGCAAATCCAATAATCATCTAGATACATTGCCCATTTGGCTTCCCACAACATTTAATATGAAAACAGAACTGCCTAAGTTAGTAGCATATTACATGCAAAGACAAAAGAATGGATTGGATAATCTCTGGATTTGTAAACCTTATAATCTAGCAAGAGGATTAGATACATACATCAGTGATAACTTAGATTTTCTTTGTCGGCTCCCTCTCTCAGGACCTAAAATTGCTCAGAAATACATAGAAAATCCAGTATTATTTGATAGACCTGATGTAGGACTTGTCAAATTTGATATTCGTTATGTGATCATTCTTAAATCAGTGAATCCTACTGAGGTTTACATCTACAATAATTTCTTCCTCAGATTCTCAAATAAACAATTTTCTCTTGACAATTTTGATGATTATGAAAAACATTTTACAGTAATGAATTATACTGAAGGAGCTCCATTATTCCGGTTACTCTGTGAAGAATTTAAAGAAGCGTGGGGTAAACAATATGCAGATTATAAAGATGTAGAAAAATTAATATTTAAAATGTTTACAGAATTGTTTACTGCAGCTACATCAGTTGATGCTCCTTGTGGAATTGGAAAGAGTCCACAATCTAGAGCTTTGTATGCAGCAGATTTAATGTTGACATGGCATAACTGTAACGATGTGATGGTAATGCAGCCAAAACTCTTAGAAATCAATTGGATGCCTGATTGCAGACGTGCCTGTGAATATTATCCTAACTTTTACAATGATATTTTCTCTGTTATGTTCTTGGATAAGGATGTGGAGACATGCACAAAAATTTTGTAGTTATTGTTTTTTATATTTTGTTTTTAAAGTGTTACAGTATTACATGTCACACAATATGATTTTTTAGCATTTTATTATATAATTTATTGTGAGAAAAAGAAAGACAGACAGTTCAGAATGGTGGAAGATGCTCTGTCTGGTCACAAAAATTTTCAAGACATAGGGGCCTTATATTCTTTTTGGTAAAAAAAAGGAATGAAAAGGACAATTATCTAGTCAACTACTATGTAACCACTCTAAATACCAAAAAAAAAATCCTGACCAAAATTATTCACAAGTAATACCATAGATTTATTATCTACTTTGTAATACAAACAAATATTTGTAGTAAAAATATTTTTTATGAATATAAAACTTCTTTAAAAATTAACCCCCTTATTCATAAACGTACATTAGATACGTTTTAGCTATAGAATGCTTTGTCTTTGTCAGTTGCATTGTCAAATGTGCAGGATAGAAAAAGACAAAGGAGAGATTAGCAACACTTTAGCTAAAATATGATTATGAATAAGGGGGCAAGTCTTTTATTGTTGGACCAACTTTATTTTTCCTTACCCCTAATCTTTACAAGGCTAATATAACAATATTGAGATCTAAAAATTGAATAATTAAAGATTTTTTTTATAATTTATAATCACTTATTTATTGTATTTCAGAATTGTACACAGCATTATTATTAAAAATATTACATAATAATTAAAATTTTATCACTAAAGATTGCGTGATTAAATAAATACACTATTGCTGTAGAAACAGCATTATCAATTAATTTTTTTGCAATATCCTGTGATCATCATCCTGGAATCCAAAAGGATTGTCCTC
The DNA here is from genome assembly GCA_036365455.1 of Macrosoma leucophasiata. Taxonomy (NCBI): domain Eukaryota; kingdom Metazoa; phylum Arthropoda; class Insecta; order Lepidoptera; family Hedylidae; genus Macrosoma; species Macrosoma leucophasiata. The sequence continues at coordinate 6,575,807 of JAWQUS010000002.1, read as the reverse complement.
ATCAACATCTCTGTGGCTCAGGATAAGTAAGAATGCAATAACTACAATAAGAATAAAGAACATTATCCAATAACGTCTGTAAATGCCTCCAGCTCTATGTACTCTGGATGTAGGAAGTGAGTTCCTGGAACAATAAAAAATTCATTTTCTTCAATTCAATTGTTATTGACCCTGTTTTAGTGGTACGCACCAGATGTGATCCAGAGTATTGGTAGGCAATATATGTATTTCTAAATGATTATTTTTTCTGTTGCGGCCATCCATAAAATATGTTCATACAAAAGGGGGGGAGGGGTGTCTCGCTGAGCGTGACAAAATGTGACGGGGGGGGGATTCCACGGCAACGCGACGTTCGCAGCTCATTAAAATACTTTAAATTAATATTTCGTTAGACTATTTCTGATTTAAAGTCAGAAAAGGCTTATTTTAGTGTGACTTTTTTTATGGACGACCCCCTAGTTTCATCTTGCAATCGGCCATTTTAACTTTAAGCAGATGTGATGGTTTTGGTTTTTAAGTAGGGTGCTACTCCCAGTAGAGTAGTTCTTTTGTTTGTATAGTCAGTCTATTGGTGAGATTCACAGACCGCACTACGACTTTACTTTGAGCAAAGTATGCTTAGAACTGTCAGTACAGTATGGGATTTGACAGTTCGAAGCGTACTTTGCTTGAAAGTAAAGTCGTAGTGCGGTCTGTGAATCGCGCCATATGTGCTGATCCTGGTCAAAGATGACTGGTCTCTTTTTTAGACATTTAATAATTTCTGGGATTGTTATTTGCCCTGCAAGCTAATTTGGATGCTTTTGTAACCTCGCTTTGTATAAGAAGCAATTTCTTCTTTTACTGTTGGCATATTAAGGATTTTGTGAAGCTCTGTTGTTTTGAGGAACCATGGTACATTTGATATCTGTTTCAGAATATTGTTTTGCACCTTTAGCATTATAATGATGTTGGTGGCACTGGCAGTGCAGTGCATAATTGTATGCCATATGTCCAAAATAAATAAATAATTTAAATAAGAGTGCCTGTGCCTAGCAGGTTAAAGGGTTTGTTGGGCTATAAAATAAAATTTAAATGTAATCATGTATTCATCTATCTTCACACCAAGTCCCTTACGGAATAGGCAATTAAAGAAAACTAAATATTTCTTAAGGATAAAAAAATATCTACAACACACAGCAACAACTGCCGCTGTATTATTATTAAATATATCAAAGTGGACCATACTCACTTCCACCACCTACTTATCCAAGCAAATGTGGATTTCTGTTTATATTTATTTTCATCATGGTCATAATTTATTAAAGGTTTCATTTGATCTGTCTTAAACCCTTTTCTGGATGCTTGACCACCTGAAATAAAAGCAAAAAATAAATTATTAAAACGTTTAAATTATTAAATTTCACGCCTGTAATCCCCGAAGGGGTAGGCAGAGGTAAATGCATGCATTCAAGCATACATGCAAACACCCACAATTCGCTGGTTACGTTTTGGCCCATGTAACAGGTGGCAAGCCTGTTGACATCTCTGGGCACATTACCAAACTTCGAGGTACCTACTGGGAAATTGCCAGAAAATAGAAAAATCCCAATAGAACTAGAGATAAAGGACTTTACACCATTATCTCTGATAACCCCCTACCCGGGAATCGAACCCAGGACCTCAGTGTAGTAGTAGTGGCCTGCTATCACTAGGCTACCGAGGCAGTTAATAAATTGAATGAATTATTGTAACTATATAATTAACATCTGACTGAAATCAATTTTTTCTTTCCAATTTTCTATTATTTTTTTTATCTATATTTTGTAATCCCATGTTATAGGTGACAAACATATGGACATCTTCTGGCATATTACTAAACTCCCAAGTGTGGCACTGAGTAACTACCAAAAAATTAAAAAAAAAAACTTACTGGCCCAGTTTCTACTACAGCTACCTAAACCTAAACCCAGCATAGCAGTAGTGAACTGCTAGTGAGGCAGTTCAAACAAAATTATATTAAATAAACTAACCTTGTAAGCTATCATTTCTTTTTACTGAACTGTGATCATAAATATTGACAGGTTCGTCACTAATTTGTACAATGGAATGTGGAGAACTGGTTGAAGAGCGATTTGAAGTTTCATCGTCACTTGCCCCAACTGGAGTGCCTCTTTGATTATCCATAACACTGTTTTTGTAGAGTTGGGAATTGTCCGTAGGCGACTGACTACGTCTACTGGCTGCACCTTTCATGTCTTGGTCTTCCGAAAGCTGTAATAAATAAATTCAGATTTATAATTACAACATATATTTTTCAAACATCACCACATTAGATATAAGAACAAAATTGCTTAGAGAACTATGTGGTAATAATATTTTCTTAAAGAAATTTTCACATTCTTTGTTCTTAAAACATCAGAAATACTAAGCCTGGGTTGCACCAAGATAATTAATAAGTTATTGTAACAATTAACATCCTTCTCTAACTTGAAGAAATCTGTTGAAGTTAGAGAAGGATGTAAGTAATATGATGGTGCAACCCAGCATATTACTGGACATTAACATAAATAAGATAAGAGTTTAGAAGTCAAATCGACAAACCAGTGGCATGTTAAGACCAGCTCGAGCCCAGTTCACTGCAGCCAGCTTGATTCGCAACACATCAGCTACGGGTGACACCAAGTTTGGTGGTGGGAACACGGGAGTAGCGCAAGACGGACACTGGTACCCGGCCGGCGCTGTTGTTCGTGGCAACGCACGGAATCTGTTATCCGCACATTCCCAATGGAATACATCTACAAATTATCATACAATATACACTTCCATACATCTAACGAACACAAAACGAAATTAAACTATTTTTACTATCGCTAGACTCACGATAACACGTAAGCCGAATGCATTCACCGCTGCTCAATTTTTTTGTACAAATTTCACAAATGGGATTGTAATCGCTATCTTGTAACCACTGAAGATACGATTGGATGATACACTGGAACAAAATTATGCGTATTACACCTTTACACTTTATTAGTTAACTTCGATACTTGCTAATCTGATGTATTTTGTAAAGCTTTACACACCTTCGGGTGGTTAGTGACCATACAATTTTCGCACACATTTACTCGATGTTCGAAACAAAATTGATTTGTAACTCGTCGTTTAGGACATTTACACAAACCCATTGTGATGAGTGATATATGTGTTTCATAAATAAATTGAGTTTTTACTTCAGAAATAAATAATAAAAATCCGATGACCGAATCCAATATTCTGTCAGCCACGTAAATAATTGACGTAAATCATCTGTCAATTGTCACTCTCTGATGACCTCGCGGCGCGTGCGAAGCGCGCGACGCGGTGCGGGCCTACGAGGCACTCCTCTTTGCCCGGGCTTGATCTGCCCCCGTTACGACGGGGGCGTGTTCACCTTTCTTGGTTTGTACGCCGGCTGTGGAGTGCCGACACAAGGTTGCAGCGACGCAACGTCTCATTAGCCTTAGCCAGGCATTGCGATCGCTACCTCAGGGAGAGATGCTACTCTGGGTCGGGGATTGAACCCGACCGCCAGTGGTGTAGGTGGGCGTAGTTACCCGAGCTTACCAATTGGTGGCGTATCCGAATACGTGGGACAGGGACAGAGTCTTCATTAGCGTTTGCGTCATCGTCTCGACGCGCTCTCGGCGAGGCGCTGGGAAGTAGTTCGCGTGGGAGGGCGAAGCCCTCCGGTGGTCGTGCGTGCAGCGGGGCGAATCCGCGGAGATGACGATGTGGTCCGTTGTCGGCGCGATCGAACATTTTTCGCGCCAAGCCGACAACGAACTCTCTCACGGATTCGACCCGTAGGTCGCGGGCGATGACATCGTTGCGAACATACCTCCCCGCGCCGGTAATCAGCCTGAGAGTTACGTTCTGTTGGACCTGAAGTCTACGTCGCTGCGCGGCGGAGCATAATGCATACCATGCCGGTGCTGCGTACGTTAACCTCGAGCGGATGTAGGTTTTGTAGAGTCGTATTTTAATACGCAGTGGCAGTCTAGAGCGAAGCACCGGATGCAGCCTCGCCCGCGCCGCCGCCGCCTGCCTCACTGCGTGATCGACAGTGGGTGTCATGCGAAGCGAGCGGTCGATGCTACACCCAAGATACTTAACCGTAGACCGCCACTCTACATCCTGACCTCGCAACCGGAGGGCCGGTAACGAGCGGCGGACACGCATTGCGATAGCAGCCGTTTTATCCACATTCACGACCATCCGCCACTCATCCAGCCACCCCGGTAGCAGGTCCAACAGATGTTGCATTTTCGCTATTGCGATATGCAACCGGGACGATGACGCTATGTAGGCGCTGTCATCGGCGAACAGGGACAGCATAACGTCTTCCTCTCCCTCGCGCAGAGTTGCGCGCAAGGTGGGAATATCGTCAGTGTACGCCGCATACAATGCCGGCGACACGCAGCTGCCCTGTGGTACTCCGGCTCGGATGGGGCGCTGTCGTGAGTCAGCGCCCTCCACCGTTACGAAGAACCGCCTGCCTTTTAAAAAGTCGGCTACCACCCTGTATAACCCGAGTGGTATTCGGTCCGCCAGTTTGGCTAGTAGGCCTGTGTGCCACACTCGGTCGAAGGCCTTCTCTATGTCTAGAAAGACTCCGACCGAGTAACGGCCCTTATTAGCCTCACTGGCGAGGTGGTCTAATACCCGTGTCAGCTGTAGAGTTGTCGAGTGCCCGGCGCGAAAGCCAAACTGCTCCTCCCTACATGGTAGGTGCGGTCTCAGCCTCCGCAACAGCAGACGCTCGAACAACTTGGCGACATGGGATAATAGCGTAATAGGGCGGTAACTCGACGGTAGGCGACGATCTTTGCCCGGTTTCGGGAGGACGATGACTTTCCCCAACTTCCAGATGTCGGGAAAATGTCCGGTCCGGAGTATGCCGTTGAAAAGCTTGGTTAGGGTTACCAAGCTTCTCCACGGCAGATGCTGCAGCGCCGCGGTCGGAATACCATCTGGTCCGGCCGCTTTTCGTGAAGGTAGCCGTACGACGGCTCTCCGCAACTCTGAGGGAGATACGAAGTTCTCCCCGGGCAGCGGCGCGGCGGGACACGATAGTAGTTCCCTCACACGGCGCTCACAGACATCATGTTGCTCGATGACAGCGGGGTCCAGGGAGGCAGGGTGGGGGGTAAATACCCCTTCCAAATGGGCGGCCAATATTTCGGCCCGATCCTTGGGTCCGTAGCACCTTTTACCCGTGCTGTCAAGCAGGGGGTAGATGGGGGGTGGCTCGTGGGTGAGGGCTCGCGTGAGAGCATATAAGCTGGTATCGCTTTCAGCCGCCCGGTCAATAGTTTTATCCCAAGCGGCCCCTCGATACGCTCTCGCCGCGGTGCTCACCTCGTCGGCGAGCCAATTTAGGTCGCGCTTGATGTCTGGACATCGCGTGCACGCCCACAGTTGGCGAAGGCGGCGCTTTTGGCGCAGCTTATTTAGGAACGAAGTGGGCGCGGCGCCCCTGCAGTGAGTGGGCGCTGGTCTAGTGGTCGTGGCCGCCTCTGCGGCGGTCTTTATTTCCTCCGTGATTCGGCAGACTGCCTCCTCCACCTCTTCGGAGGTCTGTAGGGCGCCCAACGGCTCCACCTCGCTCATGGTGCGCTCGAAAACGCTCCAATCTGTGCGGCGGAATGGCGGGCGCGCAATCGCAAAATCCGTTGACAACGTTAGCGCAACCAGTATGGGGAGGTGCTGCGTGTCCATGTCGTACAACACCTCCACGTGGATCGGGAATGGCACGTCCTTGGTGATTACCACATCCAGTACGTCCGGATGGTGATTTGGGTTTGACGGGATGTGGGTCGGAGAATCCGGCCCCAACACCTCGTAGCCCTCGCACTGACTGTCCTCGTGGAGTTGTCTGCCTGCCGGGGTGATGACACGTGACCCCCAAGCAGGGTGCTTGGCATTCAGATCACCCGCGACAATAGATGGCTTGGCCCCGAGGACTGCCCGGACATCACTGGAGTGGAATGCCTCTCCCGGCGGACGGTACGCGGCGTGAACGCAGAGCTCTATGCCGTCCGCGCTTACACACACTCCCTTAGTGCGCATAGTCGCGAACGGTGGCACATCCAACTCCTCGTGTACGATGTCGCGACGCACTAACGCGGCCGTACCACGATACGCGAAGCCACGCGGCGATATCTCGTCGTGTCTGTACGCGTAGAAGTTAGGCAGCCGGAGCTCCTGGTTCGGGCGAAGTTTTGTCTCTCCCAGGAGGACAATATGTATGTCCTGCGACTGGGCGAGGTCCCTTAAAGCCCTGACGTGCCCGGACACCCCACCGGGGTTCCAGTACAATATTTTCAAAATCTTTGGCATTGTGATTATTAATAAGACCTTATTAGTTTGGTTGGTTTAAGTTGGTAAGCTCGGATAGCCCCTGAATAAGGGCCGGCACAATATCTTGCCCAGCGGCATAAGCCGTCAGTATCCCAGTGAGCGTTTTCATAAATATCCCGATAATTTGGGATACTGACGGCTCCCCCTGGCGAGCGTGGGATGATGGAGCAGCACTAGCCAAATGTCAATTGTCAGGCAGGCGCTGATATGGCACGGGAGGCTTTCTATTCCGTGCCAATTTCACACAAAACTTTTCGAAATAAAGTTCAATTTAGGACACACGGTACACGCGCCATGCACCATAGATAAGATCGAGGAACTCCGACGAAAGACATGGCACGGCAACGGCAGTGTATGCCAAGATGCCAACTATCAACAATGCCAATCGCGAATAAAGGTTTCTGCCCACTACACTGAAACATACCATGACCGCGCTGCGCTAGGACCGTAACAAGCTCGGAAACTAACACGATACGGACTACTATACCTACTAGAACGTATCAACAAATCAACAGCGTTTCATACCGTATGATATGGGCATCGGTGACAATTACCGAAGCTCCGTGCATGGCACGTGATCCGTTGTCGGTCGGTGACGGAAAGGTATAGTGGGCATGGTCTCATACTTTTCAATACAAGTAATATTTTTTGCCTGACACGCTCCTAGAAACACTTTCCTAACAGAAACCTTAAAACGGAAAGTAAGTGTTTATGAATGCTCATTGGATTACTTAATGTTAGATTCCATTTCGGAATGAAGTAAAAAATTATCATCACTTATCATCAAAACGTCAAAATCGTCAAATGCATTAAACTTGTCAAAGTTGTCAAAAAAAGAAAATACTATTGGGAAATTGGGAATATGAGTCAGTAATCGCGTTTAATCAATGAAATTGTGGTAAAGATTCAAAATGACTTCAAAATTACTAGCGTTTAGAAACGCTATTAGTGGGCCCCTAAAATTATTTAGGGCCAAACCTAGTTATCAAAATACTGCTGTACATAACCTAAAAAACATTAGCACTTCACCAGTCGCTTGTGTAACTTTCTTCAATAAATGTGAGTTAATTTTCTGTATTATACCATTTGCTGTACATGTTGTGTAGCCAAAAAGTAGCATTTAACCCCGTCATTGTTTTTAGTGCCTGCTGAGAAACTTTGGAAATCGGTTACTTCAGTGAGCAATGCTGGTGCTAAGAAAGGTCGTGGTAAAGGTGCTGGTCGCATCAGAATCAGGGACTTGAATCGTGGCCAAGTTATTGGAGTGGGCAGGATCAATATGTTGTGGCCAGGTCTCTCTGCACCTGTAATTAGAGGCAGAGAGTTGTTGAAACAACAACGCTTACCTGATGACCCTGAGAGGTACAGTTCTACACTTTTTGTTATACTTAAGACTGACAGGTTATAGAAAACATCCACATGTAAAATTAAACATTCAACCCTAAAGATGTAATATGTAGGGGTTGTGACTCCTGACCACCTATAAAAATAGCTGTCAGCTGTCAATTTTGGATATCAATTTGTATCAACGGCAAAACCTAAGGAAGCAAGAACATCAGTCTGCCTGCTGGCTCATCAACATATATTATGGTCATTTACAACAAGTTATTCTTTATTGTAAAGGAGATACAAATTGACATGAAACATTGATGGCAACAACAATTGTGATAGGCGCATTTTTATAATGGTTGACTACTTTTATGTAATTAAAAAGTTAAACTAACAAGACACAAGAGATTGCAGGCGACCAATGAACAATTGAAATCAATTGTCTTTTTTTTTTCGCGAGGTGATTGGTTAAGATACTTAGCTGAATTGTAGTAGACTAATTTTAGAAGATTCCCAGATGGAGGCATTTAATATCTTAATATATATAAATCTCGTGTCACAATGTTTGTCCTCAATGGACTCCTAAACCACTTAACCGATTATAATAAAATTCGCACACCATGTGCAGTTCGATCCAACTTGAGAGATAGGATAGTTTAAATCTCAATTCATAGTCGTAATATTATGTAAGTACCTAAATTGCAACCGTGCGAAGCCGGTACGGGCCGCTAGTAGTAATATAGGAATCATTCAATTTCGGTATTTTTTTTCTAGAATGGAAAAGTTGATAAAATTAAGAGATTCTATGACCAAGTTTAGAAGACTCAAATTAAGTCCTATTGAAAGAGGTTGGTCTGGTACTCGGATGCCGGGGCGTAGTATTGGACCACCAGATCCAGTTGGAGAAGGTAATATTTTAGCTTTATGTATTTAAAGAAAATTGAAAGGAAAAATTTGATTTGGCTTGTATTACCAAATAAAAAATAATATATGAAGTTCTCCTATAAATAGGAACTTAATCAAATTTTATTTAACGTCTAATTATTTTACAGATGAATTTACTGGTTTTGATACTAAAGTATTACAATTGCGTTCATTACTTAACATGAAGGGCACTCTTGGCAGGACAAGAAATTTCCAATCTATGGTAACATATTATATTTATCATCCTAGGAAAATTGTTTAAGAGGTTTTATAATTTAAAATCTTAATTATTTGTTCCTGGCTGTATTAAGGGGCATCCATAAGTTATGTAATGCGTTTTTAACTAATTTTCAACCTTCTCTGCCATCCTCCAATCTCAAGTTTTTTTTTTTCAATGTGTGCATGTTGTCTAATTGTGTTGGATATATTCTAAACAGAAAAAATATTTGCACAATTGTTTATATTCCTAATACTTTAAAATACTGTTAGAAAATGTTCTACATCTGGGTATGTTTGGGTGATGGGACAATCCCCCCCTCCCTCCAAACATTTCACGTAAATTAATGCATGAGGGGGACCTCATGTCATATATAGCAAAGGCATGTTGTATTTGATATTTAGTTAGTTTTATTTATCATCAAGATACATTCTATTATTATTTGTAGGTTGTAACAGGAAATGGTCAAGGATTAGCAGGTTTTGGTATTGGCACAGCTAAAGAAGCACCTGCAGCTTTAAGGAAAGCTAAAAACAGAGCTGGAAAGAAATTGATGCAATTTGAAATATATAATGGACATACAGGTAATGTAATATAATGTGATATTTTAGTTAAGTGAATAAATTTACTCACTACCTCAGTAGCCTAGTGGTAGCAGGCCACTACTACTACGCTGAGGTCCTGGGTAGGGGGCTATCAAAGATAATGGTGTAAAGTCATTTATCTCTGGTTCTATTGGGATTTTTCCGTTTTCTGGAAATGGCCCAGTACCTCGAAGTTTGGTAATGTGCTCAGAGATGTCAAACCGTAGGTGTTTGCATGTATGCTTGAATGCATGCATTTACCACTGCCGTTATGTTAAATAAATTTAATTTGTACATGATTCAATATATATGTGGAATGGTTATTTTCAGTATTTCATGACTTCTACACAGCTTTTGGTAAAACTAAAATATTTGTACAAAAGAAGAATGAAGGACATGGTCTAAGGGTCCACAGGGCAATCAAAGAGATATGTCAAGCTATTGGTATAAAAGATTTGAGAGCTAAAGTGGAGGGTTCAACTAATTTACAACACATTGTGAAAGCATTCTTCATTGGTCTCCTACAACAGGTAATAGTTGATATAAGTATATTATAATATCCTTTCAAATTATTTCAAGATACAGGTAGGTAAAAAATATCTGATGTTGTTAATGTGGTTAACAAAAGGTATGTTGTGGTGTTAATTAATGTGTATTTGAATTATTACATTATAATACCACTGTCTATACTCTATACTAAACAAAGTCCCCAGCTGTCTGTCTGACTGTTCGCGATAAACTTGAAAGACATACGGATTTCCATGTATTTTTCAACAATAAGAAAAAAAAGGCAGGCAGGAAGAATATAATTAAAATGAATATCTTCGTTTTTGCAAAAAAAAGAAGGCATGAAAATGCAATTAATTCAAACCGATGATGGGAGATGGGACTTGCATGTTTCATTTTTTTTTTTTGTGCGGCCATGTCTTTAACATTTGTTGTATGGCAGAACGACGTTGCCCGGGTCAGCTAGTCGCCAATATCAATTGAACCACATGCTTAAATATATGAGATTGTGCATTGGGAAAAAATTGATTGTGTGGTTCGAGGATATAATATATCTATCATAATTAATTATGTACTTCTTCAGAGATTATGTTGGACTTATATTATTATGAATGTGATGAGACTTAGTGAGATGTCATTTTGTTTATTGCAAATATAATTAATAATTTGAACCTATGATTTTATGCTAGGTATTATGATTGTAAAAGCTGTTGGTTCTCCTTAAATACATTTTAAAAAAAGTATTTGAGTATAATTCCGATTTAAAAATTGTGATGCTCATAAAATGTTTTTATTCCAGAGAACTCATCAACAATTAGCTGAGGAGAAAAAATTACATCTTGTTGAATATCGGGCCGAAAATGCATACTATCCAAAAGTAGTGGCCAGTCCACCTGTGGTCAGAACAAAAGAAGAAATTCCCAAAGACGAAACATTGCATTTCATCCAGTATGTCATGAAGGATAGAGTTATACTAAAGAAAAAGAAATTCCCCCGTTTCTATGAGTTAATGCCACATTATCAAATTTACCTAAAGAAATATGAGAAACACCGAAATCACGAAAAAATCCGACAGAATCTTAAAGTAGAGTATGGAGATGTCAAGAGTTTCATCAGTGAGAAATATCCTGAAGAGCCAAAAGCTCAAGAGGCGTAAATGATGTATATAAAATATAAGTAGTGCCTCATAAATATAATGTAGTATTTAATGTATTGGAATTGAATACACTATCTTGCGAAAATAAAACACCTTTTAATTTAATTGATTTGTCTATTTATTTAAAAAGAGTTACATCTATGTATGATAATATTCAATTTGTTGACCTAAGAAAAAGAAAGCATTTGGAATACATCATCGTGCTAACCTAAGAATATCACTCGAATAAAAATAATGAACATTTTTTAAATGGTTTACTATCATTAAACCAAAATAACAATATACATGAGTAATTAAATACTAACACACTACCAATGTTTGTCGAATTATAATTACATATTTAATATACACACTTTATATTTGTGAAGTAAATATTTTAAATATTATTTTCACATTCCTGTCATGGCACCCAATACTCATCTTTCCAACAACTAATTAAAAATATTTACACCTTTCCAAGTTCTAACAAATAAGCCACTAAATGCTCTAAAATGCTGTACCGATTCAATACAAAACTAAGCACCATTAAAATCTGTACATATATGAAAGCAGTGAGCAATTGAAAAAGCATGGTTATATGCTCAATTAAAAATACATTTTCGTTGAATTTGTACCATTTATATATAAATATATCATACAATCACACACGTATTATCTTTGTTTTGTATATTAAGATATGTACTTAGACATTTGTAATGTAAAACTACAAGGATGATTGAAAAAAAACTGGACGTCTAATAAAGGTCAGTAAAACCTAAAATATTGTAAACCATCACCATAATAAGGAATTGGTTTCTGAGGGAGATCACTGAAGCTAATTCTCCTATTCTGTCGCATCTGAAACAAATACGAATATAATTTTACTGCACACAGAAAATTGCCCAGTAATAGGTACAGGATGCGGTATTACACGCACGGTGGACGACAATTGACAACCGAGAGCCATGCGCCAGTGCTATTGCACGCCGTTATTTTTTTTTTAATCCGACGTATGTACTATCAAGGTAGACAGCAAAGGAAATGCAGCTTGCCTTTCCCGGGCTGTCTACCTTTGTTCGTGTCAATTTTATGAAGTATATTTACATGAAGTACACAGCATGGTTGAGGTGAGGGTAGAGCGCTGGCGGCTCGCACTCCCTTCAACGTCGGCGGCGCGATTGCGTCGTCAAGCCAGCCTATATCGAAGTTCGATATATCGATATTCGAGGTATCGCCACTTAGTCTTATCTGCATGGTCGCGACACGTGTGCGGTGCGATGGCGGCCCGCACCTGGGTGGAGCCCAGCACGTCTGTTGCGCCAAGCAGCTGGCTATGCCGAGCAGGTGATATGGTCGCTATGACCACTTAGCAGACGGTAATGTATACTTACCGGGCGGCGGCGAGCGCGGTCCATGTTGACGCCACTTATCGGCGTGGTCACGACACGTGTGCGGTGCGATGGCGGCTCGCACTCCACCCAGCACGTCTGTTGCGCCAAGCAGCTGATATGGTCTACTGGTAATAGAGCTCCAGTAACGGAGCTCGCCGCGGGCGTAGGCACCACCGCATTACCTAATATACTTTTGCCGCTAAATGGTAGTGTTTAGCACCATCGTGTTCCAGTCAGGTGGTAATGTACGGCCCTGTAATTTCCGGCACAGAGGCGTAACACCTTAGGCCTCAGGAGTGGTAACGCATCTGCATTTTGACCACGGTCTTTGTGTGGGTGTCTATAGGCTGCAGTCATCACTTAACATCAACGTGAACTGCATGATTGTTTACCACTTCCATTATATTAAAAAAAAAAAAAAAATGGTCGCTATGACCACTCAGGAGACGGTGACGTACACTTACCGGGCGGCGGCGAGCGCGGTCCATGCTGACGCCACTTATCCGCATGGTCGCGACACGTGTGCGGTGCGATGGCGGCCCTGACCCCGCCCAGCACGTCGGCGGCGCCGGCGGCGGCGAGCGCGAGAGGAGCGACGGCGGCGCCGGGCAGCTGCCGCAACACGCCGACGCCGCGCCCGCGACGCGCCGCCATCGCCATGCTCGCGGCTTGCTCCGCGAACCCCTGACGAACAATGCCATCTTAATATAAAGGTCTCATACACAAAAATGCGAATCGGCGCGATGCGAATTCGCAATGCAAAAGAAATGCGAAACGAATTTCCACGGTAAATCGCATTGCAACTATTCGTGTCGTAGATTTGTGTACAAACCCCATCGACGATAGAACCAATAGACTGCGAATGTTTGAATTTTTGTATAGAATTCTTTGAAGCTTGTGTCGTCGATGACAAACCCTAAGCTACCTAACATACGAAAGCGTTATTTTATTTAAATTCAAATATTTTATTTAAAATTGGGCTACAAGGACACTTTTGCATTGTCAGGTTACAAGCACAGATGTTACAAGCTACCTATATATATAGCTCCATATCTCAAAGCTTTTCGCCTTATTTTACGAGTTTATTTTGCATGATTAAATTACCATTTTAATTTCCGCCCATAAAATGATGCATTGTCAGCACAGTTGAAGCGAGAATCGCATACCTCCTTGACGGTGTTGTAAGCGCTGGCCACCCCCTCGCGGATGTCTGCGGGGTGGCGCGCGGGGTCGCGGCGGCGGCGGCGGCGCCGGCGCTCGTGCGTGTCGGCCAGCTGCAGCGCGGGCGACGGCGTCAGCATGTCGAACGCCGTCTCCGCTGTCGCCTGCGACCGTACATTATGAACACACATTAATATTTAACTTACGACAACACGTGAAAAATAAGTGGAAAATTGTTAATGTGGTTTATATAAGCACATTCATTATTCATAATGATCATCATGTACACAGTTCCGGTAACTTCCCACGAATGTTACCTTGAAAGGACTCCTCTACCCTCTGACAAAGAATATGTAATAATACTAAGCAAAGGGTATACAAATATTAACACTACATAAGGACACTGGTCACTTGACGTCCCGCCCGATTGCCCCACTTCACCCATTACCTCCCCTCGAGAGGCCGTTGAATAATCGGCAACAGTAAAGTTGCGAGCGGTCTTTTGTTAAAAGTTAATTTCGTCACGTAGTCAGTGCGACAACTGTGACGACTTATTTCACGATTATTTAAGGTACACCGGCCGCGGCAGACCGAAGGGGAGTAACTCTGTCAAAGTACAAGCCCAAATGATCCTTCGCCTGTCGCCCAGATGTTAAAATGTGTGCGTGAAATTGTTTATGTATTTTGTTAAACTCAAGGTGTCAATTTCGTAGTAATAGACGATTTTTGTAGTGTGTGTATCACTCGTAGTTTCCCCCGCAAAAAATGACAGACTGTTTTGCATCGGTAATAAGCGCTACTCTAAGGCTACTCCTCTCCGGTCCGCCGTGGCGGCTGGTGGCCCGTGTAGCTCTATGTTTAAGGTCACAACCAGAGGCGGCTTTTCCTTAGGAGCGCTGGTGCAGTGCACTCCCACGAAAATTATTTACTTACATAATAATAATATATTTTATTTCTTTTTATAACATACTATCCTTACATTACACTCTTTCTATTCTGCAATACCTAAACAAGTCTACTAAATTCTCTTTGTTACGCGTACATTTTGCGTCAAGTTGTAACGAGTGGAGCGATTACGCTCCTATGGAACGAAGTTTAGTACAATTCCTAGCTCTGTATTCAATGAGTGCGAAAGGGAAACATCGACACAGGCCGGCGCGTGAAACAGAACATCTTGTATGAGATATTAGCCTAATGCGGAGCGCCGCTCACACGTGATCACGTGACATTGCCGAACCGCGGCGCCCGCTAGTATCTAATAATACGCTGTGTTGCTTTTGCAGTTTTTCTTTTAAAAAAAAAAAAAAAAACGTAACTTCACGCCTGTAATCCCCGAAGGGGTAGGCAGAGGCAAATGCATGCATTCAATCATACATGCAAACACCCACGACTCGCCGGTTACGTTTTGGCCCATGTAACAGGTGGCGAACCTGTTGCCATCTCCGGGCACATTACCAAACTCCGGGGTACTGGGAAACTTCCAGAAAATGGAAAAATCCCAATAGAACCAGAGATAAAGGATTTTAAACCGTTATCTCTGATATCCCCCGACCCGGGAATCGAACCCAGGACCTCCAGCGTAATAGTAGTGGCCTGCTACCACTACGCTACTGAGGCAGTTTTTCTTTTAAATAAATATTTAAAATGAAATGAGAAAAGAAGTGGATTATGTATTTTTTTGTGAACCTCCACGTGCAACATTTGTATGTGCGCGTGTACTGTAGCGTGTCGCGTGTCGTGTACCTGTATGAGGTGCAGCAGGCGCGCGGTGATGTCGATGGCGGCGACGGCGGTGCGCGCGGTGAAGGAGGCGGCGCCGCGCCTCAGGCCGTGCACGAGGCGCCCGTCGCGCCGCCACTGCTCCACCGGCAGCCACACCAGGTCGCGGATCCCCGTTACTGGTACACAATTCACACATTTATCGATGCACACCAACTGCGGCACTACGATTTTACTTACAGTGCTCAACAATAAATATTGCACATAGAACTTTTGAAAGAGACAATCGGCTAGTATCGGCTTGGTATAGCGTTATCTCTGCTACACACTACCTACGTACAGTATCCAACAAGAAATAATGACCTCAGGACGAGACGTCGGCTCATTTCGGATCAGTAGAGCGTTATCTCTTTCGCACCTTACCTATTTGACGTTTGTCGACCATTTTGACCAAGTTTTGACCAATACCGGTCTACTATCAAAATGGTCGACAAACGTCAGATAGGTAAGGTGCGAAAGAGATAACGGTCTACAGACCCGAAATAAGACGAAGTCTCGTACCTAAGGTCGGTGCGCATTATTTCTTGTTGGATACTGTACGGCTTTAGAGCCGAACCTTCAATGCTTATTCTATTTCGCGGACGCGTCAAAACTCTTTCTTTACTTTGGGAAGCCCATCTTTACTAATTAATCCAACTCCGGAACAGGAAGGGGAAGCCAATCTCTTATACAGAAAAAAGTAAGAATAATAAAGTAAAATAAGAGTTTGACTCGTCTATGAAACAAAATAGTTAAACCACAGTAAGGAAGGGAAATCACTAATTTCTCTTCCTACCAATACTTAATAAATTACATTAACTCAATCAGCGTGGGAGGACAGAAGTTAAATACGACTGTCTAACATTATTATAGTTAAATGGTAGATTATTTATACGTCGAAATATACAACGATAAATGTAGTTAATCAGGTTTGTGTAATTTTTAATCTAGTTAAAAATTCCTCTAAACCTCAGAAAGTTGTTAATTTGTAATTTATAAAGGGGACTTACTGAGTTGCAGCAACGAATGCATTGGTCCAATCCCACTGAGCAGACCAGGCAGCTGATGCCGCTTGATATCCGAGAGCCATTCGTGGAGAGCCCAGTGCACAAGCTTTTCAAGCCCTAGAAGACCTAACCTAGAATAAAAAAAAAAAGTATTTCATTATTTCTGGACATTGAAAAGAAACAGTTTTTATTGTACCTTTTGGCACATGTGAAGAAATTACAGCAGGGCAGGGACCGCCTAATGGGGATGTTGACTAGTTTTTTTTATTGTACTTTCAAAAAGTACAGGAAAAATAAATAAATATTGTCTTTGAAACGACTATTCAACAGCTAATGATTTTAAAGATATAACAATTCAAAACCTTGCGAGTTGTGAAACGACTCAAAGCGGCTCATATATGACGATACTCTATTCTGACGTCACGTTACAGTTAAAACCTGTGAATTGTATGGTGAAATCAAAACATTTTAAAATATCTTCTTCAATAATGCGTTTTTGGAAAAACATCCTTATTAAAATTTGTTGGATATCGTATAAAGATAGTAAAAGTGGAATTATTTATATTTTAAACTTAACTTTTCGGTTCACTAATTTTCGTCACTTAAATTTTTATATCTCATAGTATTCAACTCGAATTTTCATAATTTTTGTATCGTCATTTCCCATTTGCAAGTCGCTTCCATGTGATATGATACAAAGTAGTGGATTCATACCTAGTCATCATTCCTATTGTAATCCTTTCGATTATGACGTCATCTTATCAGTTTAATGCCGTCCATTATAACATTTTGCTTTAAAGTATGTACCTGCGGACGAAAACACTTCCAGGCAAAAGTAAGGCGGTACGAAATTGACAAGACGACATCATAATCGAAAGCATTAGAATTAGTCCAGCGAAGTCAACCCGTTTCCTTACGTGTCTTGGTGGATTGGAACTTATGGCAAGAACTGCCCAAACCTATTGGTAAAAACCCACTTACTTATAGTCAAGTCTCTTGAGTGTGAGTTCGGAGCAGTTGAGTTGGCCCAAGCCCATGAGCAGGCCGGCGACGGGGCCGGCAGACAGGTCCACTCGCTTGCCTACGTAGTCCAGTCGGATTGGCACTTCTGGTGAGAACACTACTCGTCTAGAACGAAATAAAGTTTTTAAAGAATCATGACAAATTTCATAAATTCATTTGTATGGAAAATATGAAACTATGAAAATTGAAATAATAACTAGAGAACATATATGACGCGGAAATACAGGCAACACATGCAAGACGTGTTTGTTTATGTATAAAATTTTATAAAACATTATTTCATTCGGTAAACAGATGAATGACTGGAATAAAATGGTCTTTCCTACCAACAGAAACTTATTAATTGTACTTTAATTTTAAACGTTTTATTCCGTAGAGGTAACATAGCAAATTTTTGTATGGGTTTTCAAAACAATTATTCGATAACCTTTTGCCATCTTGTAGGTAGGGACATGATCCCATTGCTATAAAAATTTTGGGACTTCTCATCAAAATACCGCGACAAGTGGATTTGGCAGTCCTCTCGTGATGTTAACCTAACATTGCATAAAGAATTCTGAAGAGACCGAAACAGGTGGAAATCTGAAGGTGCAAGGTCAGGACTATACGGCGGATGCATTAACACCTCCCAGCCAAACTCTCTTAATTTTTGCTGAGTGGCTATAGATGTGTGAGGTCTAGCGTTATCATGATGAAACACCACACCCCTTCTGTTGATCAATTCCGCCAAAACTGTTTTGTGATCAATTCTCAGTTCTTCAGCTACGTCGTAACTACTGATATGTCGATCTTGCTCCACTTTTTCAAAAATGCCATCTATTTTATCCGTAATAGGGCGACCAGAGCGAGGTGCATCTTTGACATCAAAATTTCCGGATTGAAAACGCTTAAAACCAAATTTGTGCTACTCTCACAGACACTGCACTAGGTCCATAAACATCGCAATTTTTTTTCGCGGCTTGCTTTGCATTTTTAACCTTTTTTGTAGTAAAATCTTAAAATGTATCGAATTTCTTCATTAGATTCACTCATCTTGACAGTACGAAAAACAAATGAAAATCACATATTTGCCTAATTTGAATTTGGAATTATGTTCTTTAAAATTTTAACTTTCATTGATACCAAAACCAGCCAGATACAAATCCTACAGCCAAAAAGATTTTATTACAAGTTCATACATACTATAATGCGAAAAGACTTTTTCCCCAACCTATTATTTTGTACAATCTAGTCATGATCTATTACAATACTTTAATACTGTAACACTGTAATGTGAAAATTATTGTAAAATTATGATGTACCTGAAATAAATAGGAGAATCATCGACAGGCTCGGCGTCGGGCAACTTGGTCGCCGGCTTTTCCTGGTTGATACCGAGCCTCTGGAAGTCCTCCTCCAATTGTATCAGATTTTCTGACACTAGCCTCTCAGCTTCATACGTCTCCATTAGCGGTTCGTCATCACGAATTACTGTAAATCGTATTTCGTTATATTATATTAGTGTGATGTGTGATGATTACTTTTAGTGTACTAAAAAGGAAAAAAAAACGGAGCCCTCATAAGATAACTCGTGCGTGTGTTTGTCCGTCTGTCACAGCCAATTTGCTACGAACCAACCATCAAGTGGTGTTTTAATTTTTTATGGGCTCTATTTCGGCGAATGTGCAAACAATGTACACAATCTATTTTTTATTCAACGTTTTAAAATAGGACAATTAGGGAACAGGAAACCGAACTAAGCATTTCAGCTCTCTTCACGCGTACATCAATCAAGTCTCGAGTTATCACTCCAAATCCACACACAAAACAGTCTACCAGAAAGACAGATGGCGAGTGAGGTCTTAATAGTAAGTCTATTATTGTTAAATAAATATATTTTTTTCAATTTCATTTCCGAATTCTCAATTGTCATTGAGTGACAGAGCGTTGGCGTCTCCCAGCGAGGTGGGTGTGGGCGGAGGGTCCCGGAGGTGGCCGGCGATGCTCATGACGGGCTGCCGGTGTGTCAGTACAGTGTGGTGTGGTGTGGAGTAGTGACCTGTGTCATTGAGTGACAGAGCGTCGGCGTCTCCCAGCGAGGTGGGTGTGGGCGGAGGGTCCCGCAGGTGGCTGACGATGCTCAACACGGGCGGCCGGTGTGTCAGTACAGTGTGGTGTGGTGTGGAGTAGTGACCTGTGTCATTGAGTGACAGAGCGTTGGCGTCTCCCAGCGAGGTGGGTGTGGGCGGAGGGTCCCGGAGGTGGCCGGCGATGATCATGACGGGCTGCCGGTGTGTCAGTACAGTGTGGTGTGGTGTGGAGTAGTGACCTGTGTCATTGAGTGACAGAGCGTCGGCGTCTCCCAGCGAGGTGGGTGTGGGCGGAGGGTCCCGCAGGTGGCTGGCGATGCTCACCACGGGCGGCCGGTGTGTCAGTACAGTGTGGTGTGGTGTGGAGTAGTGACCTGTGTCATTGAGTGACAGAGCGTCGGCGTCTCCCAGCGAGGTGGGTGTGGGCGGAGGGTCCCGCAGGTGGCTGGCGATGCTCACCACGGGCGGCCGGTGTGTCAGTACAGTGTGGTGTGGTGTGGAGTAGTGACCTGTGTCATTGAGTGACAGAGCGTCGGCGTCTCCCAGCGAGGTGGGTGTGGGCGGAGGGTCCCGCAGGTGGCTGGCGATGCTCACCACGGGCGGCCGGTGTGTCAGTACAGTGTGGTGTGGTGTGGAGTAGTGACCTGTGTCATTGAGTGACAGAGCGTCGGCGTCTCCCAGCGAGGTGGGTGTGGGCGGAGGGTCCCGCAGGTGGCTGGCGATGCTCACCACGGGCGGCCGGTGTGTCAGTACAGTGTGGTGTGGTGTGGAGTAGTGACCTGTGTCATTGAGTGACAGAGCGTCGGCGTCTCCCAGCGAGGTGGGTGTGGGCGGAGGGTCCCGCAGGTGGCTGGCGATGCTCACCACGGGCGGCCGGTGTGTCAGTACAGTGTGGTGTGGTGTGGAGTAGTGACCTGTGTCATTGAGTGACAGAGCGTCGGCGTCTCCCAGCGAGGTGGGTGTGGGCGGAGGGTCCCGCAGATGGCTGGCGATGCTCATGACGGGCGGCCGGTGAGTCGGTGTCGTTTGCCGCGACCCGCCCGACTCCGTCGATAGACCGCTTAAGCTTTTCGTGTCTTCTTCTGCGGAATTAAATACAAATTTTAGAAGGCTATTTTTGTTATTCTGGAACATTTGGGTTTCTTTTGTTACTTACTTTTAAACTTGCTTCTATACATAAAATCATGTTGTAAACAATATAAAGGATATCTTTTTTTTTTTGAATTTGCAGGATATTACTTTTTTTTTTATCATACAAATTTTATGGTACAGAGGTCCCATGATTAGTCCTGTATATCGACGAAGTAGCGTGTGGGACGAGGCCACTTACCGCTAGTTTCATCTGTGCCGAGCTTGGAACAGAAGGCGACTAGGAAGGCCAGTGTATCTTGATCGAGGTTGAACCGCAGCGGTAGTAGCGACACCTTGAGGCAGCACTCTTGCGCCGCCAACGCTGCATCGGCACGCATATGAACCGCTTTCACTACCAACTATAACAAAGTGTATTTGTTGCCAGTTATCATCATTGAACATTAAGCCTGGGTTGCACCAAGATATTTGTTAAAGTTATTGTAACATTTCACATCCTTCTCTAAGTAACTTTAACAGATTTCTTTAATTTAGAGAAGGATGTGAAATATTACAATAATTAAACTGCCTCTGTAGCGTAGTGGTAGCAGGCCACTACTATTACGCTGGAGGTCCTGGGTTCGATTCCCGGGTCGGGGACTATCAGAGATAACGGTTTAAAATCCTTTATCTCTGCTTCTATTGGGATTTTTCAATTTTCTGGAAGTTTCCCAGTACCCCGGAGTTTGGTAATGTGCCCGGAGATGGCAACAGGTTCGCCACCTGTTACATGGGCCTAAAACATAACCGGCGAGTCGTGGGTGTTTGCATGTATGATTGAATGCATGCATTTACCTCTGCCTACCCCTTCGGGGATTACAGGCGTGAATTTACGTTACGTTTAACAAATATCGTGGTGCAACCCAGGTTTAGAAGTTTTTGGAATGGTCAATAGAAAATAACGAGAAATTAAAAGCGTAGCGGGGTAATAAAAAATGCTATATAGGATTGATTTTGGATAAGCTAAGAGTTGTTACGGAAGCAGAAAAGCGAACGAAACGTCGAATTGATTTCTAAATAATCATTTTAGTTTAAATACGCGAGATAAACTCGAAACATAATTTTATTTGAAACGGAGTTTTCTTACTGTAGGCATGCCTCAGAAAGGAGAGAGTGACACAGAGTGATACACGGACGCAAGTAAACACAAAAATAGTATAATAACTAATACAGTTCTAGTGTAGGAGCTCGACGTAGGCACCACCGCATTACCTAATCTATCTGCTGATGAATGGTAATGTTCAGCACTATCGTGTTCCGGTTAGATGGTAACATATGGCCCCGTAATAACTATCACAGAGACATCAACTAAGGTTTCAGGTGTCGCAACGCATCTGCATTTTGACCTCTGGTCTTTGTGTGGGTGTTTATAGGCTGCAGTCATCATTTATCACATTACATTAAAAAACATCTTTAGGGAGTCAAGATCACAATGACATGTGCGGTGTGACGAGAAGCAGTTCACGGGCATATCTCCCGAGATTCGGCCCTTATAAACTAGGATGGTTGGTCCATGAGAAGTTTGGTGGGTTATGTACAATATGGGATTAAAATATTAATAACAATATTCAATTGAATCTTCTAAAACTTACCATATGAGCATTTTTCCTTTCGGGCTCGTCCTTCAGTTTGTATTGGCTGAGCAACTTATTGATGTCGCTGCAAACGAGACGGTCGAGCACTTCGATCTTCGTTATCGCCAGCGTCTGCCGCGATGCGTGGGTGCCACCCGACGGGTACACTTCGTGTTGAAATTTCACCTATAGATTAAATTTTAAAACTAAGCAGATTAGTCAAGCGCATCACCCGCGGAGCGAAAGTATACTAAATATTGAAGTTTGAAAATTTTACTCAACTTAATTGTTTTATATTATTTCGCATTAACACATGCTTATGAAATATATTTTAAAGAAAAATGGAAAGAAAAATTTGACTTCAGGCGAGACTCGAACTCGCGGCTACTGGGAATCTAGTCCAGCCGCTCTTCCAACTGAGCTACCGAAGTCCTGCCCGATTTTGTCAAATCTTTCCTTCACATTTATTGCATTGCCTTATGGTGGCAGTAGCGCCATCTATTGCCACACTATGCTAGTTAGGCAACCGATACAATAAACTTTGCAGTTTACTCAACTTTTTTTACAAGTTTATTGCCGGATATCGGATTTTGGTGGATATTGAAAAGTGGAAAAATACCTCTGTCTAAACTAATATTAAGGAGGTAATATTTTTTTGTTTGTTTGTTTGTAATGAATAGGCTCAATAACTACTAGACCGATTTTAAAAATTCTTTCACTATTCGAAAGCTACATTATCCGCGGGTAACATAACATAGGCTATATTTTATTTTGGAAAAAATAGGGTTCCGTAAGATATTTGGGTTTTTCAGACACAAGGTGTAAAAAATCAACCAGAAAAGTTACTTATTTTGCGTACGCTGCCTAAACTATAAAAGATATCGAGGAAGACTTTAGGCTATATCTATGTATAATCATCACGCTAAGACGAATAGGAGAGGGTAGGCAACATTGCACCGCGCGAAGCCGGGGCGGGCCGTAGTGTATTATAAATATGATACCAATCGATAACGGAAATCGCTCTATATAATACTCGCCCGCCCGCAACCTCACTGTTGAAGTTTATTCCACTGCCTCTAGAGGGGAGGTGATGGGTGAGGCGGGGAATTCGGGCGGGGCGCACGTACCTTGTGCAGCGCGAGCTTGACGCAGGCGGCGTGGTCGCGGTGCGGGCCGCCGCGGGCGCGCACGTCGCGGGCGGGCGGCGCGCGGTGTGGGCGCACTCACCTTGTGCAGCGCGAGCTTGACGCAGGCGGCGTGGTCGCGGTGCGGGCCGCCGCGGGCGCGCACGTCGCGGGCGGGCGGCGCGCGGTGTGGGCGCACTCACCTTGTGCAGCGCGAGCTTGACGCAGGCGGCGTGGTCGCGGTGCGGGCCGCCGCGGGCGCGCACGTCGCGGGCGGGCGGCGCGCGGTGTGGGCGCACTCACCTTGTGCAGCGCGAGCTTGACGCAGGCGGCGTGGTCGCGGTGCGGGCCGCCGCGGGCGCGCACGTCGCGGGCGGGCGGCGCGCGGTGTGGGCGCACGTACCTTGTGCAGCGCGAGCTTGACGCAGGCGGCGTGGTCGCGGTGCGGGCCGCCGCGGGCGCGCACGTCGCGGGCGGTCGGCGCGCGGTGTGGACGTACTCGCGCGGCGCCGGCCGCCCAGCTGACGCCGCCCGCGCGGTACGCCGCCGTCACCGCGCGGCTCGTCTCGTACGGCTCGTATTCTTTGCTGCGTCTGTTTCATTTTTTAACACATTTTTCTAAGCTTGAAACTTTGCACACGTCTCAAGGACCGATAACAATGCAATAATTCAATAATTCAAAAAAACATAATTTAATAAATCCGTAACTAAAAAGTTGAAAATAAATTATAGTTTGAAAGAAAACAAAATTGAAAAATAAATATAAATAAAACAGTAGTAATCAATTGAAAAAATTCATAGCATTGGCATAGTATTTTTCGAACTATAATTTTTAGTTAAATCCCTCTTTTTGAAGTAAAATCTTTTTTAGCATCGTTGTGATTTGGAGGTCGATGAAACGAAAAAGCGACAGTAAAAAGAGGCACATAAATTCATAAGATTTAACGTGGGAGAAAATGAGATAGGAAGCAATAGCGCGCATGCGTAGTACAAAGCTTGAGAAAAGACATCACAATGTGTTATTGGTGGTGGTACGAGTATATACGAGTATTTACGCTTGTAGATAATATATTTCTAAGCCATTTTACCTTACACCTTTTTTCCACTTTTTCTGCACAAATCAATGTTTGGAATCTGCCATGATTCTTTGTTTGGAATGAATATCTACAACAAGCAATGACTTACTTAACGGTATTAGGGGAAGCCTGATTCCGTACGTCCCCTTCAATAGTGACGGTCTTCTTAACGGGGACCACTTCACCCGCCGGCCTGAAGTCATTGCCGCCGAACATGTTCCACGTCAGACTCATCTCACATAGTGTATACCTGCAAATAAATCAGTTTCAATTTTTTATTATGGTAAACAAGCAGTTGACATTGATAATAAGTGAATAGTTCCCAGACGGCTTATGCAGATGCGTTGCCAATACTGGGACACACCGCGGACACTTAGCTAAAATTCCATGCAAACTATTCTAACTTATTCTGGTTACCTACTACACAGACATCAATCAAGACGTGCTTTTACAGACACACACACAGTTGCAAACTAATCTGTTTTTAATTAATTTAGAGCAGGACCATTTGTAAGCGGCACGCGGGGGAATAGCTGAAGGAGTAAAAAAAAACAAAAAAAACCACAGCTAGTTTCCCCTGTGTACCAGCATCCCTAAAAGGATCACGCCCCCGACGTTTCGGGGGCAGATAGGCCCGGGGAGTGAGGAAGCCTCGATCCCCGAACCATCTCCCCCTCTGTTGCGCATCACGCGCGGAGGGAGGGATGATGATTAGTCAGTCAGTTGCAAACTCAGTGCACGAAGTTGCCGGCACTGTACTCAAGGGGAGGTGCGTAATAAACGCGGTGGCTACTCCTCTCCCGTGCCTCGTGTTGCTCTGTGTCTGTCAAACTTACCTCAGAACGGGCAGCGGAAAGCTTTTGGGCGCCTTCAAGACGTCGGACCTGGCGGCGGGCACGGTGAAGTGGTTGTCGGTCATGAAGACCGGGCCCGGGCCCAGCCAGCTGACGATCGGCTCGTCCATTTCGTTGTCTTGCCCGTAGGGTTGCGTCTCTACTATGCAGTATTCGTCGTCTGTGTTGCTGCCGTCGCCGCCAGACTTTACCTTGAGGTAAAATGAGCGTCAGTTAGTGATTATATTTTAATGTGATAACCTCAATTATTACATATAATAATAATATAACACATTAACGTAACTTCACACCTGTAATCCCCGAAGGGGTAGACAGACGTAAATATATTTTTTAAGTGTGCATTTAAGCATATATGCCATGATACCCACGATTCGTCGGTACGTTTTGGCCCATGTAACAGGTGATGAGCCTGTTGACACTCGGGCACATTACCAAACTCCGAGGAACTGAGACAATTCCAGAAAATGGAAAAATACCAACAGAACCGGAGATGAAGGATTTTACACCGTTATCTCTGTTAACCCCCGTCCCGGGAATCGAACCCAGGACCCCAGCGTAGTAGTAGTGGCCTGCTACCACAAGGCTCTTACTGAGGCAGTTACCATAACACAGTTAGTTAATATCATTTTTTCATATACGAAGATGGCAAACATGCACACAGTTATAGTAGTATACCTTTTTTCGTTTTGGTTTCCTCGGTGTGGCTTTAGGCGTGGTCGGGTCACCGAGCTCCCGAGCCACTTGCGCTATCGGTGGCTTCGAATCCTGGTCTTCGACTGGCAGCACCACGGTCAGTTCTTCACCGTCCAAACTTTTAGGTTCAGCCTCCAAGTCTACTTCTGGCTGCATCTGCTTCACGTTGGACTCGTCGGGGAAGAAGAACACTTCGACACCCTCTTTCTCTGTTGAACTGTTCAACTCGTCTTCTTCTACTGAAATACGATGTATTTTTTTAAGTATCTCATGTATAGTACACGCAATCTTAAATCCGTCCGTAAAGTTAATGACAAGTCACTAAGAAGAAAGTGATTTTATGGTATAGAAGGAATTTTATGGTATAGGAGTATCAGCAGGGGGGACATTGTGACTGCACAAAAGCTTCGTACCGCACACATTTTGCGATTTGGACCGCAGCCGTGCGGACTAACCTGTGAACCGTCTGAGTCTCTTAGGCGCATCACGGGGCACTTAACTTTGTTTTTTATCATAATGTATATTACTTTTTTTTGTTATTTTTGATTAAATAAATTTGTTTGATTAACTTGTTAACTTAATAAAGAGCTGCGAAATAAAACTGTCGGCATTAGTATATCGTGTGACATAAAAACTTACCTGTTGTGTTAGGGCTTTCCTTCATCGCTTCAGCCATAAGATCGTTCACTTGCTGGATTTCGCTGGGTGACAACTCTCTGATTTCTTCTATAGGTCGGTCTTCTAATCCTGAAGTAAAAATATATTAATAAAACAGCTTTAACTATAGAAGTATATTTATTAACCTGTCAGCTCACAGGTTAATTGCAAATATGAAAATGTTAACAATGAAGTATTTAAAAAATGTGTAAATAGTGTATGAGAAAAAAAAGGAATAGGTTTTTTATGTAATGAAGGTGGCAAGCATGCAGTTCACATTGATGTTAAGTGACGGCTGCAGCCTATAGACATTTACACGAAGACCAGAGGTCAAAACGCAGATGCGTTGCGACCCCTGTGACCCCAGTTATTATGTCTCTCTGATAGTTATAACAGGACCATACATTACCACCTAACCAATGGATACTAACCAACAAGTGGCTCAAGCGGATGATCGGAGCAAATGCTGGTCTGTCGCGACCTGTCGAAGGGCGGCTGCGAGTCGGCGTCCATAGCGACGTAGGTGACGAGGCGACACAGCGCCGACGCCGAGTCCCAGCACGTGTACACGTTCACCATGTTGTTGGAGGCCGTCAGGTCGACTTGCGGTTGGTCGTTGGACTGGAGATATAAAAACAACTGAATCAGTAGCTTCATGGTAGCAGGTCCACTACTACTACGCTGGGGTTCTTTCCCGGGTCGGGGATTAGAGATTACGGTGTTAAATCCTTTATCCTATTCCCCCCGGACCTCGATTACGAGTAGACGCTCTCAGATCCACGTTAGTTAATTTTAAAATAAATTAAAAACAAAATTCTAAACTTTAAATCAGTGTAAAAATTAGGAGTGCATAAGCCATCAGGAGCTTGCCCCAAAGGCAATCGCCCGCGCCGATCGACATCATCGCATCTTGTTCGCCTCCTGCTACTCTAAGGCGGCCAACCGTCCCGGATTCTGCGGGACCGTCCCGTAATGCTGGATGTAATCCCGCATTGCAAGAATTAATAAAATAGTCCCGCAAAACGTTGGATGCGTCCCGCATGTCCCGTATTCGATGGATTGACGTACCATCAGTACCATGCCTTTTTTTTTTCAAGCTACCTACATAACCACACAGTCACACACATACCTAAAACATACACTACACTACACTCACACACGTATGCAAACAATAGCGGAGCATCTACGTATTACGTGTATATCGACACACATTGTGTGAATTCATTTGAAAACTGTTTGCGTGTGTGTGTATTTCACATTTTGCATTCTTGTAAAAAAGTGTCACTCCAGTGATACTATTTTAAAAATAAATGACTTCAGTATGTAAGTTTTGATGACAAAACTTCATACTTCGCATTCACCAAACCCTATCTATCCACAAAAAGTCCCGCATGCTATTTTCAGAAAGTTGGCCGCCTTATGCTACTCATGTGTGAGTGATTTAACAGAGTGTGGGTACGTAACGTAATTTGTAATACGACTTGACACGTGACCACCGGCTGCAGTACTCGCTGATTGAATCGCCGCTGGCCTATGCGATCCTGGTACCTCAGATTGGAACTACCAAATTTTTTATATATTTTATTGCATGAACACTGTCAACAACCGAAACCACTGTAATTAATTTTGGCGCCCAAGAACAGAGACCATCAAGAACAGACCAATAAAATTGTAACCAAGAATTTATAAAAACACTGCCTTCGCACATGAATGATCACAGTCTACTGCTGAAGTCCATGTTACCCTAGTACCTGAGACAGTGACAACATCCATCGAGGTGAAAAATAATATAATTTTTCAAATTTAATATTTAAATTTGGCGCGTTAATAACAGCTTCAACCTTATATTACCCTGGTACACTGTTCTCTCATCGGAGTCATTGAAAACAAGAAAAAATATTTCTTTATCTCAGCAACCATTGTAAGCCTATGTGGCCTTAGTACTCTCCGCAAGCAGTAAGGAGTGTGCGTCAGAAAGGCCGGTCACTACTCATATTTAACGTTGATGTAGATTTAGAATATTGCTACCTATTTGCTACTATTTGCTACCTAACGTGAAATATTTGCTACCTGCGTATTTTTCAAAATATATCACTTTTAAAGGTGACAGGCCATTCTGACGTCAGCTTGGCCGGTCACTCATCCCGTATGTACAAACTACTGCGAATTATCGAAATGTTTTTTCACTATTAATTGCTACCTAAAAACCTAGCGGTCTGGATTCCGTAGCTTTTAAGGATAAATAGTTATTAATAATTATTATTAATTAACAAACGTAGGTGCAGTGTGATATTGATATTTTTTGACACCTGACAACACGCGGGTAGGAACTTCGTTCGATCAATATCACTTATCGTCATATCGAGTCTCCTGCCTCCTTCTGTAACCGCTTTACCGACTGCACTATAACGTTATGAAGTGTAGGTACCTACTCTAACGTGATACTCGGTATATATGTACAAATTTACTTTTTCATTTTACGCTATTGGTTTAAACACGTAATATGTATAAAAATATTTATTGTAAGTACATATATTTTTACATTGTATTAATAATATATATGTATATATATATATATTTATTTAAAACACGTCTCTCACGTCGTGAACATTATGTTATTGTTATGTAAAATGGCTAGTTTAATTGTCCAACCTGCTTGACATCCGTGGAACACAGGGTCCCAAATGAAAATCAGCGTCAGTTCGATTGCTGTTATCGACCTGACATGAAGCTGATCTGGGCTTCCATTCGGACCAGCCGTGAGACTTAATCTCTATTTTGTTAACTTTTACTGTGTGTGTTTTTTTTCTCCCTGTCCAATTAATTGTTTGTAATGTAATAATTTCGCTTTTTTGTGTCTCTGTGCTGTCCAAATAAATGTTTTCTTTCTTTTCTTTTATTGGGATTTTTCCATTCTCTGGAAGTTTCCCAGTACCTCGAAGTTTGGTAATGTGCCCGGAGATGTCAATAGGCTCGCCACCTGTTACATGGGCCAAAACGTAACCGGCGAATCGTGGGTGTTTGCATGTATGATTGAATGCATGCATTTACCCCTGCCTACCCCTTCAGGGATTACAGGCGTGAAGTTACGTTTTCTTTTTTTACTTATTAGCCTCTACCCTGGTAAATGGGCAATTTTGCCAGTATCCAGTATTTAGAGAGGCAGTTTTAAACCGAAATATGACCGATGGTTCAAGAAGATGCCCAGTATACATAAAACTTAAATCTTCTAATAATTATTGAGCGTTTAGTATAACTTAAAACCAAAGACAAAAACGATGGCCACTTTTTCATGCGAGCAGCCAGCGTTCATACATTTTTTAGATCTTATTACATCAAAAGAACATCTTATAATGTTTGTATACAACCACAACAAATGACGACAACACATTCATCTCGAATGTTTTAATATAAATCTTATAGATTAATTACGGACAATTCTATTCCTTCAAAGTCTCTTAAGAAAATAAGTAAAGTCATTACCAGACTAGTGATTAATGGCCGAATACACATACGTCACTCGATTTAAAGCAGCCTTCAAATACTAGCTATCTCTGTATTTTGAGTTACATAGACACGAAAAACTTTAAAGCTTCACTTAAATTTAAGTGACGTTTCAGTATTCAGGAATAACTCACTTACCCCATTAGCCTTATCCTCCATCCGCAGCGATAGCTCAAACAATCCAACATCGATAACACATATATAGTCCCTCTGGATGTCCGGCGACTTGTCGTTGTCTTGCGGCACGGGCATGTTGGGCTTGGTGCCGTGCAGGTGCGACAGGAACAGCGTGCACTCCTGCGCCAGGAACCGGAGGTACGACGTGTTGGTCTCCGGTATCAGATTGCTGGAGACGCTGAAGTTCCCGAGGGTGACGACCGTGCGGATCGGTAGGTAAAGAGGCCTGTAACAACGTTTCATCTTAATTTATAATGACTTTTTAATGTACTTCAGACATTATTATGGTCACGGCGGCCAATCTCAACGGAGGCAAGACAACTGCGCGGGAGATATTATAGTGCACAGGTGATTGCGCATACACAGGTGTACTATCTATTCCCTAACTCTGATAGCCTAATGGTACGGCAATCCGACACGACCGGAGAAAGATCGGGCGCAGGACTGATGGCTTTATGTGCTCACTGACGCACCCGTATCAGACTCCGCGCTATTACTAGGAATTTCCTCACAGAAAATCCCAATATTAAATTTTACCGACCTGGGGATTGAATCCGGGACCTCAGGCTTCACCGTCGCGATTGCGACCACTGAGCCAACGAGGCAGTTAGTCTGTCTCTCTGTCTCTCTCTCTCTCTCTCTCTCTCTCTCTCTCTCTCTCTATCTCCCTCCCTCTCCCTCTCTCTCTCTCATCTTAATTATTCTACTTGGAGTGCAGGTGTCAGTACCAAAGTATATGAGTCTCTTTCTTGTACACCATTTTCAAAATACAGAATGACCAGACAAATAACAGATAACAGTATAAGTGGAGGCGTCATTGCTAAGATAATCCCTTAGGCAACTAAAAAAATATAAAACACAATAGCATAAAAAAGGTGAAAGGATGAAGACACTTAAAATATATATATTTTCTCAAACAACTATTTTTTAAGGTTTTATTTACACACCATGTGGCAAGAAAATAACTTGTGGTAATTTTAAACTTAACTTTGTTGGCGTGTACTACTTTGATGGCGTGACTTAAGTTTACATCATACAAAATTACAGCATTTTAGTACTAAGTTTCTGAGCTAAGTTGCGGATAGACATGGCGAAATTTACGGGCTACGGGCCCTAAAAACGTTCACGCACCTGTAATCCACAGCACAGTCCCACACATGCACGTGCAGCTCCGAGAGCACGGTGGAGGGCGTGTAGCCGGGCACGGGGTAGTCCAGCACGTCGAGCACGTCCATGAGCTGCGTCAGCCACGCGAACCCCTTGTCGCCTCTGTGCCGCAGGCTCGCCTGCTCTATGCCCAGCGCTATGCAGATTGTCTGTGACACATTTTATTATCTACTAGCTGTGCCCGGAAATTCGAACACATAAACCGGACGAAGTCGTGGGCGCAGCTAGTATAAAAGTAGCCTAAGTTATTCCTTATTACATAAGCTATCTGCCAGTGAAAGTCTCGTCAAAATCGGTCCAGCCGTTCCCGCGATTAGCGGGAACAAACAGACAGACAGACAAGAATTGTAAAAAATGTTGTTTTGGTACATGTACCGTGTATACAACAGACACTCTAATTCTATTTATTTGTATAGATATATTTAGTCTCATTAAAACCCAAGAATGGCTGGACGTAATTAAATAATTTTAGTTTACAAATATTCGTTGAAGTTCAAGGTTTAAACGGTGAGAAAACATGAAGAATGGTGGTAGAGTTTGAAGTGTAGGAGCTCGAAGGCGTTGGCACTACCATATTACTTAATCAATCGGCCACCAAATGGCAGTATGTATGTATGTATCTTCACGCCAGGTCTCTAACGGGGTAGGCGGAGAGTGTGAAGCGTTAGATATCCCGGTCCTGGCACACCGTGCTTCATTTACTCTCATCATTCTCTTCAAATGGTAGTGTTCAGCACTATCGTGTTCCGGTCGGATGATAATGTATGGCTCCGATATAACTATCACACGACAATTCCGAACACTACCATTTGACGGCAGATATATTAGATAATGCGGTGGTGCCTACGCTCTCGAATCCCTACACGTGAACTTTACAATCAGTAAAAGTACTTTTGGACTTTCTTTATTCAAGTCATCATACATGCAAAAAGTAGAATAAGCGACCAAGTTGACAAAACATTACCTTCAAACCTGGAGTATCATTATCAGGCTCCGTTTTGAGCGCCAACGTGAACATATCTTTCCTTTGTAAGTTTTCCTTTATGATGACGCCCTTGCTCGAAGGATAAATGGTACTCTTCAAATGGCTGGGCAAGCTTGTTCCGTACAGACGCAGATCGGGTTTCTCAGATGGTATCGTCAGTAATGCTAAAAAAAGAAAACAAACAGTTTTTTTTTAATTTTTTGGCATCGCTTGTTATGCATATTGCCAGTGTCAAGTAAAACGATATTTCGTATTCGTATTATCAAACGTAAAAGTCAGAGTCAGTCAGTCAATTTATCAGTCCGTCATTCAGAGTCACAGTAATTCGAGTAAAGCGATGGCTACTTTACCAGAACATTTACAATGAAGTTTTGGAAGCAACCCGAAAGAAC
Organism: Macrosoma leucophasiata; assembly: GCA_036365455.1. Classification (NCBI taxonomy): domain Eukaryota; kingdom Metazoa; phylum Arthropoda; class Insecta; order Lepidoptera; family Hedylidae; genus Macrosoma; species Macrosoma leucophasiata. Next base: position 6,542,990 of record JAWQUS010000002.1, on the reverse strand, counting down.
GTGTTTTCGCACTGTTATTCTATTTCACTATACACGAGCACTGTAATAAGCCTATATCAAACAAAATGCCACCAATTTTATGTAATATAACTCAAAAATACACCAAGAAAATGAAATAAAATAGGAGCACCACACGCATCCTTCAAGGTTCCCGCCAAAACCCCAAACAAAAAGTTATATATTTTTATACTTTTTTAGGCGCGTAATGAAAAAAATATGAGAGAGAACTTCTAAGATGCGCGCGCATCACCGTAAAACAAAAGTAGCAGGTTGAAGTTTTTTTAATATATAGAGATGGCGAACAAACATGCAATTCACATGGATATTGTGTGATAACTGCAGCCTATAGACATCTACACAAAAACCAGAGGTCAAAATGTTGGTGGTAATGTATGATGGTGGGGTCAAAAGTCTTAGGAATCGGCGTGCATTGCATATAGAAGAGAATGATGATGGTAGATGAGGCACGGGAGGTGTGTCAGGACCGGGATATCTGGGGCTTCTGCCTACCCCGTTAGGGACCTGGCGTGAAGATACATACATAAAATGTAGGTGTGTTGCCACACTTGCCATCCCTGAGATCTTAGCTGTTATGTCACTGTGATAGTTATTACGGGGCCATATAAAACATGTATTTTCGATTGCCGCCATTACATTCAAAATACTCACGTTCATGATACAGAGTAGTGGAGGTGGCTCGCAGACACAGTTGTGCAGTTTTGGCGCGACCGTTGAGTCCGCTCACTTGGCACATCGACAGTCTGTGCGCTTCCAGTACCAGCTCACCCATCTGTCCGGGTACCACGCGTTTGTTTGCATCCTGTACACGGGTTGTAGTTTTATTTTAATCGTTTTCAATAAAACTGTATATCACAATGTGTTTGCAGATAGCATTAATTAACACGAATGAAGTCCGAGCAATCCAATTCATTATTTCTTTTAATCAAATAGAATTTTATAAATCGCTTATGACGTGTCAAGTTACAAAATAAACATTTTAAGTGATAACAGCAGATAGGTACACAATAAACCAATTTCAATGGAATAAAAAAAATATCAAACTACACTTGCGAGCTTTAAGTTTGTGTGATTCCAGTTTAAAGCTCGCAATTGTATATATTCTTCAATATTTTAAAGATTTCGTTAAAATAAAGTTCGTTAATAAAATATAGACAGCCAGAAGCATATTGACATTACTTTTATATAATTAACTTTAATAATATAGCAACGGGAAATAAACCACCGCATTACCTAATCTACTTGCCGCTAAATGGTAGAGTTCAGCGCTATCGTGTTCCAGCCAGTTGGTAATGTTCGACCCTGTGATTTCCGGCATAGTGGCATAACTTAGACCTCAGGAGCAGAACACCTCTGCATTGAAATCTCTGGTTTTATGAAGGTGTTTAAAGGCAACAGTATATACATACCATTAATGTGAACCGCATGCCTTATGCCACTTCAAAATAATAACTTTAAATTTATGAAATATTTTTTACCTACCCTCACTGGCGCGTAAATGGTCAATAAACCTTTCCCGACTTTAAGCGTGAGACAGAAATTATGTGATTCGCTTTCTTTGTTCTCTGGCAGTGGTTTGGTACCCAAACCCTTCTTCGCCTTGTTGTCGTAGGTAGAATAGTAGAGATTTTCTTCTTCGGACGATGAACTGTCCGAGTCTGAGTCTGTGGAGATTATGAAGTCATTGCAAACTAAGAAAAAGTAGGTACCCAGCAAGAAATACTGTACATCGAGCCAACGAAAGAGACAATCGGCTAGGTTCGACTTCGTAGAGCGATTTCTCTGCTGCACACTGCCTATATGCACTGATAGGCCGGTATTGGGGCCAAAAAAGATCAAAACGGTCGACAAACGTATTAAGTAAGGTGAGAAAGAGATAACGCTCTACAGACCCGAAATAAGCCAAAGTCTCCTTCTTAAGGTCGACGTTTACTTGTGGTAGAGCTCCAGTGATGGAGCTCGCGGGCGTATGCACCACCGCATTACCTAATATACTAGCCGCTAAATGGTAGTGTTCAGCACTAACGTATTCTGGTCAGGTGGTCATGTAAGGCCCTGTAATTTTGCGGCACAGAGGCATAACACCTTAGGCCTCAGAAGTAGTAACGCATCTGCATTTAGACCTCTGGTCTTTGTGTAAGTGTCTATAGGCTGCAGTCATCACTTAACATCAATGTGAACTGTATGCTTGTTTGCCACTTCCATAACATTTGCAATCTAGATTGGTACGGTCCGCGATCGATGGATAGTTATTGAAATCGGTGTTTTCATTTAGATATTTATAGGTAATACTTACCATCAATGCAAACTGTATGCTTGCTTGCCACTTGATTACATAAAAAAAATCAACTTACCATATCCCATTCCTTTGCATAAGCCAAAGGCGGGATATATGGGTCCGCAAGGTGGTGCGATCTCGAACTGGTCCGCCATTTGCGGCTCCCACAGCAAGAGGTCTGAGATGATACGATTGTAGATTATTTCGTAAAGCTGTTTAGATCTGCGAATAATAAAATAAATAAAAAATTTAAACACGCTTCGCACCAGGTATAAACCCTTATCCCCCTTATTCATAAACGAACATTAGATACGTTTTATCTATTTTTGTGTCTTGTTGTTGTGTCAAATAAATGTTTCTTTCCTTTCCTTTCCATTCCTATAGAATGCTTTGTCTTTGTCAGTTGCATTGTGAAATGTGTAGGATAGAAAAAGACAAAAGAGAGATTAGGAACACTAGCTAAAATACGTTTATGAATAAGGGGGTTATAGTTTTGCTCTATCTGTCCGTCCGTCCGCGGCGTAGCTTAGAGGCTCTTAGGACGTGACCCCATGTCTACGGTGCGGCGCCGTCCGTCGTGCCGCGGCACGGCGCCGTTTGCGGTAGCGGGCGCACCACAGAATAGATAAATAAGGATAGAATGTCTAAAGACTCATTTTCATATTGAAACCGCTGTCGCCAGTTCCACGCATTGACATTGACACTACAGAGACAATTCAAACTGCAATTGGTCAATTGAAATAGACCACTCCCAAACACTTACTTCTCACAAAACGAACTCTTTCATCTTAAGTAAATCGGTTGCTTTTCTTATGCTCTGATTTCGCAAAGTCAAGACGTTTTGATTCGAAATATTCGAATGTCATAATTTCCACAAACCAGTTTATAACATTTCCACAATGATCGTGCAATTACTGAACCATACCATATAACATTTAAAAAATGCCAAAAATGCACATCAATCCATTGACATAATGATAATAAATGTGTGGCATACTTTTTACGTTCGATTAAATTAATTTCTAATAGTTATTATCGTGATATAAAAAACATCCAATATTTTTCTACAAACTAATTTTTCACAAATTATTTCGTGGAAAAAATTATTTACTGGTATCCCAGCTTAAGAGATGTTCTTTATATTTTATCGACTTTTTATCTTATTATCGAAATTTGTGTTTTTGTTAAAGAATATTTTTAATTAATTATTTTTATTTTATTTAAGAGTATTGAATGTGACCTCTATTGAGATGTTTAGTGAAAACCGTGCTCAGAAGCTAATATTGTCGCAGGTGGTCGCACATTCACAGGTGTTTTTAGTTAATGGTGAATATGACATCTTTTTTCGAATCCAAGATGGCAGACATAATTATTTTTTGGAAACGTATTAAAGGAGTCAATTTCGAGGTTTTTTCGGGTGCTGATTACGAAAATGACTTCTATTTTCAGATACAAGATGGCGGAAACCTAAATGTGATATGGGTGTCAATTTGAAGGTTTTCTGGGGTGCTGATTACGAATATGGCGTCTGTTTTCGAATCCAAGATATTGTAAACCTATGGAAATCGGCTGAAATGTTGATGTTGATTATTTTATTATTAGGCCGAGCCCATATTGCTTTGTAGTGTTTCCATTTCTCTAGTTTATGATAATTGTCCCCCGCAAAGAACTGTTTTTTTTTCAAAATGTGATATGGGTATCACTTTCGAGGTTTCTTGGGGTGCTAATTACGAAAATGGCATCCGTTTTCAGATCCAAGATGGCGGACAGATTTTCTCTTTTAAAATATGATATGGGTATCCATTTCGGGGTTTCTTGGTGTGCTGATTACGAAAATGGCATCCGTTTTCAGATCCAAGATGGCGGACAGACTTTTTTTTTTCAAAATATGATATGGGTATCAATTTCGAGGTTTCTTGGGGTGCTGATTACGAAAATGGCATCCGTTTTCAGATCCAAGATGGCGGACAGACTTTTCTTTCAAAATGTGATATTGGTATCAATTTCGAGGTTTCTTGGGGTGCTGATTACGAAAATGTCATCGGTTTTCCCTTTATTCCCATCGGCTCCCATAAATAGTGCCAACGGCCACCCCGGTGGCGGTCTCAGTGGGAGCCGATGGGAATAAAGGGAAAACCGATGACATTTTCGTAATCAGCACCCCAAGAAACCTCGAAATTGATACCCATATCACATTTTGAAAGAAAAGTCTGTCCGCCATCTTGGATCTGAAAACGGATGCCATTTTCGTAATCAGCACCCCAAGAAACCACAAAATTGACACCCATCATTATAGGTTAACTGACATCCCACACCCATATTACTCACATGATAGTTGTGTGCCTTCGAGCTCTATGATTGAAGCTCTACCACCGTACGTTACCACTTAGCAGCAGGTAAATTATAGACATATTAATATAACTACACAAATATTAATATAATGCGGTGCTGCTGATCGATGAAGTATGAAGAGTAATCGGTTTTGAGTGTTCTTTTATTGTCACATTAACTTATTATCACTTTCATACCATCGGGTACACCACCCGGAACTAAGCAGTTGATCTGTATTTCATATCTTTGACGTAATTTACCAAATGTTCCGAATGTTCCAATGAATGATGCATAAAATGATTCGGCACAGTTTAGTGTTTCAGATGCTAATGTTCCATCCACCACTGTCATATTAAAAAAAATCTACATATGTAACTATACAAATATCGATATGGACCATAAAAAAATATCGATATTGTATATATCACAACACTAGTGAAGATTTTCGTTTTAGTTCAATTTAATAATTATTAAAGGGTTTTTAGGGTAACGGTGGTATTAAATATCTTTAACTATACCTCCTCGATTTACTGGAGGTCTTACTTTTCATTTTCAACACGTGTTGAAATTACACAAAACGGCATTTTTACCCAGAGATGTGTTGTTCTAAGCTTCTTCACGACACTACGAGCGGCGAACGAATGGTTCGGCCGAACTGTGTGTGTTCAGGCATAGTTGTGGTGCGCTTGCCACGCCCACATTACCATTCCATCTTTATTTATCCATTCCGTGGGGCGCACCACACCTCGTTAGTTGCCGCAACCATGGTTCAGTTTTTATCTTGATATGGACCGCGAAAGACGTATTATTTTGCTCCTGTTACTAAGACGACGAATGAAGAAAAAAATAGAATCGCGGTCCATATTAAGATAAAATGTTAACCATGGTTGAGGCAACTAACGAGGTGCGGTGCGAGTTTTTTTTATCTTATGGAAGTGGTAAACAAGCATGCAGTTCACATTGATGTTAAGTGATGACTGCAGCCTATAGACATCCACACAAAGACCAAGGTCAAAATGCAGATGCGTTACCACTCCTGAGGCCTAAGGTGTTATGCCTCTGTGCCGGAAATAACAGAGCCGTAAAAGGAGGATGGAGGTGCCCTGCCATCGCGCACCGTGCCTTGCCGCTCCACAGTGCCGCACCGTAGACATGGCGCGCATCCACGCCGTAAGTACTGTATATATGAGCACCAACCACACGCCTCTTTCAAGGTTCCCGCCAAAACTATAAAGTGAGGTTGGATTTTATTTTTCTCGCGGACCTCAGTGTGGGGCATCGTTGGACAGATCTTTGAAAAATGTTTCGAAATAATTTCTCGATTAAGGGGACCGTTCTCAAATATAAAGCTTTAAGCCTGGGTTGCACCAAGATATTTGTTAAAGTTAAAAAAACTTTAACTTTTAAACTAAGTCCCAATTTTAGTCAGAGTCAACAGTGACAAGTGACAAGAGATAAAGTGTGACCAACTACCAGCTAAAGGATGGCACACCCCGGACACTCTGCATATATTCCATATAAACGCTTATTCTGTTACCTATTAGAAAGAGAGAAAGAAATTTTATATTTCTATACGTAGTATTATTACTTATTCTCTGACGGTGGTTAGGACCTATGATAAAACTAAAACAATTGAATTCGATTCAAAGAAAGTATAATGAATGGTATAAATGAAATGGTACATAAAATGGAAAAAATATGCTTACTCCAATTGCAGACTGAGGATGGGTAAATTGAAGTCCAAATGAATGGCAGCATGCTCCACGGAACTGGAGGTGAACTCTGCCATCTCTTCATCAGTGCCTGGCACTATCAGTTCCTCTTCTTGTGCTGTCATACATACAGTCACACATACATTAGTACATGTCATACATACATTAGTCAAGAAATACATTTACATCTAATATTACTTATGGTAGTTCCATTGCTAGTGTCTTTAGCTGAATTTGGTCTGGTGGACCGAATTCGATCGAACCAGGTCTGGACTTCGGTAGCTTAGTTGGGAGAGCGGCTGGACTGGAGATCCTAGTGGTCGCGGGTTCAAGTCCCAAGTCAAAATTTAATTTTAATTTTCTTTAAATATATTTCATTTGCATGTAATATTAGGAAAGTCTAATTAAAAAACAGTATGCGTACTTATAAGTAGTAAGACACGAAATTCGCTCTCGCTACGCACAACCGGCTTCGGTCTATGCACGTAAGAATTTATACTTCTTTAGCGTAACAATCCAATAAACAAGAAATAACACAAACGACAAAAAAGTTAAGCAGCTACAGACTATCGCTATTATATGTCGGTGCGCACGCGCATCCTAAAAATTCACTCTCATATTTTTTTCTAAACGCGCCAAAAGAAGTACAGTTTTAACAAATTCTAATATACCTTGTGAATTATCCTCGTGCTTGGCGATACTCTGATGAGCCATCTTCTTGCCACTAAACGGACTGGGTAATGTGCTCTGCAGATTGTTCATGATATACATTGATGTAGTCATCGGATTCATCACTTTTGGCTGGAAGCTCAGCTCGTCGCTTAGCGAGTCGAATGGACCCTTGTTCGTATCACTCGGTTGGAAAGTTATTGAAATCCTGGGACCAATATAAATAGTTGAACAATAGTAATCCCCAAGGGATGAGGGAGGAGGGTGTGCAGAGGTAAATTCATGCATACAAATATGCAAACACCCTCGATTCGTCAGTTAAATTTTGGCTCATTTAACAGGTGGCGAGCCTGTTGACACCTCCGGGCACGTTACCAGACTCCGAGGTACTGGGAAACTTCCCTTCCCCTTAAAAAATTGAAAAAGCCCAATAGAACCAGGTATAAAGGATTTCACTGTTATATCTGGTAGTTTTCGATCCGGGAATCGAACCCAGGACCCCAGTGTAGTAGTAGGGGCCTGATACTACCAGGCTAGTGAGGCAGTTAAACAAAAAAAAAAGATTATTATGTGTTCCTTTTTCATATTTTGATATTTCAATTAAATAAGTGTACACAGTGTGTACAAGTATACACAGCGTATTTTTATTCTTAATTTTACTGAAATGGTCGTTTTAGGATAAAAATAAATATTCAAGTACCTGAATTTTTGCTGAAGTTTAGAAAACGGTTCGAATTGTGCAAATCCATGAAAATGAAACATTAACATAAATAATTAATGAGTAATGCTAGCTTACATTGGGAAAGGCGTCGGCGAATGTTCTCTCAGAATATTGGTTTCGAAAGTAGAATCGTCCATTGTAGTCTGTGCCACATGAGTGCCAGGTAACTGATCATTTTCCTGAAAAAAAATAGAATTGAAATAGATCAAAGTATGCGTTTGTGTGTCTACGCAAGAATTGACGATAAAACAGCTATAATGTACAGTATCCAACAAGAAATAATGCACGCCGACCTCAGGAAGAGACGTCGCCTTATTTCGGATCTATAGCGCGTTATCTCTTTCGTAAACGTAACTTCAACGTAACTTTTTTACTGGTGGTAGAGCTCTAGTGACGGAGCTCGCGGGCGTAGGCACCACCATATTACCTGATTTACTTGCCGCTAAATGGTAGTGTTCAGCACTATCGTGTTCCGGTCAGGTGGTAATGTACGGCCCTGTAATTTCCGGCACAGAGGCATAACACCTTAGGCCTCAGGAGTGGTAACGCATTTGCATTTTGACCTTGGTCTTTGTGTGGGAGTCTATAGGCTGTAGTCATCACTTAACATCAATGTGAACTGCATGCTTGTTTGCCACTTCAATAACATAAAAAAAAAATAAAAAAAAAAAAAAAAACTTCACGCCTGTAATCTCCGAAGGGGTAGGCAGAGGTAAATGCGTGCATTCAAGCATACACGCCAACACCTACGATTCGCCGGCTACGTTCTGGCCCATGTAACAGGTGGCGAGCCTATTGACATCTCCGGGCACATTACCGAACTTCGAGGTACTGGAAAATTTCCAGAAAAAAGAAATAACCTAATAGAACCAGAGATAAGGATCTCTTTCGTACCTTACCAATTTGACGTTTGTCGACCATTTTGATCAAGTTTTGACCAATACCGGACTACGGATGCTTACTTAGGCAGTGTGCAGCAGAGATAACGCTCTATAAAGCCGAAACTAGCCGATTGTCACTTTCATAGGCTCGATGTGCATTATTTCTTGATGAGCACTGTATGTAGTGTGTATGTAACTTAACCAAGTATCAGACACTATTTTACAAGTTCAGTTTGTAAGGAAATAAAGCTTCTCCATCTTTCTATCCTTAAAAGAATATATTTCATTTTTGTCACCATCATCACTGGTAGTGGCAAACAATAATGCAGTTCACATTGATGGTAGGTGAATACGGTAGCCTATAGGACATCTACACAGATACCGGAGGTCGAAATGCAGATGGATCAAATAATGTAGTGGTGCCTACATCCTTAAGCTTCGACACTAGAGCTCTACCACCAGCAATCTTTGGAGGAAGCTTATATAAAGCAGTGTACGTCTTTCGGTTGAAATAATCATGATAATAATTGAGTTTTAGTTTGTTCAGTAGCGGAGTTCTTCTCAGTAGTGCCTGCACTTGGAACTCTGCTAAGTGAATGACTATGTTTATGACGAATTGATTTTTCTTTTTCTTCTATGAAAGAATTGAAAATCGGTTAAATTTTAATTTTATTTAATTTGATTATTATTAATACCTATTGAAAAATAATTATTATTGTAAGTCATTTGCTATAGGTAGCTTGTAAACTGACGCTGCAAAAGTGTCGTTGTAGACCAATTTGAAATAAAATATTTGAGTTTGAGTTTGTTAATTTCACAAATCGAAGTCCCAATGTCAATCATTAAAATAACTTACGTGATAATACAAGTCCAAGGTGGTAGCGTTGAGGGTGAGGGTGGTGGGCAGGGGTCGCACGCTGGGCAGTTGCTGGCAGCCGATGGTCGCGTTCTGGAACTTGAAGACCAGGTAGTCGGGCCTCACTCGCCGGATCTCGCGATTTATGCCCGGCCGCAGGTCCGCTATCGGGAATCTACACAGTTCAACATATTTTATTGTAAACTAACTGTGCCCGCGACTTCGTCCACGTGAGAAAAAAATATGATTGTTCAGTATCTACCGTAAGTCGTGGGCGCAGCTAGTATAAAAGAAGATTTAGTTACACCTTATTACATCAGCTATCTGCCAGTGAAAGTACCGTCAAAATCGGTGCAGCCGTTCCCAAGATTAGCCCCGCCAAACAGACAGACAGACAGGCAAAAATTGTAAAAAATGTTGTTTTGGTATATGCACCGTGTAAACATACATATGTATTTAGTAAATAGCGGTTATTTTAATATTCCAAACAGACACTCCAATTTTATTTATTTGTATAGATGGATGATCGTAACGAGATAGTATGCTTAAAGTTATAACACAGAGAACATCTATGCACTGTTTTGTGTTATAACTTTCAACTCCCATTTTTTAAAAGAATTTGTTATTTTTATCCCCTCACAGATAAACTATATACATATACAGATAGTATACCACTGGTATACTAGCCCATCCCTACAGAAGTTTGAATTAAGAAAGGCGAGCGAAAATTCGATGTTCGGATGTGGGAATACACAGGGTAGGTCACTTATAAAAGGGCTAGACAAGTGGTCGCAGGTTCGAACCCTATCCGACTTACAAAAGATTTTTTATAAAATCTTTAAATTCATAAAAATATTTTAGAACGGATCAAGTACTTAAAAATGTATAAAAAAAATACCTGAGTACAGCGTTGATATTGGGGCTACGTAGAGTGAAGTTGACTTGGTTTTGCGCCGGCGCAGGTCCGGCCGCCGTAGTGCGTGTCCCACCGAAAAACGTCGCTGCCATTCGCTCCATTACTGTCAGCTCCACGTCCACATAGAACGGCATGCATTTCACACTAGAATAACAATATATAAATAAATTACGCTTACACTCACAATCCACACTAGAATAAAACCTGTCGTCGGTTCCGTTGAACACACAATTACACCCAGACTCGATTCAAATATCTGTAGGCCGTACAAATATTTGTCTCTGAGCAGAATCAAAGTCGCGGATATGTCAATAGGCTCGCTACCTGTTACACTGACTAAAACGTAATCGGCGAAGCGTGGGTGTTTGTATACTTTGTATGCTTTGAATGTATGCATTTACTCTCTGCCTACTCCTTCGGGGATTACAGGCGTGAAGTTACGTACAATATTTATACTGTTTCTGTACTTACACTATATCTGTTGTAGGATTAACGAGCTTCTTTTCACCAGATATTCTTATGTATTTTGATATTTGTTTGAAATTTATTTTCAAATTCGCTTTGGATGACGCAGTGTTACACGCATTGTCTTCATCCTCTGTGAAAAAATGGTAAATAATAATGTAGAAAATAAAGAAACATTGGAAAGAAAAATGTTGCTTCACAAAATACATTTTTTTTAAATAGCTTCAATTATCCCACTGCTAGGCAAAAGCCTCCTATTTTCTTCCACCTATCGCGGTCTTTTGCAACTTCGAGCCAATTGGGTTCAAAGCGATCGATATCGTCTCGCCAGCGTTTTCGAGGTCTACCTCGGTAGCGCCGAGTATCTGAGGTCCAATATGTTGCTATTTTAGCCCATTTTTCGCACGACATTCTGCAAACATGACCCGCCCACTCCCACTTCAACTTCTTACTTTAAGGCCTACATCCACGATACCATAAAACACATATATTATTGAAATAAAACTAGTTTTCGGATTTATCTCGCGTATACTAAACTAAAATGATAACTTGAGTAATTAATACCTGAAGATAGAATTAGTAACTTTTGTGTTAATCCTGAACGCTACGCAAGGCTTTTGCGAAATAGGTAGAGGTAGCTGCACATAATAATTTTTCAAACTGCTGTCAGACAATTACTACCTCAGTCTGCCCGAGATTACGGAAGCTGAAAAGCGACCGAAACGTCGAGTTCGATTTTAAATAATCATTTTAGTTTAATATACGCGAGATAAATCCGAAAACTAGTTTTATTTCAATGAGTGCAGCTCGCGAAAACCTACGAACATACTACATATATTTTTTTTACCTTTGGCCTCAAATCGTATTAAATCGAAACTCTCCGGTTTAGGATCCTCTAAGTTTTCGCCTTGATAGTACAAACATTCGCGGACTAGAACATTCCTGATGGCGGCTTCGCACATTGTCTGACTGCCTTGCGACGTTACTTTTTCACTGCCGTCTAAACTCATGTCTGTAGTCAGCAATCTGAAATAATTGAACGATATTCATTATTATAAAATTCGTTGTAAGTGGACTTTGTTTTAAAAGACCCTACTGAGTTTTTTGGTATGTTTTTCTCAGTGATGTGGGCTTTGAAACTCTGCCAATCATCGAACATAGAATCTACGGTCGATCCTGCCAGTGAAAGACAAAGAATAAAAAGGTAAATTATTATTTTGCCGCAAACATACCATCAACAAACTGTAACAAAATCCAGTTTCAATAAAAATAATATACAAACTCAAATATTTGTTTCAAATTGGTCTACAAGGACACTTTTGCATTGCCGGTTTATAAGGCTATCTATGGTGAATGACTAGATAATATAATAATTATTGAAACTAATCAATTTATAAATAAAATTTAACCGATAAATCATCAAATCTTTTAATCCCTTCATAGAAGAAAAAGAAAAATCTATTTGTGATAAACATAGTCATTCCACCCAGTCATACCCAGCAGCCTAGCAGAGTTCCAAGTGCAGACACTACTGAGAAGAACTACGGTACAAAGAATAATAATACCCTACCTTAGATGATTTCTTTCGACAGCTTTGTCCAGGGCATCATTAACAAGCCGCATGTCCCTCTTCTCTTCTATTCTGCACACTGTTTCAAGACGATTGAAGAACTCTGTAGATATCTGTCGCATTTTCGTTGCGGACGCTGCCGATACGCAATCGGAACTTATAGTCGTGAAAACCAGTATGTCCTGAAGCAAATTTTGTATAATTATATTTATTCTTTTTTCTGTAAGGTGGTGGCAAACAAGCATGTAGTTGCAGGTGGTAAGTAAATACAGCAGCATATAGACATCTACATTAAAAAGGAACATCTATAATGCAGATGGAATGCTACCCCTGAGGCCTAAGTTGTTATGCCTCAATAACAGAAATTATATGACGGAGCTCGCGGGCGTAGGCACCACCGCATTACCTCATATACTTGCCGCTAAATGGTAGTGTTCAGCACTATCGTGTTCCGGTCAGGTGTTAATGTACGGCCCTGTAATTTCCGGCACAGAGGCATTACACCTTAGGCCTCAGGAGTGGCAATGCATCTGCATTTTGACTTCTGGTCATACTTAACATCAATGTGAACTGCATGCTTGTTTGCCACTTCCATTTCATGAAAAAACATGCTATTTTTCTAATGGAAGATTTTTAGAGATAGACCTCGCGAGCGTAGGCACCACCGCATTCATCTAATTGCCGCCAAATGGCCGCCTAATGTACCAGAATACACATTTAATAACAAAATATTATATACCTTATGCAAAAGAACACACGATAGTGAAGCGATTCTTAGGCTGACGTGGGACACTTCGGCAGTGGGATCACCGTCAATGTGTGGCACTAAAAAATAAATTATTTCGCCAATTTGGGTACATATTAAAATAGAAATAGTTGACAACGTATTAGAGAAACAGTAAATAGCTAAAAAAAAGATACCGAAAAACCGGCCAAGGGCTAGTCGGACTCAAGTGCATATAAATACCATGTAATATAATTGACAACATTTCAAATTTGACACGACCGTAAAAGAAAAATAACGTTTCTTTATTTTTCTTTTCTGAGTTCAAATATATATTTTTTGTATTTTTTTATTTCTTAATTTCTGTGAAAAAAAATAAAACTGAAAAACATGTGATGACGTCACTTATATGGTGGAATGAAGTAGTTACCATTGCCTATCTTTAGATGAAAACATTATTGTTACATACTCTGTGGCAAGATGTGTCAAATTGATACGGATACGTCAATGTCAAAGTATAAAACTAGGAAGTAGGGATGGTGATCCGAGACCTGAGATCGATTAATCGGAAAAGCGATCCTTAGGAACCAAAAAATCGATTCTTATTTATATAATTATAATAATTTATTTAAATCGCTTTACAGTACTGGATTGATCTAGTGAATCGATAATATGGAAAATCGAAGATAGATCTTTTTGGTTAATTCACATAGGGACATAGGAAACATACAAATCATAAGATTTAACGTTTAAACGTGAGTATAGGAACCATTATACCAGCATTAAACACTGTTGAGTTGCTTTGTTTTGGTCGTCTGTTTTCCTTGAAATTTAGTATTACATACCTATCCCAAATCAAAAATAGATCGATAATCGAAGATAGATTTTTTCAATGTTGATTTAATCGTGGATGGATTTTGGACACTTCGATTCGAACATTGTTTTATTTCAGAAAGAATCGCCATCCCTGCTACGAAGTCTATGAAAAGCTGCTACGAACTTATTTATTAAAATAAAAACAAGTTTTAAAGTTTTAAACAACGAATCAGCCCTCAGGCTGTTGATATAATATTGATATTTTTTATTTGTAGTTGGATCAAGGAAGAGATTAATCGACGACGCGCAGGGTCAAAGATTTTTTTAAATTATATTGATATATCGATATTTTTTTCGATATATCGAACACTGGTACTGATATTTTAAAAAAACTACGTCTTTTTAGAATACACTTACTTTCAAAGTAGAAATTATGAATGAAAAGTACAAAATTTCGAAAAATGGTTAAACACGGGTGCTTTAGTTTTGGATTTACTTTTGAATAATGTAATAAAACATGTAGGTTAAAAATATGAAATGTTGTCAATTAAGAGAGTACCTATTATACCTCAAATACCATAAACCTCTTACGGGGTTTCTTGTAGTCTGTAGGTAGTACAAATATATTCCGCATTTATTTTTCTATTTTAGGGCCATTTGCTTGGGAAATAAGAGTGGGAACTGGGAATGTCAATTTTTACTATTTAGTTTAAAAACTTCATAACTACTTAATAATGTTTTTGAGATCCTCACAATATAACTTTTTTTGTATAATTTTATTAATACTAAAAAAAAGTGCCCCCCATTTTTTATTAAAGTTATACATACTAGTTTCGGTCACACATATTTGTATATATGTACCAAAATTTCAACCCAATCCGCCTAGTACTTCAGAGAAAATCGTCTGTGACAGTTGTAAGGAGAGATTCACAAGTGATCTCTTAAAGAGTTCTAGTTTTATCCTTTTGAAGTACAGAACCAAAAAAATAATATTTTAAAAAGTAGTGATTCACAGTCTGCAGATTTGGAATTAGGATTCATTAGGCTTTATTTACCACAAACAACAATTAAATTTTACCTTTTTTATTTCTCTTGATTCGCGGTTGGCCCATAGCCACATTCATGCTTGATGACATACTGGTGTTCATGGAACTGACCGACGACGTGAAACTTTCATTCATCTGATTGGCTAGTGACGTCATAGGTAAGAATTTATCACTCTCTGCATCACTATCATCTGCGACATGAAAAAGATATAATCTGGACCTGGATTCTAAACTGTGGTCATACCAAAATAAAAAAATATATAAAATAACTAACGCTTACACTCACAGCCCCACAGTAGGTATAAACCTGTGTCGTGGGTGCCGTTGTACACATACAACACATACACAAACACCCAGATCCGAAACAAATATCTGTAGGCCATACAAATATTTGTAACGGTGCGGGGATCGAACCCGCGACCCTTTGAATCAAACGGTCTCAACTCACACCGCTGGACCAACCCGGTCGTCAAACCTAAGTTATAAATAAAAAACCTTACTAATAAACCTTAGTTATTAAAAATATTTTTACCATAGCTTGGCCCAGACCATCCATACATCGCAGGGTTCTGTTTGGCACTTCTTTGCTCCAAATTTCCTAGAAGCTGAGCTTCTATCCTTTGAAAATCTGCTTGCTTCATAGGTTTGCACTGCATATTGACACTAGGTCTCATAGGTATATTACTGAAACAATGTAATAGTACAAATTTAAAAAATCTAAGTGCCTAGAATTCTAAAATTTAGTACAAGAAATTAGGGAAACAGTTTGTAACCAACAGTTGTATAAAGGAGATGTTGCGAGCTCGGCTCTGGTTCGTACATGTCCTCAAAAAATGGGTAAATTAAAGAAGAATCCAAAAAAAATACAATTAATTTATTCAAGAATATATTTTAGAGTTACAACCACATTTAATTATAACGATTTTATCATTTTCAACTATGTTAAACATGGCGGCGATACAGCCGACACTTGGGATCAATCGACTTTGATAGTATTTAGAAAATATTACTTTTTTCTCCAAGTTCTATAATCAAAATACAATTTAAAAAATGAAAATGTCAAAATGACATGGCCCGGCATATTCGCCATGTTAGTTTTGAGTTGCAATTCTAACTGCAAATTATATTTTGTAACTGCAAACAAAGCTAAATAAGTGAAATATGCAGTAAAAAACGTTTTTATATTGATTTTGCCTGTTTAATGATATTGTGTACAATACATGGCCGGAGGTCCATACATTTTTGCAACATCTCCTTTGTTCCATCTTGTGAACTGCTTGCAGAATGGATCAAACAAAGCGTGTTCTTTTGAAGTGGATACTTATTTAGCATCTTTGTGATTTCAAAGTCGACGAAACGAAAAAGCGACAGTAAAAAGAGACAGACACATATTTTAATAAGATTTAACGTAGGAGAAAATTATATGTTAGGATCCCACAGAATCATTTCGTTCATCCAGATATGCTGCAAACCAATTTTTTATGCATATTTATAATCTATAGAATATATAATATATCCACTAGGTTGCCAATCAAAATTTGGCCGCAAGTATTTTTTAATTTTTTTTTTTGGGAAAGTAATTTTATTACTCCTTTTTTCAATAACATATCGTTCACCTCACGGCAATATGTATAAAGACTTTGAAAAATTACGGCTGCCCCTACCTATTTCCGTTCCGCCCCGATCACTTTTTACGTCCTTATCGTACATGTATTATTTATATATCTATTTTTTTTCTCATTATTATGATATACGGGAGCCAAATTAAATCGGTCGCAAATAAGAGTTGCTGGCTGTATAAGAAATAATTAAAAATACTTGTGGCCAATTTTTGATTGGCAACCTAGTGGGATATATATTCTCTAGATTATAAATATGTATAAAAATAAGATTTGCAGCATATCTGGATGAACGAAATGATTCTGCGGTGGGATCCTAACCTATTAAATATTAGGAAGCATTATAGTGTCCTCTTATGATTTTTTTTCAATTTTTTAATGGCTATCGATTATTGTTTGCGGGTTGTTGTGGGATGCACAGGGTGGTTTCAGAACTGGAAGAGGATGTATGGATCAAGTTTTCTCCCTCCGCAACATCGTAGAGAAGCATCTTGCTGTGAGCCAGAAGGTTTTCTGCGGTTTTGTGGATTTGGAGAAAGCGTTTGATAGGGTATTACGAAAGGAGCTGTGGGACATTTTGCCAGAGTATGGTATTGATGGCAGTCTGCTCCGTGCAATACAGTCCACGTATGTGGGCTGTCAAGCATGTGTGCGGGTAGATGGTAACATGTCACCCTGGTTTGATGTTAACATCGGTGTCAAACAGGGTTGCGTGCTTTCGTCTAGGCTGTTTATTATATATCTGGACAAATGCCTCCAGAGGGTGAAGTTGATGGATGTGGGAGTGCGTATGGGTGACTTAGTGGTGAACTGTCTGCTTTACGCAGATGATGCGGTAATTGTTAGCTCTACACCATCTGGGCTACAAGCACTAGTCACAGTCATGAAAGAGGATTGTATGGAGAAAGGCTTACAATTGAATGTGGATAAAACTAAAGTATTAGTATTTGAAAGAGATGAACAGAGAACAAATGCAAGGGTAGTAGTAGATGATGCAGTGTTAGAACAGGTTGATGAAATTGTATATCTTGGATGTGCTTTTAGCAAGGATGGTAGGTACACCACTGACATAGAAAGAAGAGTGCTTGCTGGGAATTGCGTGAATGGAGCGTTGGGTAAGCTGCTAGAATCGAAACATCTCAGCCAGCGGGCTCGACTAGCCGTACATAATGCTGTACTTACTCCAACGCTTTTATATGGAAGCGAGAGCTGGGTATGCAGGAAAGAGCATGAAAGTAAGTTGAACGCGGTCGAGATGAGATCTTTGCGCAAGATCTGCGGTGTATCACTCACCGATCGCGTTCGTAATGAAGATGTAAGAAAGAGACTTTGTGTGAATGATAGTATCGGTGTAAAAATGAAAAAAGGCATGCTCCGATGGTTCGGGCATATAGAAAGAATGTCGAATGAGCGAATGACTAAACAGATATACAATGCGAATGTGGATGGTTGCAGAGGCCCAGGAAGACCAAGGCTGACCTACCATGACCAAATAGGTCGAGTTCTGTCTGATGGTGGGGTCAAAAGTCTTAGGAATCGGCGTGCATGTATGAAGAGAATGATGAAGGTAGACGAGGCACGAGAGGTTTGTCAGAACCGGGATGTCTGGCGCTCTACACTCTCTGCCTACCCCGTTAGGGACCTGGCGTGAAGATACATCGATTATTATTGCCCTAGAGGGCTCCAAAAGTACACCTGACAAGACACAATGTCACAAAGCACAGAAAGAAAGATCTGCATTTTATAAAAAACCATGATTACTATTTACCTCGTATCTTCAAGATGCGGTTGATTTAGAGCTTCCAGAAGTTCAATCAGTGTATGCAACTGTCTAGGCGTTAGGAACACTATGAAAGATCCCAGCAACATTTTCACTTCCACCTTCGGACCATCCACTTCTTCTGAATGCTTCAACTTGAGAGCCAGTTCCTGCTGGCCAGTTAGCTTTGCAAACAGAATTGGATCTGGTTGACTAGCTCTTTCCTCTGGCGTTGCTTCTCTTGTACTCTCCATCTGTGCCCTTTCTTCAGCGATAATTTCCTTTATGGGATCTGATTCTATAGTTGAAATAACACTTCTTGTTTCGTAAAATACGTCAGACATAGTGCTTTGACAGTTTGCATCTGGTGTTTCAGCGGAGGTGGCGTCTGATTTGTCTGCTTGAGATGATGCTGACTTTTCCATGATTAAACTTGGAGCCATGGTGCGGAACTTCGATGGGAATTCGTCAACATAGAAGGTAACACCTCCAAATTTTAGCTTTTTGTTAGTATATGTGGCAACTATATAAGTCTTGGACTTCTCAGGGTCTGTAGCGTCTGGCACTGGTTCTACTCCTGCTTCGTCGAAATAGTCTATCCTGAAAATTATATATACATTGTTTGTGTGTTTTCATCCAATATCTTATTGCAAACTAAGGGCATGAAATATTTATACTTACTTTTGTATGTGAATTTCTAATGCTATTCCCCTTTCGCCATTTTTAGGAACATGTTCCAATCTTATTTTTGTATTCACAAATTTCACTTTGACTCTGCTCAAAACTGAAAGTAAAATTAATTATTTAAGCTTCTTAATATTAAGTGAATAAAGTATTCAATATTGATTGTTATACTTCATGTAATAAGTTTGACAACCCGGTTAGTCCAGCGGTGTGAAACCATCGTTTGATTCGAAGGGTCGCGGGTTCGATCCCCGCACCGGGACAAATATTTGTATAATATTTGTACAGATATTTGTTTCGGGTCTGGTTGTTTGTGTATGTGTTGTATGTGTACAACGGCACCCACGACACAGGTTTATACCTACTGTGGGGCTGTGAGTGTAAGCGTATTTTATTTATTTATTTATTTAAGTCAGTATTGACAATTAATTGATTATAAAATTGCCTTAGTAGTTTAGTGGTAGTAAGCCACAACTGTTACTTCTTACAGAATTTCTGATAAGAGATAAAGGTGTATTATACTTTAGGCTACTAGGATTTTTCCATTTTCTGTAAGATTCTCAGTGTCATCCTCGGAGTTTGGTAATGTGCCCAGAGCTGTAGGGTTTCAAATGAGCATCACATTGATGTTAGGTGATGACTGCAGCCTTTAGACATCTACACAAAAACCAGGGGTCAAAATGCAGATGCGTTGCCACCCTTGAGACCTAAGGTGTTCTGTCTCTATGATAGTTATTACGGGACCATACATTACTATGTAACCGGAACACGATAGTGCTGAACACTACCATTTAGTGGCAGATAAATTAGGTAATGCGGTGGTGCCTACGCCCTCGAGCTCCTACACTGGAACTCTACCACCAGTAAAATAATTATTTCAGTATTTCATGGGCTGAAACATAACAGGCGAATTGTGGGTGTATGCTTGAATGTATAAATATTATTTTTGCCTTTGGGGCATGCAGTTCTTAATTTACATTTAATCTCTCCAGATACGAGAAAAATATGACAATTGAAATTCAATTGTGTCTCGCCGCCGGTGGCCGTACGATCCTTGAAGGATTAATTATAAAATATTTTTTCAATTAACAACAGCTTACTTGAATCTATGGCATGGGCAAACATCTCAATCCCTTCCACAGGATTTGATTCTTGGGGACCAGATGCCTCCTCCCTTAAGCATTCCGCTGCTAGCTGCATCGAAGATGACATGGAGGACCACATAGACTCCAGCATAGATGATACTATTGACAATTTTTGTGTATTTTAATATAATAAATGCAAAATTGTTTGTGCCTAGGGGCCGTTCAAGTATTACGTAAGCACTCTGGGGGGGCGGGGGGGTCTTTGCTCTGCTTATTTTGGATGACATGGGGGGTAGGGGAGTCTAGATGATGATTACGTCATCGGTAGTTATTTACTTATTACATCAGTAAAATCTAATCTCTATCCTAAATCTATTTTCTTATTTCTAAAATTATAATTATTATATAAAAAAAAACAATACATTAATTGAAAACTGTTTACGTAAGCATGGGCGGAGGGGGTAAGAGCTTTGCTTACTTTTGCTGACAAGGGGGATGGGGGGGGTAAAGAATTGTAATAAATCTGCTTACGTAATACTTGAACGGCCCCCTACAAGATAACATTCATGGTTCAATAGTTAAGTTTGAATCAAAACAGAGATGAATTTGATATTAATAAAATATTTATAGAATTTTTTCATAGACCATTTATGGAATTACATTTAGGACCTATTTCACCATCGTAATCAAACGCGATCAATTCTTGTAAAACGCGTTTTACGTTTATATTGCATTCGTAAAACGCGTTTTACAAGAAATGATCAAGTTTTATTACGACGGTGAAATTGGACCTTTAAGGTGGTATGAGTATACAGAGAATAAATGCTAATCAGACATGGAGGCAAATAGCCTTGATCTGAAAAAGATTAATGAACATAATTATTCCAATTTAAACAGCTTGTATAAAATGTATATTTTAGGTATAATAAATATATATATATTTTTTATTACATTGAATCATATTGTTGCATTGAAGAAGGAATTTAGGTTCAGTGGCACCAAAATATTTGTGAGTTTTGTAAAATATTACACTCTGCTCTAACTTTTACTAATTTGTTACAGTTCAAGAAGGATGTAAAATTTTACATTTTAATAATTTTAATAACTTTAACAAATAATGGTGCAACCAAACTTTAGTCTTTCCTTACAATAGTAGCAGCCATTGAGTATTATACTTAAACATTACATATTTTATTTCAGTGGAGAATATTATATTAAAAACCCGAAAATGTTTGAGAGTCTAGACAATATTCCAAAAGCATACCTGGTTCAGTCCTATGTTTGGGCTGCACTGTGAGTGAGAGTCCATTAATTTCAACAATGGAGTCATCCTTGAGTATTGTGGACCAGGGTATAGTGACAGTAATTTCTTGCATGTGCCCATCGACTATTTCCAAAGGCCAGTTTTGTGAGTCGCCCAATTCATTGAGAGCCTTAAATATAATAATGTTAAATTACATTAAAGTAACTGCCTCGGTAGCCTAGTGGTAACAGGCCACTACTACTACGCTGAGGTACTGGTTTTGATTCCCAGGTAGGGGGTTATCAGAGATAATGGTCCAGTCTTTTATCTCTGGTTCTATTGGGATTTTTCCATTTTCTAGAAATATCCCAGTACCTTGAAGTTTGGTAATGTGCCCAGAGATGTCAATAGGTTTGCCACCTGTTACATGGGTCAAAACGTAACCGGCGAATAGTGGGTGTTTGCATGTATGCTTGAATGCATGCATTTACCTCTGCCTACCCGTTCACAACAACAACAACAGCACCCACAACACAGGTTTTAACCTAATGTGGGGCTATGAGTGTAAACATATAAAAAAAAGTTACCAGTTATGGTTTTTATGTCCAAACAATGATCTACTACCATTGAACTTGGAAAAATTGGAGGTAGATGTCTCTGTACAGTTACTGTAAGTTAAACCTTATAGTATTTCTACCCATATAATATTACTTCAGAGTTGTAATTTGAACAATTACATGTTTGCAATAGAATATTCTTATTTCACCAGTTCTCAAAAAAATCATGAATAGTGTGAAGTTTTATAATAACAGACACACTCTGTTAGTCATATGTGTGTGTATAAGTAGTAAACACAATGTATTTTAAGACTACTAAGCATTATATTTATCTAGGAAGTGAATAATTATTTTCTTTGTTCATTGAAGCACGTGTCGTATAGTACGATACAACGCACTATTCATTGGCAAGCACATGAAGCATGCGTCCTAACTAAAACTGATTTAATATTATCGTTAGGGAATACTGATATTGTTAAAGGTCTACATACCTCGCAGTCAAGGCTAACGTCGGATACAGTTCCCGTTCCATTGTAGAGATCGACACTCAGCTGATCCAATGTGAGTTTTTCTTCAAGAAAATTACCCAGGTACCGCTGGAGAAGATATCTGCACGCTCTCTTTTTTATGCTTTCGGACCATGGTAGATACCACAACATGTTTACAACTTATTAACGATCATTACACTACGAATTTAAAGTTTTGTGCGTAATGACTATTGTGATTTGCGTGTGATTGACTGGAGTTGAGCACGTAAATAAACATAACGTTCCGTTGTACACATGCAAAAATAGCAAATGCGATAGTAAATTTGTGATTCTGTATTTCCTGCGACTGTCACCTGTCACTGTCAATTTTCAACCATAGAGTGCCACAACTGCCACACAGATTGTGGGTGTGTTTACCCGAAATATGATCTTACAAAAATTAGTAATGTAATAATGGGATGAATAAAAATCGCGGGGGGAATATCAATAAAACTGGGAACTTTTTAAGTCTGTTTATCGAATAAGAAACATTTTTTTATGGCAAGACTTGTTTTTTTCATCTACAATGTCTATGATTTTGATTGAGAACTTCCGGCAATTTCAAAAGTGAGGAGAGTTTTGGCGGGAACCTTGAAAGAGGTGCGGTGCTCTTAATTTATTTAATTTTCTTCCTGTATTTTAGAGTTATATTAAATAAAGTTGGTAGCATTTTGTTTAATCTATGCTTATTACAGTGCCCATGTATAGTGAAATATAATAATAGTGCGAAAACACGTCCTTTCGGGTTAAACTTCATTGTAAATGTTCTGATAAAGTAGCCATCGCTTTACTCGAATTACTGACTGTGACTGACTGACGGACGCTACTTATTACGAATACTAAATATCGTTTTACTTGACACGGGCAATATAGATAAAAGCGGTGCCATAATATTAAAAAAAAATTCAAATGTTGACAAAGTGTAGCCTTGAACACACACTACGAATTTTAGTCACTTTATCTTGGGATTTTTATAGTTTTAATAACAGCTTTTATAATTAAAATTTTTTTTTCCACATCCTTCAGTTCATTAATAATTTGCTTATATTTTTTAATTTTCTCTTAGTAGATCTTATGGAATTAGATAACCATTTTATTTGTCGAAGTGGATTTAGTCAAAAACGGCATTAGGTAGTAGCAAGTAGTAGCGATTAAACTAGCGAATGTATTTATTTTGAAATAATACATACTGAAAATTAAATCTGTTTATTTAATAGAATAATTTTTAATATAAGTATAATCCGTTATACGTCTGTTTCTTCAGGTTTCTTCACTTCTGGATGTCGTAGTTGATAAAGTCAGAAACTAGTACCTAGCTACTAAAAATTTTTGATTCCTCTGGATTCCATAGGATGGAATATTAAATGATTGTATGTGTCGCTCTTGTTTTTGGTATTTTGTGGGTTAATTTGATGTCAAAACATGTCGAGAAAGAATGGATCCTCAGTTTATTCGAGCGTCGCTTACTTCGAATATACATATATATTATTAGGTATATATATTTTGGGTCGCCAGGTTAAAAGGTTGGAACCGCTGTCCTACACGATCGTTCATATTTTTTTTATTTTTGTGTTTAATGAAGTGGAGACGTCTTTCGTACCTGGTCTACTATCTACGTCAACTGCATAGAGTACATTTTATAGGTCAACTGTCTATATAAATTACTAAGCGGAACTAGTTAAACGGTAGTCAATTGACCACTGCATACTGCGTCTCAAAGACTATACAAATACTACGTAAGACTGCGACTGTGCAATCAAGAGCTTGTCTGTCTTATTTTAATCACTCGCTACAAACTGAAATTGGTGGCTTATTTCTCGTCACAGTGGTAAATATTTAAATTATAAAATACAATAGCCATATTAGTAGGAAAGAATAAAACGGCAGTGAAGACGTCCGAACCTAGGCCAGACTCAGAAACAGCTAAGCAGTCTGTATCGTTCATTACCAAAATGATATCAACTCGAGATACTCTGATGTTCGCTGTAAAAATACATAATAATTACTTATTAGTAGATAGAAAGGTATGTATGTATCTTCACGCCAGGTCCCTAACGGGGTAGGCAAAGAGTTTAGAGCAGATAGCAAGGTAATGTTGAAAAAATCATTAATAGGGAATGGAACCCAGGACTTCTGGACAGATCTCTCTGATGCAATGTTGCCATCCCTAAGACCCAGCCCCGCATCATCAATTTATTTTAGGCGTGGCAAAACTGAAATCTGTCGCCCCCGCCCACATATATATTTTTATTTTTCCTTTTATCATCTTCACTAAGACATAGGCCTTCCGGAAATAATGCATCAATAATTGGTGATCTTTTCATGATATGCTTTATTTATTAACATACCTATATATAGACATGAACGCGTAGGATATATTTATTTAGTTATTTACTCTTTAATGCACATTGAGTATATGTACATATGGCGGACTTAATGCCTCATGGCATTCTCTCCCAGTCAACCATTGGGTAGTAAAGAGAAGATGGAATAAAGGTGCAAAAAAAATTAAAAGGTCAGTGAAAACAGTATTAAATTATATTATTATATGTATTATTCATATTTTATACACATTTATTATGTGGTCAAAGTTATGTAAATTATGAGTTGTCTATTCGTTTGTAAATAATGAATTTGGTCGCCCTCTGAACTTACCGCCCGGGGCATAGGCCCCGGCTTGCCCCCTCTTGATCCGGAGTAAGACCTTAGTTATAATGCTTTTTTGATTGTAATAAATGATTGATTGATTATATCTCTGTGATAGTTATTACGAGCCCATACATTTCCATCTAACCGGAACACGATAGTGCTAGAAAGAAGACTTCCATTTGGCGACAGATAGATTAATGTGGTTAGTAATCTTTACTGGTGGTAGAGCTCAAGTGACAAGCTCGCGGGCGTAAGCACCACCGCATTACCTAATATACCTGCCGCTAAATGGTAGTGTTCAGCACTATCGTGTTCCGGTCAGGTGGTAATGTACGGCCCTGTAATTTCCGGCACAGAGGCACAATAACTTAGGCCCCCGAAGTGGTAACGCATCTGCATTTTGACCTCTGGTCTTTGTGTGGGTGTCTATAGGCTGCAGTCATCACTTAACATCAATGTGAACTGCATGATTTTTTGCCACTTTCATAATATAAAAAAAAATCTACTTACTACATATTTTGGTTCAGTATGGATACTTACGATCGTTACTTTTGTAATATACATCCATTATTCTATTAAATCGAACAATTGGCCATATTCTCTGCTCCCTCAGTAGTAGTGTGTCTGGAAGATACGATTTTTTTATTGGCGTTTATTGGAGTTTACTCCTTAAGAAAGGAGTTATAAGGTCCGATATAAAAAAATATGAGGAGTAAAATCAAGTGTAACATGAAAGTTGAGACGTTACGTGCGATTCCCCCGCAAGCGCTGCGATTTAATAATTAATAGTACATTCATTATGTTTCATGCTAATCATAATACTGCAAAATGTCGACAGAAAATACTCAACTCAGTCACTCTCAAAATTGAAAAGTAAAATACATTTTTCATAAAAATACTGACTACAAAATTCTATTATAATTTGACTTTGAAATCCGTAATTTATTCATATTATTTAAGTAAAATTCTTACCACCGCAATGGCCCAGTGTCAATAAAATCTTGTAATACGGTAGCCCAATTGCTCTGATAGATCTGGCAAATTTTAATTTGCGTGCATTGCTCAATACAATAATAACTGCTACTATTTTCAGGGTGTCCACAATAATTGACATGCTGCTATTTAAAGTCTTCGATTAGTCTAGCCTAGCCGAACAGCCAATTAAGCATCACAAGTTGTTGCTATTCATTCAGTGTTAGGTATACATCTTAAAACTTGACAGCAAGATACCCGCTCTTTTTTGTCTTATTTTATAATTTATTACTTTCTTGTAGGGTTAATTTCTAATTGCTTGCTTTGACGTGCGGTGACAGATGTCATCTGTGACACTCATTTAGTGCCACATATGACAGCTTCCACTGCAGATAAAAAATTGGTTTATGCCACAGACCATTAAGTGCTGTTTTTCTAATAATAGTGATGTATTATTACTGTGTTGCTCGTGTCACTCGTGTGATGTAAATTGTATTTTATTGTTTTCGTTTATTTTTAAAGCTGGTGGGTGAAAAACTAATTGTAATTGTTTAAACTTTACGTATTTTAAGTCACAGGCTAGCTAATAAGTAGCTAAGCTATTTATATAAATATATATATATATAATATTATATTTTATTTATTCTATTTTTATTTAATATTAATACATATTTATTTGTATATAACATATAATATATTACTTACTAATGTCGGATAACAGTAGTAGCAGCCAAAATGATTCTTTTCATTCTATACATTCCTCTGCTGGTTCAAATAGTGGTAGTTTTGTTAGTCTTCCCTCTCTTAATGAAACTCTTCACTCTTACTTCTCAGATTCACTGAAAAACTTTAATGTCATACATATTAACGCGCAAAGTATTCCTGCCCATTTTTCAGATATGTTAGCATCATTTGATAATACTAATATACATGCCATCCTAGTCTCCGAGTCGTGGTTGAAACCTAGTCTCCCATCGATACTATATCAAATACCAGGTTTTCACCTAATTCGTAACGATCGCACCGGGCGAGGGGGAGGTGGTGTTGCAATTTATTTACGATCGCATATTCCGTTTTCCATTATCCGTATGTCACCCCAACCCAGTGATGGTGCAGAAGATCTATTTTTAGAAGTTATCTTTGCTAGCACAAAACTCCTCCTGGGTGTATATTACAGCCCATCTCTGAATATTGATTATTTCGCATGTCTTGAGAAAAACCTTGTTGACCTGGTACCTCAATATAATCACTCGATTATAATGGGTGACTTTAACACCTGTTTGTTAAAGAATGATTTACGTTCAAATCGTCTCAAATCTCTTGTAAGCTCTGCAAATATGCATATTCTTCCTCTCGCTGCCACTCATTTTTTCCCAAATTCTGCTCCTTCTCTTTTAGACCTAATTTTCGTTTCTTCGCTTGATCACGTGGCCAAGCATGGCCAATGTTCAGCAGATGCTTTCTCATATCATGATTTAATTTATTTATCGTATAAAATTCGTCCCCCTAAGGTTAAAGCCAAAATTCTTATGCAGCGTAATTTTCGTGGCGTGGATAAAGATAGGTTGCAAGAAGATGCGTCCAAAATTGATTGGACAGTTATAGATCATGCGAGTGATATTAATGACAAAGTTAATCTTTTTAATTCCTTACTCACGCATCTCTTTGATTTACATGCACCCATGCGTCCAGTCCGCGTCAGGCATCTTCCTGCTCCATGGCTAACCAATGACATTAAGGCGTTAATAACTAAAAAAAATAATGCTAAATGTAGATTTAAACATAGCCCCAGTGAAATTAATAGGGAAAAATATATATGCTTACGTAATCGCTGCAATAGGGTGTGTAGGGATGCACAGCGACGCCATGTCCATAATTCTGTTTCTAAAGAAGACCCTGCAATGGTGTGGAGGTTTTTGAAGTCATTGGGAGTTGGTAAAAGTCGAAATACTTCTGAATCTTTAACACGTTTCTTAGACCTTAATTCACTTAATTCGCATTTCACGGCATCGTCTTGTATAGATGCGACAATTAAAGCGCAAACATTAATATCGTTGTGTCATACCACTGCTCCGGACTATCCTCTTTTTTTCTTTGAGCAATTTACTGATCGTGATGTTGAGAGAAATATTCTTAGTATTGACTCTGATGCAGTAGGTAGTGACATGATTAGCAGGAAAATGATCCTTCCTGTCATTAAAATTGTGATTCCTATCCTTACTTCTATCCTTAATTACTCCCTCTTAAGCAGTACATTTCCCTCTGCCTGGAAAGATGCTCATATAATACCAGTACCTAAAAAGCCTAATCCAAAGTCTTTAAATGAGTATCGTCCCATTTCTATCCTTCCCTTCCTATCTAAGGTGCTTGAGCGTCTCATACATAAACAACTTTGTTCATTTCTTTTAAAATTCAACCAACTCAATCCCTTTCAATCAGGATTTCGTCCGGGTCATAGCACTACCACTGCCCTAGTCAAGATAACTGAGGATATCCGGTATGGTATGGAAAATGGACAAGTTACTGTGATGGTTTTACTAGATTTTAGTAACGCCTTCAACACAGTCGATTTTGATATCATGCTGGCAATCCTGCAGTCTCTCAACATATCTCCGACAGTGATTGCGTGGTTTTATAGTTACTTGTTTGGACGCCGACAACGCATTTATTTAGACGATAAGTTCTCTGACTGGTGTGATGTTGTTGCCGGCGTTCCACAAGGTGGCGTGCTGTCTCCGTTCCTCTTTTCCATTTTCATTAATTCTATTAGCCATCACTTTACTTCTCTCTACCACCTTTATGCAGACGACCTACAAATCTATTTGCAAACCGATCTAGAAGATTTACCTAAAGCCATACAATTCATTAACGAAGATTTGGATAGAATTTACCAGTGGAGCAAAACGTATGGCTTGCAAGTTAATCCGCTTAAAAGTCAAGCGATAATATTTGGTAGCTCTAGGTTCATTAAACGTATTGATTTTTCTACATTGTCTCCTATTCTCTATGATGGAAAACATATTAATTATTGCGACACTGTGAAGAATCTAGGAGTACAAATGGATAGCTGCATGTCCTGGACTCCTCAAATTAGCGAGGTTAGTAGGAAGATGTTTGCCGCTGTCTGTTCGCTTCGTAGACTCAGGAATTTCTTGCCCACTGCCACTAAAGTTATGCTTGCTAAATCCATTCTATTTCCTATTTTAGATTACGCTGACATATCTTATCTTGATCTAACCCAGGAGCAGCTAGCCAAGCTTGAGCGTCTTCAAAATCTTTGCATTCGGTTCATATTTGGCTTACGTAAATATGACCATATTTCTGAATTTCGTAAACAGCTCCAGTGGCTTCCAATCCATCTTCGCAGGAATACACACATCCTCTCTCTTCTATACTGCCTATTATTTTACCAGCATTATCCGCAATACCTTAAAAGTCGATTCCAATTCCTATGTCAATCTAATTGCCTTTCTCTTCGTTCTTCCAACAACCGTCTCCTTATGATGCCTCCTCACTCCTCCTCCTTCTTTGCTAAATCCTTCACTGTTCAAGCTGTTAAGCTGTGGAATTCCTTGCCTCTGACTGTTCGACTAGCACAAACATTGGAATCGTTTAAAAATCGACTGAACAAGTATTATCTGAATCTAGACTGACTAATTTTTCTCCGTATTGTTATTTATGTTTTTCATATGTATAAATGAATATATATATATATATATATGTAATATATATCTATATATTTTTAAATGTATTTAAGTAGGTATGAAGGTATATAAAATTAAATATACGTATTTTATTATAAATATATAAGTAATTATAATATTGAGATATATAAGTTAGCGTAATTGTTATAAGATTATAAGTTTTATGTTATTCCTTTAATTTGTACACCCCGTATTTTTGTTGTTGATTTAGATCTCTCTAGTTTTAGGTTGCCTGGAAGAGATCACTTTAAGTGATAAGGCCGCCTATTGTGCATATTTTTTAATTTTGTCTTGTTTATTATTTGTCCTAAAGTGTACAATAAAGAGTATTTATTATTATTATTATTATTATACATCACAGAGTACATTGTATATGGTAAGTATACATCGAAGAGTTAATATTCTATTGTTTTGTGCACGTAGGTAGGTACATTACATAGAGATACAAGGTATGGGGAGAGATGGCGGCAGACCCGGCAGACACGTGAGTAGCGTTAAATGAAATACAAATTATGTTTTCATTATTTGCAGTATTTTTTTTGTGTAATAAAAGTGGCAAACAAGCTTGCAGTTCACATTGATGTTAAGTGATGACTGCAGCCTATAGTCACCCACACATTGACCTGAGGTCAAAGAGAAATCGCACTATAGTTCGAGCGATATAGTCATTTTACATGTCATGTCATGATGATAATATGCTCATCTAGCGAGTTTGCATGGAACTCATTGTTCTAATAAAGTTGGTTACGACCGTCTCGTGGCGAGCGAGTTTTTTTATATTGGCGTGGTTTACACACGTCCAATATAAAAAAACTGGATGTACCTCGGGTATGTAAATAACAAGTAACGTTTCGCTATGTAGTAAACGATTTGAAGCCGTATCTACCATTTTGTGTGTCCATGGTAAGAACCATTGTTATATTCCAGGTATTAGAACAGCACAATACTCACAAATTCACAAATTGTATCTGATACACTCGGTGGCGAATGTTTTCTAGCGGAGAAAACCCAGTCCATATTGTTATTATTATTGTTTTTTTTTTCAGTTTAATAAGTAGCACAACAGAAACATTAAATTAAATACTTAACATCAAATCGGATATTTTTTTTATCACCTGTAAGATGCAGAATAATAATATAGGTATCTAACTCCTCCTATGTACAGTCCGGTGAGGCAGCGACCAATATTCTTTTCAGAGTAGTTTCGAAGAGTATACAATGTAAGCAAGTAGGTATAACTGTCAGACATTAAATAAAAGAAGTAAACACACTATGAAACTTTTAATCTTCAACATTAACTTACAAACCAAATAAAGATAGAACATAGTGAGCACCCTCAGCGATGCCGGCCCAGGTCTCTGTGACTATCTGCTCAATGTACTCCGGCGGCACAAGGAACCCGTACTCGTATCCTGGTAGCTCCAGTGTGTACGTGAGGGGGATGCCGACAGCTCGAGTCCAGTCTCGTGAAGTGCCAGTAGTGAAGTATAAGACCAGAGCAGCGTTGCCAACGATGTAATTTTCCGCTTCTTCCAACTTCAACTTGTCAATGGCTTCAGCCATTCTCACACCCGCTAGATGCAAACTGAGCCCGTTTGGTGGTAGAGTTGCTATGGAAAAGTAATAGTAAAAAAAAATACATTTATATATTTTTTAAAATTAATTATTTACTTAACGTTTAAGAAGTTTCTGCAATTGTCATTGGTTTTCTTGTCTCTGATACACTTATGTGATTCCCGAATTGCATAAGCTCGGTGAGTTATAAATCTAGTAATATGTAGCATTTAGTTCGGCAAGTAGGAACCCCAAAAGCAAGTCCACAAAATCGTCTTAATTTAAGGGGCTTGTTACTGACGAATGGTGGTTGTCCTGGTACGAATTATGTTCGCCTCGTATATACACTCCTGTAAGTACATCCTTTTGAGGCATTGTGTCTATATATATGAAGTAACAACGTTTTATGTGAGTATTATCATAAAACGTTGTTACGATACCAACTTCATACCTAACTCCTATCCATTCTTTTGAGCAAATATAGCACAATTCTTCACTTAAATATTAAAATATGGTACACAGGTGGTACGCCTTAGTTTGAGCACTTGTGAAGTCATGCGTTTTTATTATTAGTTTTTATTTTTTAGCTGTCATCACGGCACACGGCCATGCCACAAGAACACATTTTGTTAAAAGCTCTAAGTGTTAAAGATTTTAATCAAATTGTACCAACCGTTATTTCCCCAGGCATAAAGGAACATATTGCCGTAGCTATGCAAGGAAATATACAACATAGTTCGGCTCAAATCCCTCTGAACAACGTCTCGGATAACTCGAATCTCTGGTTCAGAGAAAGGTGCTGGTCCTTCGTAGATGATGGCACAGGGATCTGCACTGGCTGCACTTGTTCCGAAGTAATGGTCGAAGTTGCGATTACCATCCACACCAGGACACTCTTCCGCACCTTCGTGAGACTTGGAACGAGTCTTGCGCCACATTCGGTCCTAGAATATGGAAAGAACAATGGCGAAAATGTATGTGTAAAAAGTTGGAGCGTATTTATAAACCATTTGCACAGATCGTATTTAAATATTTTTCTACGTTTTTTGAACAAATTATATAATTTCATAAAGGCTAGGTTAAAAAGCAAAAATAAAAAGAATTTAATTGAACATTATATAGCGAAATATCGATTCCAAAAGCGATGTTGTATATGAACATATTGCAATATATTGTGTATACTATAACAGATACAAAGAAAGTAATTTTATTTCTATATACTATTACTACTCGTCCGATATAACTAGATTAAATCAATCATAACCATTCCTGAATATGAGGTCTACAGTTTGACATTCAATTCAATTTAATCAATGTGATTGATATATAATCGATATCGATTCATTTGTAATCTGTCCGCTGTCTGTCATTCAGTGCTAGCGTTATCTGTCACTTCTGTCAGATTCTGTCACTTTTTGCGGTGTATTGTTTTGTATGTGTTTTCTTCGATTGTTTAAATTTTTTTTGAATTTCAGGACTGTTTGTTGACTAATAGATATTGCTCTTCTTGTGTATGATTGTCGAAAGCAGCCGATTTTTCCGAGAGAGTCCGATTTTGCTTCACAACTTGATATCAATAACAAAACCTATAAAACTTTAAACCTATTTATCATTTTTTCCTGGGTGTTTTGACGAAAAAACTGTATAACACGCAACTCAGGAATTGATGTTGAATAATTAGCAATATTTTTGAGCTGAAGACAGTGAGTATTTCACTGACATAAAAACATGTATGGGAGTTCGCTATTGTTCTTTACAAAGAGTATACAAATCTTTTCATTAAGTGAGCTTCCATCCTAGTTTTTTATAATGAAGAATGAATGGCAATAAAATTATATAACGGCAAAGTGTTTGTTTGCTTTATTCTACATTTTGTTAAGAAACATTTTATGGCTTTCGTGGAGGCGAAAGATGAAAAAAAAAAGACGTGTGGCACTCGGGGACTGCCGCGGTAAAGCTATTGCATTTTCATAATTATCTAAAATTATGCAAAACAAAATAAAATGCAAATAAAATAAAAAAAAATAGAAAAATGAAACATTAATTTTCTATTAATATTTACCACTTTTAAAATATGGAATGGAAAAACAAACAATAAAAAAAAATAACAAAACAATCTTGGCAGCGGTGGGATTCGAACACACGCCTCCGAAGAGACTAGTGCCTTAAAACAGCGCCTAGACCGCTCGGCCACGCTACCCACGAGGTCGGACGGCGAAATTATACATGACTTTCTTTAAATGAGTTTAAAATTTGTAATCCGGAGCATCCGGTTTTTTCGTTACGGA
The DNA here is from genome assembly GCA_036365455.1 of Macrosoma leucophasiata. Taxonomy (NCBI): domain Eukaryota; kingdom Metazoa; phylum Arthropoda; class Insecta; order Lepidoptera; family Hedylidae; genus Macrosoma; species Macrosoma leucophasiata. The sequence continues at coordinate 6,509,346 of JAWQUS010000002.1, read as the reverse complement.
ATTTCTGAATTCGGTCCCCGCTCAAGGCCCGCGATAGAAGCTATGCAATAGCTTAAAAAAAATCAATATTAGATCCAGCTCTGCGTGGCAATCAATTAAGTTACTACTAAATTGAAAGTATTTTTAAAGTCGATCCTATCATAAACTGTGCCAAATGTCCCAAATGTCATCCAAATAAAATCCAATGCAAAGTTTGGCACTTATGATAAAGTATGTTCTTAGGTTTTCGCGAGCTGCACTCATTGAAATAAAACTAGAAACGTCGGGTTCGATTTTAAATAATCATTTTAGTTTAAATATACGCGAGATAAATCCGAAAACTAGTTTTATTTCAATTTATGATAAAATTAGTAGAAGCTGCCATGGTAAAAAAGCCTAGTTTTCGATCTATTATAACCCAGATCAATGTCAGTATGACCTCATCTGTCGAATTGTTTAGGCAATTTTCCAAGAAACCGTAAAAGATCTGATGATATTTTGATTACCTCTTCAATAGAGTATTCGTAGCCGTCAGGATTTGCTAGTGGAATAATAACCCAGTCAAGGTCCTCCGTTAATTTGCTATCTACGACGTCAACCACCAATTGGTTTATGATGTATAGAGCCACTGGTGGGGTCACCCATTCTCTAGCGTGTACTCCAGCGTCGATGACTATGACAGGCTTCCTCAGATCTTCAAAGCGAGTGGTAGAGATCCTGATGTATTTAATTTGACGTCCCTCATAGCTCATGGCCGCGTTGATGACTGTCACCAAATTAGGATATTGGGCTCCCAATTCGTCCAAGTATTCGTTAATCTAAGGGAAACAATATATTATGTTTAATTTACATTGCCGCAGGCGGAGAGATTAACTGCACCAGAAATTATGATACGTTTTCGTTTGTTAATTTTATCTCGTTAGAAATATACATAGGTACCTCTTCATGGTTATAATAGGTATCCCAACTTATAGAGCGACCGCTCTGTCTAGCTGCTGTTTTAGACTTGTTTATTTTAAATTCTTCGTCACGGAGTATTCTGAAAAGAACAACGATTAGGTATTGTTGTTTTTGGTTGATTTTAAGTTTTATACGGTTAAGAAACCTGATACTCACTCGGCGAGATTGTCAGCTATTTTAGTGTACGCCATGTTGTTATCTTCGAAATATTGCAGCCATTTCTGCTTTTCGCTAGGCGACAAATGTAGCAAGGCCTCGATTTTTCCAGAAGTTGATCTCCCAGCTGGGGTTAGTGAGATTATATCTAGCCATGCTTCCAAGGATGCGATATCATTTGATGTACCAGATACTCGGTATAATTCATGTCTGTAAGTAAATTAATTAACACGTCTTTTAGTAATTACCGCAGGTAAGAAGGGCATTGCCATCCGACGATTTATGATGGGCAGTTTGACTCTAGATGAGGAGGGATGAGGTCAGCTTTATTGGTGAGGGGAGTAGGGCGGCAGTTTATGTAAAGCATAAATCAGTTTTTTTTTTAATGAATTGAGCTATTATCTAATCTCTAGGGGAGAGGTGTAGTTGCCCACCTGTCATTCCGTGGCGATGTCCAAGGGTGGTAGAGTTCTAGCGTATGAGTTCAAAGGTGTTAGTAACTGAATATTGATACGTTAGGTAAGTGAAAATTGATACGACCCAATGAATGCCACTTCCTAAATCTCTCCTTTATCGGAAAACGCGGGAACAAGCACACTGTTCACATTTATGGTAAGTAAATACCTATTATAGCCTATAAACATCTAAGTACATAAAAACTCAGATTTAAATATAGACGCCATGCCTCTCCTGAAGTCTAAGTTGTTATACCTCTGTGCCGTAAATTACAGGGCCGTTCCAACATTCTTTAATCTTTATTTTGCAACAAAAAATGACATGTTTACTTAATATAAATTAATCTAAAACATAGTCACTTATTTTATACTTTTAAGTGATCGTTGGCATCTGCAAAAGTTAAAACTGTGCTAACAGATACCAGCGCTTCCCTTATTACACATATATCACTAAAGGTGACGTTAATACATAGGTTTCTCGTTAATTAAGTAACCAGTAATTAAACAGAAACAATAAAAAAAAATGGTAACTAAAAACTTAAAAGACACTGTATACATAATGTACATATCCCTACATGGATGAAATCAACAAGCAGTTACAAAGATAAAACAATTTCTCTGATGTTATCTGTGCGATTGAAAAGTGTGTGCTAGAAGTATGCATTGTGTTTTTGTGATGTGTGTGTGTATTTGTGTGTGTGTGTGTGTGTGTGTGTGTGTGTGTGTCTGTGTGTGTACGCAAGAGTTAATAGGACAACAGAGGAAAAAATAACAGATTTATGTCATAACCGTGAGAAGATCTTCAATTTCTTCATAAGTTTAAGATAGTAGGTAACCACTCTTTTAAAGTTCGCTTGACCTGTAATGTAGTTTTTGGGTAAATTGATGTCAATTTATTAATACGGTTATATAGTCTAGTACTAAGGATTCGGTAGTGGTGTTCCGCTAGAGTAGTTTTGAAGATGGGGCATTTAAAGATTGCGTGCTTTCTGCGCTTCTTCTCATAATTTTTATCGAAAGGAAGGTTTTTGTGCGTGTGAAGTACTAAGTTTAAGACATATAGTTTGCGGATTGAGAGAACTTTAGATTCCTGATACAAATTGGCACTTGAATATTGAAACGGTTTTTTTAAGATAATGCGTAAAAGCGCCCTCTGTACGCGCTCCAAGCGCAACATATGGGTTTTATAGGTTCCGCCCCAGGAGGTAATACAATACCCAAGTAATGATTGCGCAAATCCAAAGTAAACCATTTTGAGCGTATCTACGAGTATATCAACGGCGCCTCGCAGTCTCACAAATATTGGAAATAGTTTGAGTATCCTTGCTACCAGATGATCAATATGTTTATTCCAACCTAGGCACTGGTCAATATAAACTCCTAAATATTTAATGACTTCAACCCTTTCTAGGCTTGCACAACTACATGTAGTGTTGGCTAAAGGTGAACAAGTGTGGCAGGTAACAGAAAAGGTAGAGGGAGGTTGACCAAAAGCTGTGGGTGAGAAGACCATATATTTCGTTTTTGAAAGATTGAGTGTAAGAAGATTATTATCCAACCATCTAGATACCTTTGCTAAATATTGCTCAGCATATGTGCGCACCAAATCCCAAGATTCGCCATGTATTAGTAGGGCCGTATCGTCAGCGTAGGAGATGAGTTTGCAATGTTGCATCGGAAGTGTATTGAGTTCATTGAGGTAGATGATAAATAGCGTAGGGCACGCTTCGGGAATTTTTTATCCATATTCGATACAATAGTGTAGGTCAACTCAAGAACTGCATCGTCAGTTCCAATACCACTTCTAAAACCGTATTGATTTGCGGCTGAATGTTATGAAGTATTCACCTCTCTACAAGTACCTATGTAGCTGTAGAGTTTGCAATGTGGCGGACCTCTAGTACTAAAAATAAAGCAATTGATAATGAAACTTACCCTTCGTATTTTTCATGTCGACCCTGAACAGCTGCGGCTGCGAGCAGCAATATGCAGACTCCCAATCGTGCCATTTTACATACTAAAATAACACCTACCGACGCTACCGTTTTTAGACCTAATCTTTATTATTCTCAGTAATCCTCATCATTATCTTTTATTATGGTTATATTGTTGTTATTTTGTAATAAAATTTTGGTAAGTATACAGAATGTAGGTACTATGATACGAGTATATCCTATGAGTTCTCATTTTTATAGATAGAACAAAAATTATGCGTAACTGTACATATGTGTAATAAACACAACTAGGTATTAGGATCAAATCATATAGATATATTTTTTAATGTAATGGAAGTGGTAAACAAGCCTGCAGTTCACATTCATGTTAAGTGATGTCAGCAGCCTATAGACACCCACACAAAGACCAAGGTCAAAATGCAGATGCGTTACGACTCCTGAGGCGTAAGGTGTTATGCCTCTGTGCCGGAAATTACAGAGCCGTACTAATGTTGCCGTACCGATGTTCATAATCCCCTATTATGAACTGTCCACTTATCCGAAATCATTACCATGGCTTAAGGTGCCCGTGAGATAAGTAGGTAGTCCCGTAGTAGTTCATTGATAGTAGATACATGACAAATGTTTAATACTACTTAGACCCGGCAGACTATGTCATGCCTCCCTAAAAGAAATTCAATCCGATCAAATGATATAAACTGTGAATCTCACACTAAGGGCCACCACACAAAGCTGCGATGCGATGCGATGCGACGCCGCATCGTAGGCGTGCATTTGTCCGAGCTTGCAGATATTATTATTTGCGATGCGATGCGAATTCGCAGTTATGTGTTAGCCCTAAGACCGACTTACCTTGATCAAATAGTTCGAGTACTTACTATAATATGAAGAGCCTATGGATTCGGCGCGCATGTGCCTTTGAAGAGAATTATGAATGTAGAAGAAGTGCAGTGGCGGAGGTTTTTAAGAACTGAGATGTTTGGTCCTGCCCCTCAAAAGACTCCGAGATAGGTACCTACATGTTGTGTTAACAATCATCCACTTAAAAATTATTAGCAAAAATTGTGACACAGATATGTTTTATCACATTGTTGGGTAATAACCGAACACTATCGTCGAATGTACTCGTATTTTAGTTTAGATTAAATTTATCGCTAACCAAAGTCTTTTGATATTAAAATATTTCATGAATAATGTATCATGCCGCTTGCATTTTTATGAAATATCTATAATATAAAAATGAGTTGGCCTTCCTTGAGTTGAGTTGGATTTCCACGGTTTTGCATTCGTTGGAAAAGTCGCGGGCTCCGTGAGGTTTATAGCAAATAAAATTCAGGATTATAAAACGACATCCACGCGGGTGAAGCCTCTCAGCAGCTAGTTTGATATAATTATATAATATTAAAATTAATGTTTGTCTGTACGTCCTTTATAGAATCGTAAACAATGCATTTGATAATGACGTGATGATACTTCTATTCGTACAGGAGCCCAACGAAGATTTCTGATTTGGTACCACCAATTTTCGACAGATCACGCCATCACCCAAAGTGAGCGATCACTATGGGCCTCAAAAGAAGGCTCAAGGTCACTCAGAGAGCGATGGAGAGAGCTATGCTTGGAGTTTCTCTGCGAGATCGAATCAGAAATGAGGTGATCCGCATGAGTTTTTTCCGGCAAGTTTTTCTCAGATCATATTGGCCTTTGGAACTTTGCCGGTGAATGACAAAGAATGACTCTTTTTCTTTTCTTTTTACTCTTTGTTATCAGTTTGTAAAGGGGAAAAGAGACATTCTACTGATATACTTTTACATTAGTTTATTACATTTAGTTTTATCTTAGTGATATTCTTGACTTTACATATATTTTTTATCTTGTTTGACATGTATATCAATTGTTATTCGCTTTAATTTATTTTGTTTGTTTTTGACGTGTCATAAGAGGTGCCTGTCACCCTAAATGAATAAATGAGTTTCTGATTCTGATTCTGATTCTGAGAACCAAAGTTACCGACATAGCTCACCGAATAGCGAGACTCAAGTTGCAGTGGGTAGGGCACATAGCTCGAAGAACTGACGGCCGTTGGGGCAGAGCAGTTCTTGAGTGGCGACCGCGTACCGGAAAACGATGCGTAGGCAGGCCTCCCACAAAATGGACCGACAACCTGGTGAAGGTCGTGGGGAGTCGCTGGATCAGGGCGGCCCAGGACCGTTCGTTGTGGCATTCTTTGGGGGAGGCCTTTTGTTCAGTAGTAAACGTAGTCTTTTGGTTGAGATGATGATGATGATGACGCCATCATGCGACTTTCATTTTGGCTGATTCCCATTAGTTCTACTAAACATTTCCACGGTAGGACTAGTGGGATTTTTTTCTCATTAGTTCTACGACATAAGGTGTAACAAAATAGTAGAACTAGCGGGAGTCCCTATTCACTTGTCCTTCTAAACAGTTAGACGGTAGAACTAATGGGATTATTTTTTCTCACTAGGTCTACGATATAAGGTGTAACCATAGAGCGACACGGGCCACCGGCTGCAGCGGACTAGAGGAGAGTAGCCTTAGTATACAGGCTTTCCCCTCTCAAAAAAAGTCAAAAAGTTTATTTATCATTTGATGATAGATAAACTTTTTGACATGAATCGCTTATACAATACGTAACATATTTACGGCATTAATAACTATTTTAAACTATGGTGAATAACAATAGACACACATGTTACGTCAATAAGTTATAAGTTACAAAAATTGATAATCAAGAAAAATATGTTTATCAGTAGAATATCTCATTTCCTCTTTTACAAATTCATAACAAATAGATCAAACAAAGAAATAAAAGTACAAGCAAAAGTGTGCCTATGCTATGTGCGCTTTCCGCTTTGATGTTTAAATGTGTGCGTGAAATCGTATACGTATTTTGTTAATGTCAAGGTGTCAGTTTCGTAGCAATAGATGATTTTTGTAGTGTGTATGTGTCACACGTTAATACCCCCGCAAAAAATGACAGACTGTTTTGAACTCGGAGGTTTTGGATCGGTAATAAACGCTATGTGTCTCCTCCGGTCCGCCGCGGCCGGTGGCTCGTGTTGCTCTATGGGTGTGACATAATAGTAGAACTCATAACAGATTATCAAAACATTTTTTTTCTGTTAGTGAGGTCGAAGGCCACACCCACAGACCAATCAGCTTTCCTATAGACTGAGAATGTTCAATTTACTGCATACAATTTGTTCTGTCAACTGCCTTAAGGCAGACGAAGTGGGACGTTGCGTTCTATTTTTACAAATCATAATATTTCAAAATCATAGGGATGACTAACAAACTTCGTTTATATCGAAATATGGCAAAAATTTTTGAACTGCTGAGGAAATGGGACTATATTGTTAACAGATTTTCGTAATAATATAATACGAGAAAAAAATTAAGAAAATGTTTTTATTTTGGATAAGTATCTACATTTTTTCAGATACCTACTTATGTGAAGTCATTAAAAATTAAAAAATACATACAGCGAATAATATAAAATAAAAAAAGAAACAGGTCAATAAAATTTCACATTTTAGTTGTAAATTTTGTAAATTTAATAAAACATTTACTTCACACGTCATTTTAAGTATCAAATACTTTATCACATTTAAGTTGTACATTTTGTAAGTAAGTAAGCCAGGGTTGCACCACGACATTTGTTAAAGTGAAAGTTATTTTTACATTTCACACCCTTTTCTAACTTAAAGAAATCTGTTTATGTTAGTATTTAACAACTCCTTACTAGTAACTCCAATCCTACTCAATAAATCCACATTACTGGAATTTATTAGGCTTTTTTTTCCAGTTCATTTAATACATTTTTCATTGAAGCTATCCTTTTCTTTAAATACCGCGATCTTTCTCGTATCTTTTCAATTTTTTGTTTTTGTTGATCACTTTATCATTATTAAATATATAATATATTCATTATCATAAGAAATGTAGTAAAAAATATATTACTGAAAATTGGCTGTTAAGGACATGAATCCGTGGCCGTAAAACAATTTAAAAAAAAGAGAGACCTATCGAACAATATCCTGCACTATATATAAAACGAAAAAAAAATATTCACGCTTTACATGTAGGGGAGGTATCCTAAATATTTTCTTTCATGTTTTTATTCTACCACTTTGTCGGCGTGATCAAGGTGTATGTATACTTGTGCCAAATGTCAAATCTCTAGTACCAATAGTTTTTGCGCTCAACCGCGGACGGACAAATAGACAGACGGTCATGGCGAAACAATAAGGGTTTCTTGTTTATTACAAAACCCTAAAATGTATTAAAACTGAAAAAAAAAATCTTATAAACTCTAGCTGCCCCGTAGAACTTCGTATCGCCTTAGGAATAAAAAAAAAATATGTCAAAGAGATCGAAAAAAAATATTTGTCGAGAATCACCTTATCACTTAGGGGTATGAAAAATTGATGTTGGCCCATTCTCAGACCTACCAAATAGGCACACAAAATTTCATGAGAATCGGTAAAGCCGTTTCAGAGGAGTATGTTAACTAACATTGTGACACGAGAATTTTATACATAATATAGAAATTATCCCATAATCCTTGCTCCATCAATTTACCCCACTTTCCCTAATTATATCGACTATATCGATAAAACTTGAAGAGCCTCCCTAGACTTCCATCCGTCTGTAATGTCAATAATTGACAATGCTCATGACGTCTATGAAAAAACGAAATATCGAATTACATGCATACGAAGAAAAGAGATGTTATTTTTTTTAATACGTCAAAGAACAAATCATGACCATCGTAATTTGAGCTATCATGCATATTATTCTGTAATATTTATTGATTTATTATGTGTATTATAATACTGACCGGTGAAAAGAAATATCATCCGTTTTTAAATTAGAAGTGTTAGTGGGTTTACTGCACCATCTCACACTCGGCATTTTATGTTTATTATATTCGTTTTATTTTTGAAAATTTTATGTACGCTCAGGTCACGGAAGTTGGTTGGTTGGTAATAAATGAACAATTTAAGATGGCGGTTAATATCAGCTAGATTTAGCGTATGCATTGACAGAAACCCTTCGCCATACATACGGTGTCTGCCACACCTTTCGGTGTTAGGTTTTTTTTTCGCTGACAGTAGGTACCAAAGAGTATACAAATACTACGTACAATTTTTACAGTTTTTGGGCTAATGAACGATTGGGATTTTAAACATTAGGGCTAAGAAGCAGTTCTTAGATCTTTATCTTTAGGATGAATAACTACTTATTAATATTTATTTATTTATTTAGTTATTTACTCAATAACTGTAGCTTGTTGTAAAATTTAATGTTTTTTTTTTTTTGGTTTGATTACCTACCTGAGGATATTCACCGATACATTGTACACTACCGAACATCTTGGTGAGGTACAAGCTCCTATAGTCGGTAGGTAGTATTACTTCTAATATGATATCATTGAGATTTTGAGGAGGTAATGGTAAGAGAGAAGAGTAATAACAATTCTTAAGTAAAGGCTACTTCAATAGCATTATAAAAACTAGATATAAAAATGATTCCAAAACGTTTAGTAATATTTTTATTTATCAACTAGTTTTATAAATTAGAATACTTAACCCAGTCAGCTCGCGAGGGAAATATGAAAATAATAATTGATTTCAATTATTCATTCGGCGCCGGGGGTCTCTCGTGTCTTGACGGTTTAATCCACATTACTGGATCCATCCATTCCAACCAAGTAGGATATTTAATTAGGATAGTTATTATTACGAGTACTTTAAAAATATATTTCTCTATGTTTATGTCAACGAAAGAAGTTTTAAAAGTAGCGTTTCATAAATTAGTATGTACTCGTATATTTAGGTTGCACGGAATGGATACGACCATACAAAGGGCAAATACTAGAGAGCATATATCTTTCGATGTGCGATAACCACCTCTTTGTTTTAATGTCTTTTCATTACATAAATCAGAAACGATTTCTCTGTACAGTTAGAAAAATAAGAAGTTCTGGAACAAACTGAACATAGTCACATCCCATAGCATATTTGAACGATCCGATTTTAATTTCATTTCCTTCATATATCGCTTTCTTTTGAAAAATATTTATAGACGTGCTTCCGAAAGATAGTCAAGAGTGTTCTTTGAAACCCTTTATGCCACCATGCGTATATTAGAGGGTTAAGAATGCTGTTTAAAAATGCTAATACCGCAATTGGTCCAGCTAACATCATCCTAATTTCTATACATTTCGGATTCGTTACTTTTTCTTGACAGAAAACGAAAAATATTGCTGTAATGAAAAGTGGCATCCACGTCACTATGAAACTACCTGATGTGAGCATGACTATAAGAACAGCTCTCCATTTATTCGGCATATTAACTTTTGGTTTCTTCTTAAAATGACTACAGTTGATGATGTGTTTTGTTAAACATTTGCTTGATTTCTTTTGATCAGTCACACAATTGAGATCTGGAACACTCGAACTCACTGTAAATATACTTATATCGGATTGATAATCAGTAATGCGATTTTGTTTCTTTATATCATTGAATTCCATACGTGGTTTATTGGCAACATTAAGATCGTCTTCACTTTTAGACTTTTCGCAATTTCCAATCTTTTGTTTCTCGTTTTTGGGATTGTGATTCACGTTGAATGAGTTGCTTCTCTTTATTCTAACATCATTGTTTTTTCTAGAGACCTTGACGGAATTGATAGTTTTGTTTACATTACCGTTACCTCGGTAAATCCTAAGCGCTGGTTCATCGTTGGAATTATTTTTGGCTATCCGTTTTGTCGTTGAGTTGATTTCTCTAACGTTTTTAAGAGCTCGTATTAAAATGATCGAGTAGAGCACAGCTACAAGAATAATTGGAACAATACTAAGGAGCGAATTTAATAAAATGAGAGCGCCGGGAAATAAAGCAACGTAGTAACATCTAGCAGATTTCAGTTCAGTGTTGGTCCAACCAGTGGCGGGTAGGAATGCGAGGGTAATACCTGTAATTAAAGATGATACTTACATTTATTCTGCAATATGTGCATACGAAGCATGGAGAGATAGAAGCAAGTTTATACGGATAGACGCATGGAAACAAGAAAGAAATAGTAGGTATATGGACCGATTATTATCTGCCGTCAAATGGTAAGCGTTGAGAACTATCGTGTTCTGATCAGATTGTGCCTAATTATGGCTCTACTTATCACTATCACACAGGCAAAACAGCTTAGGCCTCAGGCTTGGCATTTTTAATTTGACTTCTCGTTTTGTGTCCACGTCTACAGGCTGCAGTATTCGCTTATCATCCATATGATATGAACTGCTTGCATTTTTGCCACAAGTTACACAAAAAAAGCTTACCTAGCATCCACACGCATAGTATTCCAATCCTAACCCTCGTGGTATTGCACCAACGCTGGTAGTAGAGGCCGTGTATGATGTAAATGTATCTGTCGATGGCGATCAATCCCACGCTGAATATAGACACCATGGCTGGACACACCAACATGCCTGCGGGTGACGTTCATGCTGGTTATTTTATGATTGAAGAGATAGAAAACATTTTTTATTTCGAGGACTTACAGACATTTTCGAAACATCATTACAATTTACTTACAGTGTATAATTATTATTACATAAAGTAAAACAGATATTATAAGATGATAAAAAAATACACTTTCTAGTATTAAAAGGGTCTGAGCTAAGCTGCGGACAGACGGACGGACGCTTGGGCGAACCGGCGGACGGGCGAACGGGCGGACGGGCGGACGGGCGTACGGGCGGACGGGCGGACGGGCGGACGGGCGGACGGGCGGACGGGCGGACGGGCGGACGGGCGGACGGGCGGACGGGCGGACGGGCGAACGGGCGGACATGCGGACGGGCGGACGGGCGGACGGGCGGAAGAGCGGAAGGGCGGAAGGGCGGAAGGGCGGAAGGGCGGAAGGGCGGAAGGGAGGAAGTGCGGAAGGGTGGAACGGCGGAAGGGCGGAAGGGCGGACAGGCGGCAGGGCGGAAGGGCGGACAGGCGGATGGGCGGTCGGACCGGCGCGGTGGACGGGTGAACGGGAGGACTACGAGATTCTGAAAATTATGAGGCTAAATATAATTACTTACCAATTTGAATAATACACAGGGAGTCCGAGCTTTTTGGAATATCGACGAAGGCCCCAAAGATGATGGACAGACCGATTATTGTATCTGCCAGTGACACGTTCCCTAGTAACAGGTATGTGCTCTTTGGTTGTTGACCTGCGACATGACAAATATACATGATCAGCCAATTACCAAGGTTATTCTGGTCACAATAGACATTGCGAATAACAATATCTTTGACAGAATTGGACTTTGAGAGAGACCTTGAGCAGAAATTAAATGTCAAGTCTGCATAATATATAACTAGTGCTATAAAGTTATTCAAGACCAAAGGTTTTTTTTTGAGTTTTATAAATAAAATGCTACCAAGACATAGTATGTTTTTAAGTTTTCGCGAGCTACACTCATTGAAATAAGTTTTCGGATTTATCTCGCCTAAATTAAACTAAAATTATTAGGCATTTTAAAAATCCAACCCGACGTTTCGGTCGCTTTTCAGCTTCCGTGAAAACTACGCAAGACGTTTGCGAAATAGATGGAGGTAGCTGCTAAGTGAATCTAAGTTATATTATCTACTAGCTGACCCGGCAAACTTCGTATTGCCTCACAATGAAATAATGTGTCAAAGGTTTGATAGATACGGACTATTTGTACAGGAAAATGAAATTAAATGTAGAGATTCCCGTGGGGATGAGTGATTTTTCCGCAGTAAAAAGTAGCCTAAATGTTAGCCAGGCTTAGTATCTATACACCACAAAAAGTTTCATTCGAATCCGTCCACTATCTTCGGAGATTAGCCTGGACAAAGAGACAAACAAACAGAAAATTTAAAAATAATTTAAAAGTGTTCTAATACTATTTTAGCATCGCCCCTGATCGCCCCCAATTGGTTTTTCGTAAATATAGGTATACATTTTTTTTTTTAATTTTATGGCATCGCTTGTTATGCATATTGCCAGTGTCAAGTAAAACGATATTTCGTATTCGTATTATATGCAACGTAAAAGTCAGAGTTGTCAGTCAATTTATCAGTCTGTAAGTCAGTCACAGTCAGTAATTAAAAAAAAATATTGTGATTACTGATTATAAAAATATTTTAATTGATAGTAAATATTATTTTAAATACTTAAATAAATGATTGGATTTCACTCGAGTTAAGTCGAGTAATATTTTTTCCGAGTTGGCACATCACTTTCACAGATTACCACAGATTTTTTTTTTAAAGTTAATGTACTACCACAGATTACTAAATAGGTTATGCGAACAAATGATGCTCGAATTTAATTATGTAATCACGTTTCCGAACAAACGATGCTATTTCAATATAGGCTATGGCTGTGAATGACATTGACATTCGTTACGCGCGTTTTTGCAAATATGCAAAATTAAATGTATGTTTTTCTATATTTCTGAGAGATTTTCTTCGTATTTTTTTCCTTAAGAACCTTCTCCTAACAATAAGAAATACAACAAAAAAAGAATTAGTGAAATCGGTCCAGCCATTCACGCGTGATGCTGTGACCAAGGAAAACGGGTTGCATTTTTATATATATAGATTATTATAGCCTGTAGTGAAAGATCGGCTTTAGAAGACAGGTTTTAAACTGAATGATCATCTTTATTTGCATCTCCTCATTATTTATGCGCAACAGTTTGATTTAATTTTAAATTCTATAATAATAATAATTGAATAAATACAAACGAAAAGGGACACAATCAACTATTATATTAGACATCCATTAAAATAATTTAATTAAATGTGTCTTGCATTCTCCATATCTACCTAACGTTTTCGCAGGTTTTCATGGGTTTCATACATGGTAGAAATTATGGTATATAACAACTCATAAATATTCATTTTACAAACAAGGTTCGGCAAATTGCAATGCAATTTCGTTTCATAAACCATCATCGTGTATACGCCATGATTTTCACATCTATAAGAGCAAGGGTTGCCATGCCAAATGGCCGGGATTGCCGGGATTGTCGCGGAATTTTGCGTTTTGTCCCGTGTCCAGTAATTTTACTTTGCTGTTCCGGAATGACACGTAAAATTTTAACCAAAAAGAGATTTTTAACGGTTACGTGCTGAAAATCCCCTTTTTTGCTGGCGCATTCGTCTTAGTAATGTCCAGTAAATTATCAGCCTGGATCTGGCAACCCTAGAGGACAAGAGTACCCCGACATGATTAGGGTGTTGGGTATTATTAAAAATTCCTTAGTTTAATAATACATAACACTATGTTTTTTATATAACTATCCTTATATACCTACTAATTACTTCTCGGAAACTTGGAGACGTTGATTGATAACACGTAGGGACCGTGCAGGTAATTGAATTCGTGAAGCGTAATTTAGATATTAATATATTTTACCATATTAAATTTGTTTATAGGTATTTTTGGTCTTATAGAGTCTTGTATCCGCGGATAAGATACATTTGCGGATGAGTTGTCACCTAAGTCTTTGTAGATATGTTTAGAAGATTATAATTTACTTGACTTTCGGCATAACAAAGATGAAAGTAAGAAAAGGGTAATAAATAAAAGCTATGACTATAAAATTAAATAAAAAATAGTAAAGTCCTCTAAAATAAGTCGAGGCTTCACATTGTTGATCTCGCTGTGCAGCTCTACAAAGCTAAGTCTGTCGTCATTACTTTAATAGGTAGTATGAAAGCAATAGCAATAGTCAGATTATCGCTAGCCAATACCGACTAGCCGCCAAAGGACAAAAATATTAAAGACGAAAAAGAAAGAAGAAAAATTAAACGAACAACCAAAACGCTTTAGTTAAGACTGTCCCCATGTGCATATATCTTATGTGTCCGTCCGTTAAGCCCTAAGCCGAGGATCGGACCCACTGGGTCTCCCGTAGGCAGTTGCGCTAAATTTTATTTAGGAGAGCGCCCTCTGCGCTCGCCTATTGCCCAGTGAAGTACCTTGATTAGTGCCGTCTTAAGACGTGCCTTACATGAGTCTATTCAAAAAAAGTGAATAGGGTGTAGAATCGCTTGTCAGAGTGACATCAAAGCAATCAGAACAAATGTTATTCACTACCAGTTCGAATATTTATTAGAAGAATTATTGGTCATAAATGTGCCGACTTTTTGTTTCTAAAATCAACAAACAAAACAGGTATTAGGGTTTTCGCTTACCCGACATTTTTTAATACCCGGGAATCGGGTATTATTTTTGCATATACCCGGATATACCCGGGTACCCGGGTATTTACAATTAATACAGAAAAAGGTACAATTTTCTTATAATTACGTAAAAAACGTAACTTCACGCCTGCAATCACATTACCAAACTTCGAGGTACTGGGAAATTTCCATAAAATGGAAAAATCCCAATAGAACCAGAGGTAAAGGACTTTACACCATTATCTCTGATAACTCCCTACCCGGAAATCGAATTCAGGACCTCAGCGTAGTAGTAGTGGCATGCTACCACTAGGCTACCGAGGCAGTTAAATAATTATGTTGCATATTACGAAAGAGTGTGTGTATGTCAATAAGTCTCCATAACTTAAAGTACAATCAATCACACAGTTAAACAGTTCGAGTGGAAAAACTGTCTTGTGCAACAAGTTCGGAAATTTTAGTAGAAGGTAGAAAAAAATTGTTACCCGCGGTCTTTTTGGAACTAGGCTTAAACTTTGTTCTGATTCAGGTTGAGAAAACGATGTCAATGGCACTTCTTTTTCGGACGTAAAGTTCTGTTTTTCGATCTTTATTTTAAGTAGGTATTTTTTCTAAATGTTTTAATAAAACGTTAGTTGAAGAACCTATAAGAGATAACATTTTGGCCATACTGCACACTGTAGTGATTCCTTATTCTGTATTTTTTTAATATATTTCCACTCTCCAGATACAGATCTATACATTTTACTAACGAAAAGTAAACCATCGTTTAGTAAAATTTTATAAGTTCACTAGATTCATTTTTTTGTTTTGTATTAATAAAATATAATTCAAATACAAAGAGTTCACTGAACAATATTAAAATTAACAACAATAACAACCAATATTTTGTACACTTCTATGAAAATAATAGAAATTAGCGTATTTCTATACCTATGAAAATAAAACTTTCTAATCAAACTCCAACAAAACAAAACACAGCGACGTAAACAAGAACGTAATACATAACCAAATATAACCTCAAAGTTACTGCATTTTTCTAAAAAACTCTACGCTTTCTTTAGATTTATTTTTATTGTGTGTCACATTTGCTTATAAGTATTGTTTTTTAGACCTTACTTTGTAGTAATTTGCCGAGGATTTTGATGATTTCCCGAACCAAAGTGAGTGCCCGGGTACCCGGGTCTGGCGGACAAAAAAGTTTCTTATACCCGGGTATATCCGGGTCCGGGTACCCGGGTAGAAAACCCTAACAGGTATATCATCGGTTTCCTTTCAAAATTTTCGATACTCAATAAAATTCTTTTCGGCCATTGTATAAATTTTGTGAGATTGATTATACGATTAATTAGCAACTTAGAGAAACCTAAATATGTGTTAAGTCAGTAATAGTGATTGCACAGTTTTTTTAATAGAATTATAACGCTCTATGGTTACTTTGCTTTGTAATGATGTAAGTACTTTGTTTGTTAATCAAATTAACATCTATGAAATGTAGGCGGAAATCCTTTTTTATTGTGAGTTTTATTGCAGTTAGAGTCTTACTTACTAACTTAATCTAAGTTATCTTTGTCCATTCTCACATCCTTGTTTATATTTTCCTACGAAGCTTAATATAATTTTTATACTAGTATAAAGAATTAGGTTCAAACGTGTCAACATACAGATTTTTAAAAAAGTAATAGGTACTATAGGTACTCACCTTTTTTCAAAATCAATCCACTAGAAATAACGACGGTTAAATTACTAAGGAAGATTATTGTACCAAAAATATACGCCACAGATTTATACTGCAGATACTGTTCCTTTTCGGTATTTCTATACATATCGTGTTCATCTATCATCACTTCACTTCGATTACCCGTATCGTTAACATTAATGCTAAATATCTCTACCATTTGTTTAAAAGTATCACCCATTTTGAATTTAGAAAAGTCGAATTTATCATTCACTGATCACTGTTTTCGATAGATCGTTTTCCTTTTAGGCACGTGGAAGCACATGCCAATACCATGATTTATAAGTAAGGAATGACATAAGTAGTCAAACATTGCGCATCTTGAGGATAAAAGCTAAATCGTTGGAGTTTTGTTCATTATAATGAGATGATTTGCATATTTAAGTTCCTTAGGCTTTGTGAGTAAACTGTCCCCGAATATTTTACAAAAAAAAACGCGAGTTATTCAATGAAGTTGACAAAACAAATTGTGTTTTGTCAACTTCATTGAATAACTCGCGTTTTTTTTTGTATATTTTGCTAATTAGAATCCATTGCTTGTAATATTGTTTTGTCTGGGGAGTGGACTTTTAATAGATGTCCAGAAATAAGTTTTAGAAATGTATATCTAGCAACTGACCTATTAGGTAAGTAAGTATATATTTTATTAATTTGAATGATTGAATTTGTTTTTGTCATTTGATTATTGATTGATATGTTGAAGCGCGCATGGCCCAGCGGCTGGTGTAGATCGTAAGCGATCTGTTCGGTTAAGCACTACGGGCGCGGTCGGGTAGTGTGATGGGTGACCGCTAGTGGCAAATTAATTGCGCGTTTCCGTGCTTCGGAGGGCACGTTAAGCCGTCGGTCCCGGTTGCTATCGATGAATAGCAGTCGTTAAACCTTGTCGGAGGCCTTATGGGCGGTTTGAAAAACATCCGACAGTGGGTTGGCCACTAACCCACCCACCTCCACCAATCCGCATTGGAGCAGCGTGGTGGAGTAAGCTCCAGGCCTCCCCCCCAAAAAAGGGAAGAGACTCGTGCCCAGCAGTGGGACGTATAATGGGTTGCCATTATTATTATTATGTTATCGAAGGCATTTAATGCTTCAATGTGCCTAATTTATGCTAAAATACCATACATATATCTCCTTGTGAATAATTTAATGCGAAGGAATTAAAAAAAAATATTACGGAACCATTATTTTTGAATTATGAGGTACCTGGGTATGTAAGTATATTATTATGATCATGTATATGTTTTTCCGTAGTTTAAATAAACGACCCTTATGAAATCGTTGTTAATGCCAATTACACAAATGATATGAGCCACAATGAATACAAATGTATCCAACATTGCTACCCTCTATGCCTGTAAGGTATTATGAAGGGAAATAGATGAAAAAATGAGTCATAGGGTTAAAGAGGAATTACACATTACCTACATTTTTAGGGTCCGCCGAGGTTGTTGTTGAATTTATTTATTAGCAATTAATTAAGTAGGCTAGTACTTAGGTGCATTATAAAGATAATATTAATGGTTGTACTATTTAATTTTCGCAATAACACATGCGAGTAAACTTTAGAAATTAAAGAAAAAACGGAAAGAAAAATTTGACTTCGGGCAGCAATCGAACCAGCGACCTCAGGACCGCTGGACTGGTTATCCTGAGGTCGCAGGTTCGATTCCAGCCCGAAGTCAAATTTTTCTTTCCATTTTTTCTTTCTAATAATAATGGTGGTAGATAGAGCTCCAGTGACGCAGCTCGCGGCGTAGGCACTACCGCATTAGGTTTAAAGATCTTTATTTAATATCATACAAACATATTTTATAAGTTCTTTTTACAATGAGACTTAGAAAAATTACCTAATATACTTGCCGCTAAATGGTTAAATTAGCACTATCGTGTCTATCGTGTTTTGGTCAGGTGGTAATTTTTATTTATCACATTAGACAATAAATTACAGTAATTAGATCAATTGGTAATGTACGGCCTTGTAATTTCCGGCACAGAGGCATAACACCTTAGACCTCAGGAGTGGTAACACACTTTGACCTCTGGTCTTTGTGTGTGTCTATAGGCTGCAGTCATCACTTAACATCAATGTGAACTGCATGCTTGTTTGCCGCTTTCATTAAATAAAAAAATAAATATTTATTTTAAGGGCTTATCTTTTACCTGTGGAAGTGTTTTAGTTAACAGGTACATACTTTAGAGCAAAATGTTTTAATACGCGGTACAAAAGTGACAAGACGACTCCATAATCGAAAGCATCCTATAAGCATGAGAGCAAGGCGATGGGCCCCAAATAAAGCACAGAACATTAGAAAGATAAATTGGAATGAAGGACAAATTCTGTGAATAAACTTCATTTTGAAAAGCAAGGCCCGGGCCCGGCTGTCGTATCCGAAATCGGGGTATCCGAAATAATAATATCTCTATCTAGTTGGATTACAAACTTTTAAAACATTTCACTTCTGGTAAACACACCCAACTGTTAATTTGACAGTTTAACTTTGACTTAAATTTGACATCTGCGACGGAACGGAACGGTCTTCGAATTATTTTTCTTTTTCCCATTATTTATCACTATTT
Organism: Macrosoma leucophasiata; assembly: GCA_036365455.1. Lineage (NCBI taxonomy): Eukaryota > Metazoa > Arthropoda > Insecta > Lepidoptera > Hedylidae > Macrosoma > Macrosoma leucophasiata. The sequence continues at coordinate 6,490,282 of JAWQUS010000002.1, read as the reverse complement.
ATTGACTAATTCAAAGCTTAAATAATTTTTAGTGTTTGATGTTTTAAAATGTTTAATTTATCTTTACTAAGACAATTCTCTAGGTGTGTATAAGAGATTTTGGAAACATAACCTATAGCAAAAGAGTGATATGTTAATAAACTTATTTCATTCACATTTTTCAGATTAACAGTTTCTGCAGTACCAGCAACAGTTATAAACTCAAGAAATATATGTACAACATTTGCATTGCAATTAAAAATTACTGATCAATTATGGTAAGTCTTTGAACATACATTGGTTGATAGATGTTGAAAAGTTAAGTTGAAGGTATTCAAAACGCCTCAAATTTGTACATTTATAAATTATAGGGCCGAACCTATGAAGAAAAAGAAGAAAATAGATCCGGCTATCGTAAAAGCTAGAGAGGATCGTCGTCGTAAGAAGTTGGAGAAACAGATTCGAAGGTTAGAGAAGAATGCTCGGCAGTTGAAGCCTATTGATGAAATGGAAGTTTCTCTGCACCTTTTGGATCAAATGGCGTAAGATTCTTTCTATTCTTTCTTTCTAAAACTAATAATTTTCATTAAAAGGTCAGTGTTTGATGGGTCAGGTTATTACCTAGACATTTAACTTGGGGCGAGGGCCTTTCTCATCTCAAATCAAAGTTTTACAACATCCAATAATGTTTAGAATTTAGCAGATTTTTTTATGCAATGGAAGTGCAGTTCACATTGATGTCAAGTGATGACTGCAGCCTATAGACACCCACACAAAGACTAAGGTTGAAATGCAGATGCGTTACCACTCCTGAGACCTAAAGTGTTGACCTGACCTGACCTGTTATGCCTCTGTGCCGGAAATTACAGGGCCACTATTTACTCACTAGGCCGCAGTTGGACCAATATCAGTACACAAAACAATTAAAACTCAATTGACATATTTTTCTCGTGGCCAGACATATAATAAATATAGAAGCATGGAAAATTGGGCAGTGTAAGTTTAATGTCTGGGTATTTTCTGACCCATTTAATATTTGGCTATTATATCACTCTCAACATCTTGGCATCTACCTATTTGTACTCAAAGAGGTACTGTTAGAGGTGTATAATATTAAAGCTTTTTATTCCATATTTTGACATAACATTTTTCTTTTTGTTAGTATTTGTGTTAGTTTACATCTTGAATACTTAATCTAGTGTTAGTTATTAGTAGGATACCTATTATTTAAATATATTTCATAATTTTGATCCCGTCTGGGTAAAAGCCTCCTCCATCTCTTTCCATTGTTCCCTGTTTTGGGCTGTTGCCATCCAGTTGTTGCCAGCTACAGTGACTATATCATCTTTCCATCTTTTCTTTGGTCTCCCTTTTTTCCGTTTTCCCTGAGAGCCACTCCATTCCTTAATTTGTATAGTCCATCTTTTGTCTTTGTACCGGGCCACATGGCCAGCCCATTGCCATTTCATTTTTAGGGCATATTCCAAAGCATCAGTTTTGTTTTGAGTCTGATATCTGTGTTCTTTATTTTTTGTATCTTTCTTAGTCTCAATATGCTTCTCTCCATTGCATGTTGGGTAGTAAGTATTCTGTTTTTAAATTTTTTGTTGTAGATCCAAGTTGGGCTTGCATATGTGAGGCATGGTAAGATACACGTATCCATTGCCGTCTTTTTAACCGAGTTCAAAAAACGAGAAGGTTCTCAATTCGGCGGGTATATTTTTTTTTAAAGCTATGCTGTACGTTCCTTTTAATATTTCTGTATGTGGGCAAAATTTTTTCCAAGTGTTTCTAATACGTTTTTCTACTTCTTCGTTGCTATCCAGGTTAAAAGTAATTTGTTTCCCGAGGTAGATATAATTTTTTAAATATTCGATTTTAGTTCCTTCTATTTGTATAGGGTTTTCATTGCTGTTGGTCATTATTTTAGTTTTGCTTGTATTCATGTGTAAGCCCACTTTTTTACTTTCTTTGTTTAGTGCTTGCATCATTTTTTTCTAATTCATACGCGGAGTTCGCAAAGATTGCAATGTCATCCGCAAATCTCAAGTGGCTTAGACATTTGTCATATATCCAGATACAGTTAGTTTTCCAGTCTATTGAGGTGTAAAAGCTATGAAATATTTTGAGAACTTATAGAATTTTTTTAGCATGTTACTATATTTTTGCCTCCGGAATAAGAAGATTAACATTAAAGATTATAGAAGGGCTTTTACTGTTGATTGCTGGTAGATAAGATTATTTTTATTTCGGTGAGGTAAAAGATTTAAAATACCAGGAAATGTTCTTTATGCTCTACTGATCTACTTTCTCATTATTATTAGATATTACCTTGAATAGTTATAAGTGTCATATTGTGAAAATAGTTTTAAGGAACATATTTTGAAAAGACCCTACTGAGTTTTGTTTTGGCAGGTTTTTTCTCAGTAATGTGGGCTTTGGAACTCTGCCAGTGAATGACAAAGAATGTCCCATATTTTTTTGTTTAGTCTTATCTTGCCGTTTGTAAAAGAGAGTATGGAACATTCTGTTGATACCTATTTTTATTATTAAGTATTTTTGGACTATTATTAATTTATTTACTTTGACATATTAATCAACGTATCAGTTGTTATTCGCTTTAATTTTATATTTGTAATTTGACCTATCACAAGCAAATTCTATTATTTCCAAGTGATTAAATGAATTTTTGAGTTTGAGTTTGAGTTTGAATGTACCTTTTTCATTTTTTCTATATATATGCATGTATGGAACTTGCTATAAAAATGCCCTCTTATTCCCTCAGGCCGTGAGAAAAATAAGACAATTGATTTCTTATTGTTCTCGGTCCCAATCGGGTCCATTGCAGCTTCAGGAATAAATTTTTAAGATTTATTAATTTCTGCTGGGCTGAACTGAAAGATAATAGATCCAGCAATCATAAAAGCTCAAGAGGATACCCATGACAGCCCTGGTACCAATAAGAAGTTTAATCTTACTGTGGGTACCAGGTGTTCAAATAAATGTGTGTGTTCAATAAAATGTGTGTATATTTTATGTTAATAAATTATTATAACACTAATTTATTTTACTATATATTAAATATTTTTTTACATAAATAGGTTTGTAAGTTAATGAAAAAACACAAAACCCTATATATGTATAAAAATATTAAAATTAGTGTGCTGCCGTCAGCAGGAACAGAGTCCCCGCTGTTGGTGGTTAGGGTGATAGGAACTTCCTCATTTCTATGATTATTCTTATTATTAATTTCTGCATTGTTAAAAAAGTTTTTAATCAATGCACCTAATGTATGTTAATAAATATCTTCTTTTCTCCAATTAGAAAAAGAAAAAGACCAGAAATGCAGCTATCCACACAAGAAGTTGACAGTCGGGCACTATTACATAAGGAATGGGCGAGGTACAAGAAACAGGAATACATGGCCAATGTGGCGCAGATTGATAGAATAATGGCATGTCAGAAAAGGGCCTTGGACAGGCTGTATGAGGTGTCCGAGGATCTTTACAATGAGGCTATTATGGTGAGCAAATACTAATTATTACATCTCTGCTTATCCAAACTCAATCAAATATTGCGTTTATTTACCATCGCGCAAGTTTCACGGATGATCAAGCGGCCAATTCCCTGATAATACATAGACTAAGAAAAATCTTGTAGGTACCTTGGCTTTGCGACGTTGCCACGCCACTCATATCTGACGTGACCATTTTTGTCGTCACTCAAAATGGGACATTCTCAAAATTTACGTACCTTCAAGGAACCAGGGGGAAAGAGGCTTACTTACGAACGCCCAGATATAACGCCCTTCTTTAAGTATCGCCGCCAGTATTTTAGGTTTTGCTATCGATTGCTTTTGAGATTATTACGAATTATTCAAAAAATAATAAAAATTTCGGATTGATGTTTACAGGACAATTTCAGTCGGGTACGCTAGTTTTCTATACAATTTTGCTGAGATTACCGATAACGGGACATTTTCGCTTCCCAAAAGTTGTCCTGGGACGACGGGACGGGCTGAATGAAAACGGGACTGTCCCGTTACTTATATTCATCATCGGGGTCAACTTTTTTCATCCATACTAGTCTACTAAAAATCTCGTATTTTGGCCTCCAAATCTAAATTGCAAAATGCTGCTTCCTAAGTATGCCAGGGTATGACACACTTTTTCTTTATACCATGTCCAAATCTTGTACATTTTGACACATTGAAAGAAAAAAATGTCTTCGGGCAAGGATCGGACATGCGACCTCAAGATCCATTCAAGGACCAGTATAGCAGCTTTACCACCAAGGGGTCGTTCATAAAATTACGTCACTCAAAATAGGAGGGGTGATCGAAAATACCCGATTTTTTGACCACCCCTCTTCCCCCTTCGTCACGCTTTTTAACGTTTTTTCCTATCTTAACATGTAAACTCCCTAAGCTACCGAACCTTTTTTAGCTGTAGATAGAGGCTAGAATCATCTGCATTGAATCTAGCCTCTATCAGCAAAAACCCTAAAAACAAGTTTTTATATCGTGAAAGTAGCGAGCAACCAACTGCCTAGCCTGTTTAATAAAGAGCGCCGTTCAACTAGAGCAGGCTGAATGATATTAGCTTATTGTATTAATTAATATTCAGGTAATGCAGAATAAATTCATTCAATTCATGGAAATTCATGGAATTCAATCTTCATGTTTTATCCAACACCTCCAGTGTTCTTAAAAATATAAGTTGTCAGATATCATCAACAGGTGTATTCACCCTAACTTATTCGTCGCTTGAACTCATTAAATTTATGAAATAAACGTGTATCGAAAAAAAATCGAATTTGCGAGGCACGAAAATAGGACGAAATTAAAATTTTTCGAACGGATTCAAATTAATTATTGACGGAATATAAACATTCATTTTAATTGTTCACAGCCGGATCTGCAACTCATCCCCCTAACAATTAGCGGGCCGGTGGCCACGCCGCCGATCAAGGGGTACGATTCACCGGATGGGGAATACGTTGATGTTTCTAAAAAATGGGACAATTAGTATGCTATATTTTGTTGTTATTAAATCAGTTATTAAATATTTATAATAGGCGATATGTTTTTTTTTTAATATGTTTTTGCACTGGAATAAATAAATGAAATGTGTTTTCCGTACCTCATCTATAATGTATCCAAAGAGTGGCACACGGAATATTAGTGGATATTTTTTTATGCCATGAAGTGGCTAATGCCGGCACTACACGTCGACAGATGCATCGTCCGCCGACGTGTAGAGGAGGTGATTTGAGCGTCTGTGGTAGGTATTTTACGTCAGCAGACGCGTCCACCTCAGATCCGTTTTTGTCGGTTTTTGTGGCCATGAAGCAACACCGGAGGGGAGTAGCCATATGCAGGCTTTCCCCTCTGTCAAAGTACAAGCCCAAATACGCCTATACCTGTCGTCTAGATGTTTAAATGTGTGCGTGAAATTGTTTCTGTATTTTGTTAAAGTCAAGGTGAGTTTCGTAGTAATAGACGATTTTTGTTGTGTGCGTGTGTGTGGCACGCATTTCTCCCCCGCAAAAAATGACAGACTGTTTTGCATTGGTAATAATAAACGCTATGGCTACTCCCCTCCAGTCCGCCGCGGCCGGTGGCCCGTGTTGCTCTATGGTTGTGGTGGCACGCATCAAAGTGATTCGGCGCGAACGTTCGGTGTCTACACGTCTGTCGACACATCAGTTTGATCGGAGTTGCGGTTGAGAGCATCCACCCCCTTCTTCTTTTCCATTTCTTTTAATAACTCTACTGCGATGCACACTCAAGTCGTAGGTAAAAGTAAGAGCTAAATAAATTAATAGCTGCAGCAGCTACGGTCTCAATATCTATATTTAACGTTAATATTAAATGCGTGTTGCGTCTGTCGAGACTGAACATAGACTGATCGATCTTCAGATGGCAGCTCATGTAAATACATCTTCGCATGCATCTGCTAGTGTCCGCGGACGCATCTCTCCACGTGTAGTGCCGGCATAACAAGCATACAGTTAACGTTGATAGTAAGTGAATACTATCAACGTAGCCTATGAACATTTACTTAAAAACCAGGGATTTCGATGTAGATGCGTTGCCAGTTATAAACCCTCGTTAACTTGTCATTGGCATCAAGTACAAAAATACATTGCCAAACAAAGGAAAAAAAAAAAGAAAACAGGATACACAGTGATAGGGAAGGACATCGATAGTTTTGTATTGCTTCAAGTAGGTATTCGGAGTAGGTACTCTCCATCTTAAACAAATCTTTATCTTCACGGTAGACATGATATTTTATGAAATAGATACAGAAATTATTTGCTATATTTTTATTATAGAGAAAAATATATGATAGATAAGTATATTTTCGAATAACCAGCGTCAATAGTATCATTACCTTCACAGAACATAGAAGACGATGTATAATCTCTGAAATGAATACGCTGTCGTCTTCTGCTGATGTTCGCCTTAGACTGAATATTATGGCTAATAAGGTATTCATTTTAGTAGTTGTTAGTGCTCCAGTGACGGAGCTCGCGGGCGTAGGCATCACTGCATTACGTAATATACTTTCCGCTAAGTCGTAGTGTTCAGCATTATCGTGTTCCGGTCAGGTGGTAATGTACGGCCCTGTAATTTCCGGCACAGAGACATAAGACCTTGGGTCTCAAGAGTGGTAACGCATATGCATTTTGTTTGACCTTAGTCTTTGTGTGGGACCTTATTCTTTCTTAACATCAATGTAAACTGCTTGCAAGTTTGCCACTTCAATTACAATTAAAAAAAAATAGTATGTTCTTAGGTTTTCTTAGGTTTCCTATTTTGTCTGTAACACCCTTAAATAGTATAAGTTATAAGTATTTTAAAAGAGTATAGGAAAAAACCTAAAAAAAAATGTCTTTGAAACATCTTACATCTATCATCATCTTTTTCTTTCCATTTTTCTTTAAAAATAAAATATCTTACATCTAACTACTCGATAACTAATTAATAGTTTTTAAGATATGATGATTCAAAACGTTGGGAGTTCTGAAACTGACTCAAACGGCTCATATTTAAGGACTGAACATGACGTCGTGGTAAAAACACCTGTGAATTTCAAAAATTATCGACACTTGTCTATTAGGTTTATTGAATCTAAACGTTAAAGCCTTGGAGGAATAACGTTATTTTTTAGTTTATCGTCATTATATTTAAACTGACTGTGCTGGTGCTGAATGCACTCAACCGAATAGTCATTATTCGATTGAGTGCAGTCTTGCTTGCTTGCTTGTGTGCAGGTCAAACCATTACAATGGCGCGGTAGTAGGTATGTGCAATACGGAATGATGGGCTATCCTCCTAAGTCGTGTGATAAAACTAACGACACTGCGATTGCCAATTCGCATGCCAAGCGTAGCGATTATTGCATATAACCCCCCCCCCCCCTCCTCCTTTCCCTATGCGGAGGCTTTGGTCCAGCCGTGGACGTTTCTCGGCTGCAGCGACGAAGTTGGCATTAAAGCCATTGACGCTCAATTTAATTCTATAAACTTATCTTTATCTAACTGCCGTTATATGATGTGAGTTCATAAAGTCATTCATGAGTAAAATTCATTTCATGGATGACCTATTACGAGAATATACAAATTTGATCAATCTCAGTGACTCAGTATTTTATAAATTTATTACTTTTTTAGTAGTTGCTCGTGCTGCCAGTAATGAAAGGTCATATTAAATAAGGGCTATAAATTAGATACAGTTATAAAAATGATGTTACTAATGATAACATAAGAAAGTAAGTATCGTAATAAGTTTTTATTTTTATTGGATTTTCGCAATAACACATGCAAGTAAAATATTCTTAAAGAAAGCATTTAGGCGGGATTTGAACCCGCGTGACGTCCAGCCGCTCTCCCAACTGAGCTACCCAAGACCACAGTGGACTTCGATAGCTCAGTTGGGTGCAGGGGCGGCTCTAGCTCGTGTAGCGCCCGTGTGCAATAAAACTCCTGGCGCCCCTAGGCCTCGCTTCTGTCTTATCGTTGTTTTACCATGATGGTACTAATGATGAGACGATGCTCTTAGCTGTCTCAGGGAGTGCCGGGCCCCCCCCCTGAGGGCTGAGACGTCGGCGCCCGTGTGCATTGCACATTTTGCACTATAGGTTAAGCCGCCCCTGGTTGGGAGAATGGACTTCGGTAGCTCAGTTGGGCAAGCGGCTGGACTGGAGATGCCAAAGGTCGAAATTAAAATTTTATTAATTTGTCAGCTGTTTAATTTGTAATGGCTATGAAACGACGTGAATATTCCAGTCGTTTCTGTTTTTTAAGTTTATTTGTTATGTGCGCATAGGTACGTGATTTTTTATTTTGTTACTTTTTATATGAATTTCTCTAATTATCTAGCAAGAATGGTACAATGTCCAAACTATAACTATTGTGCACCTTTAAGTCAATTTGCTCAAAAACAGACAAACAAAACTATCCTACTCGTCGTACCTATTTGATTTTGGTGGAGGTCATGACTCCTACGTTCTGACCTTCCCCGTAAGACCGTCACTGACTACCTTGTCTGCATTTAGATAACTGAAATAATTATATTATGAGAATAAAAAGGAAGAAGATAGTAAGAAGGGAGAAGAAAAACGGAGGATGAAAGCTGTTACTTCAACCTTGTCTTTTGTATCCTATGTGTATTTATTGTTAATATTGTTTACAGTGCGCATCCTTCTGCATATAATTGCAATGGTTGCTATTAAAAAGGCTGGTTGTATTCAATGGCCGGATCCTCTGACAGAAGAAATTGCATATATTGCAAATCCTATAGAAGCCGGTTTACCTGGTCACTGGTTACCGCTCAGCGTAATAAAGAGAGCTATAGAGATGCGTGGTCTACCTCCTATAACACAAGCAAAAAATAATAAATTGAACAAACAGTGGATTGCACAAAGACTTCCAAATGCAGTGAAAACTGTTAAATTAAAACAAACTGATTTAGATACAAAGCACGCTAATATGAAATTAAGAGGAGAAATAGTTAAAAAGCTTATTCCAGCAACATTAAACAACATATTTCTTAAAAATAATGATGCCTCAGAGCCTATTGCAACTACTGAAGTTCCTACATCTCCTAAAACTACAGAAGTTAGTACCACTACAACAGCATTGTCAATTATTTCAACAACAATGACAGTTGCAAATAGATCAATACCTCCAACAGACGTAACAACAAAAAAAACTCCGATTTCTTCAACAATAACCGCACCTACAAACATGTTAACTGTAATGGAATCCACAACTGTTGTACCGACTCTAACTACCTCTGGTTTATATACGGTGATAACTTCAACTACAACGGTACCCACGACTGTACTCACATTTATAACGGTTCCTACGACTACAATGGTGCCCGCTACTACAACGGAGTCCACGACTATAACGGTACTCAGAACTGTAACGGTACCTAGTACTACAGCAGTGCCTGCAAGTACAACGGAGCCGACGACTACAACGGTACTCGCAACTACAACGGTACCTAGTACTACAACAGTGCCTGCAACTACAATGGAACGGACGACTACAACGGTACTCGCAACTATAACGGTACCTAGTACTACAACAGTGCCTGCAACTACAACGGAACCGACGACTACAACGGTACTCGCAACTACAACGGTACCTAGTACTATAACAGTGCCCGGGACTACAACGGTACCCATGACTACAACGGTACCTACAACTATTTCAACTACTAATACACCGACCAGTACTGTTACTATATTACCTGTAAAGATTTCTACTGCATCGGTTCTTACAACTATACCTTTAACTACAACAACTGGATCAATGACAGAGTCAAAGATTTCTACATCTAGTTCAATTTCTACAGTGAAAACAATGAAGACTACAGGACGACCTCATATATTTTCCACCACTCCGCGTATTTTAGTTACCACACCGACCACTACTGAAACAGGAAATCCATTTTATTAAACCAGCTTAAGATCAATTTATTTATTGCATCTTCCCTTTTTTTTAAATTACACAATCACACTAATATTATTTGTTTGGATGTTTGTCCGGTAATCACGCCGAAACTACTTAACGGATTTTGATGAAATTTGATGGGATGATTTGGTTTTTTTTATGAAATGGAAGTGGCAAACAAGCATGCAGTTCACATTGATGTTAAGTGATGACTGCAGCCTATAGACACCCACACAAGTTAAAGGTCAAAATGCAGATGCATTACCACTCCTGAGGCCTAAGGTGTTGTGCCTCTGTGCCGGAAATTACAGGGCCGTACATTACCACCTGACCGGAACACGATAGTGCTGAACACTACCATTTAGCGGCAAGTATATTAGGGAATGCGGTAGTGCTTACGCCCGCGAGCTCCGTCACTGGATGTTCCACATGTTACGCGAAAAGCGACGTACACGCGGGCGGTGCTGCGGGCAACAGCTAGTAATAAATATATTTATTTTTGCATTCGATCAATGTTTATTGATTTTACGAATGGCTGTTACCGATATCCATACAGGTTGTAAGTGAACCGCTTCCGAAGGCGAAACCAATATGATAACCATTTGCTTTAATCTCGTTATTACTGGTGGTAGAGCTCCACCGCATTAACTGATATACTTGCCGCTAAATGGTAGTGTTCAGCACTATCGTGTGCCGGTCAGGTGGTAATGTACGGCCCTGTAATTTCCGGCACAGAGGCATAACATCAATGTAAACTGCATGCTTGTTTGCCACTTTCATTACACAAAAATCAAAGAGTAGCATTTTTTTAACAATCAGTAGAAATATTGAAAGAAATATTGGGCCATGTAATATTTTATGCCGTGACATAATTAGTTAGTTTAAAATTGGCTCAAGGAGGCAATGGATATTTTGCTGCGTGCTTAGTTCCTTGGCAAGTACAAGTCAAGTGGGAACAGTCAACACTTGTCTCAAGCCGCAAGCAATCTAGTCGTCGCAACTAACGATGTTGTGTCTTCCACAATAGACCCAAACTTCGATTATCGGGACGTAGGTACCTGTTAGTTCAAGAGCTGACAGTGAAATTGGGTGCTATGGTTTATGATGTTGGTTTCTTTAACTGACAAATTGCGCCTTCGCCTAATTAATAAAACATGGTTCATGTTACAAGACAAGAATGTGACCTTTGATGAATTTTATGATTTCTTTAAATTTATTTTATTAGGTTCAAACCAACATCCATTATTGTATTTATATTTTTCGCAATAACACATTCGAGTTAATAGTGGTAAAGCGGCTGGCTTGGTTATCCTGAGTTCGCAAGTTCGATTCCTGCCCGAAGTCAATTTTTTCTTTAATTTCTATCATCCATTATGTTTGTAGTTAGAATGTTAGTAAAGACATACCTAATACGATATAGGAAGTAGGTAAGCGGACTTTGAAATAGATATTATTACTTTAGATCGAATTATACTATTACTTTAGATCGAACAACTCTGAAACTTTGTGAATTGAGAGTTGTCATTATTTTCATATATAAAATAATTATGTTCTAATATCGAAATAAATAAGCTGCTACCCACCCTGAACTATTGATTTTACTGCCACCTACTGTCATTGTTCTGTTAACTGACCACATTAGCAAAAGAATTCTTCTGAATTAAGAAGCGATAGGGTCGTCACGTCCCTATGGAGCCTAGCCTTCTACCAGAGAATATGTAATAATACTACGTATAGAATGGACACTTCGATGTCCCGCCCATTTCCCGCGCTTCACCCAATCGCTTCCCCTCTTATGGACGACGGTTGGTACTCTACAGCGAGGTTGCGAGCGGCCTAGTTTTGATTAATTTGTAATCGAATATTTTATTTATTAACATTAAGATGGTGCTTTATTGTGCAGTGTATGGCTGTATGTCACAAGTCGTGACAAAAAAGAGCATATTTCAGTTTCCCGAAAGAAAAAATACCTAAGGTAAAATAATTATTTTATGTTCACAATTACAAAACTTTTTTATTTAACTAAATACTTATTTAATGTCATAATTTCTTACCTTACGGCTATGTGATTGCATTGCATTAGGAATAAAAGTGTTTCAGTAAATTGAATTAAAGTGACTTGTCTACGTAATGAGTAGGTAGTGAGTGTTATTTTCCCATACTTGTGCTATTTGTTGAAGTAGTGTTTGTGTTTTTAAGTTTTTAAAATGCACTGGTAAACTGGGTGAAACTGTTAAATAGAAATTTGCCTTACTGTTGAGCCGCAGTTGGCCGATATCGGCCAAGAACAATAAAATTAGAAATCAATTGTCATATTTTTCTCGTGGCCTTCTTCCTTTTCCTTCTGATTCCAGATTAACCTCTCGCATATTCGTCTTTAACTCTCGAGCTACATTCCAGAAGACATTCATTATTTCGTTCAGTAAACAATGATATGTAAGCTCTTAGTGTGAATTTATCGTTCCCCATATACTTTGATGAGACAATGTGAAGGTGACAAGCTTCAAGACGTCCCCGATTGACGTGAGGAGGTGCTCACGTTAACAATGTTTGTCGATGTCTACCAGATAATTATGTTCGTAATGATTAGTAAATAGTAAACGAAAGTAAACTTGTGTGCCTATGTATGCGAGTGTATAGGGAATTGAAAACCAGTTGTTAGGGAGAACACTTCAGGCTCTTCAGGCCTCAATTAGTGTAAGGGTACACTAAACTCTTCAAGCTTAGTTAAAATTGCCTTTAGCACTATCGACGCCTCAAGTAGTAAGTACTTTCTTAATAAATAGTCGGTACTTATAATAAGTATATGCATAATAGATGAGATTTAATAAGCCTTACCTTTTTTACGAGGAGAAATCGAGACGGCGGGCAGTGTGAGACTCTTACTGACTAAAACCCTGCGGTATTCCAACTCGTTTGCCTTCAGCGATGGGGTCACAGGTACATATTACATCCACGACTCCACTGCAGGCCGCCTGATGCCTGCAACACACAGAAAGGGGGAGAACTCCTCGACTACACCTGCATGCGGACCTGCAAGCCAACCAGTTCGAAATCTCTCCATTTGGGCGACATACGTTACTAGACCGATGCCCAGAGGACCCTGTTAGTGCGGCAATTAGATGGCCACCCCTCCAAACCACTCATACTATCAGGCGTCCCAAGACGTCTTGGTGGAGAGTTTCACGGGCATACAGATCGGTATCGAGAGAGCAGGCAACCTGACGGTTAAGGATTAATGTACCTCCTTGAACCGGAGAAAGCACTTCGAACTTTTACAATTTAATATAAATTCATAAAGATTTTGCAAGATATTATTAACTTGGCTCAGTTTTGATAGGGGAAGATTTATCAATTTTGCGCTAATGTGCCTAATCAATATTATCTAAAAGACAGATATCTTAGTTGTTGATTCCTTTTAATAAGAACTATTTTAAATGAAAAAAGTTCGTCAGTACTGAACCTGAATGATTTTCAAAACAGACAGATGTATCGACTTTATAGGTATTTGGTAAATGTACTCACGAAACATCATAATTTTCCTCAATAATTATGAATCGGCGATAGCAGTTTAAATTCAAATAACGTTGACCGACTAACACATTTTTGTACAAAAAGTGTTTGCGTATTTCTCCAAAAAAGGTGCGGATTTCATTTAAACAGAAGCAAGTAAATGTCTCTAGAGAGTGCTTCAGTAAATGAAATACTGTTATAATTATATCTGAATGTTAAACTTTTCACGTTCCGCGGATGCTAGGGTCTCTACCCATCCGCAATTATCGCGCTGGAAATGATTGCATCACGATTTCCTTCAAAAGAACGACGAATGTCCGTTGCGCTTTCGTGCCAGTGATACATCGGAGTTTCAATTGCGATGTGGCCTTTAGAGTTTACAATGCTGCTGGATTTCGAACTCCATCTCGGCTTCTTTAGAGTCTAATTTCATTTATTTCACGCGTAGACTTTACGCTCACTGGAGTTGGCCTGGGTGGAGTGACAACATTGCGGCGATTTAAAAAGATGTAGCAGCGACGCTACCTCCAGCCGTTTCATGAAAATTTTATGGCACATGCCTTTGAGGTGGGGCCGTGGTATAAACGAGAAATGATGTGAATGTCCCTGGTTACTGGGTCAAGTGATGTCTATTGATGGCAATGACGATGTGTTGCGCTTTCAACGGGATTTAAATGTGGCTTAGGTCAGAGCGCATGAAGAATTTGAGTGAAACGGAAGCCTGTAACACATCCGGGTTACTGAAATAGCTCACGTAGGATACGTCTTTTGGTAATGGACTTTGTGAAGTAAACTTTTAATTAGTTTGCGATGCAAGAGCGGATGAATTGATAGTTTTCCCCGAATCTAACGTTACGCGAGGAATAATTAATGTAATAATTAGGCAAGGATTGTAATGTAATTTAGTATGGGGCAATTGGGCACACTTTGTTGCATTCATAAAAGCTATGTCGATTAATAATAAACTAAATAATCAAACTGAATTTTTATACATATTTGTTTTTTTTATAACTTATGTAGGTATGTAAAAAAATATCTACTAAATAAGAAGACGAATAAATGAGTGAAATAACTAAATAAAATGAAATGCAGTAAAAGACGTTTGAAATCTGTCTACTTCTTAAACGTGCAAAGCTGGGTCTTTCTCTAAACCACGGCCCTAAAACCTACAAGGAAAAACGCTATTCAGAGTCCCCCATTAATTAACACGCTGTATCCCTCCATGATTACTGACTATTGAAACTGCCTGTGTGTTGCAATACATCGATAATTAGATTTTCTGTTGCTATTTTCAGAGATAGCCAAACGGTAGGTACCTATTATCAGATTTCTATTGCTTAATTTTGCCGTCGTCGTTCGTCCGTTCGATTTGTTTCAGAGCTGTGGTAGAGCTCTAGTGACTGAGTTCTATGTAGACAGCACCGCACCTAATTTTCATGCAATATGCGCAATATTGACCTCTGAGACCTAAGTCGTTACGTCTCTGTGAAAGTTTTGGCCGAATACTCAAACGTCACTCAATTTTAAGCAACGCTGAAATGTGCGCTATCTCTTTTGTTTGAACGTGTTTTATAAAGACAGAAGACTTTTAAGTCTCACTTAGATTTAAGTGACGTTTGAGTATTTGGTTAGTTAGCCATATATTACCATTCAACCGGAACACGATAGTGCTGAACACTACCATTTGGCGGCATATATCATAGATAAAGTATTGAGGTGGTGCATACACACGCGAGCTCCGTCTCTGGAATCACCAGGTACTATCAGTAAAAAAGTTGTTGCTAATATAATATACCTATAGATTAAGGTGTAGGTCCTATTATATGTCGCACAAAGCAAAAGATTACGGGATTCAGGAGTAGCAACGTATTTGCAATAAGATATTATCATTTCAGTATTCTGAATAATATGATGATTTAAATAAGAAAAAAGTTTTTAATTTAGTTGAGGTGGTCCGTTTCGCGTTCTGACATTGTGCCCGAATAAATTAAATTTGAAATGAGAATTCCTTTTGATAAAATTGTGACCAAATTTAAAAAAGTGGTGGTTGATCACCCGTTCTCGTGGTTCCGTACAATAAATGAATTTCTCATGTTATCATATTCATAAATATGAAATAATTCTTTTAGGTTTTTCTGTAATCTATAGGTAAAAAACAAAACCTATTTTGTAGTTTTTTTTCAAAATTTTAGGCAAAGCAGTTTCGGAGATAACTTGAGGTACATTTTTGTCTATTTTCTTGAATAACTCTTTTTCGGGATACTTATCAAATACCTACGTACCTACACCGATTTAAATATGTTTGGATATTTTTAAACACTCATTTCGGAATATATTTTACAAAACAGTAGGTAAGCCAGAGATCAAACCGTCCCAAAGCTATTTCTCTTTTGCAAGTGTACAATAATGCTGTCAGAAGATACCCACAAAGTCCATTTTGAATGATGAAAGGATTCTTACGTCCTAATAATTCAATTTTATTGCGGCGCTACCACAGTTTTTATCTAGGTCAAAAGATGAAAAAAGTAAACCTAGTACGCCGTTTTACTTTACAATTATAGTCACGTAAACGCAAATCGAAACGCGTTCAGAACCTTTTTCTACTGAAAAGGTAGGCCTAGTATTGGATATTGTGTATACAGAACTTACCTGCAGGAAAGAGCATGAAAGTAAGTTGAACGCGGTCGAGATGAGATCTTTGCGCAAGATCTGCGGTGTATCACTCACCGATCGCGTTCGTAATGAAGATGTAAGAAAGAGACTTTGTGTGAATGATAGTATCGGTGTAAAAATGAAAAAAGGCATGCTCCGATGGTTCGGGCATATAGAAAGAATGTCGAATGAGCGAATGACTAAACAGATATACAATGCGAATGTGGATGGTTGCAGAGGCCCAGGAAGACCAAGGCTGACCTACCATGACCAAATAGGTCGAATTCTGTCTGATGGTGGGGTCAAAAGTCTTAGGAATCGGCGTGCATGTATGAAGAGAATGATGAAGGTAGACGAGGCACGAGAGGTTTGTCTGAACCGGGATATCTGGCGCTCTACACTCTCTGCCTACCCCGTTAGGGACCTGGCGTGAAGATACATACATACATAGAACTTACCTACTTTCGTATATTCGTAAAATATTACGTAACGTTACATTCGTTTAATGTGCCTAACAAAGATGTTAGAAGAGTCTTCTAACATCTATGCTGTTGGTGCCTTAGGCAACAGATGGCTAAGAAAAAAAAATAAATGAAAAACCAGTCAAGTGCATGTCGGGCCACGCGCAGTGTAGGGCTCCGTAGTTTTGAGGTTTAACTAATGTAGGGGAAGCCCGGGCAAAAAGCATAAGCCGGGTAAAAAGAATAACGGTTTTTTCAAAAAAATCATACTAGATTGCATTATTATACTTTGCATAGGCGTAGTACGAATAATTGACAACTTTAGTAAATTACTTTTTTTTTAAATGTTTAAGTTTCTTAATTTTTATTGTTATTTTCCAAAGATGATTAATTAAAGTACAAATTAAAAGTAAAAAGAGGTCTATTGATTTATCAGATAAATGTTTTATTTATACTTTCCCTTAACATATGCTATGCATAGGTTTACTTTTTGCGGATCTCTAGGCGCACCCCCTTTTCCGGTTTGAATGGAGCTGATACCACCTCGTTCACCCTGTGTTCAGGTGTTTGGGTACACCCATTTCCTATTTAGACGACCCGGTTAGTCCAGCAGTGTGAGATGGCCGTTTGATTCGAAGGGTGCGGGTTCGATCCCCGCACCGGGACAAATATTTGTATGGCCTACAGATATTTGTTTCGGGTCTGAGTGTTTGTGTATGTGTTGTATGTGTACAACACCCACGACACAGATTTATACCTACTGTGAGTGTAAGCATATTTTTTATTTTTTATTTTCTGTAGTATCCGCCACAAGCAGCTCCAAGTATATAAGAAGGCACCTAAGTATCTACATTTTAAATGAAATTAATTTTTTCTCTGTGAATCTCTCTGAAAATCTGTTAACACGTTCACTGCTGAAAACACGCCTGGCGTGTAATTGACACCTGTCCACGGGTACGGAATTACACGCACGGCGTGTGGCAAGTATTTTCCAGGACGGTGGTGCGACAGGACACGCACGGCGTGTTTTTCAAAACCATACGGCAGTGCGGTCTCACACGCCATGCGTGTTTTCGTTATATATCTCATTTGGTTAATTTTTTCCGCACTGTTGATAAAATATTGTACCCGTGTACTTTTTTAAATTAAATATATTTCGAAGGAATAGGTTATTACAATGGTTAGGTAGGTACAATTTACGACATTTATTTAATTCCATTTTTAATGAGTATCATCAACATATCACATATATGTTGTTTAATTTCGTCATAAAATAAGCTAAATCGGTTCGAAAAAGGTTTTTATTGATAAAAAAGTATCAGAACCAATAGCTTCTGATGAATAGCCAGAGCTAGCATAGCATACAGGGCCCTTTGCAACGGCATAACTTCGATCGAGTCGATAAAAAAATCTGTGCTAAGTGGTTCAGTCTTGCTTGCTAGCATTCTCAAAATTTTAGGTAACCTACTTAAGTCTAAGCTATGTTCATTACCAACGGAGAAAGTGATTTTATTTGAATTGTGAAAAAAATGTTTTTAAATTAAGACCATCATAAAATGTATGCCAGAGGCAATAAACTTATAAACCGACTAAGTTTGAATGCTACCTACTATAAAATATGCGGCTCAATGGCGATTACTATTTTTTTTCTTGTAGAACTATTGCCACACTATCGATAATATCAAGCGGCATCACTAAGGATCACCTTTATGGGATTTTGAAGTTGTTTGAGACTGATACATGAACATTTCTGATCTGTCATCATAAATTATAAGATTGATAAATTTGGCAATCAAATAGCTGGTTTTTCAGAACAATCTTAATTATAAAAACACGATTGGGCGAGTTTGTTTATATGACAGCAAATAGATACCTACCTACTTTAGACAGTAAAACAAAAAACAAATCAGTTTGGATAAAAAATTATTTATTTAATTTTTTTTGGCCCTTGCCCTTTCCTTTTCCTTGTATTTGTAGTGGTGGTGGGGGTGGCGGTGCAGACTGTACTGGCTCGGTACACGGTCGCTTGGAGGGCCCGGGCTCATCAATCCACTGCCGCTTCGACGGCCCGGCCACTACGAGGACCGTAGACCTCGCCTCGGCGATGAGGTCCGCCAGCCGCAGCGTGCACTCGCCGCTGCCACCACCACTGCTTACCGGCGCGGGGACCCACTCGCTCGACCCCGTGTCATCGTCGTTCTAATAAATTTAAAATATCTAATATAGTATAGGTCGCGCCAGGTAAAAAGAACGCTGGCGGTCAAGCTGTGCGTCATGTGTTTTTATTTCATTTTATGTTATTCTATGTAATATAGTTTTCAATCTGCCTACCAATACACGAAACCGCAAGCGAAAGCTAGATCAAAAATAAACCAATAGGGCTAGTACTTTCGTGCGCGAGTGTACCGATGCGCGAACACATCCCTTCTACTTTCTTCCAGCGTTCTTTTTACGTGGCGCGACTTATACGATGTTTGAAAAACTTTACACTGGATATCACTAAGCTTGGACGAATAAGGGAATAAAAAACGAAAGTTAAAAAGTTGTATAATACGTAAATATATATTTTTATGTTATGAAGGTGGCAAACTAGGATCTTCACATTGGTGTTAAGTGATGATTGTAGCATATAGCACAAAATAAAAAGGTGCAGAAGTCGAATCTCATGTACCTAGTACTTCACTTTTCATGCCTACGCTCGGCGGACACACGCTAGGGCTGCTTAACATTGGCTTATGCACAAAAATTACCGTGGTAGTGGCTCTCTAACCTTATCCTACAATATCAAAACAATAAAAACGCTATTACAATACAAAAGTTTTACACAAAAAAAACAGAACACAAAATTTTACATTTCACAATTTCCACCATGGAAAATCCCTGATAATTTCGAAACGGGTTATCCTATTTACCCAATTTATTTTATCCTATACGTTTTCGAACTAAACCTACCAAATGAGACTAAAGACAACACAATATCTACACAAACAAAAAATCATGTTTTCAAGTTACGAAATATTTGGTGGCGTGAATTTTCCTATCAAAATGGCAGTCGCGCACGTATTCGACTGAATCCGACCGAGATACCGTGTCGGTGAGCGGTGTCTATGTGTATTACACATACATTATTTGTATACTCTTTGGTGTATGTTGCTCAAGCGTGCTTTTATATATATGTAGATTGACTTAGTTCTGTATAATTTTTTTTGTGCCTATAGCCAACCACTCAGATTATGCAAATTCGTTGCCACCCTTGAGGACGGCTGAGAACTAAGTTGTTGTCTCTGTGATAGTTATCACGGGGTTACACAATGTTATAAAGTTATACAAAGTTTACAATTTTTTAATAAAATTACATAATTACGAGTATTTACCTGATTCATTTTTATCCCAACTAGACTCCAAAATTCAGGTGAGGGTATCGGTATGTTATACCAACTTAACGAATTAAAACTATTTTTTCCATTGACGAAATACGAAATCATATTGGTATTTTTTTTGGAGATTTATTAATTTCCGGTCTCTTAAATCTGAAATTGACGAAAAATATAAACCTTCAATACAAATGTTCATTTGCATATCAATTTTTTCAAGGGGTACCAGACATAATATATTTTTTAAGTATAATATACAAATCATCAGAATCATATTAGGATTTTTTAAAAATAAATAAGTACTTCATTTGCCAAAAATAATTTAAATATATACTTACCGAGTCAATATCGCCACCTTAACCACAAATGAGCCGGCCCGCGCGCTGGTTCGTACACGTACAATACACTGCTTTTTAATACGTAATGTTAGGTATTGATATTTGAATTTGAACCAATAAAACGTATCATTATATCGAATAATATGGAATACTGTTTTTTTGTGAATAATAGTGTGTATAGGTATTTATTGCGATTATATTGCCATTTATCTAAAAAGAAAGTGAACTGAGTCGGCAACAAACATCAATTTAAGTAAAAAATACTTTTTTATTGTATTAATATTATAATTCATTAAAGTCATGTTCTATTGGTTGTATTTTATTAAAATCAATGCAATAAAACTAAAACACTAGAACATAATATATTGAAAATCACATATACGTAAATTGTAATTATTTAAAAGTTTGTAAACTTTTATCAAATTATCGACTTTTTTCGACGTTTACGGAAAAAAATATTTAATACTTTTGTGAAATACAGTACACACAAGCATAATTTAATCAAAAACTTACAGAAATCTCAACATAAACATTTATTTTTAAAACATATAAAAACAAAACACGCTAGGCGTGTACGCCGCACTGCCGTAAGGAAAAAGAGTCTTCGGCCAGTTACGTTAGCGTAACTCGCCGAAGACTTTCCGAAAGCCATAATTATAATGTATTGTTTATATAAGTTTAGAGATAAGGATTATGTTTGTAGAATCTTTAATAAAGAAAAAGCAGTTCTGTCTTGACTCTCATACCTGGTGCTTGTCTTCAAATTTATTTTTAAAAACCTCTTTTCACCACCTCCCAACTTAACTCGCCTCGCGTGTCCGTGCGCACAGCTGTATGATTTTTCGAACTTTCAATACGCGGGTGCGGCCGGACACGCTCAGCGTGTATTTTGCCGCACCGAAGGATAGCGCGGTTTTTGGACCAGCAATGAACGTGTTAAGTCCGAATAAATCCTTCATTTTACGTTTCGATTAGTGAATGAAGAACAAATTCAATTATCTTGCGGCGAAATAAGGAAATTGTGGCCAAAGAATGGAGGATTCCAGAACTGTCTAAATGCGATATACCTCCCTACTTCTCTGTGAAATGTATCTATACCCACTGTGGCTTTTTCGTGTTAAATATTAATACTTTATTTCCAAGCGGAGCATTCTCAGAATAAGTTCGCTCCCTTGCTTACAACAACATTGCATTAGAGTTTAATTATGTAAGTGCAGAAAAAGTTTGGAGGCGCGAGTTGGTTGCGGTGAAGGAAAAAGTTGTAACTCGTTGCATGCCGACTTTGGACACACTAAAACTTTACTGCGATTATGTATTCTGTGTTAAAACTTTTCTTTAACAGTAATTAAGTTTCCCTATTGTTGGTGAATTTTTCCGTGTTTTATTATGACTATCTTTCAAATTAGGTACTGATTCTTACTCCGACTTCGTCTACGTTGGATATTGAGTATCTACCTATTCAATAAAGCTAAACACGTGTTTCATTATTTATAACTAGCTGACCCGTCAAACTTCGTATTGCCTCAGAATAAAAATATGACATGTGTCAAAAGTTTAATAAATACGGACTATTTGTATGGGAAAATGAAATGGTAGTTTTTATTATTTCCCTTCAATTTCTTCATATTTTCTTACCTTTTAAACATTCCCTGGACTTCCAAAAATAATTCAAAATCAATATTAGCCAAATCGGTCCAGCCATTCACGCGTGATGCCGTGACCAAGGAAAACGGGTTGCATTTTTATATATATAGATAGATTAAACTCGTTTGCCCGGGGAACTTCGTATCGCTTTAAAGTAAAGATAAAAACATAGTCTTACAGTTTTAGCGAAACTAACAAGCCTGGCCTGTTCAGTTTCGGGTGTGCAAGAGTTCATCGGGAACAAACACTGTGACACGTAATTTATATAGAGCACAATTGCCCTACAAAGATGCTTATTTAGGTACCTACTTCTGTATTTCGCAAAGAACCCCATTCTTACAGAATTATCTAATCATCAATCATTGTTAGGTTGTGTTTGATTGATGGTACATTAGTAGGTACTAATACCTACTACACAATCTATACATATAATAAAACAGTAAAACCCGCGAGTCTGTACATTGCATATATTTACGAAAAACCAATTGGGGGCGATGTTAAAATAGAATTAGAACACTTTTCTATGATTTTAAAATTTTTTGTCTGTCTGTTTGTCCCTTTGTCCAGGCTAATCTCTGAAGATACTGGACGGATTCGAATGAAACTTTTTGCGGTGTATAGATATTAAGCCTGGCCAACATTTAGGCTACTTTTTGCTGCGGGAAAATCACTCATTCCCGCGGGAATCTCTACATTTAATTTAATTTTCCTATACAATATCAAACCTTTGACACATTATTTCATTGTGAGGCAATACGAAGTTTGCCGGGTCAGCTAGTAGTAAATATGTGTCTACATATTTTTCTAAAATCCTTCCAAAGCTATGAGTGTGGTTACCGTATCTACAGCAAATATAAAACCATTACTATATTTTAAACCGTTTAATCCCAGGGGATTTTAATGTGATAATGTGCTTTTTATTCGCCCAAAGAGTGGGAAAGAGCTAACTTTACAAAACTGCAGCGAGCCTAGTTGGACAGTTTTGGTCGCGCAATTAGGACAAGCCTCGGAACGGACAACTAAATCCTTCAATTTGAAACCGTGATTCATTCCAGCCTTTCCTGCTTATTAATTAGGGCTTACTTTCGAATGGCGTGGGGGTGTATTCAGGATTTAACTTCGGGCAAACGGTTAAGCCCAATTTCATTATAGGTACATATTACAGGAATGTTCTTTGATAATTCATTGTTTGTATTTGTCATTTAATCATTTCTGAAATGAGTTTTGGAATAATTGCCAATATAATTGTTTGTTTCTTTGAGTATGTTGCTGGTGTATTTTGTCGTTTGCGTCACAGCGGAACCAGACCAGAACTGAATCATGAACTACTTATATAAAAAAAGTAACTTCACGCTTGTAATCCCTGAAGGGGTAGGCAGAGGTAAAAAAAAATGTAATGTATCTTCACGCCAGGTCCCTAACGGGGTAGGCAGAGAGTGTAGAGCGCCAGACATCCCGGTTCTGACAAACCTCTCGTGCCTCGTCTACCTTCATCAGGCAGAGGTACCTAATGCAATACATGTCATATTTAGTAAAATTGTTGTGTACCAACAATATCACATTCACTTGTCTTATTCTGTCGATCACGGCTTCAATACCCGACCGCGACCAGAGAATATGTACCGCGACGCCGACGTCCTCAAGACAAATGATGTGTTTGTTTTGCAATTATTGAACAGGTTAAGTGAGTGAGGGAAGCAGAAAATATTATTTTTAGATCTGAGGAGTTTCGACAAAAGAAAGGCTGCGAAACCCTGCTTTATATAATATTGAATGTTAGAAAAATCTTATTACTAACTAACCGGAACACGATAGTGCTGAACATGTTAGTTGGTGGCATACTATAGATAAATTATACTAGTTCTTCAGAATGGGGTTTTTGATAATGTGTATTTTTTTTAATGACATCTTTCGACAGTTACATTGAAATGAAAACTATAAAGAAAATTATTAAAATCGGTGCATTATTGTAGAAGAATTATACATGAAATTAAAAAAGTGAAAAAAAAGAAAGATTTAGTTTAAAAATAATAGGATAAATTAGATTCCTTGTACAAAGTCGAACAAGTTTTACTATACAAACTATTTACAAAAACGCAATATTAACGAAGATATTTTAAGTTTTCTTGAATTCGTCATTGATCTCGTATGTGTTTACAAGCGTGTGACGTCACAAGCCTGTACAACTTTGTACGAGCCGTTTGAGATCATTTATTTTCATAACTTGCAGCTTTCGATGATATCTCAAAAACTATTAGTTACCTTCCTACAGACTAGTGGTTCCAGTGACTATATTTACTAACATTTCATAAACTTTTTGAAATCAAAAAACATATTAGTCAAATATCCTATTGTTTGCAACTATGTCGGTACTTCTAAGTTTTTAAGTTCCCAACTATCTTCAATTGTTCCTACTGTTACGGATCTCCGGAAAGTTGCATTTTATTATTTTACTGTTGTGGTCGTTAAGGAATTGCCCACAAGTCGTAATAAACTTTGAATTATTTTAGTATTCTTAAGTAAGGAGTTAAGTTTACTGAACGTAAATCTACATTGTTATTCAGATTAAATTTTAACTAGCTGTTTCTTACGACTTCGTTCGGGAAGCTAGTGTTCTTAGGTTTTGGCACAATAACTAGTCTGTCTGTCCCCACTTGATTAAAATTATTTCTGTTTAATTTCATCTCAATCAACTCTGCGGTCTTAATCTTATAAGCATATTAAAAATAAAAAAAATAAATAAGATCTTTAAATTAATTCATTTTATTTAAAACAAAAAAAGAATTTGAACATAAAAAAATATAAATATTATTTGCAGTAATAAAAAATTGCTTTGTACAAGTTTACTAGTTATTTTTCAAACGCAATTGAGAATAACATCAGACCCTTCCCCAAAAACTTAATAAATTTAAGTTACTATATGATCAAATGCTAAAAGCAGTGAGATAACTGTAGCTAAATTAAAATCGAGACTATTTGGCGCCTCATCCTGTCTATGTAATAAGTTACGAGAGATGAGAAGTGAGAGTTCAAGCAAATCTGGTCGAACAAATAAAAACTGATGGATGGTTTTTCAACAATAATACGCTGCAATTTTAAGGATGATCGAAATAACTACCCTTTTAAAAAAATGAAAATTGAATCCAAAGACCCTCGTGTTTTATCTCGGGAATAAAAGGAGATGAATAAAAAGGAGTCTTGTTGCATTTTTTTCTATAGTTACCTAGAATTTGGGAAGGGTGAGTATAATTGCATATTTTTTAAGAGCCTACATTATTATTTGAGGATGATGAGGTAAATTTCGCGTTGAAGATGTGCCAGCAATTACTGTCAAACGGAGAATGTTCAGTGACTTGCAGGTTTTGTAACATTTGCTTTATGAAGAAATCAGTTTTTTGAGTATGCGAACTTTGGTGCAATTTGGTACATTACCACCTGACCGGAACACGGTAGTGCTGAACACTACCATTTAGCGGCAAGTATGTTAGGTAATGCAGTGGTGCCTACGCCCGCGAGCTCCTTCACTGGAGCTCTACCACCAGTAAAGTAAGTAAGTAATTCAGTAAAAAAGTAATACATCGTAGTAATACACGTATAATTACATAGCATCATTCTCTTCATCATCAACTGATGACGAGAGCGAAAGTTGAACCGCCCCTAATCGCATAATAATGTTTTATGTGTTTCTCCGCTACGTCTTAAGCCGAGGTTCGGACTCACAAGGGTCTCCCTTGGTAGTTACGTATCACTAACTTTTTTTCTGTTAATTTTGCATTTGACATGTATATCAATTGTTATTCACTTAAATTTATTTTGTTTGTTTTTGACGTGTCATAAGAGGTGCCTGTCACCCTAAATGAATGAGTTTCTGATCTTATTTTTAGGTTGGAGCGCCTTCTGTTCTTGCGCCTTGTGTTGAAGTAGACTTTAGTAGACTAGTCCCGTCTAGAGACGTGCCGCAATCATAAGTCCGTCCTGAAAAAAACTCTTCATATATTCATCGGTGTGCATCATCATCATCATCATCACTCCAGCCGAAAGACGTCCACAGCTGGACAAAGCCTTCCCCAAAGACGCACACAACAGTGTTATGCGTCATATGGGGGAATATGTCATAATCACAACGCTTGGCATTGGCAGTAGGGTGTCTGGTTTCTCGCCTCATTTTTTTTTTCGAGTTTCGAGAATTCTCGACTCTAATTTCTCGAGTTGTCTCGACTCTAGAGTCTTTCGTAAGAAATTGTAAATGAAACTGAAAATGAAATGAAAAACAATTAAAAAACCGAATTCTTTTAATGTAACATACTTTGCACTACAAGTTAGAAATACAAAACGTAAGTAGGTAACTTAAATCCCCTACTCTGAATTGATTCTCTTATAAATTCACTACTTGTTATTCGTGATACAATTTCACCGAGGGTCTTCTGGCGGTGTGCAAACTTTAAGGTTTGTTGAGTCATTGGCTTAGATTTCTTTGATTTCGGAGGCTGTTCATCTTCATTATCAGCGGTTGAACTGGTTGAAGCAGCCTGTGACTCAGTTTTCAAAGTTATTTTATGAACGCTTTGCAGGTGTCGGACTAATCCACTTGTATTTGCCGCTGCCCAAAAATAATAAATGAAATTTATTATTTTTGGGCACATGCTACATTGTGCTGACACACACAGGCGCGGCACGAGTTTCACCGACCAGAAGGGAGACTGACTAACTGCCAGTTAGTCAGTCTCCCGTCTCCCTGGGAGTCTCCCACATCATACCAGTTACTAACTATGCGGCGGCGGCGAGTTACAAAGCGTGTGAGTGAGAAGTATGCGCGTGTTTGTAGTGCGCGGGTGACGTTTTCATTGGTAAAAGCGGCAAAATGGCGAGCCTGACTTTAGCCCTTTCTTCGTGTTCGCCGGAACTCGAGAGTCTCGAGAGTCGACTATTTATTTCTCGTCTCGAATGGTGACGAAACTCTCGAGTTGTCTCGAGTTCGAGAAGTCTCGAGCAGAAACTCTAATTGGCAGGCGGATTGACGATCGCAGTGGCGGTAGTTTTGCAGGCCCGTATTGGCAGCAGCGTTTTTTACTGGTGGTAGAGCTCCAGTGACGGAGCTCGCGGGCGTAGGCACCACCGCATTACCTAATATACTTGCCGCTAAATGGTAGTGTTCAGCACTATCGTGTTCCGGTCAGGTGGTAATGTACGGCCCTGTAATTTCCGGCACAGAGGCATAACACCCTTAGGCCTCAGGAGTGGTAACGCATCTGCATTTTGACCTTGGTCTTTGTGTGGGTGTCTATAGGCTGCAGTCATCACTTAACATCAATGTGAACTGCATGCTTGTTTGCCACTTCCATTACATAAAAAAAAAAAAAAAAAAAAAAGCGTCAAATCGCGGGACGCCGCTGCTCATCCCGCGTCATTATATCTACTACCGTTCTATTGGAATGGTTTGACCGCCATTGTTCGGTTCACTTAGTGCATTAGCGGAAGAATTCTCCACCACTAGAGGGCGATCGGGTCGTCACATCTCGAATACGAATTTCTTAGAACTTTCCTTTCAATATTCGAATTTACGTTTTGTAAGAACTACATACTTACGCTATATAAATTCCGAAATGATCTTAATCATAAACAATGACGTGATTCCCCGTAACGCAGTCAATGTGATAGTCGTGAAAAGGGAAGGTACGTGACTGCGACCATATGCGACTGTACCCAATATCCAATTTATTCGCGGCAATCGAGATGTTGTTCAAGTAGGGCTCGGATAGTTTCCCGACATCTGTACCTATGTGGGATTTTCCTTTTTAGACAATGAGGTCAATATATAGAGTAACAAACACCGGAAACGGACAGCCGGTTTTTAAATCGATTTGACAGATATTTTGTATGACGTTTTCACGTCAGCTGTCATGTTATTATGGGAAAGTGAGGGTAATTGTATGCAAAAAACTGGAACCATGGTATCAAGGCGAATGCCTGTTAATTTATAAGTTCATATAGGTCAATGTTTTTAGAGTTTCTTTTAACAAATTATAAAAACGGTATAATATTGTTATTGGTATAATATAACCAATACCATAACATTTTCGTTCGTCTATCTGTCTTAATGCTAAAGCCAAATTTTCTATTTTTGCTGGGCCGTTTTTCCTACACAATGCAGTTTTTGGATAATGTGTTTTAATGTTTTATGGCTTGAAAAGACAGAAATACTCGTATATATAGTCAGAAATATACTAATAATAACGACGTCGCAACAAAATACGTTATGACCACAAAAGTACAGAACAAAATAATATATGTTTTATATTATTTCGCATTAACACATGCTTGTGAAATATATTTTTATTTAAAGAAAAATGGAAAGAAATATTTGACTTCAGGCGAGACTCGAACTCGCGGCCTACTGGGAATCTAGTCCAGCCGCTCTTCCAATTGAGCTACTGAAGTCCTGCCCGATTTGTCAAATCTTTCCTTCACATTTATTGCATTGCTTTATGGTAGCAGCAGCGCCATCTTATTGCCAACTATGCTAGTTAGGCAACCGATATAATAAATAGACTTTGTAGTTTATTGAATATCGTAAAGAAGTCGCTTTTACCCTTAATAATTGTTTTATATTATTTCGCATTAATACATGCTTGTGAAATATATTTTTATTTAAAGAAAAATGGAAAGAAAACTTTGACTTCAGGCGAGACTCGAACTCGCGGTCTACTGGGAATCTAGTCCAGCCGCTCTTCCAATTGAGCTACTGAAGTCCTGCCCGATTTGTCAAATCTTTCCTTCACATTTATTGCATTGCCAAATTTTTCTTTCCATTTTTCTTTAAATAAAAATATATTTCACAAGCATGTGCTAATGCGAAATAATATAAAACAATTATTAAGGGTAAAAGCGACTTCTTTACGATATTCAATAAACTGCAAAGTTTATTATATCGGTTGCCTCACTAGCATATTTGGCAATAGATGGCGCTGCTGCTACCATAAAGCAATGCAATAAATGTGAAGGAAAGATTTGACAAATCGGGCAGGACTTCAGTAGCTCAATTGGAAGAGCGGCTGGACTAGATTCCCAGTAGGCCGCGAGTTCGAGTCTCGCCTGAAGTCAAATTTTTCTTTCCATTTTTATTTAAATAAAAATATATTTCACAAGCATGTGTTAATGCGAAATAATATAAAACAATTATTAAGGGTAAAAGCGACTTCTATACGATATTCAATAAACTGCAAAGTCTATTATATCGGTTGCCTAACTAGCATAGTTGGCAATAGATGGCGCTGCTGCTACCATAAAGCAATGTAATAAATGTGAAGGAAAGATTTGACAAATCGGGCAGGACTTCAGTAGCTCAATTGGAAGAGCGGCTGGACTAGATTTCCAGTAGGCCGCGAGTTCGAGTCTCGCCTGAAGTCAAATTTTTCTTTCCATTTTTCTTTAAATAAAAATAATATATCCTTTATTGTACAGATGTTTTGGGAAACAAAATTATTGATACACTAGCGGACCGCCCCGGCTTCGCGCGGGTGCAATGTTACCTACCCTCTCCTATTCGTCTTAGATGTTAAATAGCCTTCCTCGATAAATAGATTATCTAACACTGAAAGAATTTTTCAAATCGGACCATTAGTTCCTGAGAGTAGCGCGTTCAAACAAACCAACAAACTCTTCAGCTTTATAATATTAATCATAAAAAGTATAGATAGATAACAAGTACCTAGTAGCATGAGATTGAAGCGTAACGAAATTTTGATATTGGAATTTATGTTTTACACGAATTACTTACATTTTATTACGTATTTTATTTATTTATTTATTCAAAATTCCAAAATGATCGGTATCATAAACAATGACGTGATTCCCAGTAACGCAGTCAACGTGCGTGCCGTAAAGAGGGAACGTGACTGCGACAAAACATTCGCTACCCAATATCCAATTTATTCGCGGCAATCGAGATGTTGTTCAAGTAGGGCTCGGATAGTTTCCCGACATCTGTATGTGGGATTTTCCTATTTAGAGTTTCTTAACAAATGGTGGAATTGGTACCTTAATAAATTTTATGTCGTGTATTCTTCAATATGTGAAAGTCATTTTACTCGTAGACTATTTTTATCGTATGAGTTTTTTTTGTAAAATGTTACTTTTTTGTTGTTAAGATTATTAGGCTTTTTAAATAATCCGGCTAAGAGCGAGTCGCACTCGCGTGTATAGAACCCTATAAACGCGAGTGCGACTTAAAGCAGCAACTAAAAGCGACGTGCAATTAAAAGATGTGTTTAGAGATAAGAGGTAAGAGGAATGGTAAATTTTCACCCAATTTCTTAACAAACCTCAAAACTGCTTATTTTAAAATAGAAAAATAAGTATTTGATTCTTACAAAACACTATTATATTATTTAATTTTGATAATGTGCAACGTATCTACATTTAAATCTTTGGGTTACCTACAATATTCACTGCCCACCAATGTGAACTGCCCGCTTGTTTAGTCATTTATGACATAAATATGTGAGTAAATTATAAAGATTTCGTGTCGCAAGCAGTGTAAATTTCTGCTTTCTTGAAAGTATCAAAAAAAAAACTTCGGACTAGAGAAAATTGCAGTTATTGTCAGCCACTCTGTGTTGTCAGCCCTAACCAGACGACAGTTTATTAAGTTTACAACAGTATTAGAAACAATGTAATGACGTTGGCTGAACTCACTTACTGGGTAATAAATTACCCGTTTGACGCGAGCGCGGGTCTCACTCGTTGTCCGTTCTTGTCACATGTCCACAACACAATGGCAGTGGCTTTTTATTTTTTGCCGGGAAATCTGTCGGTTTCAGCGGTCATTGACGACAGAATGGGCTTTGTTGTTATTACAATGTTTAGGTATATGTAATCCGATTACGAGTTGTTATTAAACGACATTTTTCTTATTTACTAAGGCCGAGGATCTCTGAGAAGTTCAAAGTTAGAGGAATAGTTCATTGTTATTAGGAAAATCGGATATCTTGTTGTTACGATATTTCGTACCTTCTGTTACAGTCCTAATCTGCTTGCCTCCGAATGGTAGTTTTCATCACTATCCTGTTCAGGTTATAGTTTTATTATCATGTAGGTTAATCTTTAATTTATTTATGCGAAAATAATAAATAAACAAAAAAGATTTTTCACTGTTGGTAGAGCTTCAGTGACGGAGCTCGCGGGCGTAGGCACTACCGCATTACCTAATATACTTGCCGCTAAATGGTAGTGTTCAGCACAATCGTGATCCGGTCAGGTGGTAATGTACGGCCCTGTAATTTCCGGCACAGAGGCATAACATTTTAGGCCTCAGGGGTGGTAACGCATCTGCATTTTGACCTTAGTCTTTGTGTGGGTGCATCATCATCACTGGTCTTCGCGCGCACCATTCGCGCGACGCGGATCTGGGTCGGACCTAACTACCTAGTCGTCGTCCCGGGGTGCTTAGATTATTGCCAGAGCAGTGAGGATTTCGCGTGAGAGAGGTCTCCCATCAGGAGGCCTACTGTGCAGTGGGGCAAATCCATGGAGGTGCTCGTGTGGCCCATTCTCGGCGCGGTCATACATGTCGCGTGCAAGACGTGCCACGAACTCCTTCACGGATTCCACACGCAAGTGCCGTGCTATGACGTCATTTCGAACGTATCTCCCCGCGTTGGCAATTAATCGGACGTTCTGTTGAGTCTGAAGCCGTTTATGCTGCGTCGCAGAGCAGTTCGTGGGCTATATGCAACCGGGGCGACGACGTTAGGTAGGCGCTATCGTCGGCAAACAGGGCCAGCATGACATCCGGTATGGTCGGGATGTCGTCTGTATACGCCGCATAAAGCGACGGTGACAGACAGCTGCCCTGGGGGACTCCTGCACGGATCGAGTGTTCGGTCGAGGTAGCTCCCTCCACCGAAACGTAGAACCGCCGACCCTCGAGGAAGCTAGCTACCACCCTATGCAGGCCCGATGGTATCTCTACCTTTGCCAATAGCCCAACATGCCACACCCGATCGAAGGCCTTTTCGATGTCGAGAAAGACTCCGATCGAGTACCGGCCCCTGTTGTGCTCGTTGGCGAGGTAGTGGAGCACCTTCGCCAGCTGGAGCGTTGTTGAATGCCCCGCGCGGAAGCCGAATAGCTCCTCCCTGCACGGGAGGTGCGGTCGCAGCCTCCGCAGCAGAAGCTGCTCAAACAGCTTGGCGAGGTGTGAAAGCAGAGTTATAGGGCGGTAGCTAGAAGTATGGCGGCGGTCCTTACCCGGTTTTGGGAGGACTATTATTTTCCCGAGCTTCCAAGGTTCGGGAAAGCGGCCCGTGCGGAGTATGCCGTTGAATAACCTAGTTAGGGATACCAGGCTACCCCACGGCAGATGATGCAGCGCGGCAATGGGGATACCGTCTGGCCCTGGCGCCTTCCGTGGAGGCAACCAGCTAACTGCCTTCCTCACCTCGGACGGGGAGATGAAATCCTCCCCCCGGAGCGGCTGGGGCGTGACCGACAATAGTTCCCTCACTCGGCGCTCGCAATCATCGTGATGCGTGACGATAGCGGGGTCCTGCGAAGGGGGATGGGGGGTAAATACACCCTCCAAGTAATTGGCCAATATCTCAGCCCGGCCCTTAGCCCCGTAGCACCGTTTCCCGGAACTGTCGAGGAGCGGATATACGGGGCTCGCCTCCTTGGTCAGTGCACGGGTGAGTGCATAAAGATTGGTGTCGCTGACGGCTGGTTGCCTCCTCGATATCATATCACCCACGGCTAGTGTAGGTTTATCTCCGAGGATGGCTTGGATGTCCCCAGCATGGAAGGGCTCACCTAGAGGGCGGTACGCCGCGAAGATGCGTAGCTTGGTGCCCTCTGCATAGAGTCGCACTCCCTTAGTGCGAGTCGACACAAAGGGCAGTGTATCCACCTCCTCGTGCACCAGGTCCCGCCTGACGAGCGCCGCTGTCCCCCTGTATGCGGGGCCTCGCGGTGACACCTCGTCATGGCGGTACACGAAGTAGTTGTTCACCCGAAGCTCCTGTACGGGGCGTAGTTTCGTCTCGCCCAGTAGGATAATGTGTATATCCTGCGACTGGACGAGTTCCCGAAGATCCCGTACGTGACCCCTGATCCCGCCTGGGTTCCAATACAGGATCCTCAGCTTACACGGGACGGGGGGGGGACAATATCTTGCCCGGCATTATACGCCGTCAGTATCTCAGTGAGAGTGCTGATGAACACTCCTAACAACTGAGATACCGACGGTTCCCTAGATTGCCCCCGTAGGGCGGATAGTTCCCCCTGGGGCGCGGCCACTTGCTCAGCTTGCGTGATCGAATACGCGAGCCCAGGGCTAGTCACGTTGCGTGCGCGCATTAAGGCCAAGGGTGCAGCAACTATTTGCACGTCTCCCTGGCCACGGATAGGGGGCCGGGCGGCATCGTTTGCCAGCCTCTGCCTCGGATATTGTGGTGCCAATAACACCTGTCGCGGTGCGGGGAGGCTGGTTGGCCTCACTCGCTGTGGGGCCACTGGTGGTGCTCTGTCAATTGGGACGGGGCGCTTCTGCCTCGCTAGGGTGAGCGGGGTGGGCGTCTCCCGTCTCTCAGCGTCACTAGGATGCGGTTGCGTTACGGGCAGCCGCACGCCAGCGTCTTCTTCTTCGTTTCGCGCCGGCGACCGCTGCGTGATTTCTTCTTAGGCAGCCCGTCATTAGTGAGAACTGCTAATCTGGCACCTGTCACCTCCACCCTGCTGACCGGCGGCGGTTGAGCTACTGGTGCAGGGGCTGGGACCATTGTTGGCTGGAGCGCTCCGGGTCTGCTTGTGGTGGGGAGAAGGGGTGGGACCCTAGCGTTCCTTTTCCTCGCTTTTTTGATAAACGTGGGGCAGCGGCGGTCGTTGGCCGTGTGCGCTCCCGTGCAGTTGGCGCAGGTGTGCTGGTGATCTCGGGGGCGTGAACACTCGCTCCCCGGGTGTCCTCCCGCGCATCGCACACAGCGCAGTGGACGGTGGAAATTTGCCGAGGCATGGCCGAATGCCTGGCAGCGGTGGCATTGTGGAGGCCCCTCCCGAGGCCTCCCATGTCTCGACCGATACTCCCCGTAGGTGCAGTAACTCGGTTGTTCTGTACAGCCGGGTAAGCTCGTTCTTCTCGATGAAGCCCAGTTGTACAAAGAAGACTGCGCCAGGTCTCTTGGGGTAGACGGCGCGTGCGATCTGGGCTGGACAACCCCGCTCTTTTAACGCGTCTATAATGTCCTGGGCCTCAGTAGTATGAGGGAGCCCCTTAAGTCCCACTTTGATGGGGCGATCTTCCGCTGGGGAGTAGCAGTACCACTCAATAGTGGCATCAGCTGCGGTGGCTTCAATGAGATATGCCTGCACAGCCCGATACTCTTCCGGCGTCTTCGGCGTGAATCGTACGCCGGCGCCTGTCGCTCGGGCATTGGGAGCATAGCTCAGCTGCTTGGTTATTCGGTAGTTTTTCCACGATGATTGGTGGATAACTTCTTGCTGTTGCGGTGGCTCCCAGCGGTGCTTGCACGGAAGGTGGTGGATGGGTAGTCGCGGGGCGTGGTGAGGACGGAGCGGCCGTCATGGCCGCGTATGACGTCGTTGGTGGTGGCGTCGGTGGTCGCGCCGGAGGGATCAGCGCCTGACGCGTCTCTGCATTGGCGGGCTCCCATCTACGCGGACTCTCCAACGCCGCGTAACTGGTGGAGGGGCTAATAGCTGGCCCACTCTCCTGCTCGTTTTCTTCTTCGTATCCCTCGGTTGATGGGTTAGAGGCCGATTGGCAGAACCTCTTCTCCGCCTGGTCGCCTGAAGACTCGAGCGATAGCGGCGGCGGGGGGTGGGGTAGAATCTACCTGGGGTGGTGGCGGCGGTGTAGTTGGCAACTCGGGTGAGTCGCACTCACTAATCTTTGTGACGGTGTTTTCGGTGACGGGGGTGGTAGTTGCAGCTGGCATCAGCGGAGGGAGGGCATGGTGGGGTGCAGGCAACAATGGCACCTCGCGCTCCTCGTGTATCGCCGGGGGATATGTTTCGCTGGCCCGCATTGCGCACCGGAATACCGGTGCGCACAGCCCGACGCGGGCGTTGGTCGCGGGGGCAGGGGAGCCCCTCTCCGCCATCTCTTATTTTCGGCAGCTCCTCGACGTGAGGCTGCACGGCGCCTGTCGGTCGCTTTCCTCGTGCAAATTAAATTTGCACTACGAAAACGGCCCCAGCTACTCGTACAGCACTGCACTAACGTTCAAATCGTTTACACTCGGAGTACTCTAACCGCGGAATACACATCCAAGCCCTCGATGGGCATTTTCACGCCTACGCAGGGTAGGCGATACCGACGCACCGAGTTCGGGGCGTTCGACGCAGCAGAATGATAACGCTAGGATGAGCGAGATAGACTAGATAAACGTGGGAAGCACACTTCACTACGCATAGTTCCCTTTCACTTTCCGAAGACGTGAACGAAGCGGTGTGCGCACGTGTGTCCGCGAGCAACACCGGCGGGCAACTCATCAATTCGCGGCCAAATCACCTCACAATGTGGGTGCAGTCATCACTTAACATCAATGTGAACTGAATGCTTGTTTGCCACTTCCATTACATAAAAAAATAAATATATAACTTAGTAGTTGTTGCCCGCGGCTTCGCCCGCGTGGATGTCTAAAATTAGCCTAGCCTATGTTCTTTCTCAAAGTCAACTCTATCTCTGTACTAAATTTCATTAAAATCGGTTCAGTCGTATGAACGTGAAAAGGTAACAGACAGACAGACAGAGTTAATTTCGCATTTATAATATTAGTAGGGATTAAACTCAATCGTAATCTTTTTAATTTCGGTAGCCTGGAACACCGTCAGATTGCCGTAAAGCTAGTTGCTACTCCAAGGCCTCATTCGCACCTTATTGGACAGTCGGGGACATCGCAGTCCTGTAGAGTGTTCATTAATAAGCACGAAGAATTCCGGGAGTCCATTAAATTGAAAAACTTTTCCCGGGGAACATGTATTAAGATCAAGTTATGTCGAATTAATTTTGATACTTTACCGACGGATGAGGGAACAATTTAATATCGGCCGTTCAAATTATTTTGCTACTTTCCGATTCGAATTTTTGAGAGTTGATTAAGTGTAATTAACTGGATTGTAAATTATAATTAATAGGACTGATATACATGGCATCGGGACGTGATGACCTCAACGCCCACTAGCGGAAGAATTTTCTTCTATATGTTTGTATGTATCTTCACGCCAGGTCCCTAACGGGGTAGGCAGAGAGTGTAGGGCGCCAGATATCCCGGTCCTGACAAACCTCTCGTGCCTCGTCTACCTTCATCATTCTCTTCATACATGCACGCCGATTCCTAAGACTTTTGACCCCACCATCAGACAGAACTCGACCTATTTGGTCATGGTAGGTCAGTCTTGGTCTTCCTGGGCCTCTGCAACCATCCACATTCGCATTGTATATCTGTTTAGTCATTCGCTCATTCGACATTCTTTCTATATGGCCGAACCATCGGAGCATGCCTTTTTCATTTTACCAACGATACTATCATTAACACAAAGCCTCTTACATCTTCATTACGAACGCGATCGGTGAGTGATACACCTTCTTATAGATATTTTCTTCTACTCAAAGATAATTCTTCCACTAGTGCAGTCACTCAACCGAACAATGGCGGTGAAACCATTCGAATGGGGCGGTAGTAATTGCAATAACGCAAGACGGTAAGGCACGGGAAGTTAGTTTTGCCCGGGAGTTTTCATTTACGAGCATTTTTTTACTTAGAAGATGTAATTTTAATAAGTTGTAAACTTGTAACATGGTGGTTCTACATATGGGCTCCCACACATAATTGCGAATTCGCATCGCATCGCACATATCTGCGAGCGAATATATCGCCCATCGCATCGCAGTTTTGTGCGGCCACCCTATAACTATTAAACATAGTAGTTCGTACCCCCACTATGTACTTAAGCTACTCGTACTTATACACGCACACTACCGCATCTCGTTTTTTCCGATAAAGTAAAAAGTGAATATTCAAAGTGTTCAGAGCAAAATAAGCTCACGCGCTTTTTGATTTGGCATAATTAATAAAAAAAACATATTATAGACTGATTATACTACCAACCAAGAAAAATTATTTACCTGCTTGAAAACAACCACTGAAATTTCACCGTATAAACAAAAAGTAAAATGATTATTTTTAATAAAATTGAACCCGACGTTTCGGTCGCTTTTCAGCTTCCGTCGTGGTCTGGACCCGAGATAAATCGGAAAACTACTTAGTTTAATTTCAATGAGTGCAGCTCGCGAAAACCTAAGAACATACTAAAAAAAGAGTAGTTTTAAAATAAATATTTTGATAGGCAGCGTTATTCCTCTAACCCCCTAATTTGCACTAAAAACATTAAACATGATGATGTTTCGCAACTCGTTGCATAAAGTATGTATTGCGATAGATGTCTTGTTGGTGCTAGCGTTCGCACTGCTGTCAAACCTATTATGTGAATGTTTTATCAATGCAAACTCACGGTAAGGTAGGCACTAATAACTTACTAGTGTACCGCACTATGTAATGGCACAAGTAGGTAGTTTTACACATTTTTTTTTTTTTTTTTTTTTTTTTTTTAAATACGCTTACACTCACAGCCCCACAGTAGGTATAAACCTGTGTCGTGGGTGCCGTTGAACACATACAACACATACACGAACACCCAGACCCGAAACAAATATCTGTAGGCCATACAAATATTTGTCCCGGTGCGGGGATCGAACCCGCCACCCTTCGAATGGTGGTTTCACACCGCTGGACTAACCGGGTCGTCAATAATAATAGGTTCATAACTGTAAAGTGTAACAGTTAAATTTATGCCCGATATCATTATCGTAAATAAAACAGCGAAATAGCGTGCCAAGCAATTACCAGAAAAGATTGGCACAAGAGGTATGGCATGACCTATTGCCACTTTATTTTTTTAACGTATCTGCAGTTTGCGATAAATTATTTCATACTTACTGCATTTCTAGGGTTTAATATGGCAAAACTCGGAACCTTTATAGATTCATCATGTCTGTCTGACTATCCGTTTGTCCGGTTGTCACAGCCATTTATTCCGTACTACCTATTAAGATTACACAGTTCAAACTTGGTAGGTAGATGTGTTCCGAATATCGCTTTATTATATTATTTTATGCTTACATAGGATTGGCTTTATGCATGCCGTATATGCGAGGATTCTATACCGTGCCGATAGTTTACAAGTCTGTATAATAAACAAAGTAGTTGCACTACCATTTAGCGGCAAGTATATTAGGTGTTGCGGTGGTGCCTACGCCCGCGAGCTACGTCCGTTGTATGGTCATTGGATTCTGCCTGAGACGTATAAATAGTAGAGTCGTCTGCATATATGGCAATGTGTACGTTTTTGCATAAGCGAGAAAAGGAGGGTGGACAGTACGGAGCCTTGGGGAACACCGGCTGTAATGGTGTGTCGATTAGAGAGCTGTCCTCTACCCTATATTGTTATGTTGTTTTACTTTATGTTTTAACTTGCTGTTGATACTCCTAAAAATAAATAAATAAATAAATAAATAAATAAATATCCAAAACCTCTGTTCAAGCAAGTCTTCCTAGAAAGTACTAAACTTTAAATAAGAACGAAGAAAGAGTCATATTTGAAATACTTAGGATGTAATTAAAAATTTTGCATTGTTGTAGAGACTGTAATGGAAATATCTTTACACTGCATAATTTACCTATTTACTGTGAACTGAATGTTTATAAACGGGTTTATTAATACAGTAACCATGCATCAGTGCTACCTAAACACGTGTAAAGTAATATATCTCTATTATAGAATGTTTTCCAGGTAAGTTGGTAATAATGTTGGACATTGGTTCACGTAGTCTCCCTCAGGTCGCGCGTGATCGTTTTATAAATAGGTATGTATGCTTCCACCCCGAAACAACGGACGGACGTCGAATGTCACATGGAACGAAGGAAAACAAGTGAATAATGTTTTGCGGGCCTGAGATCAGAGTGGAGGTGTTGAAATAGAAAGGCATGAAGATGAAGATTTTACTGGTGGTATAGCTCCAGTGACAGTGGGTTGTCTGTACGCTGCAGTCATCACTTAACATCAATGTGAACTGCACGCTTGTTTGGCACTTTTATTACATAAAAAAATAAACTTACTGTTCGAAAGCAAAAGTCTACGTTCAAAGTACCTACTTATGTTTAATCTTTATTGCTTAAGACTGACCTATCATCACCAAATAGGTCGAGTACTCTCTGAAGGTGGGGTCAAAAGTCTTAGGGATCGGCATGTATGAAGAGAATGCTGAATGTAGAAGAAGCATGGGAGGTATGTAAGGACCGGGATATCTGGCGCTCCACACTCTCTGTCTACACCTTAAGGGACTTGGCGTGAAGATACACACTATACATACTTAAGAAGTAACAGAAAAAACATTTAAATTGGTATTGATGCTTTAAGTTTTTTTGAAGATCTCTTTATGCATTATTCAGTTGTTAAAGGGAACAGTATGTGTTTGAGAATCACATGATACATAAATAAATATGCTCATTAAAATCAGTAACCATCAGTGGTCAAACACGTGTAAAGTAATCTATTCCTATTTATAGAATGTTTTTCAGGTAAGTTGGTAATAATGTTGGACATTGGTTCACGTAGCCTCCCTCAGGTCGCGCGTGATTGTTTTGCAAATGCGTATGCTCTCACTTCGAAACAACGGACGTTTATTGTCACATGGGATGTAGGAAAATAACTGAAGGCCCCGGACAGGACACTGCCGTTGATAGCACGATTCCAGTTTCCAGAAGACAATTTACCACTCTTTCACATTGTAACATGCTAACATTGCTAACATAGCAGATGATGTGGAAAGTGTGGAAACGTCTCACATTCATATCTGTCAAATCCACAGACTAACGAAGGTCAAATCAATATAATTTAATAACAGAAATGGCCGTTTGTTCTTGGTGTCTTCTCTATAAAGGTATAAAGTTTTAAGCGCGCACCAAATCCGCTCTCGCTACACACGACCGGATTTGGTACGCGGGACGGAATCTGCCGACAAAATCCGCGCGAGCGAACCGCATCGGACTTGATTAATAAATAGTTATGTCCGTCGGACTCCTCTACACACGGCCAGATTTGGTTCGGCGCGTACAGAATCCGCTTTCCGCTCCGTATCAAATCCGGACGTGTGTTACTACTATAAGCATAGATTTATTATCTGTTTTTAACCTCGATATTTATACCTTTATACCTTATGTATTATTCTTTTTTTTATGTAATGGAAGTGGCAAACAAGTATGCAGTTCACATTGATGTTAAGTGATGACTGCACACAGCCACACAAAGACCAAGGTCAAAATGCAGATGCGTTACCACTCCTGAGGCCTAAGGTGTTATGTGTCTGTGCCGGAAATTACAGGCCCGTACATTAATACCTGACCGGAACACGATAGTGCTGAACACTACCATTTAGCGGCAAGTATATTAGGTAATTCGGTAATGCCTACGCCCGCGAGCTCCGTCACTGGAGCTCTACCACCAGTATATTTCACCAGCATTTGTTATTGCGAAAAATAATATAAAATTACATTAACGTCGTTGGAACATACAATATTTCTGTAGTCCAACTAGTCCATAGACTGCAAGCTGCAGGCTTTTTAGTGCGCTATAAAGTTCAGAGTTTAACACCGTAGGATAATATGTTAATAAGAAGTAACCAGTATTTATCGCTCCGTTCATCATGAGCAGTCACAAACATCCTGAGGCTAACACCTCCAACTCACAGCATCCAACTGCTCTTTGTAAAATATCTCACAACTTTGAATAACGGAGCAAGAAAGATTCAAAGTTCTGACAAGGTTGCGATGAGTGCTTAGTATTCGGGGAACACGTTTATACCATTTGGATGGTGCGAATTTAATACTTGCCTTCGTTTCACTAGTTCAACAGCGATCTGTGTTCATGTAATGTCTTTTGTAAGTAAATGAAGAGCAGTATTTTTGATGTAGAGTGAAGTTTTGATAAATGAACTTTCTTGGCCGTCTTGTTACATGTTCCTTATGGGAACTTTAGGGTTGCGTAGCTGAAAAGGAACTTTATAGTTTCTGCTGTATAGTTTGTGTCCGCTCATCCATTCGTCCGTCGGGTCAGGCGTCTGCAGCTTATTTCGTGAAATGACCAACAACAAAATTAAGCCTTCAATTAAATACAGCTGTCAGTTACTATGAGCCTCTGTCTTCTCTCCTCTCATAGTAATTGAAAGCTGTATTTTGATTACTGGTAGAACTCCAATGACAGAGCTCGCGGGCGCAGACACCACCGCATTACATAATTTACTTACAGCTAAATTAAAGTGTTCAGTACAATCTGGTACAGTGGTATAACAACTAATACCTTAGGAGTGGCAACGCACTTACATTGAAATCTTTGGTTTTTATATAATATATATATATGTTTATAGGATGGAATATTGAATTACCATCAATGTGCACTGCATGCTTGTTTGCCACTTTATGACATAAAAACATAATAAAAACACACGACGGTTTTCAGAAACTCATTTTGATTTCGGTGCCTATTCTGATAAAAATGTATTGTATATTGATTAACTTTGAATAAGGCTTAATTTTAGTTGTTGGTCATTTCACGAGTCGTAAAATCTTATAGCTAGTTGATAGTTTATGCTGTTGGTGTTAGTAGTCACCCGGAAGTTTGGTCATAACCGTTAACTAAAAGCTCACCTCATTATACGGGATTCAACATGGAACATGATTGGTGAATAATGTATGTATGTATGTGTCTTCACGCCTAACCTAACGGGGAATAAAGGACGCAAGAATACATCTTTGACTACCCACCCATACAACATGAGATGTAAGGCGATGTTATTTAATTTAGATGTTAGGGCGCACAGAATAATTGAGATGAATTAAATGTTATACAAACGTAACTTCTCGCCTTTAATCCCCGAAAGGGGTAGGCAGAGATAAATGCATGCATACAAGCAATAGGAGGATCACATTGCTGTTTTGGTGTAACGTGATAATTATCATTTCAATAGCCGAAATGAGGTAATGACGTTCAAGGGAACATAACATGCCTTCATATAGATATAGACGATAAGGAAATCTTGTAGCCTTAGTATAATCACGTCTTCATACTCGTGTACAAACTGATAATACGCAACTTTTGTGACGTTTTGTGACGGGACAAAACACTAATCAGGTGTATGCAGGTGTGTTTGCCTCCGCCTAATTGGTGTATATTTTCGCGCCACGATAGGCTCCACCCAATTACAATGGTTAAAGAAGGTTTTATATAAAAGCGTGTGTATTGTCAATCTAACTCTTCTAAAATCTTTGCCTATAGGTAGATATCTGTACAAAAACTACTACTATACTTTGGTCAAAACGCAGCAATCCTCGATGCCTGATTTGCTTCACTTCACCTCTGTTATTAGATCCATACATAGAATATACATGAATAAATGTATAGTCCACCAAAACACAGCTACAGATGTCAATTAAATGCGATATTGTGCTATACCTATATTTTGTCTTTTCTCTACGTTCGATGCTCTGCATCTCCAGCGATGATTGCCTTTTCATAATTGCTTAGCTCTCTGATCAATAGAGTGACCTAGTCAACACCATTATTATTCACTGACTCAATGAATTATTTATGTGTGCAGCACTTATTTTGATAACATGAATCTGTGACGACAATTGATAGAGCAATAAAACAAATATATGAGATGTTTTTAATATTATTATGAATGAATGTAGTATGAATTTTGTACTATAAATTTAACTCGTGAAACGTTATATTTGAGTTTGATTAGGCCATGAATAGTATAATAATTTATCTAACGAGATAAATCCGCATAGGTATTTAGTATTCATTTCATTGGCAACCGGCCAAGTTTATGACTCACCTACAGGCAAAATAATGGCAATGAACATCACATTTTAATACCCAACAAATATCTAGAGCGAAAATGGAACCGCCCCTAATCGCATACCTATGTCTTATATGGGTCTCCCATAAGCACGCTCCCTGAAGCAGCAGATGGAGAACAATAAGAAATCTATTGTCACATTTTTCTGGTGGTCTGAGGCCTGAGAGATTACCTGAGAGCACTTTCTGCTTCCTAATTGCCCGTTGAAGTAGATAGTGCCGTCTCGAGACAAGCCACCACCGTAAGTCGACTTAAAGTACCCAGGTACTTCACTAATTGAATTATTCACTACTTAAATTAATCTTATAATGTGGTGCAATTTCACTGACTCAAACAAAGCTGTCCAAAAATCCAAAGCATCTTTAAGGAAAGTCTATAATTACACAAGATTATCTTGGCTCACAATCTCGTACGTGATCTGAAATTGTATTATTTTGGAATACGCGCGCCCGCATTACTTCATGCCTTCCTATTACGTTAATGATGCCTGTAATTGTCGCAATAAGGCGCGTGAATAGGTTTTATTGACAATTACTATGAAGATCAACCTATAAATGCTATAATACTGCTTCGGAGAATAGCAAGTGCTTTAAAATGTTAAAGAACATCTTGAGTACCTTATAAAGGTCTTGTAATTACAACGTCAAGACACATTAATTTGCTTTCATGTTAGGGAATTAATTATGAGTCTTATTAAGTAAGATAATAAGGTTGAATTGTTTCGGTTTTTATCTTGAAACCAACAAACTTAGAAGGTGCATTCCCCGTGGTCACACCACAGTAGAGATTGACTCAATTGTCGATAAGAACAAAAATAAATTGTATATTTTTAACCGACTTCAAAAAGGAGGAGGTTCTCAATTCGACCCGTATGTTTTTTTTTATATATTAAATATCTGTCAAATATTTTGTTTTTTTTTTTTAACTGAAAGTGAACAAAGTAGCTGTACCCTATCTAATGTACGTTTATTGTTATAAGGGGATTAGAGTTATACCTTATATTACACCTTCAATAAATTGCCGTCAGTAGGTATATTTCAAAAACAAAAATGTCATAGTCGCAGTATGGTTACATATTGTAGTCATACAAAAATCACATAAAACAATATTTCTGACAAAAAAAACATAAACATATTTTTATAAAATGTTAGTGTCAGTAGGTATATTTTCCCTAATTTGTCATACATATTATGGAAAATATCTTAATACATATCTATTAACATAGAATTTTTACCTATGTATATATATATATATATATATATAGAACCTTTACTTAATAATTATTTAAAAATACATATTTTTGTTCTTATCGACAATTCAGTCAATCTCTACTATGGTGTGACCACGGGGAACGCACCCCTTAGAATACCGCAGCAGGTTTATTTCGTTCATCGAGATATGCTGCAAACCTATTTTTTTTACGCATATTAATTTATAATCTAGGAAATATAATAATATATCCACTGTCCATGAATGCCTTTTTTGTATAAAAAAGGCATGCTCCGATGGTTCGGGCATATCGAAAGAATGTCGACTGAGCGAATGACTAAACAGATAAACAATGCAAATGTGAATGATTGCAGAGGCCCAGGAAGAATAGGACTGACCTACCATGACCAAATAGGTCGAGTTCAGTCTGATGGTGGGATCAAAAGTCTTAGGAATCGGCGTGCCTGTATGAAGAGAATGACGAAGGTTGATGAGGCACGAGAGGTATGTCAGGACCGGGATATCTGGCGCTCTACGCTCTCTGCCTACCCCGTAAGAGGTCTGGCGTGAAGATACACATGTCCATGTAGTACTTTCCACCACAGAACAGTAATCTATCATCATCATCATTTCAGTCGAAAGGTGTCCACTG
This sequence comes from Macrosoma leucophasiata, assembly GCA_036365455.1. Lineage (NCBI taxonomy): Eukaryota > Metazoa > Arthropoda > Insecta > Lepidoptera > Hedylidae > Macrosoma > Macrosoma leucophasiata. The sequence continues at coordinate 6,445,499 of JAWQUS010000002.1, read as the reverse complement.
TTGGACCAAAGCCTTCCTATAAGGGGGATATGCCACTACCGCTACGCTTGGCAAGCTGATTGGCGATCGCAGTGGCTGTAGTTTTATTTATTAGAATGCATGCACTTACCTCTGCCTACCGCTTCGGAGAGTACAGGCGTGACGTTATCTATAAAATATAAATTACATCAGGTTCATTGGTAGGTCAGGTACAAGGTACATTGCAGAATTTATGAGGGCCATCAAGATGAATGTGTCAGTGCGTCGGTCGCCACGGTAGGAGCACTCGAACCTAGATTGATTTCCCGTTAAATGTATTTTTAGGGTTCCGTCCATCTAAAGGTCAAAAGGAATCATTATAGGATCTCTCTGTCACATATGTCTGTCTATCAAGACATTTTTTCGCAAGAACGCGTGCAGATACCGTTTTGAAATCTACGATCCCCAGACATTGTGTGATTTTCAAACTTTTGCAGCCCATTTCTACCCATTTTTCCTTGCACTTCACCTACACATTATTGAAAATCGAAACCCCACGGGGTTATTTCTGTTATTTTATTTAAGTAACGAAGGTCGCAAACAAGCATGCAGTTCACATTTATGTTGATTTAATAGATACTGCAGAATATAGACATACCTATACACAAAAACCACAGGTCAAAATGCAGATGCGTTGCCACCTCTGAGACCTTAGTTGTTATGTCTCTGTGATAGTTATTACGGGGGCATACATTACCTTCTAACCGGAACACGATAGTGCTAAATACTGCCATTTGACGGCAGGTAGATTAGGTAATGGGGTGGTGCCTACGCCCTCGATTCCCTACACTGGAGCTCTACCACCAGTTGATTTAGAATCATAAAAAGCCAGGATTTATATGTCATAGCTCTAGTTGGAATAAATTCCTAAACCATAACCCCCTTATTCATAAACATACATTAGATACGTTTTAGCTTTAGAATGCTTTGTATTTGTCAGTTGCATTGTCAAATGTACAGGTTACAAAAAGACAAAGGAGAGATTAGCTACACTTAAGCTAAAATACGTTTATGAATAAGGGGGTAAATGTATACCTACTTCAGAAAAAATACTTATTTGCTGTCAAAGATTTATCTGTTTGCATTAGGCATACCCACGGCATATCAACTAGCTGTGTCTAATGTCGTTGAATGGGTCGAAGTGGAGTTGGTGTTTCAATCCAGTTTATCTATTCAATAGTACAATGTTCAGTGCTTTTTAAAAAGAAAACACGGAACCAAATGTGCACGAGCTCGTCGGTTTTTTTTCTCCGCACAGTCGCGTCGAAATCAATCTCGAATTTTGTCGTTTCGCAGAAATTGCCGCGGTAGTGGATTAAATTACTAATGAATCGATAATATTGACACGCGATTTTTGCAGCAGCTGTTGCAGCTCGCGTAGATGTTGTTTTTGACTTGAAAAACATAAACACAACATTCTCAAATGTGAATGGTTGCAGAGGCCCAGGAAGACCAAGACTGCCCTTGCCATGACCAAATAAGTCGAGTATTGTTTGAGGGTGGGGTCAAAAGTTTTAGGAATCAGCGTGCATGTACGAAGAGAACGATGTATGTAGAAGAAGCACGGGAGGTGTGTCAGCACCGGGATATCTGGCGCTCTACACTCTCTGCCTACCCCGTAAGGGACTTGGCGTGAAGATACATACAAACATACAAATTCATAACCGAATCATATTAAATGAGAGGGCGGGAAGGGGGGAGGGGGTGGTTGCACTTGTCTCTTAGGCATTTTGTCCTCCGGTTTTGTGTAGATGCCTATAGGCTGCAGTATTCACTAGCTACCACCCATTAGAACAATTAGCTTCAATTTGCATCCATCTTGACCTGAAAGAAACAAGAAAAACTTCATTATTATATTTTATCTACACCAAAAATAAATGGCAAATATTTTGAGTAAGGATATAAAATGCATTATAAATACGGACTATAGAGTCAACTTTTCATATATCTTGGTAATGGGATACGTAATGGTCGTAAAATATCTGCGAGGTATATGCGAATAACGGAAATAACTCTGAAAAGGATCGAATTTATACGAATTCCATGATCTGCGTACAAAATTATTAAGATTTTTGCATACAATGCCGTTACTTTATTGTTTATGATCATCCAAAACAATGAACGAAGGAGGAATGTTGAAGAAGCTCAATGCAGAACCTGACTCACTCACAGACACTCCTGAGAATAAAGGTGATGTGGCTCTATGCTAGAACTTATAAAGCTTCACATTACCATGTAATGGAAACGAAATAAAATACTAAGTTCACCATCCATTTCGTGATGAAATATATTTTTAAGTCACTACTTAATAGTGAATCAAAGACATGTGATTTCACTATATTTTATTACTTTGGTGATGAATTGCTGCTATTACCTCAAAATAGAACCAATTCATCAACGTTGATTTTGGTACATTTAGCATCTACGATTTATTACTTGAATGTGTCGACAACATTAATGTAATTGCTTTAGCTAAATTAAGAAAACAATGATTACGAAAAAACATAAATAGTCAGATTGCGTCAATATATTAGGTTGGGGAAAAAGTTTCTTCGCATTTTTTAAGATAATTCAAAACATTTTTTAATATAGTTTATTTAAATTTAACTAAAGTATGTATGTACCATTTTGTTCGATAACCTTTTGCCATCTTGTAGGTAGGGACATGATCCCATTGCTATAAAAATTTTGGGACTTCTCATCAAAATACCGCGACAAGTGGATTTGGCAGTCCTCTCGTGATGTTAACCTAACATTGCATAAAGAATTCTGAAGAGACCGAAACAGGTGGAAATAGATGTGTGATGTGGCGTTATCATGATGATATACACATGAACACCACGCCCCTTCTGTTGATCAATTCCGGCCGCTTTCTCTCAACTTCTTGCTTTAATCTCATCAGTTGTTCGCAGTAGAGTTCAGAATCGATAGTCCTGCCTGGTGGTAATAGCTCATAATGAATAATGCCCTTCCAATCCCACCACACACACAACATCACCTTATTGCGAGTTAACCCGGGTTTCGCCACAGTCTGTGAAGCCTGACCGGCCTTTGACCACAACCTTTTTCGCACGTTCTTGTCGTACGTGATCCACTTTTCATCACCAGTTATCAGCTTCTTCAAAAATGATTCAGTTTCATTACGTCGTAATAAAGAATCACAAATGAGTACACGGTTCATTAGGTTTCGTTCAGTGAGCTCGTGAGGTACCCAAATATCGAGCTTTTTTTTGTAGCCAGCTTTTTTCAAATGCGCCAATACTGTTTTATGATCAATTCTCAGTTCTTCAGCTACGTCGTAACTACTGATATGTCGATCTTGCTCCACTTTTTCAAAAATGGCATCCATTTTATCCGTAATAGGGCGACCAGAGCGAGGTGCATCTTTGACATCAAAATTTCCGGATTGAAAACGCTTAAACCAAATTTGTGCTACTCTCACAGACACTGCACTAGGTCCATAAACATCGCAAATTTTTTTCGCGGCTTGCGTTGCATTTTTACCTTTTTTGTATTAAAATTTTAAAATGTATCGAATTTCTTCATTAGATTCACTCAGCTTGACAGTACGAAAAACAAATGAAAATCACACATTTGCCTAATTTGAATTTGGAATTATGTTCTTTAAAATTTTAACTTTCAATGATACCAAAACCAGCCAGATGCAAATACTACAGCCAAAGAGATTTTATTACAACTTCATACATACTATAATGCGAAAAGACTTTTCCCCAACCATTATTCATTTTAAAGCTAAAATAAATGACAAACATTTTGAACTCGATTCAGGATATAAAATGCATTATAAATACGTGATATTGAGTCAACTTTACTAAATATCAACCAACATTTCATATATCTTGGTTATGGGAAACGTAATGGTCGTAAAATATCTCCGAGGTATATGCGAATAACGGAAATAACTCCGAAAAAGGATCGAATTTATACGAATCCATAATCTACGAACAATAGTTATGTAGATTTTTGCATAAAATTCCGTCAATTTTGTATAGGTTATTGTTTGTTGGATCTCTGAAAAAATTAATCAAGAAGGAATGAGGAAAAAGTTCAATGCAGAATATATTAACCAAATGCACTCAATAGAAATAAAGTGATCTGTCTTTATGCTAGATCACATTTTTATTTACATAATCGAAACGAAACAAAGTGAATTTACCAATTACCATCAATTTCATGACCTAATTAATTTTAAAAACTTCTGAATCGTACTCAATCAATTTAAAGTTATTCAAAGACATGACATGTGGTGTGGAGGAATGGGATGCAATGTTCCTCAGACGAAAAGGGTGGATCCTCCTACCAGGCGAGGTGGTAGCGCCTGGTGGGCCGCGGCCCTAAGAGATTAATGTTGGGAAGTTGTATATACGGCAACTCTTGTGTAAATTTCGCATGTGCAATGCAACTCGGTCATACGCCATCTTCCGTACGGACAGGTACATTGTATTTCTTCAGTATTCCTCTAGGTGGCGCCTTATACAGTGGAGGCTACAGTGGTTGAAATGTTTTTATTACTTTACCTCGTAAAAGAGGCAAACGGGGAATACGATATTCCCCGTGGTTACACCGTAGTGTACAATAATGCACCAATTCATCATCGTTCATGTTCATATGTTTAGCACATACCACTTATTACATACGTGAATTTTACTTTACAGTCTCGTAAATTCAAATTAATATCAATAACATTATTGGAACATCATTATTTAAACAAGGTAATACTCATTTAAGTTAGTGCATTTAAATCCGGAGAAATAAAAGTAGATTGGATCATTATAATGTTTTGTTTATGTACAGCTTAAATAAATTTAACTTAATTCAAGTCAAATGCATTATAAATACAAATTGTTGAGTAAACTTAATTATGTTAATCAACATTTCATATAAATTGGTTATTGGGAACAAAATGGTCGTTAAATATCTCAGAGGTATACGAATAACGGAAATAACTTTGAAAAAGGATCGAGATAATATGAATTCCATAATCTACGTAAAATTGTTATGTAGATTTTTGCATCCCTTCATTTTAATATCGGATACCTATTGTTTGTGAATAACATGAGAAATTGTACACAATAATAAGTTTTGAATAATATTATTATTTATGAGGGACTTAGCGGTGGTCCTGGAGATCTGTTTCAACTTGTTTCTTCAGTGGAACATCTTCAGAAGATATTCCACTTCTAAGTATTCTTCTTAATATCGTGAAAGCGTAAATATTGTTGTAACTTTTAAATATTCACTCACATTCTATTGACGACATAGGAGTGGTACATACCACTCCTATGTCGTCAATAGAATGTGAGCATTGTTCATCAATGTTAAATAAAGTCAAAACTTTTACGAGAAATACTGCGGCGCAAGAGCGCCCAATGCATTATGTATGACTGACTAGCTGTGTCCACGACTTCGTTCGCGTCGATATTGAACAATAATTTTGTTAAATTCTACGTGGATAAAGTCGCGGCCACAGCTAGTCTAAATTAAATATGTTTATGTAAGCCGCATTCAAATCTGTTTAAAAGTTTTGAAGCAGTGTTTGAAGTAAATGTTCAATTGGCCATAGCTTCCTTTTCCCACAGCCGATTTAGACGAAACAAAGTTTTGCAGCTCTCCTAATTATAAGTAATCCACCTGTGAAAACAGCGTTCAAATCCGTTGAGTAGTTTTGAAGTTATAATGTACCAGACAGATAGACAGACAACCAAAAATAGTATTTTTGGTTCCTGTTACTTTTCTTTAATCGGCACCTATCAGTTTTTTGGAAAAAAAATTAATTACATTTAGACACTCGATTTTGACTGTCTTATTATAGATGCATTGATAAGCATAGAAAAAAATTGAATGAATTCCACAGAACAGATTATTTATTCCGTGATTAATTCCATTAAGTATTTTATTTTCACAAGAAATTTAGGGCCATAGGTTCATTTGGATTTTGAGTCGCCTTTAAACCTACTAAAGCGTCTTCTCCTCTGGATACTACCTATATATAGCCTGTTTGCTTCATTTTTATCATAATGAATGTATAAATCTCAATATCACATAATATTATATATGTATATATCATATTCCCAATTTCAGTTCCTGTTATGATGATTGGATTCTGATCATATATGTATAAGTATATATTGCTCTTTCGTTAGATAAGTCAATAAATCCTTATCAATGAAGGAGGCAGGACCAAAGGTTCAAATTTGTTCTTTGAATCTTTAGAAATTCCGCAATGTCTAGTTCAAAGGAAATGGTATTCAACTTCCTCGCTCCATAATGGAACTTTGAATTAAATCGAATTTAATGGGATATGGGAGCATGTACTACTTTCATCAGTGTGGAAATGGAACTAATGGTTTATATAAAAGTCACGTTTTTGTTTTTTTTAATTGGAAGTGGCAAACAAGCATGCAGTTCATATTGATGTTAAGTGATGACTGCAGCCTATCCACATAAAAACCATCGTCAAAATGCAGATGCGTTGCGATGCGACCACTCCTGAGGCCTAACGTGTTATGCCTCTGTGCCGGAAATTACAGGGCCGTACATTACCACCTGACCGGAACACGATTGTGCTGAACACTACCATTTAGCGGCAAGTATATTAGGTAATGCGGTGGTGTCCGTCTCCGTGCTCCGTCACTGGAGCTCTACCATCAGTAAAGTTACAGACGTTCCACCTTTCTTACATAAAAAAATCTGGCGTGAACAAAATGTGTATGAAAAGTTCACTATGAAAGTCCAAACATAGGCACACCCACTTGATGAAATCAAATAACGAATGAATATCGATATCGAGTCTTAATTAAGCTAGCTCGGGCGCTAGGCTCAGGTTTACAAACCTGAGCCTAGCGCCCGAGGTAGCTTAATAAAAGGCAGGTTCTAAAATAAAAATTTGTACATATTTCCTCGAAATAATGGGTTATGAAATAATTATGATTTGCTTTCACTGTATTATATATTATAATAAAGTTTATAATTTTAACAGTACCGCGATGTTAACATGTATGTTTTGAACTTGTTTGCTCATTAGTTATAAGTTTTGCTTTGTGGTCGACGATTTCGTTGTTAGCATTATCATTCTCTTTGATCTGTTCCACAAAGGACACTGATGTGTTGCCAACTTGGATTTACATTGAATATCATTTTGGATATTGCGTATATTTGAAGAGGATTTTAGTTGTTAGCAGTTTTGTTCGTGTAGGTACGGATATTATACCGGCAAAGAAATCTTCAAATAAATTAAGGTTTATTAAAATGACAGTCCATATTAACATCATGTAAATAATATAGGTATACTAAACTTTTAGGAGTAGATGTCACTTCTAATACAAAGATACCAGTTAGAAGATATATCAAAACAAAATAAAGAATTGTAAATCATAATAATTATGTTATCTGTATAATTTATAAAAATATAGTATTTGAATATAACAATCTAATACATTTGATAATGTAAGTAAATATAATAATAGACAAGATGAATTTAATTTAATGTATAGTAAATAACAATCAAATACATTTTGCATTGCCAGAAAATGGCAACGAAGTAGGTATTGAAAAATCTAATTAATAAAAATAACGAATACATAAATGTCGCACCTCATTCTATTCAGATCTCAAATAAATGATTGATGGGACGTGTAAATAGTCCACACTAGGCGGATTAAAAATTCTGAGTATAGTATGATGATCACTCTCAAAATTTCGGTACCAGATCACCTATCCCTCCGGATCAAACACCCTAATAACAAACGTGCAAGCCACTCTCCAAATTGATGTACCGAGATACCGCAGATCTGGTTATTGATCTTGACGACACACGTTGTCAGGTTTGGTGTTCCTTACTTCTCGACGCCGGCGTCTTCTTCGACCATAAATTGATCTCCACCAGCTTATTCGGAGGGTCCGATAACTCCGGAATTAAAAAGCTCTAAAAAACAAAACTCAGTGCAAATTCACAGATTTTTAATTATTATAAAATCGTGTGTTTACTATTGACAGGTAAGAGAGTAATGATCGTCATATGTCTATTTCTTCGATTATTTAAAAGAAACTTTTTCCTTTTAAATATTCGACCAGTCATGGTCGCGCTAATTCTTATTAGGCCAAGTAAAAACTCTTTGAACGCCCGGCAAATCAAATAAGTGCTAGCGATACACATCAGCCATTAGGCATTCAATCCAGAGGGACAAAATAATGAAGATCCAACATTATGAGGCTTCACCAATGATTATGTACATCTTATTTTCAATTTTGTAATTTGTATACTGACTGTGATTTAGCAACAGTTAATTCACAAATTGATTGTGAAAAACGTTCGATATGATAATGTATTGTATTGATTATATTCTATACTGTGCTGTTAGCATAATCTTGTTTTGTCTATTTTTTAATTACCTATAAATATTTTTAGAACTACACGCTTGGCAACAAAAAACTTAATCTTATTAGTTGCCAAGCGTAAAGAAAGGACTAAACAATGTACCTATTGATTATATTGTTCACTGTGCTATTAGCCCGATCTTGTCTTGTCTTATCTCAGCCTTAGTTTTCTTGGCAGAAATTAAACTTCAAATATCTTTTAGGTTTCTATCAATATCGATTATATTTAATTGCTTAATGTCAAGGTTTCTACTGCATATATTATTATATCAGTTATCTGAATCGAAGTTATGCACGCACAACATTTTCCTAACAGTTGCCGCGACAAAAATGTAAAAATGGATTGGGAAGTCTTTCAAATCGCTAAGTGACGTTGAAATCGTGATCGATGGATAAAGCATCAATTATCCTAAATCCGATTAATGGATTTAACAAAGCTTTTAGATAAAAATCGGCAGCCCCTTTTTAAACGCGAGGGTCGAAGATGGTTAGTCTTGATTGCGCGAACAACTTAAATGGAGTAAAAATATACTTCCTAACAAATTCATGAAGAAATTTGCTAACGTCAAGTAAATAAATTGTCTTGATGTCGCAAAATATTAGCTTGTTGGTGTATTAGATCTGATGTTTGTAGCAAATATTGAATGTGCTCACAGAATTTGTTGGGAAAGGTTATCTGTATGATCTGTAAAAACTCTCGCATCTCGTTTACGGGTAAAGCTGCTAGTATGGAAAGCAGTATAAAGCCTTCTTGTATGCGCGAAGGGCAAAGCGACATTCGTCCTTATCCGTAGTTTATAGCTTCATGGAATTCAGTTCAGCTTCAGTGCCCCGGCATCTGCCGAAGTGGATAGACGTATGGGCTATGTTTGTCGGTTCTGTGCACGCGAGTGAAATAACATTACGATGTTCAGTGGCGTATTTATTTTCGAGTGTGTTTAGTGAGTGATTGTGATTGCAGTTTTGTTTTGCGGCTGTTACACCATCTTCTCAGCGCTAAAATGTGAGTGTTTTTGGAGCTTTGTTTTGATTATTGAAAGATAGGTAATCACTAAGTCAGGTCCTGTGAGTGATTAGTAGTGTTGAATAGTAGTGTCGTCACCAGAAGGTACTATCGGGATGTTAATGTCATCGTGTGTTATTTTATCTTCTGGTGTTACATTTTTAAAATTACTTACTAATTTTTTCTGTTGCGGTTCTTCTGGACTAGATCCAAATAGGCTAGAATTTACAATTTTTAACTGTACACTTCAATTAAGGAGGAAATCTGTAATTATGAAATCTACTATTATAGCTCGTGGTTAAATTACATTGCTGGGTTTTAGGCAAATAAGAATCATATTTATTTCATTGATTTAAATAAGTCATCTAGATTAAAACGATCGTTAGGTAGGTATGTTCAAGTTTTCCATATGAAGGGGTTTTATTCAGGTTAGATAGGTAATTTTAATTAAGACATGTGATTACCTCCGTGTGATCGAGTACGCTAATTACAGCAATTTAATTACTTACATTTAGAAGTATATTAAAATTTTGAAACACTAATCACATCCGAATACATAGCTTCTCTATTAAAAAAATATCTTATTATTGATGACTTTGTAGAGCTAAAAATAAAATACGTATGTAGATCTATAGATAAATAGTGTCTGAATCTTATAAATGAAGTTTATCTTGATCATTATTTATTAGTTGATTGGTACCAAAATAACATTTTCTTAATGTTAATGTACCTATGTATCAAAACATTTAAATGAGAAACAAAAAAAAAACACATCGCTTAATGATAATATGACTACCAAAGATAAAGATAAGAGCAATGTTAAATTTAATCAAGATAAAATAGGAACAAAGCTTGCGTAGTGAGGACTAGGTACCAATAATCGCAAATCTTTTTAAATTTTACTCATCATCATCATTATCTACAAAATGGATAAGACAATACCATAAATAAATGAAAATATTGTTCGTGCTGGCGATCAGCAATATCATGAAACAAAACATTTTTTTACAAAATATTTGAAATTTTATATAACTTTAGCCACAAAACACTTTTGCTAATAATAGATAACAGTGTTTTAATAAGTATATGAACATCACAGTTTATTCATAACACAGACAGCTTCGTAACAGATAGAGAGTCTTGATCATTTTATAATAAAACTAACTGTTTTGTGACTGATGAGATGTTATTAATAATATTATTCAGACTATCTCATAGGCCTCATAGCTTAGCCAAAAAACACTTTTGCTTATTATAAATGATGACACAACAGTCCATTAATACGTAAATGAATATGTATCACATATTATTCTTAACAGAAATAGACAATTTCGTGACAGATAAAGAGTGTTGGTAAAGTTATAATAATGTTAAGTGTTTTGTGATTATATTATGAGATGTTATTAATAATGTTATTCGAATCTCATAACTTAGCCACAAAACACTTTTGCTTAATAAACATAACTGACGACCCAACAATGCACCGATAAGCAAATAAACATCACGAATTTTTCTTAACAGAACAGACAATTTCGTAACAAATGAAGAGTGCTGATTAAGTTAGAATAAATTTAAGTGTTCTGTCACTAGAATAAGATATGTTATTGAATTCGATTATTCGTGGAATCATCATACAACAAAAACATTTTAAAAATTAAGTGCACATGGCCTAAGTTATTTGAATTTATAGAAAAATAAATAATCACAAATTGCCAAATAAACTTACTCAATGAGATTCTACAATACTCACAGAACTGATAAAAATATTACGTATTTTCACTATTACGCATTCAAATATGACAACACTGACAAGTGGGGAGCCTTGAAACTTTTAATAGCTATCATTCACTGTATCGGTCAACAGCACCATCGTTATGCAACGCGTACACTACTGGTTTTGTATCACTGGCCACATAACTCGTGCAACAAAACCAGTAATTTTCAGCGAGTTCAAGTTTATGGTCACTTAATTTGTTGCAGTCAAAGTGCTATAATAGAAGTGCGTGTTACGAGTACCCACCAGCTTGTTTTCTTGCCAATTTAATGTTAGGTCACGTGTATAATGACTATGCTATCTCACTACGTTGTAATATAGACTAGAGTTGTTTATTTTAAAATGTATCTAACAATGATATGAAGAGAACTAAGGAAGAAACACACAGGTGTTTAGCTGAATCCTTAGTCCCGAAATCACTATCACAGAAGCAAAATAATTCAGGCTTCAAGGATGCCAACACAAGCATTTTGACCATCTGTTTTCATAAAAAATTAAAAACAGCATTACATAAGACTAAATTATAGAATAATAGATTCGTAATTCTTCCCGCACTTATTTATAATTATTTTTTAAAACTATTAATTTATTCATCGTCGGTTTGAAGAAACACGTAATTAAAATATTTGTCTACAGAATATTTTATTTATAATGTTACTTAGATTTTTAAATGACGATGCGGACGGCTTAAACTTACTAGTAAGTTAATTTATCGTTAAAGTTGATCAAGATTGCTGTCATAAGTGAAGTTGATAACATGCTATTAAAATTAACTAATTAGATGAATTAACATTCTGCAGATGTTTATATTCTGTTGAACAACACCAAGATAACTTCAGAGTCTATCATCGTCACATATCCAAACTTTAAGTATGTTTTTTATTTTTTATTTTATTGGATTTTTCGCAATAACACGAATAAAATAATTTGTAGAAAAATGGGAAGAAAATTGACTTCAGGCGGGACTTGAACCCGCGGCCACTGGAATTCTAATCCAGCCGCTCTCCCAACCGTGGATTTCGGTAGCTCAGTCAATTTTTCTTTCCATTTTATAATACTTATAAGTATAAATCTCTATGGTGTCATTGAGAATTTTTCCAACCGGAATAGTACCTAATCAAAAGAACATATTTTCCGTCGCAAGGATTAGCGTATTAGAGAATGCTTCGTTTAATTAATTTATATGGATATAATACCTTAAGCGGGTTAAATAGACTAATATAACTTTTTTTTAAATTTAAATTTGTTGAGCCGCATTTGGCCGATATCGGCCACGAACAATATGAAATCAATTTACTTCACAATCCGCGTTATTCCCAAACTAATTTCTAGTGTTAGTCGCTTATTATGTTGAAGAAGTAACTTTGTTCGTTGGTGATAAGTTTAAAGTTAATCGACAATGCCAAGGTATTTTGGACATCAAAGTGCGAATGTAATTAACCCGTCACAGCGAGAAAAATATGACTATTGATTTCTTTTTGTTCGTGGATGATATCGTCTCCGCGTTGCTTAACCAATTGATTGAATTGTCTAATTTAAAGACTCGTAGGTAGTTCATAATAGTTCACCTTCAGACTAAGAAGTTTATCGACATATTTCCGTGTAGTCAAGTCTGTCCGTTACTACAGTAGCTGGAAAGCGACCAAAATGTCGGCTAACTGAGGAAATTGGGTTTTTTTTTTTTTTTTTTTTTTATGTAACGGAAGTGGCAAACAGGCATGCAGATCACATTGATGTTAAGTGATGACTGCAGCCTATAGACACCCACACAAAGACCAAGGTCAAAATGCAGATGCGTTACCACTCCTGAGGCCTAAGGTATTACGCCTCTGTGCCGGAAATTACAGGGCCGTACATTACCACCTGACCGGAACACGACAGTGCTAAACACTACCATTTAGCGGCAAGTATTTTAGGTAATGCGGTGGTGTCTACGCCCGCGAGCTCCGTCACTGGAGCTCTACCACCAGTAAAATTATGTTATGTCTCTGTGATAGTTATTACGGGGGCATAAGTCTGTTGTAAGCGTTGATCGGGTAAACATTTGCCGATGATACGTTTTAAAAATAGCTATAGAATGCTTTGTCTTTGTCAGTTACATTGTCAAATGTGCAGGATAGAAAAAGACAAAGGAGAGATTAACAAAACTTTTGCCAAATACGTTTGTGAATAAGGGGTATGTATCTTTTAGCGAACGTGCCTTATGAAAACGGTGAATCTTGCGTAACATAATAATTAGGATGGTAACTCAAAAAACAAAAACACTTACCTAACAAATAAATAAAAAAACAATTAAAAAAGTACATACTCAACGAATGTTAATTGAATGCTGGTTTGCCATCTACATGCTAATTAAAAAAACACGAGCCTTTTAGCGTCATCAAAATTTGAAACCACGCTTATAAAAAACTGTGAGTCGCACGTGACATAATTATGGCATTAAAGAAATCGATTACCTATAATAATAAATAAATAAAGAATCAATTATCCATCAAAATCTGAACTAAATGATAGTTTTCCATGTCCATGTTTAAAAAAAACACAAGCTTATTATTAGCGTCATCATGTAAACATTTAGCAGTTACGTATTTGCAAATGTGCTTATAAAAACCGTGAGTCGTGCTTAATCATGTCACGGGCCGTAAATGTAATGGCTAGTATTTTTTGTCAGTCTCAAGAAGATTACCTTCGACAGTTTATTGGTCTGATTGGATGTGTAATAAGTACATAATTAGTAGGGTCGATAACATAGTTTTTATCGCGGTAAAAGATATACATATATGGTGGTTTTCGTAGGTTTTGGCGAGCTTTATACATTGTAGAAATTATATTTGCGGATTTTCTCGCGTATACAACACGTACATGAAACACCTGCCCGTGTCCACTGCAGCTGAAAAGCGGAAATGTTAGGTTAGAGAAGAAGTTGGGAGAATTGTATACACGAGAAAATCCGCAAATATAACGTACTTCACGCCTGTAATCCCAGAAGGAGTAGGCAGAGGTAAATATATGCATTCAAGCATACATACAAACACCCACGACTCGCCGGTTACGTTTTGGCCAATTGGCCCATTGGTGGCGAGCCTGTTGAAATCACCGGGCACATTACATAACTTCGAGGTACCTACTGGGAAATTTCCAGAAAATCGAAAAATCCCCATAGAACCAGAGATAAAGGACTTTACATCATTATCTCTGATAACCCCCTAAACGGGAATCGATCCCAGGACCTCAGCGTAGTAGTAGTGGCCTGCTACCCTAGGCTACCGAGGCAGCTTAAAAATCTAAACAAATGTTTTATTTCAAGGTCTACAAGGACACTTTTACATTTGTTGGGTTGTCGTTATTCTGGTTACCACCAACCGCTGACTAAAGCGAAAGTTGTGTCGCCCTTAATCGTATAAAATAATATGTCTCCCCGTATCACCCTAAGACCCACAGGGGTCTCATTCAGGCAGTTGTATAAATTTATTTAGACTGAGAGCCCTTTACCCACACTAAATTGTGAACTAGTCTAGACGTCTCGGGACGAGCTTCCTACATACGCCCATTAAGAAATCTATGTATCACTGGCGCAGATTTTGCAAAAAATCTAGAAAATCGTCGTTATCAAAAACATGAGGTCTTTAAAATCAATATGTTGGGACATTATTTATTTTATTTTGTTTACTTTCACGTATCAGTTGTTATTCGCTTTAATTTTATATTTGTAACTAGCTTGCCCGCAACTTCGTTCGCGTAGAATGGCTTTGGGCAGCATTTTTGGATATTACTTTTTGTTAATTTTGGATCATACAAAAACAACACGCTGGGCGTCGAGATGCTGGACGTCGGGACGCTGGACGTCGGGACGCTGGACGTCGGGACGCTGGACGTCGGGACGCTGGGCGTCGCGACGCTGGGCTTCGGGACGCTTGGCGTCGGGACGTTGGGCGTCGGAACGCTTGACGTCGGAACGCTTGACGTCGGGACGTTGGGCGTTGGGACGCTGGGCATCGGGGCATCGAGACGCTCGACGTCCGGACGCTGGGCGTCGGGACGCTGGGCGTCGAGACAAAAATTTTTCTAATCACATATTTGTGTTCGGTATCGATCTAGTAACATCCCCTATTTTTTTTTTTTTAATTTTAATGTACAGAATTCACACTTCTACAGTTTTATTATAAGTATAGATAGACTAGCTGACCCGACAAACTTCGTATTGCCTCAGAATGAAATAATGTGTCAAAGGTTTGATAGATACGGATTATTGTTATGGGAAAATAAAATTGTGTAAAACCTTTTAAACCTTCCCTGGACTTCCAAAAATCATTCAAAATTAGCCACTTCCGTCCATCCAACCGTTCTCGAGTTTTAGCGAGACTAAGGAACAGCAATTGATTTTTATATATCGCATGCTTAATGAAACATTGACCCATTAGGAGATAGGTCACAACTGAGTTACGTACAGTTAAACGATTATGTTGGCGTTATCTACCGTCTACCGTTTGAATAACGTTGAAATTGCGGGTAGTTTCAACGTAATTCAAACGGTAGACGGTTAGATTTGATCTATCACAAGCAAATTCTATTATATCCAAGTGAATAAGTAAAAATTTTGAGTTTGAGTAGTCCGATCTCTTGACTTACTTTATTGAATTACTTGATTAAGAAAATAAACACTTACGGATGATGTGGAGTCGATAAATATTACACAGGCGTGTTAGATACCTACTCAAGATAAATAAATACTTACCTATATTTGTATTGCCTCATTGGTTTAGTGGGAGAAGGCCAATATTTCTTTGCTTTAAATCCTTATTAACCGAGTTCAAAAGGAGGAGATTATCAACTCGGCCGGTATATATTTTTTTCATTTGACAGTCTAAAAAATGTGATACCTATTAATATTTATCAATAAGTGATGAATCCTAATTTGCTCGAAAGGATCATGTCAAATATTTTTTTTATGATAGTGTGCAGGCACTATTGTTTTCCGGTTAGATGGTGGATATGACCCCGTAGTAACTATCACAAAGACGTAACAGCTAAGGTCTCAGGGGTGGCAACGCATCTGCATTTTGACCTCTGGTCTTTGTATGGGTGTCTATAGGCTGTGCAGTCATCACCTAACATCATTGAGAACTGCATGCTTGTTTGCCACCTTATTTATATTAAAAAAATGTCAAACTTAAATATTATAGGTATAAAAAAAATAATTGTCTGTGATGTAACGGACTGCTAAAGTTTTGCTATCAGTCATCACTTAACATCATTGAGAACTGCATGCTTGTTTGTCACCTTCCTTACATTAAAAAAAATAACAAAGCGTTTAAGCACCTCTATCAAGTAGTTAATGCAATGATTTTACAATGTGATCAAATTGGTTTGAATATAATTATGATGTGAGCGCGTCTTTAATCGACCATATCGACGAACGATTTCATATCATCGATGATGATGATGATGATGTGGTCAATGAACAGTGAAAATTTCATGAAATGGTCGCATTTCATGAAATGATTTCAATCAATCATTTCATTATATTGTCAATTTAACGACTTGGTTACGACATATCGATGAATTTATAAATAATCATTTTGAGCATCACTATTTTAGATCAGTGGCCGACGTTTTTTTAGCACAATACTCAACAGTGTATATTGTGTGTATACACTCAATATACACAGTGCGTTTCATCGAATCTAATGAATATCGCTTTATAAATAAATCAGTATCTGTGTCATTGGCTGCATGCAGCATGGTTTGTGTATATTTATAACATAGTTATGCATCCCCCGCACCCTTCAGTATTAAATTAAGAGGGCATGCTCAGCATTCGCATATAGTGCATGCTTGTACTTCCAGGTAATGCTGAGCAGCGTTCCCAGACGTATTAAGTATCATTAGTATTAAAGCCTCCAAATCGGCAACACGTAGTTTTAATTAATTTTAATTTTAATTGTGCTTTTTAAAAAAGCTTTTGAGAGCTCCCTAAATTTGACTGGCGCAGCCGGTAGGATTTGCTCATCAAAGGTTGCCTAAATTTCCTTATTTCGGGCATCAAAATTTGTCTAAATAGTACGGAAACGCGCGACTAGGAGTGAATCCTCGAACCAAATAAATTCGTCAAGAACGGGACACAACATGGGAGCAGTTGGTTGGTGAGTCAAAATTTTCGCCAAATCCTTTCTGTAATTCCTCTCCCATCATTTATAAATGTAATTGTTAATTATTGAGATCAAACCTTGCTCATGTTAACGTGTCTGGTAACTTCGTATGAAATTCTAAGAAGTATGCCATTGTTTAAGTGATAACGCAGTATAGAGTAGATTGTACGTAGACTCAACATAAGATTTTTAATTAAGTATTTAAATTTTAAGTGTCTATTATAATTTTAGGCTTTAATTAATTAGGCTATATTGATTTAGATTAGTAAAAGACATATACAATTTTATACATTAAAACATTTTTACAAATATAAATTTTATATAACAAAATTAAAATCAAATATATATAAAACCAACATATATATTACATATATAAAAACTTTAACTGTCTTTTACATATTTTGGTGTGTGTCTTTTATTATCTCACTGTGTGCTTTACATCTTTTTACATTTTTGTGTGATTTTATTGTGTGTACTCTCTTATCTGTTCATTACTCTACATAAAAATGGCTCAGTCCGACGGAACTGTATCAATTCCTCCCGATATGGTAAACATTATCCCTACATATGCAGGAGATAAAAGCCTACTCAATCTGTTCATTAAAAAATGCGAGTATATTATTAGCAAATATAGAGGTAACGCGGAACAGGACTTATATGTGTTTCAAACAATAACGAGTCGCTTGCGCGATAAGGCCGCCGCGTTGCTGTCAGACAGGGAAGACATAGAGACTTGGGGTGAATTAAAAACTCTGCTAAAATCACATTTTGGGGATCCGCGTACCGAGGAATGTATAAGTGCTGAACTCGAATCCATGAAAATTAAATCCGGTGAAAGTTATCTAGATTTTTGCAATCGTATACAGAGTGTCAGGTCATCATTGATATCAAAAGTGAATTTGTTAGATAATGTGGATTTACGGCTCGCGAAAAGAACCATTTATAATAATATGGCTTTAAATACGTTTCTCTACAATTTGACCGAGGATATGGTGCGCATTGTGAGGCTCAACGCCCCCGCAACCTTGGAGGCCGCATTGAGCGTGGTGTTAGAAGAAGTAAACTTCCACGACCAGTATAATATGCGGAAACGTATGCTCAGTAGTGTTAATAGCACAAACGCGCCTAAGCCGTTTGTACCTCAACCCCCAGCTAATAATGCTTTTAGATTTGGTATAAATCCACAGCCAACTGGATTTAGGTTTGTGACCCCCAGTAATTTCGGAAACCAACCCGTACCGTTTAAAATGCCTCAGGGTCAGCCGCAAAATTTCGGATATCGCCCACCGCAAGTTGGTTATCAACCCCAGTTAGGATATCGCCCCCAATTAGCTAACATTCCGTCACAGCCATCTGGTTTTAAGATAGGCCCCAACGTAGCCATGACACCCCAGCAATTCGGTTATAAGCCACCACAGTTCGGCTATAGGCCACCCCAACAGTTTGGCTATAGGCCACTCCAACAATTTGGGTACAAACCGCCCCAAATTTTACCACCACAATTACAGGACTCGGACGTAACCATGAGGACAGCACCTCAAGTACCACGTCAAGGGTTTAAACTTAACGAACTGACCGACAATGACGACGGACAATATTATACCTACGACGACGGTACGTACGCACCGCATTATAGTGACAATATGTGTGAAATAGTTTACGATGGACATAACAACGAAGGCCTTTATGAGACTGTAGAAACAGACACAGCGCACGATCAAAGCACTGAAAATTTTCCCGTAGCTTCTGTAACAGACAAGAAATCATAGAATTAAACTGTGACCCCACACTTAAACTACCTTATGTTTATATTCCCGAAATTGAAGCAAGACTGATGATTGATACTGGCAGTACCAGGTCATTCTTGAGTCCGGAAAAAGCATATCAGTTCTTTCATCAATGTGTTAGGCATGAGCCCTTCGAAGTTGTCAGTACCCATGCATCCAGTAAACATAATGAGGTGATTGAAATACCCCTTTTACCAACATTCAATAGTGACAATGTACATAAATTTTACTTATATAATGTCGATTCGCGTTATGATGGACTGATCGGGAACGACTTGTTGAAACAATTAGATGCAATAATCGATCTTAAAAACTTGATATTAAAGACCAAAACCACGTGCATTCCAATTATTCATAACAATTTAGACTATGTACTTGAAATTCAACCGCGATCTGAGCAACGGGTTAAGTTGCCGACAGATCAACATTCAGGCGACGCTATTATTGACTATAGGGAATTTGGCCCTGGTGTGCGAATGCCAGCCGCCTTAGTAAACTGTGTTAATGGGTATGCTACGACAGTTGTACAAAACACCTCAAACGAACGAGTCATTCTCACCGTAAAGCGACCGTTACAAGTTTCAGATTATTCACGTACCGAATGTGACCTTAATTTTACCACAAACACTACCGACATAGAGACTGACAATATACTTGAAGAAAACTTAGACCGATTGAGACTAGACCATACCAATGACGAGGAACGTGAAAAGATCTATAGACTGTGTAGAGAATATAAGGACATTTTTCACTGTGACGAATTACCTTTGACATTTACTAACCAAATTAAACATAAAATTCGCACAAAGAACGAGGACCCTATTTTCGTAAAACCGTATAGACAGGCTCCGGCACAAGCTGAGGAAATAAATAGACAGGTTGAAAAGTTATTACAGGACAACGTAATACAGGAATCACATTCCCCGTGGAATGCCCCGGTTCACTTGGTACCTAAAAAGATTGACGCGACAGGAGAGCAAAAATTCAGAATGGTAATTGACTATAGACGACTGAACGACATTACGATCGACGACCGCTACCCTTTGCCAAACATTACCGACCTTTTTGACAAATTAGGTAAAAGTGTCTATTTCAGCACGCTGGACTTAGCAAGTGGTTATCATCAGATAGAGGTTGAAAAGGAGGATAGGCAGAAGACTGCTTTTAGCACCCAAAACGGCCATTTCGAATTTTTGAGAATGCCATTTGGGCTAAAAACGGCTCCAGCCACATTCCAACGTACTATGGATAATGTCCTCCGAGGACTCCAAGGCTTGCACTGCATGGTGTACCTTGATGACGTCATCATTTTCTCTTCCAGCCTCGATGAACATATCCACAAACTTAAACTGATTTTCGACCGACTCAGACAGACAAACCTCAAGGTGCAATTAGACAAGTCAGAATTTTTACGAAAGGAAGTACTTTACCTCGGACATACAATTACTAAGGACGGTTTAAAACCAAACGACGATAAAATAAAAGCAGTTATGAACTTTCCGATACCTCAGACCACAACCGAAATCAAGAGCTTCCTTGGCCTTGTAGGTTACTACAGACGATTCATACCTAACTTTGCCAAAATTACCCAACCGCTGACGAACTGTTTAAAGAAACGCAACAAAATCATCATTGACCAAAATTATATCGATGCGTTTAATAGATGCAAAGAACTTTTGACACACGCCCCTCTGTTACAATACCCTGACTATGACAAGCCATTCATCTTGACTACAGACGCCTCGAACGTAGCCTTAGGTGCAGTTCTCTCACAGGGACAAGTTGGCAGTGATAAGCCAGTAGCGTATGCTAGCCGTACCTTGAGTGATACAGAGACTCGGTACAGCACTATCGAGCGTGAGCTACTAGCAATTATCTGGGCTACAAAGCATTTTCGACCATACTTGTATGGGCGAAAATTCTACATATATACTGACCATCGACCGTTAGCCTGGCTCAATTCCCTTAAAGACCCTAACAGTAAACTCACACGTTGGAGACTGCGACTACAAGACTTTAACTTTGAAATCATATACAAAAACGGGAAACAAAACACTAACGCAGACGCTCTTAGTAGAATTAAAGTCAATGCTTTAGATTCAGACGACGACGGAAACTCAATGATTGTAAACATAGACAGCAAGGAACGTAAATTACAGAATGAGATGAATAACGTTATTAAAGACATTGTAAAATTATCAGCCGACAGGAATAACCGACAGGACTCGTCAACTATAACAGCATCCGATCTAAGCGGTACTATAACAGCTAGCAGCCCAGGTCATATCAGTATATCAGATTCGTCTGATACCAATGAAATTGCTTCCCAATTATCAATTGAACGCCCGGTTATCTATTCACCATCTGAAAGTAGTCGATCACAAACCATTCATTCCGCCGCCGACCTCGAGTCGAATGGAATACCCATATTACATGAGGCCATTGATAATAAACCTAATCAAATTCTAATATTTTCGTGGCATAAAAACGAACTGCAAGTTAAGGATCTGTCTCGTGATAAACACAAAATTTTAGAAGTTTTTCTACCCACAAATAATCCGGAGTTGGTTAAAACTTTCCTTAAAGAGTATATTCGACCGAAAATTCGATATTTCATTTATTTTGAAGAGGAGGACCACCGTAGACAATTTAGTAACACAGTAATAGAACTTTTTAAAAAAGATATGATTCGGATGTATGAATGTACACAACGAGTGGTGTATGTAGAGGAAGAATGCGAGCAGAGAGAAATAGTTTTAAAATATCATACAGGAAAAACATGTCACCGAGGCATCAAAGAAACGTTGGTTAGGTTGCGTAGGAATTACTGTTGGCATAAAATGGAAGAAACTGTAGCGGCAATCATCAATGCGTGTGAAGCATGTAATATGATGAAATATGACAGGAAACCGCTGAAACCAATACTACAACTAACCCAAACTCAAAATGCACCTTTTCAAGAAATATTCATAGATCTATTCTCCATAGAAGGCAAATATTACCTGACTCTTATTGATGCGTTCAGTAAGTTAGGGCAGGCCATCGAAATATCAAACAAATCCACACCGGAAGTTGTCAGAGCTCTCTTAAAGTATTTCTCCTATTACGGCATTCCCAAAAAGATAAGTTCGGACCCCGGAATGGAATTCAACAATGAATTAATGAAAGAGTTCCTTAGTCTTCACAAGATAGAACGTCATATAGGCACAGTAAACAATCCTAATTCTATGGGACTTATCGAACGGTTCCATTCTACTATAGTCGAAATTTACAGGTTGGCAAAATACGAACAAAAGTGTACTGATGCAGCATCAATCATGACGTATTCGGTCCTTGCATATAATCACACTATACATTCAACCACGGGCCTCACCCCATTTGAGATTGTCTTCGGTCATACTGATACCGACAATCCATTTAACATAGCATTCGATAAAATATACACACAGCAATTGGTGAAAGATCATGAAAAACGTACGAAATTTTTGTATCAACATTTAGCAGAAAAGATAAAGGCAAATAAAGAAAGGATTAGGGAAAAACTAGGTGGAGAGACTGACATAGAACTACCACGTGGTAAAACTGTGTTCGTCAAGGACGTTAATAAGAGAAAAAGTAAGGATAAGGCTAGGTATAGGAAAGCAGAGGTTGTAGGGTTCCCCCTAAGAAATGTAGTACCAATTAAAGTAGGATCGGAGAGAAAAGACACGAAAGCCCCGATTAAAAACATAAAACGCCCTCCACAGGTGGTGCGCTCTCGTGATAGTGACGTCGACAGTCGCTCTTCGCCTTCAATCACTTGAAGGAAACCCGGGGATCCTGCCGGTAAAAGAAGGTCAAGCATACGTACAAGTAGATAGCTGGACAATACTCAAAACTATAAAACTAGATAATATTTATTCAGATTTTAAATATGTCGTGTCAAAATTCGCGGAGTTCAAAACATTAATTGCGGTAAATCAAACATTTCCGCATGAATTTATTGGATTATTAACGCATGCGGAACATTTACGCGATTTAACTATAGCTAAGTTACAACAATTAATTCCACAACGTTTTAAAAGGGGAATTCTTAACCCATTAGGATCTATCATAAAAATTGTAACGGGAAATTTGGATCACGAGGACGCGATCAAGTATGACAAGTTAACTTCTCAAATTAGTCATGATCAAGTAATTCTTTCTAAAAAACTCACCATCGTTTCTAAAATGTTGGATGGTTTTATCAATAACACAGAACTGATGTATCAAAATTCAAAAATTCTCAATACTCGCCTCCAAAATGTAGAAGCCTCCATTAAAGAGATGATGATTAAAGAAAACAAATTTGTTGTATCATCTTATGTTTTAGGATTACATAGTGTATTCATGAGTAGCTTTCGTACCATATTTATTAAAATTAGTGAGATTGAGACTGCATTAGCTCTAAGTAAAAGCTCTATACTGCATCAAGCGATTATAAACTCTACCGAATTATTATCATTTAAAATTAATATCTAATGTAGGGAACTTGATTTGTAAACCCGATGAATCTAATTTAATAAAAATTGAAGAAACAATTTCTGTAAAATCATTTATTAAGAAAAACCAGATCACATTTATTATGGAAGTGCCATTGATAGAAAACTGTACCTATAATTACTTTAAAATGTATTCCCTACCCGTTTTCCATGAACCTGAAAACCTAACCTTAGCTATATTTCCTACATACCCTTACCTATTGGCGAAAGGAATGACCTACTCACCCATCAGGAGACCATGTCGCTCACTCGCTGCTGGAGAACATTTTCTGTGCACCGAAAATGACCGGATCATGTACAGAGGACCTACCTGCGAGGAACAACTTATGAAGTACGAAAAAAATCTCACCCAATGTCGTCAGCATCCTATATATGTGGAAGATGTAAAACTTCAAAAAGTCGCTGCGGAAAATTGGATATTATATACCCGACTGAGGACGACGCTTACCAAACGATGCGCTGATGAAATTTCCAAGTATCCAGTTTTCGGAACGTACGTGATGACCCTTGATGAGCCCTGTGATGTTGAAATTAATGGGATAACAATAAAACAGCACCACATTTATGTAGAAATGGACACCGCGACGCCGCTACCTGTAATTAACTTACCGCCGCTTCATATGAACGCAAGTCTATCCAGTGCACGCGCACTTAACATGTACGAGATCGGACTAGACGAAGTGAAGTATTTATCGTTCGCCTTGAAGAATAGTGAAGTGTTTGAAAATGCTAATAGTGTTCAGACGAACTCTTACATCAATAGATTAGTGTACGCAGCATTTGGACTCGTAATTTTAAGCCTCCTTTTATTTTTCATGTATGTTTTCATATGTAAAATTGTTCCAGTTTTACGAAATTATCGGCAAGGTCTGAAAATCGATCATCCCGATAATTTCTCTCTTAGGGAGGGAGGAGTTATGCATCCCCCGCACCCTTCAGTATTAAATTAAGAGGGCATGCTCAGCATTCGCATATAGTGCATGCTTGTACTTCCAGGTAATGCTGAGCAGCGTTCCCAGACGTATTAAGTATCATTAGTATTAAAGCCTCCAAATCGGCAACACGTAGTTTTAATTAATTTTAATTTTAATTGTGCTTTTTAAAAAAGCTTTTGAGAGCTCCCTAAATTTGACTACATCGTTTAACTGTTTGTTTTTGATATAAAGTTTGTTTTTTTATTGGTTCCAGTGCAGGAGCTCGAGGGCGTAGGCACCATCACCTCGAAAAATAGTCGATTGCGCGATAGTATTATCGAAACTATTGACCCTTGACGATACTATCGTTACTATCGAAGCTATCGAAACTATCGATACTGTCGATACTATTGACAAGCATGCTATTGATACTATCGATAGTATCGATAGTGTTTATAACAATACTATCGATACTATTGATCTTTGGCAATAGTATTGCTTATTTTTAACAATCGATACTATCGATAGTTTCGATAGTATCGATTACATGTCGATATTTTCGATAGTCCTATCGATAGTGTGACTGTTTTTTCGAGGTCACGATAGATTACAATACCTTCTATCGATAGACTATTACTATTGCAACAACACGAATACATAATAATTCAAAGTGCGATAGCCGGATGCAATCGGTAGAAGGAATAAATTTTAGCAACCTCCGAGACATATTGAAATAAAATTATTTTACGGATTTATCTCGCGTATATTAAACTAAAATGATTTTTAAAATCAACCCGACGCTTCGGTCGCTTTTCAGCTTTCGTGGTCCCGGGCAGACTGAGGTGACATTTGTCTGACAGAAGTTTGAAAAAAATATATGTAGCTACCTCCATCGATTTCGTAAACGCCTTGCGTAGCGTTCAGGATTAACACAATAATTACTTATGGTATCTTGAGGTCTTGCAGACTGCTGCGGCTGGGATTTAATCTTGCTAAGTATGGGATCCCTGATGTTGATAATCGCCATCCATCTTCTCTATTGAAATTTGGGTGTTTTTTAATTTCAATAGCCTCGCGTACCATCCGTGGAATGGGTTTGTGTTCTCTAGCGAGAATTTGAATTTTATCAAACCGGATGTAATGGTTCGGCTTATCCGCTATGTGTTCACAGACTGCAGACCTCCCTGTTCTTCGGTTTTTGACATCAGCAATGTGCTCTTTAACGCGGGTGGATACAGCTCTCTTCGTTTGACCAATATATGAGAGTCCACAATCACAATCTAATTTATAAATGCCAGAATTTTGTAATGGAATATTACTTTTAAATGGTCTTAAATACTGATCAATCTTTTTATATGGTTTGAAAACTGTTTTAATGGAATTCTTTTTAAAATGTTGCTGGTTTCATCTGTGACACCCTTAACGTAAGGTAGTATAGCTGGTTGTCGTTCTACTGTAGGTGGTTTCACGCGGCCTCTGTGACGGACGGGTGGTACATGGAGCTTGTTGTTATGTAGCACCTGGCGTAGGTGCTTCAGCTCCCCCTGAAGATGGTGGTCGTCACAGATACCTCGTGCTCTCTGAAATAGAGATGAGCCAACGGCAGATAAACGTGCCGAATAATGGTGCACATATAATTTTTTCAAACTTCTGTCAGACAAATGTCACCTCAGTCTGCCCGGGACCACGGAAGCTGAAAAGCGACCGAAACGTCGGGTTGATTTTAAAAATCATTTTAGTTTAACATACGCGAGATAAATCCGTAAAAATAGTTTTATTTCAATGAGTGTAGCTCGCGAAAACCTAAGAACATATCATCTTCCGAGACATATTTTATGACTTTAATGAACATACAAACACAATATTAGGTCTATACATTATCATAAATTAAAACGCATTTTTCTTTAACAAAGGATCACCCTAAGTGACCGTGACCAAAGAACATGTAAGTACTTACACTTCATTTTTTTATGTAAGGCAGGTGGCATACAAGCATGCAGCTCACGTTGATGTTATGTGATCACTGCCTATAGACATTTAAACAAAAACGAGAGGACAAAAAGCAGATGCGTTGCCATCCCTGAGACCTACGTTGTTATGACTCTGCGATAGTTATTACGGGGTCATACTTTACCATAAAACCGAAATACGGTAGTGCTGAACACTACCATTCAGCGGCAAGTAAATAAGGTAATGCGGTGGTGCCTACGCCCGCGAGCTCCGTCACTGGAGCTCTACCACCAGTTTCTGCATACACTGTAGCAGAAACTGGTGTACACACCAGGAGTGAAATTATATTTCCAATCAAAAAAGTCGGTGACTGGAATTTACACTTCCTTTCATATTTTATTTTGTGAATAGTCGCCGTGCAATGCGCAAATTCGGTTATCAATGAATGCCGTAAAATTAATTTAACTTCATTCAATTATGGCGGTTTCATTTGATTGCTTTAATTTTACGATACTTTCCGTCCTCTCCGTCGTATTTAAATGAATACAATATTGCTTCATAACTTTTTAATGTGTGTTGCCAGTATATTACATACAGTCGTTCAATATGGGCCTCAAATTATGGTACAGTGCTTAACAATAAATATTAGACATCGATCCTAGGAAGGAGACTTCGGCTTATTTCGGGTATGTAGAGCGTTATCTCTTTCGCACCGTACCTATTTACTATGTGACGCAACGTTACTATTTGACGTTTGTCGACCATTTTGATCAAGTTTTGACCAATAACGGGCTGTCTGTGCGTACGTAGGCAGTGTGCAACAGAGATAACGCTCTACGAAATCGAAACTAGCCAATCGTCTCTTTCGCGGGCTCGATGTGCAATATTAATTGTCGAGTACTGTATAGGTATATGTCGTTATGTGAGGTTCCAGAATCGATCGATTCTGAAACTTTCTGCATCTTTGGGGAGGTTTTTATCTAGCCATGAACGTCTTTCTGATGGAATTATGATATTTATGATGGACATTTGTTATTTTAACTCTGCTGCCAATAAATGACTGGTAGGTTTTGGCGAGAACCATGAAAGAGGCGTGTGGTGCTCTTATTTTGTTTCGTTTTCTTGGTGTATTTTTGAGTTATATTAAATAAAGTTCGTGCCATTTTGTTTGATGTAGGTTTATTACAGTGCCCGTGTAAATTGAAATAGAAAAACAGTGCGAAAACACGACCTATCAGGTTGCCTCCAAAACTTCATTGTAAATGTTGATTAAGCCCGCTCGAGATCGCACCAAGAAAAGAGAAGAGGATGAGAGCACAGCAGGACCTGGACGCCAATACCATGGTGGGATGAGTCCATGGTGCCCACCTCCTCCACCACAGCCCCCAAGGGGGTGCCAAACGCCGTCCTGCAGCCGCAGGGCAGAAGAAGCTGCAGCAGAGGGGGATGCCCCGGTGCTGCATCCGCGTCGCGCGAATAGTGCGCGCGAAGACCAGTGATGATGATGTAAATGTTCTGGTAAAGTAGCCATCGCTTTACTTGAATTACTGACTGTGACTCTGACTGACTGACTGATAAATTGACTGACTGACTCTGACGTTTACGCTGCTTATTACGAATACGAAATATCGTTTAACTTGACACTGGCAATATGCGTAATAGCGATGCCATAAAAAAAAATGACTGGTACGAGTAGGCTCCACGGAGCTTGAGGTTGTAGGCACCACCTTGTTTTCTTCTGAATATTATAGTGTTCAGTGTTACATAAATACCAACTATATTTTTCTTTTGTTTTGCTAATCAAATAATTTATATTTTGTTTCTATCTGCGAACTCGCACGAGATGTGATGCGAATTCGCAGTTACGTGTACCACCACCCATAAACCAGTGTGACAGTCGTGACAGACGGACGGGCAGACAAATAGAATTATTTTACTAATTTTACGAACCGGGTCGTGACGCGATATAGATATTGGGTAAAACACTTTTTACCTTTATTCCGTTCCGTTTCGACTCGGTTGCACAAGCCGTGGTCGCGGACAGACTGACAGACTGACTGTGAGTGTGTGAGTGTTTTTACCCAATATCTATATCGCGTCACGACCCGGTTCGTAAAATTTGTAAAATGAGTGTTAAACGCGAGTGTTTTAAAAATTATAAAAAGATCGATTGTTTATGAGTGGTGATTTAAGGGTTCCCTTTTACCAAGTCTTAACATTTTATAACTTGAACCCATAAGCGTTATTCCTCTAAGCTTCAACCACACTTAGCAGACTTGATAGCAAAATGTCTTCTAGTAAACGTGGGAGACGTAACTTACATTAAGCTCTTACGCCGATATAGGTGCGGTTATTAATAATATAACTAGCAAGGCTTAATATGTGACAAGGCAGTATACTTTTACATCGTCTTATTATCCTTTTAACAAGGTTATTTCGTTCAAGATAGACGACCTGACTGGCGCAGTACTTTGGCACATATCGGTGGTTCGAACCGTTTGTGAAACAAATTGTTTTGTTTATGTGATGGTGGCGACAAACAAGCAGTTCCCATGGATGGTAAGTAAAACTGTAGTCTACAGACATCTACACAAATACGGGAGGGGAGGGAGGGGAAAATGCAGTTGCGGTTGGCACCCTTGAGATCTATGTTGTTTTGCCTTTGTGATGGTTACGATACCGGAACATGCTATTAAAGCTATATGGTGTTATTGGTAAAGTTATAGTCACAAATCTAGGTGAACTGATCTTGTTGAATTAAAACTAGTTTTCAAATGTATCTCTCTTAAATTAAAATATAACGATTATTTTAAATCAACCCGACGTTTCGGCTGCTTTTCAGTTTTCGTGGTCTCGGGCCACGGGCAGACTGAGGTGACATTTGTGTGACAGCTGAACTGATCTTGGTTGATTGATTATGGCTTAAGTTTTACCTTTTTTACTTCTTTTGTGATAATGAGAAAACGCTCAACTATTATCTAAAATCTTTGGTGATTTCACAAGCTACAAATATATATTACTAGGTGACCTGGCATACTTAACACCGCCATCGAAGATTGTCAAAATTTTGGCATAACTTTTTAAATATTATTTTTCATACAAACATTCTCTGGCAATATCGAACACATAAAAGAAAGATTTATCCAATTTGGTGCAGTTTGCGTTGCGTTTGGAAGTTATTCGCTCACAAACATTTCGGTGATTCATTTTTGTTTATATAGATTGAAGATTGGTTATCATAATGTCATTGTATTTTCACAAAAAGACATGCGAGTGAATGTAAGTAAATAATTTGTATAAAAAGTAGAAACGAAATCATTTTTGTGTTTATGATTGAATTTAAATTAGTCTTCTATCAAATACGGGTACAATGCTTCCTTATTTGAATTTAAAATTCAACAAGTAGTACTATTACTATTCGTGTACCTAGGTCACAACAAAACGAATATGCAAATTATGATGCAAGGTTAAAATTGCTCGTGGTACAATTTGTGAGCTAGTAGGTATAGAAATTACAATGCATATTAGGAGGGGATTGACCTATCGGTAGGCAGTCTATATCAAGGCTAACACTTAAGATTCCTTAGTCTATACGATACTATAAATTATACCTATCTACCTACTCTTAAATGTTATTGAATTATTACAAAGCTTATTATACTCAATAACATGTACATTGCTTGAACGAGTATGTAACGCTCCAAAGTAACTATCACTTATGCAGGGACCATTAACCAGTCAACCCGAAACTTTTAATTCTTGAAACGGGTCGAATAGAGACTGAGATAAACACGCGTGGAATACCTACTTACTCGTAGTTTGGCATATAAGCACAGAATAGATAATAGTGCACTTAAACGCTCAAAATTGTTTGTGTCTCGATAAGACGTAAGAATTAAAGATTTTCACTCTCACTCACTAAATATTCATTATATGTATTGATATTCTCACCCAGCTATAGGTCGCGCCAGGTAAAAAGAACGCTGGCGGTCAAGCTGCGCAGTAGACGATTTATCGATCTATTTGGTAGTATGAGGTGCGGCGTTTTCAATCTGCCTACCAATACACGAAACCGCAAGCGAAAGCTAGATCAAAAATAAACCAATAGGGCTAGTACTTTCGTGCGCGAGTGTACCGATGCGCGAACACATCCCTTCTACTTTCTTCCAGCGTTCTTTTTACGTGGCGCGACCTATACCAGCTTTTTTTTTTTCAACATTATCTCAAAAACTACTTATAGAGGGAAAAAACTTGGATAAATAAATGGAATACTCAACCTTTCCCACACAGAACAGTCAAATTAAAATCCTTGAATTCCAACGCTGACGAAAAACGGCGCTTTACCAAAAATTTTGTAAGCCCAAAAACTTGCGTCAATTCAATTTTGGTTTTTATCGACATCCCTTATTGCACTGACTATGATAACTCCGTCAATATCAGTCCAGGTGCACTTCCCTTTCTCGCAAAATATTGTAATTTTGACAACTGATTCATCCGCAGCTGACGTTTTATTGTTTGGTACGAGAAGACTCAAATCAATGGATTCATTGGTGTCAAGGTAAAAAGGGGACGGGGGATGGGGGGAGGCGGAAATATCGTATAACAAGGACGTATGGATCATACTCTTTCATACTGATTCACATTTGACATACTATTTCACTGGTGGTAGAGCTCCAGGGACGGAGCTCGCGGGCGTAGGCACACTAGGCACCACCGCATTACCTAATATACTTGCCGCTAAATGGTAGTGTTCAGCACTTTCGTGTTCCGGTCAGATGGTAATGTACGGCCCTGTAATTTCCGGCATAGAGGCGTAACACCTTAGGCCTCAGGAGTGGTAACGCAACTGCATTTCGACCTTGGTCTTTTTGTGGGTGTCTATAGGCTGCAGTCATCACTTAACATCAATGTGAACTGCATGCTTGATTGCCACTTCCATAACATTAAAAAAAAAAGTTTTAGTAGTTCTGTACCACAAAGGATAAAGACAGTCGCACGAAAAAAGCACGCATGTAGAAGTCCTAACCGTGAGTTTGCATTGATGAAACATTTACATAAAAACATGTTAAAATGACAGGTTTGACAGCAGTGCGAACGCTAGTACAAGACATTTATCGCAATACATGCATGCATACATAATGCGACGAGTTGCGAAACATCATCATGTTTAATGTTTTTAGTGCAAACTAGGGGTAATAAAATGTTAAACATCGTTTAATACTTAGTACCATCCTTTACTTCAAAGTACCGTCGTATTTCTTAAAACTATTAATAAATAAGCTAGTGTTCTGGACGGAGCGTGGTTTACGTATATTTGAGATTCAGTTAATTGCGAATGTGTGTTCGGGGAGTCCCTGAAGTCTTTATTTTAACGGGTTTTGGCTGGCCTCGCCAATTTTCAGTTTTTACGAGCGTTTGTCCGGTTGAGGCGGCCGGATATTGCATATTTTTCAGTCGGTAATTCCTTTCTACGCTTTTTGTCGAAATTAAATTTATGACTAGATTTGTACCAGATATGTAATTACGGGAGGACGGGAAAGGATTCTTGAACGGTATTATGTTTAAGGGCCGTTCATATTATTATTATTTTAGGGGAGGAGGGAGGGGGATTAGTTTTTGAGACTTAATATTTTCAGTGTGACACAGTGTGACAATAGTGGGGGGAATGGGACTTCTATCAATTGTTAGCACTACGTTTCATAGGTATATTTTTACATAGGTACCGACGTGAGCTGTTTACGTTACGTGAAGTTATGAAGTATTAGAACTGCAAATTCTATTTATTATTTTTTGTATGGTAAAAAAATATATTGAATTAGAAAAAGTTGTATTACAAAAGTGTCAGTCTTGATGAGCCAAAGCCAGGGAGGCTTTGGCTCATCAAGAATTTTACAAAGCTAGTTACAAAAAAACCCTGTATAGAGAAAAAAAATAAACCAAATAACAAAACGAGCACATACACGACGTACATGCACGAGCAGTGTCTCACGGCTGCACCAAATAGATTCCAGTTCAGCATAAGTCAGGCCGAAGCCCGACGCTGGTTTTCAACTGGAAGCTATTTGGTGACTTACGGATGTTATTCTATATTAAACAATGAAATATTGCTTATACATAGATACATACATAGAGCAAATAACTCATGTGTTTACATTACTTATACATATACATAAAACTATTTATCAATAAACGATTATTTTTCTTTACTGCCGTAAAAGTAAAAATAACAGTCTGAGCTGACTCCCTTAAGGTAGGGATTGACAAGAATTTGGTTCTGAAACTGGCAATGATCTGGTGTGTAATGGCACACTATGCCGAAGCTATGCGACGGAAATTCGGCGGCTGATTTTACGTTCCGACTTATTTGGCTGATATGACACACTATAAGTTCCGAACTTACGCGGCAGAACTTCAGTTCTGTGTGCTGTATGTCAGCATAGTATGTGAATTCAGTAATCGAACCGAACTTCGGTCGTACGCCCGACTGAAGTTACTCTGTACGCTATAACGTAGCGTAATTTCGCCATAGAGTGTCAGTAATTCAAATAGCATTGCCGGCGTAACAAACAGTGCCGAACTTCCGTCGCCTAGCTTCGGCATAGTGCATTCGGCACAAGAGATATGTAAACCATATCTCTTTTTTGTCCGAACGCGTGAAGTTTAGTGAGCGATTTTAATACCTACGAGTACTACAACACTCTTCAAAACTAAAACTATTTGTAACTTCACGCCTGTAATCCCCGAAGGGGTACGCAGAGGTAAATGCATGCGTTCAATCATACATGCAAACACCCTCGATTCGATAGGTACTGGGAAACTTCCAGAAAATGGAAAAATCCTAATAGAACCAGTGATAAAGGATTTAATACCGTTATCTCTAATATCCCCGATCCGGAAATCGAACCCCGTACTCCAGCGTAGTAGTAGTGGCCTGCTACCACTAAGCTACTGAGGCAGTTAAAACTATTTGTGAGGATTTATATCACATAAACTAGAATTCACATTCTTGCAAAGTTAGACACTGACATTTTAAATGTAGCTTAGTGTGCCGTATACCTATATAGGGTTCGGTATCCCGACGGCAAAAGCTACACATCGCCCTACCTACCTATATGACTCGGTAGCTTATTAACACTAGGTACTTACCGATGCGATGGACTTCTGCCACGAAGTACCTAGGTTATGGGGATCCCCAGGAGGGAATTAAAACGTTAATATTGCACAAAGATAAAGGGATTGAAGAAAAAGGGTACTCAATTTCAATTGGTGACCTGTCGAGTGACCTGTTTCTCCCGATAGCGACGCGTAGCACCGCGGCACTACTTGCAAGTATCCGATCAGGACAATTATCAAAACACACACTCCCGATGGCGGATGGCACGATTTTATATAAAAAATATCCGTAAGTATTTGTTTAGATACATACTTTGTTACTGTAAGTAAGTAACTGGAATATATCTAGCCTATAGACAATATTAGTTAACTAATACCGATGTTCTATCTTATATTGACTTTGGTCTATAAACATTTATTAATTATTAACTGCATATGCACACCGCGCAATTGACAACATTTCATATTCTTAACCTACATGTTTTATTACATTATTTAAAAGTTAATCCAAAACTAGGGCACCCGTGTTTAACCATTTTTCGAAATTTTGTACTTTTCATTCATAATTTCTACTTTGAAAGTTAGTGTATTCTAAAAAGACGTATGCGCCATATGACGTCACACATAGGGTGCAATGGCGATAGATCCATTGCCTTGTGCCGTGACCCTAAAAAACAATTGTAGATGTCACTGTAGATGTTCGATATATCGAAAAAATTATCGATATATCAATATAATTATTAAAAAATTATTTGACCCTGCATGCCATCGATTAATCTCTTCCTTGATCCAACTACAAAATTATAAAAAGTCGATCGAGCAAAAAAAACACAGCGTAGCTTCTCAAAATATAAAAAAAATATCGAATGTATAAATATACATTTTAATTCGTTTTGATATTTTTTGTTTTTGTTGTCAACTAAACAATAAATATTTCAAATTATTTCAGATGTAATTATCAACCTTAATTAATAAACATAATAAAAAAATATATATATATTTAAAAGCTACATAACATTTACATAAATTAAAGTTATACTTAAACTAAAAACAACATGCGTCTAAAAATTCCGCATCACTGCCTTCTTGTGTTATGGTACCCAGAAGGCTGGCAGCATTGCCTCGTTGGATGGCAATGCTGATTCTTTGACCTAAAAATTGGCCAGTTTAGTTTTTATTAGTTTTTAAAAAATCGTTCTTCGATTATCGATCTATTTTTGATTTGGGCTACGTAATACTAAATTTCTCGGAAAACAGACGACCGAAAAAAAAACCAACTCAACAGTGTTCAATGCTGGTATAATGCTTCCTATACTCACGTTTAAACGTTAAATCTTATGATATGTATGTTTCCTATGTCCCTATGTGAATTAACCAAAAAGATCAACCTTCGAATTTCCAGAGTGTAGTATCGATTCACTAGATCAATCCAGTACTGTGGATCGAGTTATATAAATTATTATAATTATTTAAACAAGAATCGATTTCTTGGGTCCTAAAGATCGATTTTCCGATTAATCGATCTAAGGTCTCGGATCACCAACCCTACTTCCTAGTTTTATACTTTGGCATTGACGTATCCGTATCAATTTGACAGATCTTGTCACAGAGTATGTAACAATAATGTTTTCATCTAAAGATAGGCAATGGTAACTACTTCATTCCACCATATATGTGACGTCAACACATGTTTTTCCGTTTTATTTTTTTTTCACAGAAATTAAGAAATAAAAAAATACAAGAAATATATATTTGAACTCGGAAAAGAAAAATAAAGAAACGGTATTTTTCTTTTAGGGTCGTGTCAATTTTGATATGTTGTCAATTACGTGATAGTCCTCGATCCCGCGCCTTTTTCTTTTTTAATTTCTTAATATGCGGTTGCACGGCTCACACAAATCCAAAATCTGAGGGTACGTACGTTCGAATTACGAAACATAGGTAATAAATAACCAGAGTGTTAACACAGAGTAGTTAGCAACTGTACTGAACACTTAGAATAGTGACTATACAATAAACATATTTTTGTTTGTTGATAGGTACACGGTAATAGGGATGATGACTAGTTTTTTTAAATTATAATTTCATAAAGTGTAGGAAAAATAAATAAATATTGTCTTTGAAACATCTACTCAATAGCTAACAATTTTAAAGATATACCGATTCAAAACGTTGCGAGTTGTGAAACGACTCAAAACGGCTCATACAAAATGATACTCTATTCTGACGTTACGTTAGAGTTAAAACTTGTGAATGGGATGGTGAAATCAAAACATTTTTAAATATCTTCGTCAATACTGCGTTTTTGTAAAAACATTCTTATTAAAATTTGTTGGATATCGTTTATAGAATGTAAAAGTGAAAAATATTTTTAATTTAAACTTAACTTTTATGTTCACGTATTTTCGACACTTTTAAGTTCTTCTATCTCATACGATTCAACTCGAATTTTCATAATTTTTGTATCATTATATCTCATTTGCAAGTCGCTTTTATGTGATATGGTACAAAGTAGTTGATTCATACCTAGTCATCATCCCTATTAAAATGGTCTATGATAGCATCTACTTTATTCCTTCTTTTTAATATAACTTAGGAACATAAATCGTTGACTGGCTTAATATGTCTTCAATTGTGGTCCCCTTAAAAAAGTTTATGGATTATTTTTTCAACAGAGTCAACAAAAAATAACATCGCCCTTTGTAAGGCATCGCCTTCTTTAATATATTGCCTTCTCATCGTTGTGAAACTTTTTTAATCTGCGTGACGTAGTACCTACAGTTAAATTCACACTTACAATGTAGATTTCTGCTTAGGGAAGGAAGGAAGATGGGATTCAATTTTTCTTTCCAACTGCAGCGAAGCCAAAATATTTAATTGCTTTTGCTGTGTAATAATTTATTACACAGCAAAAGCAATTAAACATTTTGGTCTCTCCAATGTTCCAAACTCCATGTCCTCGTCCAAACCTCCAATGTTACTAGGGTGTAGGTTATTCGAACCATAATTTGCAGGTCTTATAAAATCAACGTAAATAAATTAATTGTAAAATAAAATGGAAATGCTAATTACGTACATTTTGTAGGTAGGTAATTATTATATATATCGGCATGAGGGCCTCCAGTCCGGACATGTGGGTAGTATTGTGGGCGTGTCTTTCCATAAGCCGACATGTTACTCGTGTTTGTGGGCATCTGTAGGTTACTCGAGCGGATGATGAAATAAAGCACAGGTTGGCAGAATAAACTCGTATATTGCCAAAGATCCGCCCATTCGATTACTTCCGGCAGGGAAGAACGGGCAAGAAACCCTTCGGACCGGGCAACCATATTTATCAGGATACGATACTACGAGTACTACTATCACAAGTTCAGGACTACCCGCTTTATATCACTTTAATATCACTGACGTTCACTGTTCTAACTGGCAGCATAACTGCGCTATAATAATTCGATTCAACTGTGTGACTGTGACTGACTGACTGTTACTCTATGACTGACCGTCATTAACTATTTTCTAGCCTTTATAAACCCGATATCGGCTAGTAACTATGCCCTCTAAGATAACAATTTCAAGAACCTACGCCGACAGTGGCGCCACCTAGAATTCTCTATTGAACAATCTACCCTAGTCATAATTAGGTTACGTCTCCGATAAACTAGATGGCGCTAGTATTCACATTTAGGTTCCACTCCGACATATATATAATTCCTTCACATCTATTGCATTGCTTTATGGTAGCAGCAGCGCCATCTATTACCAACTATGCTAGTTAGGCAACCGATATAATAGACTTTTCAGTTTATTGAATATCGTAAAGAAGTCGCTTTTACCCTTAATGATTGTTTTTATATTATTTCGCATTAACACATGCTTGTGAAATATATTTTATTTTTAAAGAAAAATGGAAAGAAAAATTTGACTACAGGCGAGACTCGAACTCGCGACCTACTGGGAATCTAGTCCAGCCGCTCTTCCAATTGAGCTATTGAAGCCATCTATTACCAACTATGCTAGTTAGGCAACCGATATAATTGTACTACTTAAAACAATTATCAGATTATTCTTCGGAATTACAGAATTTTCTCAAAAAGCGGTGCCTAACTAATTTAATTGTCAAGTTCAACTGTCAAGGACCATTGATGATACTTGTCAGCAATTTAATGGATGTGTTCTCTGTCTCCGAACGCCGTCCTCTTGAGAATTTCAAAGAATTTTCAATTACTTACTTTGCATAAGGTCTAGTTACCTTTTCCATTATAAACTGATAAGTACTAGTAATCTATTCACAAGAATGTCGATCAGAAATGTTCTTACAGCAATTTGAGAGTAGGTACCACTGTCGAAAAATCCTCAAGGGAATGGAAAAACCGGATTTAAGAAAATTTGATGCGGGATGACATACAATCCAAAAACAATAAGCAAAAGTTGTTTCATTCGACTTACCCGAATCGTCCGAATCCGAATCTATACATATTATTTATATAAAACCAATTTCCCTACTGCGTCTCTCCTATCTTTCTGTTTGCAATTATATTAATTCAAAGAATGCTGCATGAAAGAAAAATACGACTTTTGGTTCATATTTTTTTTTTATGTAATGGAAGTGGCAAACAAGCATGCAGTTCACATTGATGTTAAGTGATGACTACAGCCTATAGACACCCATACAAAGACCAAGGTCAGAATGCAGTGCAGATACGTTACCACTCCTGAGCCTAAGGTGTTAAGCCTCTATGCTGAAAATTACAGGGCCGTACATTACCACCTGACCGGAACACGATAGTGCTGAACGCTACCATTTAGCGACAAACATTCATTTTTTAGGTATATATAAAGTTTAGTGTTATAGATAATGGCTTAATTGTCAAACGAGCCGGAAACTAAAGAAATTGAAATTTTGAAGCTTTAAAATTGAATATCTTTTCTCGGCGGTTTAATTTTTTGTTAAAAAGTTATAATAACTTCTTTGTTTTGTCGTCAAAGTAATTAATTAAGGCTTGCTTTATTCTATGTTAAATATCTAGGAGAGAGTATGGCATAATTTCAAATGATTCTATTAATTACTATCCGAAAAAGAATAAGAGAGAAAGAGAAAATGGTAATTTAGTGAACCTGAGACACCAATAGTCGGGGTCGGGTCGTGACGACCCCACCGCCGATAAGTGGAAAAAAATTCTTCATTTATTTCATATAATTAGGCTCCTGGAGTGTGATATACTTGATTTTTTTTATTTAAATATATCTAAAAAAGTGGGCCCTATGAACTGCATGCTTTTTTGCCACTATCAATACATAAAAAAAACTAAGTAGTTACCATGAAGAGAATAAAAATGTAATATAAGTTACTAAGTATAGCCAAAGACCCTGAATAAAAAGTCGTTATTAAATCTGTTTACCACGTAGGTATTAGGAACCAGTTCTTCACATAATTATATATAGTATTTGCACAATAACTAATGCAAGACTTGAGTGCCCTGTGTCAAACAATCAAGGTGTACGGAAGTGCTTCCGCTATGTTCTAGTAGTTTGATAGCTTGACTTGATGCTATTACATCATAGGGATGTCTCAACTGCAAGAAAAGTATCGATATTTCAAAATATCAATATCGACCAATTCCCTGACATTGATATAATTATTCAATAAATATTAAGGAGAATCTCGTGAAGGCTGAGAAGCATAAAGAATTAGAATATCTGGATCTAGCTCACGAGATTGTCAGCATGTGACATGATCCACATGCCACATGCTGACAATCTCGTCCGGCGATCATTGAACCGGTAGTCATTTCGGTCAATGGCCTTATCGCCAAGAGTTTCGACCAACACCGAGAATCACGTTGGGCGGTTGGTTCAAGGGCTCGATGCAGAAGGCTGTACATACTCCTCGACACGCCGCGAATATGGAGGAGGTTCCTTTCTCTGCGTCCCTTGTCACCGGCGGCCCGCCGTGGACCCTGTTCTCTTTGCCGGCTGCACGCAAATTTTTATTTTTTCATACGTGTTTGTTTTTCTACTAATATAACAACTAAAAATTATTTAATTAGACTTTACAATAAATAAGTAAATAATATAATAAATATAAATAATAATAAATTAGTAACTAAAAAATAAATAGGTAACATTAAAAAACATTTTTCAAAAATTATGATAATTATATTCATAACCTAATAGTTCGAGTACTATCTGATGGTGCGCTCCACACTCTCTGCCTACCCTGTCAGGGACCTGGCGTGAAGATACCTACATACATGATAATTATCACGTTACGTCAAAATAGTTCTGCAAGGTGGTTATTGAAATGATGTCACCGAGATACATAATACACTGTCACAAAAACTCACACTGACCTATCTTGACCAAATAAATAGTTTGGGTACTGTTCGGAGGCGTTTTACGCTTTTTTCATACCCTGTTAGAGACTTGACGTGAACATGCATACCATATGCGTAGTCATCACTTAACATCCATGTGAACTGGATCCATTTGCCACCTTCGTTACATAAAAAAGAAGCAAAAACCCAACAGTACTTTAGCCCTTGAACCGACGATCTAACTGTGGCCTGCTACTGCTAGAAATCTGAGACTGATAATCGAAGTGATTATTTTTCAAATAGATTATCGCATTTACGAATATTAAACATTCTTGGATACAAACTAGGTCATATTTGTAAGTTCGCAACCGTGTTACATATTTACGATAATGATTATCTCTTCCAGCTTGCGATCTTGTACTATCTTTATGCATTTCATTAAAATTTCATTATTTCATTAAAAACCTACACACTCTTTAAATCCAGAAAATAAGTTTTAAGTTCAGGTAAAATACGTTCTTGGCTTGGCTTTCATGAAATGTTTTTCCCCTACATTGGTCTATAAATGAATTTGCATTTGCGAATAGCGAATATAGCAAAAAGTTTTATGTGGAAATACAAAGTGCATGAAAAACAAATTTGTTTCTGCTTTTATGGTTGCCAGTTACTGTTGGAGTTGGCATGTAAGTTTGTTGGTAAAATTTTCGTACGTTACTTCACGCCTGTAGTCCCCGAAGGGGTAGGCAGAGATAAATGCATACATACAGGCATACATGCAAACACCCTTGATTTGCCGGTTACGTTTTGGCCCATATAACAGGTGGCAAGCCTGTTGACATCTCCGGACACATTACCGAATTCCGAGGTACTGGAAAACTTCCAGAAAATGGAAAAATCCCAATATAACTAGACACTAAGGATTTCACACAGTTATCTCTGATAGCCTCCGACCCAGGAATCGAACCCAGGAACCCTAGCGTAGTAGTAGTAGCCTGCTACCATTAGTCTAATGGAACAATAAAAAAAAATCGTATTTCGTAAAATCATAACTAGATAGGAATTGATATCCATCATGGTTTTATTTCATGACCACTAGTAAGTGATCTGTTCTTCGCATGGATGTAGTTTGCAAAGAGCCCCAAAATCTTTCAAAGTTTGGCATATTTTATATGTACCTTTAAGTATGTTGCAGTATTTCCTTACCACAAATGTGACATAATGATGGTTGACCACCATCATTATATAAAAAACCGTTCAAAGTCTTACGATTGAGTTAGAATTTTTCGTGCCTAGATCTAGAGCCTAGGTCTTTTCGACACAAAATGTGTGAAATATTAAAAATATTGAAGGGTTGGCTAGAGGAAATTCTTGCAAATACGCTGACGGGGTGCGTTATGGAGTGTACTTGAAAACTGGCGTTAGGGAAAATTTGCTTCACCGTCTGGATAGTTCTTTTCATAAAAGGTGTTCCAAATTTCCAACTTGTCTTAATTATTTAGTTTGTATACCTTCAGTTTCTTTACATTCCTTGGAGGTTGCTTTGACTTCTTTTTCATTATTGCCAGTCGTTTTAATTTTTTATTATTAATTATTATTTTTCCATTTATTATTTTTCCACAATCTAAGCTCGCATTAAACCAAATTCTCATCCCAATTCTTACATTTTGACTCCTAGTTTTGTGTAGATGCAGGCTACTTATCATCAATGTTTGCAAACGTGTTTGTCACATCGTCTCATAAAAAAAATGTTAGTCCAAATACTTACGCTTGAGCTAGTAACTTTATAGTGCTTACATCTTTTTGACATGAAAAGGGGGAAGTCTTTAAATATTGAAGTGTTGGCCACAGGAAATACTAGAAAATATGCTGCCGGAGCGCGTTATAAAGTGTTCTTGAAAACTGGCGCTAAGGAAAATTTGCTCCACCGTCTTGAATGGTCTGGATAGCTCTTTTCATAAAATACCATTTCATTATGTTGTTTGCTTACCTTTTGTTTATTAATATTTCTGGAAGTATGCTTCTTGCTCCTTTTTGTTATTGATAGGTCTTTTTGATTATTATTCTTAATACTTTCACTCTCGTGCACTTTTGCTGTCTTATTTTAAGGTAGCGTAAACCAAATTCTTGTTCAAATTCTTACGGTTGAGCTAAAAACTTTAGTGCCTATAATGCCTAGATCCCGTTGACATAAAATGTGTGAACCTCCCGTTGAAATAATATAATAAAATATTGTAGGCTTGATCAGAAGTAATTATTGCAAATACGCTGACGGGGCGCATTATGAAACGCATACTTGAAAACTGGCGCTAAGGAAAATTTGCTCCACCGTCTGGATAGCCCTTTTCATAAAAGGTGTTACGACCCCTTTTAATTATGTTGTCCGTATACCTTTTATTCCTCGGATGCTGTTTCTTTTTTTTACTATTAGCAGGCGTTTTTGTTTTTAAGAACGAGTGAAGGTATAGAAAGAACCTTATCGCGATCTTGAGAAAGAGATTCTTGACAGTTATTTAAGTAAGAAGGACCATAAAGTGATCCTATGTGGGTTTCTTTTATTATTTTTTAGATCGAGAATCCTAATCATATACTGTTT
This sequence comes from Macrosoma leucophasiata, assembly GCA_036365455.1. Classification (NCBI taxonomy): domain Eukaryota; kingdom Metazoa; phylum Arthropoda; class Insecta; order Lepidoptera; family Hedylidae; genus Macrosoma; species Macrosoma leucophasiata. Next base: position 6,402,967 of record JAWQUS010000002.1, on the reverse strand, counting down.
TTATTTGGAATACATAAAATAATATTAACAAAAATACTTAACGCATATTAAATAATGGAAGAGGGCGATGAATTGAAATAAGCACTTTATTTCCTTTGAATGATTGGGGGGTCGCACTCCATCCATCTTTAACTGAATTTCCACATACGAGTACGGTTGAAAAGAGATTTCGTTTCGATAATATTCCACTAAGTATTAAAAGATATAAAGGAATTGTTGGAGGTAATTTTAAATGCTTATTCCTCTTTCCAATATAAATTTAAAGTTCCACATATTTTTGAATTGCCTTAGTTGCTTTGTTTGGTGCCATATCGTGTATTTGCTATCAAACTACGAGTTATATTATAGTGTGGACACAGAACAGTCTTCTTTTCGCAGTTCCTAAATTGAATCACAATAAAACGTCATGATACGGGTCCTGAGCACAACAATTTCGGAGATAGATTGTAGAGGTAATGCGGTGGTGCCTACGCCCTCGAACTTCGCCCGAGATTTACCATCAGCAAACATACCAAACTGTATGAACAAACACGAACAGAGTTTCCGATTGGCCTCTCGTCACCGCAGCACCCTTTTAATCTTTTCTTGGGGAAGGTTATTTGATCAAAGTTGCGAGAACTTTCCGCAAACAGAAGTTGTCCAACGTTCTTTTTATTGTACCTATCCATTGTATCGCCATTCGTTCATTCTATTCCTTGCTATATTATATTGTTTTTTTTACAGTGTATAATTAAAAGATGAGATGAAGAGAAACAATTACAATTTTTAAGAAAAACAATTCAAGTAAAACAGGTTTTTATTAAGTTTTCCTGAAATCTAAATACTTATCTATAAATACGTGTTTAAATTTCACTGATTTTAAGAATCGCGTCGTGACGCGGTAAAGATATTGGATAATAACCCATTTTTTTACTTATATTCCGACGTTTTGGCTCGGTTGCATAAGCCGCCCGTCGCGAACGGTCTGTTGTACCAGCAAAACGTCAGTTTACTGGTACAACAGTCCAAACTTGGAGGTAGAAGAACATAACACAAGAGCCACCCGTTTGATGTTCTTCTGCCTCCAAGTTTGTGCGATTAATTGGGGAGACCGGCACACAACACTCTCCGTACCTATCTGTGGATAGCGGTCCAATGTTACATCGCGCGATCCTAAATTGTTTATGATCGGTGTCCAGATCGGAGACAATTTAAATCCGTCTTCACGATGAAACATCGGATCTCACAATATAGTTTGTCATAACTTATTTTTAATTTTTATTCTATGCTTACATTTTACTTATTTTTGTGACACGTTCATGTTTGAGTGTATACACCAACTAGCAATTTTTTTTATGTCTGAGGGTTGACAGACAAGCAAACCAACTCTGGCAACACCAGGGGAGTTGCCATCGCGCTGTCAGCCCTGAAGGACTCTTTTGACGCCATTTTTGAAGAACCCTAATATTGTAGCACCTAAGGAACACCTCAGATGGAGATATTAACTGTACAACAATTTCACCTCAACTCAACCGGTCTTATACTTATGTAGAAAACCGGCTGTGATAGACGGACAGACAACTCGAGACATTATCTCGGTATAGTTGTGCACATAAGTATTTGTGATACAACTAATATACTTTTTTTTGTATTCGGTCAGCGCCATTCGTCCTGGGAAATCTTTAACAGTCAACATATAACGAGGGTCCCGCATACTGATAAGAGCAGAAGGTGGGTAAATATATTTTACGTCATGTCGGACACCGTCGTGGTGATCTGTTATAACTATTTATGTCACTTGGCTAAAAAACCCGTGTAGACAAATTACCTGGGTACTTCAAGGGTGCCTACATTAATTGCGCACACAATTGATTCATAAATCTGTCATCTGATCAATCAAGGTCGTGCTCATGGTTGTGTTTTTAGTATTCTGCAACTTTGTTGCATACTACACAAATAGATGTCTACCTACGCGGAAGTCAATTGAATGTCAGTGATATAATAAGATGAACTCAATATACTTATACAAAATATACCTACATCAAACTATGTGCATACACAAATCAGCCTTTCGAGACGATTTTCACCACCGCTTACGCCCTCGAGTCCGTGCACAGAAACTCTACCACCTGTAAAATAAAATAGTAATAATAATGGCAACCCTTGATACGTCCCACTGCTGGGCACCAGTCTTTCCCCTTCTTGGGAGGAGGTCCGGAGCTTACTCGACTACGCTGCTCCAATGCGGGTTGGTGGAGATAAGGGTTAGTAGCCAATCGGCGCTGTCGGATGTTTTCAAACTGCCCATAAGGCCTCCGACAAAGTTTAACGACTGCTAGCTATCAATAGCAACCGGGACCGACGGCTTAATGTGCCCTCCGAAGCACGGCAACGCACGGCAACCCATCACACACCCGACCGCGCCCGTATCGCTTAACCCAGTAGATCGCTTCTGTTCTACACCAGCCGCGGGACAAAACGCGCTTCAGTAAAATATGATGTTTGTTAAAAAAGACTTGACGTGCACTGGCTTTCATCCCAATCTACGAACACTGTCTGTATTTACTTAGCCCATATTTTGTCCCCTGGAAATTGAATGTCTCTTAGTTGGCTCGGTATTTTTTACCAACTTGTTTTCTTTCCCATCCATCTCCTGTGTAACTAACAGTAAATATTTGCCGCCTCACTCGTGAATTACTTTGAAGCGCTATAACTAAGAGGACGTTTTGTCAAAGTCACTGATATCTATACAAATAAATAAAATTGGAGTGTCTGTTTGTAATATTAATATAACCACTTTTTACTAAATGCATATATACATATGCATTTAGTACATATACCAAAACTTTTTTTTTTACAATTTTTGTCTGTCTGTCTGTCTGTTTGGCGGGGCTAGTCTTGGGAACGGTTGGACCGATTTTGACAGGACTTTCACTGGCAGATAGCTGATGTGACAAGGAGTAACTTAGGCTACTTTTATCTCTATACATCCATACATACATACATACCTACATACAAATAAGTAGATTGGAGTGTATCCGACTTTGACGGGACTTCCACAGGTAGGTAGCTGACGCAATAAGAAGTAACTTAGGCTACTTTTATCTCCATACATCCATACATACATACATACCTACATACCTACATACAAATAAGTAGAATTGGAGTGTATTCGACTTTGACGGGACTGCCACGGGTAGGTAGCTGATGTAATAAGAAGTAACTTAGGCTACTTTTATCTCCATACATCCATACATACATACATGCCTACATACAAATAAGTAGAATTTGAGTGTCTCCGATTTTGACGGGTCTTTCACTGGCAGATAACTGATGTAATAAGGAGTAACTTAGGCTACTTTTATCTCCATACATACATTCATACATACCTACATACAAATAAATAGAATTTAAGTGTCTCCGATTTTGACGGGACTATCACTGGCAGATAGCTGATGTATTAAGGAGTAACTGGCTACTTTTATACTAGCTACGCCCACGACTTCGTCCGGGTAGATACTGAACAATCATATTTTTTATCACGTGGACGAAGTCGCGGGCACAGCTAGTACAGAATATGAGAACAAAGTTCTTTATTTGGGGTTTATAATAAGTTTGTAGTGTGGGTAATGTAACAATCGTATATAATCGAATAGACAGAAATAATTGACATTGATAATTGACTATTAACATAGTTATGGAAAATGTAACTAAAAACAATTATTTGTCGGACAGTAACAAAAATGTTACAAATTGTATTATGCATGACAAAGCAGAGTGTTCATACATTGAACCTCAGTCTACATCTTCCATCACTAGAGACGTGGAGTATTCTCCAGCACAGCGAGGAAATACACACTGTATGGCCTCGCTGTCTAGTGGTGGTGATGGGGATGGAGGACAAACTCTGTATTATTATAATTTAAACTAGATTTTAAGACAAAGGAAATTAACAATAACAAGCATTCAAATAAATGGGTATCTTCTGGCACTCCTTTGTTAAACAGAAGTAGTCATTTGGTATTATTTCACCAAAACATTCAAGATATTCCCTTCTAAGATATTGCAATTAGAATTAGTATTAGAGAAACTTAAATTTGATATTATTTGTTTATCTGAGCATTGGTTGAAAGAAAACCAAGTGTTGATTAATTATAAAAAAATTCTCTGTAGTAAGTTGTTATACCCGAAAAACTATTCATCATGGAGGTACTCTTATTATGATAAAGAATTCTATCAATTCAAGGGAACGTAGGGAGATAGTTGACTTATCAGTGGAACATGTTGCGGAAATATCTTGTGTTGAGCTGGAGAAGCATATAATAGTGTGCGTTTACAGACCACCAAATTACCAAAACATTAACGTATTTGACGCCACTATGGAGGATGTGTTGAAAAAAGCTTGTTTTAGTAAAAGATCTGTTATTGTATGTGGAGATTTCAACATTAATATTTTGGAAAATAGCTATAATAGTTGTAGACTATTGAATCTTTTTATGTCATTCAATCTAAGTAATGTGATTTTGGAACCCACTCGAGTGAGTCCAACCTCAGCAACTTGTATTGATAATATATTTTGTGATCTTAAATATTTAGATAAAAATATTGTTAACTGCATGCCTTCGGATCATAGCGGGCAAATAATGACTTTTGCCACTGCTAATAGAAAAAATATAACACAAAAAACACGCAGACAAAGAACTTCTGCTAAATTAAACTATTTTAATGACATGTTAATAAGAGTTATATTCCCAAAAGTTTGATTTAAATAGTGCAAATAATTATTATGAGCAAATTTTTAAGGTACTTAATACACAATTTAATAAAACATTTAAAATTAAAACTAAATCTACCAAATATAAATTTAGTTTCTGTGAGGCTACAACTGGCATTCGTAAAAGTAGGGAGAGATTATTCGAATTATATGGCCTTAAGAATTGTATGCAAAATGAAAAACTTAATAAATATATTGCTACATATTCAAAAATGTGTGTCAAAAGGCAAAGTCTATATATTTGAGTAGGAAAATAATAAATGCAGACGATAAGATGAAGGCTACGTGGAAAGTAATAAATAGTGAAGCAGGCAAAAATAAACGGAGTGATAGTCGCGTGATTTTGGAGACATCTCAGGGTACTGTGAGTTCGAATCCTGACATTGCGCAGCACTTTGTAGAATACTTTGCTAATATTCCCTTTGATATTACAAAACCCTTAAACTCATCCTCTTTATTATCCATTGATATTCTGAAAAATAACGTAGAAGCTTTTACTATTCAATTTAGGTTTAAACATGTTAGCACACAGTCTGTAAGATCAGCTTTTCATCAATTTAAAATAAAAGCTACCGAAGATATTTATGGCATGTCTGTTATGGTGTGTAAGTCGATTATAGATACCTTAGCTCCTTACTTAGCATCCATTTTTAACTTATGTATTGATCAGGGAGTCTTTCCAGATTTATTAAAGTTTAGTAAAGTTATACCGTTATTTAAATCAGGTGACAATAAAAACCCTAATAATTATAGCCCGGTATCTATTCTGCCCGTTCTCAGTAAAGTGTTCGAAAAACTGATGCTTACTCAATTGCAACATTTCAATACAAATAACATCTTACACGAACAGCAATTTGGTTTTACAAAAGGACGTTGTACAACCGATGCCGGTGTTGCTTTATTAAAACATATTTTTGAAGCTTGGGAGGATTCACAAGATGCTATAGGTATATTTTGTGACCTTTCAAAGGCGTTTGACTGCGTGGACCACAATACATTTATTGGCAAACTTGATCATTATGGACTTGAAAATAAAGCTCTTCAACTTGTTCAATCTTACCTTAAGGATCGGGATCAAGTAGTTCAAGTGAATGGAGTAAAATCTCACGGTGCAAAGACAGGAATGGGTGTCCCACAGGGCTCAATATTAGGGTCATTTCTGTTTTTAGTCTACGTTAATGATTTACTTCATTTGTTGCCTAACAAACAGTATGCCCAAAACAATTTTATTTGCAGACGATACTTCAATAGTTTTTAAAATGAACAGACGAAATCCAGATTACGATACTGTAAATAAGGTCATAGGAGAAGTACATAAATGGTTTACTGTCAATAATCTTGCACTGAATAGTAAAAAAACCAAATGTATCCGTTTTACCCTCCCTAATGTAAAAAGTAAAGAAGGAGACATTTTTATAAACAATATCAAAATTCAATTTGTTGATGACGCTACCTTCTTGGGAATATCCACAAGGGTGTTAAATGTAATAATCAAAGTGTAATGTTGATATTACATTGTTAATTTTAAGCTTGTTTAAATTATGGAAAATTGTAAAATATGCCTAAGATATATTTTTAAAAGAGCCGACTGACTTTTTTTTGGCAGGTTTTTCTCAGATCATATTGGCCTTTGGAACTTTGCCGGTGAATGACAAAGAATGACTCTTTTTCTTTTCTTTTTACTCTTTGTTATCAGTTTGTAAAGGGGAAATGAGACATTCTACTGATATACCTACTTTTTACATTAGTTTATGACATTTAGTTTTATCTTAGTGATATTCTTGACTTGACTTGACTTGAGGTTGATACCCACCTCACTTGGGAAAATCATATCCAAGTCGTGAAAGCTAAACTCTCTCAGTTCACGTATGCCCTGGCTATTCTCAAAACAAATACGCACCGTGAAGCATCACTAGCTGCATACTATGCGTATGCCTACGCGTGGTTGCGTTATGGTGTTTTATTGTGGGGGGATAGCGCAGAAGCGCATAATGTATTTATTCTACAGAAAAAGTGTTTACGTGTTCTTTTTAGTATTAAGCCTAGAGATAGCTGCAAACCGCATTTCGTGAAAGAGAGTATTTTGACATTCCCATCAATTTTTATTTTGGAAGCAGTGTATTTCGTAAGGCGAAATTTAAATGTATTATTTACATACTGTAAAAATCCAAGACGTCAAAATCTATTAGAACTACCTATAGGAGATATGGATATATACAGAAAGGGACCACATTATAAAGCTGTAAAATTATATAATAATATTCCAAATAATTTGAAAACTGTAACTAATGACAAGCAATTCCTTAAGAAACTTAAGTCCTATTTAATATTGAAATGCTATTATACAGTCGATGAATTCTTACGCGATAAACAGTGAAATGGATTTTATATATTCTTTTTTTAAATTTTATTTTGACATTTATTTTATCAAATTGACTTATTATTGTAATCTTAACATTCTTAAATTATTGACATTTTTATTTGACATTTTAAATGTAGGTAATTATTTAAAAATTTTCACTATCTAACGCTGTGACATATTATGCCATTAATCAAGAATGTGTTAAATACCTACAAATGACAATATTATGTACCTATTTGATAAATTAATATGACTGCAAGACAAATCACTCTGTACTCCATATTGCAATGCCCCATAGAAGGGTCCCATGTACCTACTTAACTACTGATGTAAGTGTTATATGTATAAGACCTTTAATGTAATGTATATGTACATGTTAGCAATTAATAAATTGATTGATTGATTGACTTTACATATATTTTTTATCTTGTTTGACATATATCAATTGTTATTCGCTTTAACTTATTTTGTTTGTTTTTGACGTGTCATAAGAGGTGCCCTGTCACCCTAAATTAATAAATGAGTTTCTGATTCTGATTCTGATTCTGACATTGGAGGAGAGAGACTTCGGATGATTTCGGCTCTATGTATCTTCACGCCAGATCCCTAACGGGGTAGGCAGCGAGTGTAGAGCGCCAGATATCCCGGTCCTGACATACCTCTCGTGCCTCGTCTACCTTCATCGTTCTCTTCATACATGGACGCCGATTCCTAAGACTTTTGACCCCACCATCAGACAGAACTCGACCTATTTGGTAATTTCGGCGTTATGTCTCTCGCACACAACTTATGGACGTTTGTTGACCATTTTGATCAAGTTTTGACCAATACCGGACTATTAGTGCCTACGTAGGCAGTGTGCAGCATAGATAACACTCTACCAGAGAATATGTATATACTTCGGCTCTACAAAGTTGAAACTAGCCGATTGTCTCTTTCCTATCGATGAGTAATATTTTTGGTCGGGTACTGTACCTGATTTTTTCGTCATGTCTAGAATTTTACCGTTTTTTTAGAGCTGCAGTGACGAAGCTCGCGGGCGTAGGCGCCACCGCATTACCTAACATACTTGCCGCTAAATGGTAGTGTTCAGCACTATCGTGTTCCGGTCAGGTAGTAATGTACGGCCCTGTAATTTCCGGCACAGAGGCATAATACCTTAGGCCTCAGAAGTGGTAACACCTGCATTTTGACCTCTGGTCTTTGTGTGGGTGTTTATAGGCTGCAGTCATCACTTTAAATCAATGTGAACTGCACGATTATTTGACAATTTCATTCCATAAAAAAAAATATGTATTCCATTAACCCATTGAAACAGTGAATCAAATAAATTGTTCTATCAATTTTATTTTCTATAAAACGTTTCTAGTTTGGTTTTCCACTGTCGAGATTTGAATTTTTCAAAGTTTCAACCCATGCATCATATTTCGACAGTGACTCTGTTGTTTCCGGAACCTGTTGCAATGTAAAGCATGAAAAATTGATCTGCAATATGTCAAACATATCTCACATTGAATTATTGTTTCACGATGCATATTCGGTTGGATACATTACCAGAAAATACAGAGTAATGGTGATAGAGTCTACGAATAAGTGATTGTGATTTCCAATGTTACCTTAAATAATACAGACTTCAAAGGGGTTGTCCTGTATACATGAAGTTAAATGTTTATTTATTTATTAGGCACATTTACAGTTGTTACCATTCAATATCTTAAAATTAAACCTTTTAAATTATTCTTCTAATTGCACAACCATATACAAATGTACGCCGCATGCACTTTTTACGTCGATAAAATTAAAAATAATTTACAGAAAAATATTATAATAACTTTATATTAATAAATAAAATCATCATCACCATCACTCCAGCCGAAAGACGTCCACTGCTGGACAAAGTCTTCCCCAAGGATGATCATAATAGTGTTGTGCGGCATTAGGGGAGAATTTGCCATAATCGCCACGCTTGGCAGGCGGATTGGCGATCATAAATAAAATAAACATCATTAAATAATTCAATGAACACAACCAAATATATAAAAAAATATAGTATATAAATATTTAAATTATGACACTATTCGATTTTGTTAAAAAATAAATAAATACATTAAAACATCACGAAGTGGTCTGAAACATATGAAATGAGAATAACAACAAAATATATAAATAATCATGATAAAATAGACAAATTAAGAATTAAAACATTTTTAAAATTGCATTTAAAGCTTACAAAAACATACTTTACAAGCTTAAAAGAACATTTACTTATAAACTTGTATATCTTTGTTTTTCCAAATATAATTCGATGTTGAAAAAGGACGGGACTTATGTCAGCAACGGGATATCTGGCACTCCACACTCTCTGCCTATCCCAAGAGTAGTCCCTTGGCGTTATGATATATCATAATTCGAAAAACTTGTTATTTAGAAAGTTAAAAGCTTAACAATGGTATACTTATATATTTTTTGATGTTACGAAGGTGGCAAACCAGCATGCATTTTAAGTACCAAGATGACAATAGATGTTAATTGATGACTGCAGATGTCTATAGGCTGCAGTGAGGACTGCATGATGTAAGGTGATTACCTAACATCAATGTAAGCTGCAAACGTGTTTGCCACAAAAAAAACAAATTACCGTATTTCAATTATAGAGGCACTAGGCGTAATATATATATATATATATATATATATATATATATATATATACTATACTACCTACTTTATATGAAAATAAGCTGTCACAGACGGACAGACAGGCAGAGGCACGAGTTATTTTATGTGGATTCCATTTTTCTATATATAATAGGTCACATGCAATACGTGGTGGCTCTCTTATATTGTTAAAAAAAGACATTAAACATAAAGAACGCAGAGATATAGTGAGTCTTTCCGTTGAACGAACTGCAGAAATAGCTTGTGTGGAGCTTGAGCGCTTGATTATTGTGTCCGTATACAGACCTCCAAATGGATCTTATGAATGTTTTGAAAAAAATTTAGATGTTGTACTAAACAATCTAACTGCTTCAAAAAAACGTGTCATTATTTGCGGCGATTTCAATATAAATTTATTGGAGGAAACTCCAACAACTGTGAGGTTTCAATCGTTACTTATGTCATTTTATCTGCATAATTTGTTCTCAGAACCTACTAGAATTACACAGAACTCAGCGACATGCATAGACAATATTTTTATCGATTTTGAACCTACACATACAAATATTTTGACTGAATTAAGCTCCGACCATTGTGGTCAGTTAGTTTCCTTCTGTAGTCAATTACATAATGATAAAAATAAACGAGCAATAGTATTTGTTCCTTTCAATGCGAAGCGAATTAAGAAATTCAGAGAAAATATTGTCCCAAAACTTGCAAACATGCAATACCATAACGATCCTAACATATTATACAATGACTTTTTTTGCCACAATTTTAAAAGAATATAATTTAGTCTTTACCAACAAGAGAATAAATGTAAGAAGTCATAAGTCATTCAATGAATGGGCGACGGTTGGAATACATAAGAGTAGACAGAGATTGTATGACCTGTATGGAGAAAAGTCATATAATCACACAAATTCGTTTAAAAATCATGTTCAATTATATTCGAAAATAGTGTGTTTAGCAGCCAAGGCACTTCACATTAAAAATAAAATTAATAATTCAAATAACAAAATTAAAGCGACTTGGAATGTAATTAATAGTGAAACTGGGAAACAAGCTGAACGCAACTCTGATTTTAAATTAATAATTGACAATAAACATGTTTGTAAACATGTTGAATGTTTTAAATCCGGTAGTACAAGTGACCCCACAAACTTTAGACCAATTCCTGTACTATCTGTCTTAAGTAAAATTTTTGAAAAGCTCATTTTAATTCAACTACTTGCACATTTTAACCATCATAAACTTTTACATTGTCGACAGTTTGGATTTACTAGGGGTCGTTCAACTACCGATGCAGGTGTTGAACTTGTCAAACACATCTTTGAAGCTTGGGAAAAATCACATAATGCGCTAGGGGTATTCTGTGACTTATCTAAAGCATTTGATGGCGTTCAGCATGAAACATTGGTCAGAAAGTTATATCACTACGGCCTTCGAGATACCGCTCTCGAGCTTATGACTTCATATTTAAACAATAGAAATATGTGTGTTGATGTAAATGGGACAAGATCTCCCGGGACTTCAATGGATGTGGGGGTCCCATAGGGCTCTATTTTAGGGCCATTTCTTTTCTTAGTCTATATTAATGACTTACCCTACATTATCAATGATGGCCAAGAGATGGTATTGTTTGCTGACGATACTTCTTTAGTGTTCAAAATTAAAAGACAGGAGGTAGATTTTGACGTTGTAAACAATACTCTCTCTAATATAGTACATTGGTTTAGCGCCAATAACCTTTCGTTAAATAGCAGTAAGACAAAATGTATTAAATTTACTACTCCTAACGTAAAAAAGGTTGAAACCAATGTTAAGATAAATAGGAAGGAAGGATAGGAAGTATTGGAGATCGTAGAGTCCACGGTATTTCTCGGCATTACCGTAGATGCTAAATTGCAATGGGGTTTCCATATTGCCAAATTAGCTAATAGACTTAGCTCGGCAGCGTTTACTGTGAAAAAGATTAGACTATTAACAGACGTCGAGACGGCTCGCCTTGTTTATTTTAGTTATTTTCACAGTATAATGTCCTATGGCATTTTGCTATGGGGAAATTCCGCCGACGTCAACACTATTTTTGTACTGCAAAAGAGAGCTGTCCGGGTGATCTACGGGCTGAGTCCGAGGGTATCTCTTAGAGATAAATTTAAAGAAATAAATATTCTGACTGTAGCTTCGCAATACGTTTATGAAAATGTATTATATGTCCGTAAAAACATTAATGAGTTTCCTACAATAGGTAACAATCATAGTATAAATACTAGGAACAAATACAAATTGTCCGTGCATGCAACGCGGCTGAATAGGGTCAGTAATTCTTTTAGAGGTCAATGTATACGGTTCTTTAATCAAATCCCCAAAACGTTCAAAGTCTATCGATTAATAAATTTAAGAAAGTAATGAAAGAACGTTTATATAAATGTAATTACTATAAGACCTGTGATTATCTTAATGACAGTACATCTTGGGATTATAGCGATCGCTGCCAGGCTATTTCATGATACTGTTATTTCGTGTATTCTGTAATTAGTATTGTTAAGGGTTGAATAATGTGAATACCCTGGCTGTAAGTAATTAACTTACAGCCAGGGTATTCACATTATTCAACCCTTAACAATACTAATCTAATTACCATCTTTTATTTTGCCGTATGCATATCCGGAGCAGTCATGCACGCTTAAATGTCTTTGCCTTTGGCGGCGTCGTGTAGCAGGTTGCTCACTTCCCTTTAAAATGGTCGAGGAGGGCAATGGCTGTCACATGCGTCATACTCCTGGACGGGTGCTGTTGGTGGGGACTGGTCTGTTCTGGTTTGTAGGAGCTACATCACATTTAGTAGATAGCAGTTTATTTGCATCTATGCTATGGACGTTCACATTATTTGATTTTTCACGATAATCTGTACTAGATTTAAGCTCTCATTTAAAAGAGCTCTTACTGAGTTTGTTGGGTAGCGGAGTTCTTCTCAGTAGTGACTGCACTTGGAACTCTGCTAAGTGAATAACTTTGATCTTGACGAATAAGTTTTTCTTTTTCTTCATTTATCATCATTGAAGGAATTGAAAAATTTTGTGATTATTATGTTTTAACTAAGTAGTTTAAATTCTAATTTTTAATTTACTATTAATATACTCGTATGATTTTGCTTTACTTTATGTAATGGTTATTCACTCTAGATATTTTATATATTTCTTGACGTTTTGAAAGTATCTGTAAAGATCTATTCGGAATAAAATATTTTCTATTTCTATTTCTTTTAAGGTACGCAACTCTAAAAAAAGAAAATTTTTAACCTACAAATATACAGGACACGTCTACGCCAGTGATGTACAGATTGAAACGGATTTCATATCTTTGTTTCGAATCAGGTTTCGAAACGAAAAGCTTCAGGGATATCTAAAATATAATCTCATCAGTTTACAAGATTCCGACAAGTATTTACGGATTAGTCCGTTATTAAGGCGTCTTTTAAGGACCAATTAAGGGGCTTGTTTGGTCCGGAGTTCCTTCAGATATTTGTTTGGAGGATCTCTGGTTTCTGTTTTGAAATATGTATTTGCTGTTTGCTGTTATTCAAGTACTTATATATATATATTTTATTTATGTTTAGTTTAAAATATACTTATTTTCACTTATATAGGTTTTATAGTAAGTATTTATTATATCGACTTTTAGGACTGATATTCGTGTCCCACCGAGTAGTTTCCAATTGAAAACCAGCGTCGGGCTTCAGCTTGACATAATGCTGAACTGGGAACTATTTGGTGCAGCCGTGGGATCTTGATTCTTATGTTCTACTCTAACTAGGTACTTTTTAAATAGGTCTAAGTTTTTTTTTGTCAACCCTTTTTTAAAATGTTTTTTTTGTGTAACGTATTTGTATTGTAAATGTTTTTTTTTGTTGTATTGTTTTTTTTATGAATGCAGTACCTGATATTGGTATGGGGGCTGCACCAATAAATGTTTTTCTTATTATTTTTTTTATTTAGTGAAGACTCCACTCGACAATAATAGGATCCGTATCCTAAAGATAATGCCAATTTATTTACCTACTGCTGATAAAGCGTGGGTAAGTAAATTAGCACAGTGACGGCGCGGCGTCTACGCTAACGAACCATAGAGCAACACGGGCCACCAGCCGCGGTGGACCGGAGGGGAGTAGCCATATACAGGCTTTCCCCTCTGTCAACGTACAAGACCAAATGGTCCTATGCCTGTCGCCCCGATATTTAAATGTGTGCGTGAAATTGTTAATGTATTTTGTTAAAGTCAAGGTGTGAGTTTCGTAGTAATATACAATTTTTGTAGTGTGAGTGTGTGTCACACATATCCCCCCCCAAATGACAGACTGTTTTGCATCGGTAATAAACGCTATGGCTACTCCCCTCCGGTCCGCCGCGACCGGTGCGCCGTGTTGCTCTATGTTACGAACTTAAACGAACCCATCACCCTGTAGCGAAAGAATATTAAGCCAACCGAATAATGGCGGTTAAAACATTCCAATGGGACGGTAGTAAGTAGGTACAATAACGCAAGAAGGGCAGCAGCGACCTGCGATAAAACCACCGCCACTCCCCCTTATTCCACCTCTTAATCAGTTTAATAAAGGAAAGCATATACTAGAGGACTATTAATTTCTGCATGGGGCTCTCAATTAGGCCATTGACTCAGCTATCAAATGTAAGTTGGGTATTATTATTTTAACACAAGATCATTGTGCGAAGGAACCACTATACGCCTGTGGAAGGAACACAATGCTCCATTTCACCACTCCACCATATCACAAAACACTTTAATATAGATATTATGTTGTTTTGGTTTGAGATGATACGAGATGTTATCGTAGAAATACATTTCAAAGAACAAATCTGGATGGAATAAACGTAGAATAATAATGTGCCTGATCATGTATATATTATGTTACCGTAAAAAAAAGTGTAATACATACTAGTAATATACATATACATACATATATCTGTATTACAGTTATGTTACAGTTGCCTTCGCTACGTGGAAATTAGTAGATTACATATTATGTTTAATCAACAAACAATGGTAGGTACGAATTCTTAATTAAACAATGCTCGACATTTGACGGACTGACATCCTTGATTGGAAAGGTAGATCACACACTTTAGACGTATAAAGGCAGATTTACATTTTCGATGGCGACAAAAGGTCATTCGTTCTGTCAATTGTACTCGATTGAAGAGGTGTGTTGAAAAAAGTGTTGTGTTACCCAATTTACATACAGGCAATTTTTTTGTTATTGTAACATGAATGCTGTTTGTATTGACAATAAAAACATCATGCCATTTTGAATATTTTGATAGGTACATCGTTGTTTTTATAAAACCTATGCAATTGAGAAATTAAAGAAAAAATGGAAAGAAAAATTTGACTTCAGGCAGGAATCGAACCTGCGGCCTCACGATTACCAGTCCATCCGCTTTACCACTAAGCTACTGAAGGTTCGATTTCTGCCTGAAGTAACATTTTTCTTGCCAATTGTTCTTTAATTTCTAAATTCACTCGCATGTGTTATTGCATAAATTAAAAATATTACAACTATGCAATTTAATTAATTTTACTGGTTAATTTAGTTAATTAAGTTTCAGTGGTGGAAATGGATTACCTTCAATTGTTTATCAATTTACTGTCAATTGTTAACGTATAGCGCTATTGTAAACTATATTATAAAAATAAGTCGGGTTTTCCTTCCTGACGCTATAACTCCAGAACGCACCAACCGATTTCCACGGTTTTGCATTCGTTGGAAAGGTCTCGGGCTCCGTGAGGTTTATAGCAAAGAAAATTAAAAAAAAGAACGCGGACGAAGCCGCGGGAAACAGCTAGTTCGGTTATAAATGGAGTAACATAATCTCAGAAAAAAACCATCAATAGTGGCAATGCATGTTTTGGGATCTTTATTTTTTGTGTAGGTAGATGTATTGAAGAGTGTCCATTATACTATTACCCTTAGCTTCTTACTCTTAGCACTAAGAATCTCTGTGCTGCAGACAAGACGGACGGATGATTATGGCGAAACTATAAGAGTTCATTGTATCCTACAGAATCCTAAAACTATGTCGTGGTCATACATACCGGCTGTTTGTGTGAGTGTCCGTTTTTTGTATCGAGACACCGTCATAGTTGTTTAACTGGTGGTAGAGCTCCAGTGAAGGAGGGGCGTAGGCACCACCGCATTACCTAATATACTTGCCGCTAAATGATAGTGTTCAGCACTGTCGTGTTCCGGTCAGGTGGTAATGTACGGCTCTGTAATTTCCGGCACAGAGGCATAACACCTAATGCCTCAGGAGTGGCAGCGCTTCTGCATTTTGACCTCTCGTCATTGTGTGGGTCTCTATAGGCTGCAATCATCACTTAACATCAATGTGAACTGCACGCTTGTTTGCCACTTTTATTACATTAAAAAAAAAATAGTTATCGTTGGATTGCGCAGTTTATGCGTCTTTTTACTGTTATTTCATGACATTCCAACTAGTGATCTTCATTAATGATTTACTTGGTTCCGCCTCAAAATTTGTAAGTTACATGAGAAGTTTTAATTTATTTTTATAATTTCCTTTTTTTTTTTTGGAGGGTTTCTTGTTATAAAGTTATTCGCAAATGACAACAGAAGGAACCGCCGCGCACCAATCGCCTGTGTGGAACGAGCCTTAAAACAATCAACACAAACTATATAGGAGGGTTGTCAAGAGCATGCTCTCCGCATTGTGGGAGCACCATGTATACGAGTATAATAGTTATAATCAAGGCAGGGTAATATCTGCATTGTAGTTTATATATTGTTTAATGCGGCAATATTCTGACGCCCTCGTTCTGGGTAATTGAACCTTGCCGGATAGTTGCTTCCAGATTTTTTTACTTTTATGTCAATGACATAAAAAGGCAAAATGTACTCGTATATTTTACTGGTGCTAGAGGTGGACGACAGTTCATAAATATTTAAAAACGACTCAGGAGATCAAGTACAGAAGAAGGAATATTTCAGTTCTCCTCCTTGCGTCATTTTCCCCACTATTGAGGAACGAGATCTCCACGGACCACTTTTTGCCTGACGATAGAACGCCATCGGGTATGGTTTTCGGCAGTATGCAGGTATGACTTCGTGCATCTTGTTGTCGAGTGTGGTGCGGATTTGATCGGTCCAAGGCATCGGGATTCGCCCTCGTCGACTTTTCCCATGTACCTTGCCTGTGATGACAAGTTTCTTAACATTACCTCCATCTTTTCGAGCAATGAGCCCGAAGTATTCGTACTCGATGTAAACTTGTGGTCACTTTGAGTTCCTTGAGAATTCAAACATTAGTACGTTTTGCAGTCCAGGGTATACGCAACATTTTTCTACAACACCACATGTCATCTCGAAAGCGTCCACCCGTCTGCGGTCCCGTAAAGAAATATGGAGAAAATCAATGTCTGCACAAGCTTTTTCTTGATTTTTAGTGTGATTTATAGTTATGAGTCACAAATTGATTACATTTACGTCTATGCTCACGCAGTACTTCTTTCAAACGAGTTAAATAAATATGTAATACATACACTAGTTTCCGACAACAGGTGTAGGTTTACGCATTTTATTAAAATCAGCTCAGCCGTTTTGATGTGTGCAACATACACACCTTATCTCATTTATAATATTAAGTAAGTAGGGATAGTATGGATGCTGTGATCAACGCTTTTTTAACTTAACTAACTTTTTTTTTTTTTTTTTTTTTTTTTTTTTTTTTTTTTTAAGTCGGGCTTTGTGTAGGCGGCCTGTCTCGAGACGGCACTAGTCTACTTCACCGGGCAATCGGCGAGCGCAGAAGGCGCTCCAGCCTAGCGAAAAAGTTAGCGCAACTGCCTAAGGGTGACCCATGCGGGTCCGTGCCTCGGCTTAGGGTGTTGCGGGCCCCATAATCGCATATGAGACATATGCGATTATGGGGCTCTCTGGTACCGGTCACTTGTAGGATAGTATATTTTAATATGTGTAAAAATTCATGTAAACCTTAAAATGGAATAAACCATTTTAAGGCCATGATTTTTTTTATTAGCTGGCATCAATCGAATTTATTTGATAACTGTTTTTACTTCAATTAGTAAACGTTTACAAAATGTAAAAAACATGAATACAAAAATCGATTTAAAACTGGTTTTAACTACTTAAAAGATTGTAAAAGGAACATTAATCAAACGGTTCTTAATTTAGAACTAATACGGAAAGTGTAGTTAAGTATTCTCTGGTGTGACTATAAATATTTTTACTGGTGGTAGAGCTCTAGTGACGGAGCTTGCGGGAGTATACACCACCGCATTACCTAATATACTTGCCGCTAAATGGTAGTGTTCAGCAATGTACGGCCCTGTAATTTCTGGGACAGAGGCATAACACCTTAGGCCTCAGGAGTGGTAACTCATCTGCATTTCGACCTTGGTCTTAGTGTGGGTGAGTTGACATTGTTACTTTATATTTACTTACAATACATGGTAAGTGAATATAAACGATAACAACAGGCACAAACAGGTCTGTGTGTGCTTGTTGCTACACTAAATAAAAAATGTTTCTGTTCAGTTCAGCGTAATTATTTCAGAAGTTTCAGCTCTTACTATCATCAATCATCAATATTCAGGAAACTAATGGTCGAATACTCAAACGTCACTCATTTGCAACCTTCAAATATGCGCTATCTCTATCGTTTGAACGTGTTTTATAAGGACAGAAGACTTTTAGGTCCCACTTACATTTTAGTGACGTTTGAGTATTTGGCCGTAAGTGGCAAACGTGTGTGCATTTGCAACTTTCATGTATAAAATAGTTTTTTTTGGATACATATATAGAACGCTATTGAAAACTACAAAAGACAATTGACGAATTGCGTGTGTATTACCGGCATGTCACTAACAATACAATTTGATTAAAAACATTGAATCAGTTCGTTTTGAGCGCACTTCACTCCGAATTGAAACTCGTGTGTTTGTTTTCGTCCGACCTCATTCGAAAAAGCTTTCGACTGTAACATTGTTTTAAAATCGCTTTGGTGGGAGTGTTAAAATAACTGAATTATTGAGTAAAAATATATTCAGTATCGAATATTGATTGCATGAATTATGATTGAGACATAATTGCGTAACAGCGACAAATAAATTGATAATAAATTTCTGAATAGTTCAGAATACTCTTATCACAATTCACTTTAGCCAAAAAATAAAACAGTCTTTTTTAATATACTCGCATGAAAACTACAATAGACAATTGACGAATTGCGTGTATATTACCGGCATGTCACGAACAATACAATTTGATTTAAAACATTGAATCAGTCCAATTTGAGCGCACTTCACTCCGAATTGAAACTCATGTGTTTGTTTTCGTCCGACCTCATTCCAAATAGTCTTCGACCGTAACATTGTTTTAAAATCGCTTTTGAAGGGATATTAAAATAACTGAATTATTGAGTTAAAATATATTCCGTATTGAATATTTCTTGTTTAAACTGTGCTTGCATTTAAAAGAATTGGCAAAATTATAGCGTTTTGTTTTTTTATTTCATGAAGTGGAAAACAAGCACATAGAGCATCCAATATCAGAAACACCTTCACCGATCTGTTTGATGGATAATAAATTATAGTTTGAATAAAACTTAGAACACGTCTTTAAAAAAATAAGTAAACCGATTTATAAACCAATAATTAATCACAACACTTAAAAGTGCGAAATAACAAAATACTGAATCTAATATTTAGCAGTCGGGCTACCATTTACACCAACTTAAGATCTACGACCTGATTATGTATATTTTTTTTAATATTTTTTACGGCAGTGTACGCTTAGTAAAGATTCGTGTTTATATGGAAGGAAATTTAACGGTCGGCCGTGTTACTTTTTTTTTTTTAATGTAATTGAATTGGCAAACAAGCATGCAGTTCACATTGATGTTAAGTGATGACTGCAGCCTATAGACACCCACACAAAGACCAAGGTCAAAATGCAAATGCGTTACCACTCCTGAGGCCTAAGGTGTTATGCCTCTGTGCCGGAAATTACAGGGCCGTACATTACCACCTGACCGGAACACGATAGTGCTGAACACTACCATTTAGCGGCAAGTAAATCAGGTAATGCGGTGGTGATGGAGCTCGCGGGCGTATTACTGTTCGTCGATAATATAATAACCACATTTCCTTCAAAAACCGTGGAGATTTCTTCCATAGGCCATAGGCTACCAGCCGTGGGCCGTAGATTGGATGATCTTTTCGTAGTTTTCGTTCCACAAGCTGTAGAATACGGTAATTGTAACGTCGTATCAATGGCAACACTGCAACAATAAAATAGGAAGATCCTTCCACTAAGCAAGATTTATTTATTTATAAGCTAAATTACAGAACATACAGATGACAGCGCTGTTTTATGAAATAAATAAGTAAATTTTGTTAGTGCGATTCAGAGCCTCATTCGTCATATAGGTCGCGCCACGTAAAAAGAACGCTGGAAGAAAGTAGAAGGGATGTGTTCGCGCATCGGTACACTCGCGCACGAAAGTACTAGCCCTATTGGTTTATTTTTGATCTAGCTTTCGCTTGCAGTTTCGTGTATTGGTAGGCAGATTGAAAACGCCGCACCTCATACCACCAAATAGATCGGTAAATCGTCTACTGCGCAGCTTGACCGCCAGCGTTCTTTTTACCTGGCGCGACCTATACCTAGAGTTCAGCACAATCGCGTTCCGGTTAGATGGTAATGTATGGCCTATGGCCTCGTAATACCTATGACATAACAACTAGACATAACAACATAGGTCTCAGGGGTGGCAATGCATCTGCATTTTGACTTCTGGTTTTTATATAGATGTATATAGGATACAGTCTTCACTTAACGTCCATGTGAACTGCATGTTTGTTTGCCATCTCCGTTAATAATAATAATGACAAGCCATTATACGTCCCACTGCTGGGCACAAGTCTCTCCCCCTTTTATTTAACATATCTAAAAAAAGTTACAAATAAAAAAAAAGCGAATAACAACATACGAGTATATATACTGGGTATGTTAATTTAAGAAAGCTCACGAGTAAAATATGACAATTGATTTCATATTGTTTGCGGTCGATATCAACAGATTAATCATAATCAAACGAAATAACTACCAATAAAACTGTAGAATACTTATAGTTAAGTATATCATCAGTAGATAGCCTCCTTTCCTTTTTTACTATAAATCTATTCAGCACAATAGTTCTATACTTTGCGATGCTGCAATTGTTATTTACACTGTGTTTATAAACACTTTTACGATTGAACGTTTTCATATGAGTTTTACGATTCATAATAAAAATCTCGCACGTGTGTGTCCATGAGCATTCAACGTTTTTTTGTTTCAAATTAACTCAAATGGTGGAGCTCAACAATGTAGGCACCATAATTTTTTTTTAAGGATTCCGTGGCGTACAAGATAAGTCATCTGGTGATAGAGCTCCAGTAACAGAGCTCTAACACCAGTATGATACTAATAGGTACATATGGAACGAAGTACAATTTGCGAGTCACATTGAGTGTAAGACCAAGTTGACATTGAAAAAGCTACAGATTTCAGCAATTTATTTCTACAAAGTGAGAGTATTTCACATCGTAGCATTTACTATAGTTTTATAAATCCCAATTGCGGTTCGCAGGTTAGTGCTTTAAAGCATAGTTTCAAGTTTTACTAGGTGAAAAGAAGAACAAAGTCTTCTACTAGTAAAACTTAACATTTTAGTCATTTTACACTACGGTTTTTCCATATAAAAGTCAGGTAAACCATGTGTTGTGAGGGCTCGGTTTCACTAGGTTGGCGCCTCACAATCAGCAACTCCCACGAGGGAGAACGGTCTAATAGGTCGTCTGACTAACCTGCGGTTCCAGCTTTCATTATTAATGTTGTCTTGATCCTGTGGTCTTCGAATTCTTGTTTCCACTCCCGGTCGGGGTGTCGAGTCACAAGTGGCACTGGACAAGCCGCAAAACGCGCGCGTTCGGGATAACGATTTTCAAGCGTCTTCTATCCCGTTGCAAGTCGCGAGTGGTGACGTCAGTGACGTCTTGTCAGAATCGACCAATGACCGTGAAGAAGGCCAACCTAACTTTAAGCTTGAAAATTATATAGGTACCAACTATGAGATAATATGATGACGGTAGGTACACCATAGGTAAATTAATATTTACTATTCTCACATCGCGTGCATGAAGCGCGCATGGCCCAGCGGCTGGTGTGCTCTTAAGCGATGTACTCGGTTAAGCACTACGGGCGCCGTCGGGTAGTGTGATGGGTGACCGCTAGTGGCAAATTAAATGCGCGTTTCCGTGCTTCGGAGGGCACGTTAAGGCGTCGGTCCCGATTGCTATCGATGGATAGCAGTCGTTAAACCTTGTCGGAGGCCTTATGGTTTGGAAACTTCCGACAGTGGGTTGGCCACTAACCCACCCACCTCCACCAATCCGCATTGGAGCAGCGTGGTGGAGTAACCTCCAAGCCTCCCCCCAAAAAGGGGAGAGACTAGTGCCCAGCAGTGGGACGTAAAATGGGTTGCCATTATTTATTCTCACATCCATATTAAACACTTGGGTTGGGTGTAAAGATATCGAAATAATTGCTGCCAGTAATAGGTAATTAAGGCGAATGGTTGGATTCAAACAAATATTAGTGTTAAATTAGTTGGCAGGTTGCCACTAATTAAGTAGCAATTAACCTTTTTGTTTATTCACCGACCGCAACTTTATTTAACTATAGTTTTGCAGCCTTTTGTGCTGGTAAGGGTTGATTAAAATTTGATACTCAACCCTCACCAACTTGGAAACAAGATTGCGTACTTCAAAATAGATAACCCTTTAAATTTTCCACTTTGAAATTTACAGATGATTCTAATCCTTTGTAATATTTTTATTTATCGCAATAACACATGCGAGTGAAGCGAGTGACTTTGGAAGCTAAACAAAAAAATGGAAGGAAAAATTTGACTTCAGAGAGGAATTGAACCTTCGATCTCAGGATAACCAGTCCAGCCGCTTTACCACTAAGCTAACAAAGTACTTAACCTGAGCGTCGAAGTTATCTTTCCCTTTCCTAATACCTTCATCATACGCATTATACAGACGCATCTATCTATACAAATAAATGAAATTGGAGTGTCTGTTTGTAATATAAAAATAACCGCTTTTTACTTAAGGCATATGTATGTATAGACGGTACATATACCAGAACATTTTTTACAATTTTTGTCTGTCTGTTTGTTGAAGGTAATCTCGGAAACGGCTGAACCGATTTCGGCGGGACTTTTACTGGCAGACAGCTTATGTAATAAGCAAAATAATTTTATACTAGCTGCGCCCACGACTTCGTCCGGGCAGATTCTGAACAACCATAAATTCTCACGCGGACGAAGTCGCGGGCACAGCTAGTTATACATATATGTATATAGGTATGAATGTTCATTTACATCGTAAAAAGATGACTAAATATAGTATTCCGCGAGTGACGTCACACAATGCCAATCTTGGAAAAAGGAATCTCATGTTGTTATTTCCGGATACAGAAAAAGCTTTTTATAGTAAAGCTAGTGTGTAGTCTCCCAAATTCAAATGCAATATAGTAGATTCATTGCATTAATAATATTATAAAGGGGTCCAGTCTCATTTCCCGATATCATCGGTAAAGTAGTTACTGAAATATATTTTCATTGAGTTCAAATTCTTCATTTTTGAAGTTATTCGTCATTTGGCGCGATTGAAAAAAATATAAGGGTGAATTTTTACGATGCGCTCGCATACTGACAGATAAAAGCGACAGCCTGAAGTTAGTTGCGAAACCGATAAAAGCAACAGTTTGAAGTTAATTTGCTATTTTTTTTGTAGTTTTGTTTTTTTTTCTGGTTTATTTGATTGTTACGTTAAAGAAGTCTAACTTCAAACTACATAACGTACGCATAGTGTTTTTTAAATGTAAAAGAATTGACTAACAGATTTTATACTTGTGGAAGAGCTCCTGTGACGGAGCTCAAAGGTATGCCCCACACCATATTGCCTAATCTACTTGCCGTGAAGTGGTAGTGTTCATAACTAACTAATCGTGTTCCGTTTAGATTAGTGATTCCCAAAGTGGTCTATATCGACCCCTGGGGGTTTATGACAACATAAAAGGGGGCGGCGTCAGCGAAAAAAAAATTTGGGGGTCCATGAAATGAAAATGGGGGTCCACGATAATGGATCTCAACACATACACTGATAGTACCAATTTACTTACATCATACAAGTGATTCCCAAAGTGGTCCATGGGAGACTGGATGGGGATCTACGTAGGCGTGAATAAATAATGGAAATATGGGAATGTGATATAAATGTTGCAAGGACGGGGGTCCACAGAAACCAGAAAAAATTGTAAAGGGTCTACAAGAAAAAATAGTTTGGGAACCTCTTTAGATGATAATGTATGGCTCTGTTTTAACTATAACAGAGACATAACAACTTAGGTCTCGGGAGTGGCAACGCATCTGCATTTTGATATCTGGTCTTTGTGTAAGTGCTTATATGCTGCAGTCATCACTTAACATCAATGTGAACTGCATGCTTGTTTGAAACCGCATAAAAAACATATCCAAAACACATTGGTGGTTATAATAGATATATTATACTATAGTGAGATATTTTTTACATAATATTAAAAGAGTTGAGATTATCATCAAGGCTATAGAGGTAGTTTTTGACAATACAAGTGTTAACCGGTCATGTGCGGTTCTCACTCACCATAAAGGGTTCCGTAGTAGCAAATAATATTTATCGAGAATTTTATTTGCAAATTTTGAAAATATGTATTATTATATTACAAAATCTTTAAAAAATGTCTCATCAAAACTAAATTTTGTTGAAAGTTTTTTAGGCGACACACAGTTTACTCTGGAAGTGTCTATCTTTCAAACGATTGACTTTCAGATTTTTTCTTTTTAAAAACATCCATGTCTTTTTCAAAAGCCTATTATAGACATCAAGCACGTCTAACGCACGCACACCTAAACAGGTTTAATGGAAAAAAGGATTCTATTTTTTTTTTTTTTAAATTCTCTTACACTCACAGCCCCACAATAGGTATAAACCTGTGTCGTGGGTGCCGTTGTACACATACAACACATACACAAACACCCAGACCCGAAACAAAATTCCAAGTATGAGACCAACATATTTTTTTTTTGTTGTATACATATAATATTGAAGATGAAGATGAAAGAAAGAGACTTTGTGTGAATGATAGTATCGGTGTAAAAATGAAAAAAGGCATGCTCCGATGGTTCGGGCATATAGAAAGAATGTCGAATGAGCGAATGACTAAAGAGATATACAATGCGAATGAATGTGGATGGTTGCAGAGGCCCAGGAAGACCAAGGCTGACCTACCATGACCAAATAGGTCGAGTTCTGTCTGATGGTGGTGTCAAAAGTCATAGGAATCGGCGTGCATGTATGAAGAGAATGATGAAGGTAGACGAGGCACGAGAGGTTTGTCAGAACCGGGATGTCTGGCGCTCTACACTCTCTGCCTACCCCGTTAGGGACCTGGCGTGAAGATACATACATACATATAAATCATAAAGCGGTTCACAGAAAATACAACTTTCAACCGAGTTTTGAATATGTAGTCTTAATAGGATCGGAGCAAAGTGGATATGACATACGGACGAACGAAAAGACAGACAGACAAACAGACATGACTGATAAGGCTTTTTGAGATTTGGTTACAGATCCCTAAAAAATTACGTTGGTAGGTATATCGACCTGAGAGCGATCTCTCGTATTATTATATTCCTTTCAACTCGTTAACAATAGAATCAGATAGCTTCCAGGATGCTTGGGTGACGCGAGATTTATTAATACCATGCTCTGGTGACTTCAGACGAATGAATGGAAAACGTGTTATAAGGGTATTTGTCGAATATTCAGTGTCATATCATGATTGTATGTCTACAAGTTTTTAGGGTTTTATAGCCTACAAGGAACCCTGATAGTTTCGCTTTGTCCAGAATGAGACAATAAGAATCAGATATCTGTAATTTGGCGTGAATACATTAGCTTTTACCCGCGACTTCGTCTGCGTGGACTTCATACTGCACACGATCAAACTGCACACGGTGCGCAAAGTTTGATTAAAATCGGTTAAGCAATTTAGGAGACCATTGCGGACAAACATCGTGACGCGTAATTTATATATTTTAAAATGTTTTAATATTAAAATGACAGAAGGTTACATTACCGGTTAGTTTTTTTTATGCTATGAGGTTGGTAAACAAGTATGCAGTTCACATTGATGTTAAGTGACGATTGCAGCCTATAGACACCTACACTATGACAAATGCAAATGCGCTGCCACCCCTGAGGCCTAAGGGGTTAAGCCTCTGTGCCCGAAATTACAGGGCCGTACATTACCACCGGACTGGAACACGATACCTAGTGCTGAACAACTACCATTTCGCAGCAAGTATATTAGGTAATGCTGTGGTGCCTCGTCACTGGAGCTCTACCACCAGTAGCATTACAGTAACCATTATGTATTTACAAGTTAATATTTAAAATCAGGCAATCTTCAAATCACAGAATGACGCGGCAAAACTGTGTAAGTTGAATGTTGAACTTTATACCAAAACTATTCTGAAAAGGACACGAGAATCGACAAAAAACATGTTTCGCTAATTAAAGTTCTAATAGGCAACAATCTTGATCTCTATTGATATGTCAATCTGAACAAATCAATAGCTTTATTAAGAACAATATGTTTTTTATTGACATTGCGCAACGTACTGCTATGAGCTATGAGAATGCGTTTTGAGATGTCTTATTAGATTATTAGGTCCTTGCAGATATTACGTGTCAAATGATTAAGCAGTTTATCTAATTCTATACCACAGTAGGTTGTGGGTATATTATTTATGTTGCTATGGTAACTGAAACTGAAACTAAAGTACGAAATTGAAGAAAATACCACAAAAAAAGATACACTATACGAATATGAAAATACGCTTACATTCGCAGCCCCACACTAGGTATAAACCTGTGACGTGGGTGCCGTTCTACAAACACAACACATACACAAACACCCAGACCCGAGACCAATATCTGCAGGCCATACAAATATTTATTCCGGTGCGGGGATCGAACCCGCGACCCTTCGAATCAAACGGTGGTCTCACACCACTGGACTAACCGGGTCGTCGAATACATACACTGTGTATGTATGTTATCGTTTACATTTTTAATGACAGTAAAAACAAAGCATTGTCTACGTTTGTGAATTATACAGCCTCGGTTGGCGAAAATCTATGAAAATATTATTTAAAAAAAAACAGCTGATATTGTGTTTACCTGCACCAGTAGCAATTCTAGGAGGGGGAGGGGAGAAAGAAATAATAGTGACCATGATGATCCTACGCACTCATTTGTTCTTGAGGATCGAGCGGACGATATCGTCCACATAACAATAGAAAATCAATCGTCATAGGTATTTTTCTTGTGAGCTGACGGGGGTTAATGATAATAATAATATAGGTAGGCCTCAATACAAACGACCTCTGATCTATTAGGTACTTCTTGAAATGGAGAAGGACCAATTACAAATTGAACATAAAACAACACGAAAAATATGATGCTTTTAATAACACAAAAATATTTTTCATCTCACAAAACTAATTAAATTCTTTCACAAAATTGAATAATCTGGACATAATACGTCAAGTCTCTTAGATTTTTCTGGCGGCAATAGAAAAAGGCGGTTTCCTAGGGAACGCGATAATTCGTCAGCCATATGACCGGAACTTGTGCAACGATCCAGCAAAACCGACAAAAGATTTATCCAACCAGCATCATTTTCGCTCGTTTGATATCAATACACTTTTTTTTGTTCTGCTCGAATATAATAATATCTACTAAAATATTTATATATTTTGATTTCGTTTATTTGTTTCTAGGTTTAGTTTTATTCATCTTCAGTTTTCGTTTCTCACGCTTCATTTCATCTTCATCGCTATTAAGTAAATAGTAAGGCAAAAAGTAGTTTTTTTTTTCGTAAATTCAACTTGCAAGCTGTTCTCGTTTCGTGTGTTTCAGTAAACAATTCACATTTTTCTTATTTTTCTGTGATTGATATCAGAAATGTACGCAAATTGAGGGTGATGTCCGCCGAAGTCTTTAAAGCGCCATTCATTATCAAGAGAATGACCTCGAAACAAATTTCACACTTCCACAAACATTATCAATCTTGACTTATCATGTCAAATCATTTAGAGCAAATTCTCATGACAAGCGCTCAACGCGGGTTTCGATAACGCGCGCTCACAACGACAAGTATATTACGCGTTTTTATAAAGCGCAAGTTGAACGCAGCGCTTGAATGTTGTCAGCGCGCGTCTACGCGCGCATTGAGATCATTGCCACCGGTTTTCTATGTTTCCGTTCAGCTGAGCGCGCGTTTTCAAAGCGTATAGAAGAATTTTAGAGTCCATTAGTGTTAGTCCGTCCAGAAATCGTAGGATTTTTATATCCTACGAGTTCATCTTTTGTTGAGAGTCAGTAAGTCATCAAATAATTACATCAAAAATTCTGCAGTAGTTAAAAATTAGTGATGCGCCGAATAATGGTTTCACTGAATAACCGAATACCGAATATTATTCGGTTTAACCTTTACCGAACCGAATATTCGGCCGAATTATTCGGTTTACCATTTCATTGTTCTGCCGCGTAAACGCGGTTCTAATTGACATGTCGCTGCTTGCTAAATAACCGCGTCTACACCGAACGCATGCTCGGGCGAGGCAGCCTCGTGAGCGAAATACTTGGTAAGTGACAGTCAGTGTGGACGTGCATCAGGGAGGTGCGGGCGCACGGTGCCTCGACGACCTCGAGACACGATCCATGCGGCAGTGGTACCTGAAGCGCCGGAGCTCTAAGGCAACTCAGTGCGTGGTGTGCGTTCATGATGCGTTCGGTGGGTACGGTAGTAGGCAACCCTTGACACGTCACACTGCTGTGCACGAGTCTCTCCTCTTCTTGAAGGGAGGCTTGGAGCTTACTCCACCACGCTGCTCGAATGCGGGTTGGTGGAGATAACGGTTAGTAGGCAACCCGCTGTCGGATATTTTCAAACCGCCCATAAGGTCTCCGAGGTCACTAGCGGTCACCCATCACACACCCGACCGCGCCCGTATCGCTCAACCCAGCAGATCACTTGCGATCCACACCTGCCACAGGGCTATGCGCGCTTCAGTACCACAAAATAAAATACCCAGTACCACAAAATAAAAAGGTATTTTATTTTGTGGTAGTACTGAGAGTAGACTTGGATTGCTCGGGATAGCTTGATTTTAATTTATGTTTAAATATAAAAGTTGAAAAATAAATGCTGATTTAAGGTTTAAAATAAAATGTTGGCTATATTTAACCTAACTACAGGGCTACAGGTTAAGAATATGTTGTTCAAAATAAATGTTGATTTGTAATTTAATGGTTTTATTATAGTAGCTTTATTCAACACATTCATTAAATAAAGGATTTCTTTGGCTTATAAAATAACATTTCTTATCTTGTTTTAGTTATGTAGATACCGTGTCGTGTAGTCAATGAAATAGAAATATTCGAACCGAATATTCGGCTCCAAAACCGAATAATTCGGCCGAATACGAATAGTGGAAATGATGCCGAACATCGAATTCCAACCGAATATTCGGCGCATCTCTATTAAAAATGTAGATACGAATTGCTGTAATTTTGGATACAGAATGATGTACCGACTTTCAGTCAGCCTGTGTGACAAAATTGGATGGACCCAATATCTTCGTCTTCTGTGCCGTCGTTTCTCCCGTAGGTTAATCCTACGGGAGAATATCACCGTTAAAACTGCTTATACGTCCATCGTCGACAAATGTAAGAACTCTACTGAACCTTGGCGGCCGCGGTAACGCGCGTTCAACGCTTAACAAACGCGTGTTCTCTGAACACAATACAAAAAATTAGCGCGCGTTGTACGCGCGTTGAGCGCTACTCATGTGAACGTGTTCTTAGACTACAAAATAAAATAGCGTATGAAATGAATGAAAATGAACGTAAATAAAGAAGCGCGGTAATTCGTCAGCCATATGACCGGAACTTGTGCAATGGTCCAACAAAACCGACAAAAGATTTATCCAACCAGCAGTCATTTTCGCTTGTTTGATATCAATTTACTTTTTTGTTGCGCTTGAATAGACAGAAAACGTTTATGTATTTGGTTTATTTGATTCTAGTATTTGTTTAGCTTCATCTTCAATTGCTGTAAGGTTTAAAACATTTCAAATGCAGTAGCCATTAATCCGATTAATTCGGACAGTAGAGATTCGTGCTGTATAATTTAAAAATTCCGCAGTAAAGAAGGATGAGTCTAAGGGTACTTTTCCACCAGAGATGTGCTATGCAGGTATGCTATGTAAATATATTCTCTTTCTCTTTACTCTTTGTTATCAGTTTGTAAAAGGGGAAATGAGACATTCTACTGAAATACTTATTTACATTAGTATAATTTATTTAGCTTTATCTTAGTGATATTCTTGACTATACATCATATATTATTTATCTTGTTTGACATTTATATATCAATTGTTATTCACTTTAATTTATATTGTTTGTTTTTGACGTGTCATAAGAGGTGCAGTCACCCTAAATGAATAATGTTGATTATTCTGATTCTGATTCAGATTATGGATGCGTATGATATGATATCCACCGATCATTTTCAT
Organism: Macrosoma leucophasiata; assembly: GCA_036365455.1. Taxonomy (NCBI): domain Eukaryota; kingdom Metazoa; phylum Arthropoda; class Insecta; order Lepidoptera; family Hedylidae; genus Macrosoma; species Macrosoma leucophasiata. The sequence goes on along the minus strand of JAWQUS010000002.1, from coordinate 6,372,396 downwards.
TGGTGCACAGTGCAGTGTGTTTAAAGTATGTGCACCAATGGATATGATTGGTGGATATCAAACGCATCCATAGCAATGTAGGAACAAATCTCTGGTGGAAAAGCACCCGTAGAACCGTACAAAATTGCCAACTACAATGATTGCGTTTAATGAATCTATATTAAACAATATTACTATTAGCTGTGTCCACGACAATGTTCGCGTAGAGACGCTAAACAAGAATTTTGTTAAATTCTACGCGGACGAAGTCGCGGGCACAGCTAGTGAATCATAAAATAATTGCAAGTGCTTAAATGTCTTTGCCTATGGCGGCGTCGTGTGGCGATTTGCTCACTTCCCTCTAAAATGGTCAACGAGGGCAATGGCTGTCACATGCGTCATACTCGTGAACCGGTGCTGTTGGTGGGGACTTTTCTATTCTGGCTTGCAGGAGCTACATCTCATTTAGTAGATTGCAGTTTATTTGCATCTATGCTATGAACGTTCACATTTTTTGATTTTCACGATCATCTGAACTCGATTTTAGCTCTCATTTAAAAGAGCTCTTACTGAGTTTGTTGGGTAGCGGAGTTCTTCTCAGTAGTGACTGCACTTGGAACTCTGCTAAGTGAATAACTTTGATCTTGACGAATAAGTTTTTCTTTTTCTTAATTTATCTTTATTCTTTTTCTTAAGTATAGATAGCTACAGAACCCTAAAAAATACTGTTTGTGATATAAATTGTCTACATCGCAATCGCTTGTCGTCCATGTTTGTCTTACCTAATTTGAACGTAAAGAACAACACGGCTTGTTATGTTAATTGTGTTAGTTCCGAAAATAATAAATATTGTCTAAACATTAGATAATTCTGGTAAAACTCGTTTTAAATAAATATCCAATATACTCCATATTGGATATTTATTTGAAGTATGAAATACACGGTTAATTTATTACATATTCTCTGGCCTTAGGTTAATATCATATCATTTAGTTTATGCCTATAATAAACGGATTTGACTACCAACGCTACTACGTGGAATTGCTAATTCTAGAATTTCATTATGAGCACTAAGTCAACATTTACCTAGGTACCTATTTATTTATTTTAAATAAAGTTCAAAGTTTTATTCATGTAAATTTTTAGGTGTTATTTTAAGTAATTTGTATCGACATGATAACCGTCGGGCGTAGCAATTAACATAGTTATATATTATTGTTCTATAAATTTATCTTAACAAATACCTAGGCATTTTAATTATGAGTAAACGTGAAACAGATAAATGAGTAAGTATGTGTATTTCGTCCATTTTAATGAGTAAGGTTGTCACTGAAAAAATCACTCAGGCCGTAATACGATTTTTCTATTAAAAACTTTTTAAGCCGTTTGTTTTATAAACATATTAAAGTTAAAAGGCTATTACACGACACGGTATTCAAAGTCCGGTAGAAAGGGTGGGCGTGGCCTGGCCCCGGGTTGCCGCTTATTACACTATCCAGTCGCAGTACAAATACTCCGGTCGCCCCTTCTATCGTACCCTGAATACCGTGCCATGTAATAAGTCCTTTAGGCTGAGTTTTAATATCGTTCGGAAAGTGATTACAAATTCTTATTTCACTTACGTACGGACTACGCTTAGGTAGGTACCTATATATTTCTAAACTACAAGGGCAGACTAAAGTTGTCAAGTTGCTTTCTAATTGTGTAATGCTTTTGTTGTTTAGCCTTTTCGAAGATTTTAGGGTATTTTCTAATAAATTTACTTATATCTAGGATCTATATGCATGTCGGTGTTAATATTTTTAACTAATAAAGAGTTAACAGAGTGTGTTGAGCACCAGACATCTCGATTCTGACACACCTTCCGTGCTTTTTCCACAAAATTGAACTGTTTGAAAAACTAATATTTAAACAAATATATGAGCACTCAGAAACAGTTTCGGCTCTTTTAGCATTTCAAGAATTCAAACATTAGAAATAATCGCAGCATTATTGTGGATGCATCTCACGTATAAATTTTAATATCAAATTTCAAACTGACCGTTTTGCTTTTCTGAGGTCAAAACTCAGTTAACCGGGGACCATGACTCACAAACTGAAGTGACATTTGTTTGACAGCCATTTAAAACTAAATTTTCCTTGAAGTAATGATAATTTTGTGTTTTGTTTCAGGTAAGTGCCAAAAATATTTGAGATCGTCCCCTTGAAAGTGTGTTTGATATTACATTCTTGAGTAGGTAAGTAAGTAATAGGTTAAGATCCCACTGCAAAATAATTTCGTTCATCCAGATATGGTGCAAACCTTTTTTTTACGCAACTTTATAATCTAGAGAATATAAGGTTGCCTATCAAAATTTGGCCGCAAGTATTTTTAATTAAATTATTTTTTCTTTAGCAGCCAGGAACTTTTATTTGCGGCCGATTTAATTTGGCTCCCGTATACCATGATAATGAGAAAAAAACTAGCTTTAATATGATATATGATATAAATTAAATAATACATGTACGTCATGGACGTAAAAAGTTATCGGGGCGGAACGAAAATACGCAGGAGCGGCCAAGCGCGCAACGGCAGACGATATTTTTTAGGGTCTTTATACATACTGCCGTGAGGAGGACAATACTTTATTGTATTTATTTTAGTTATAAAAAAAATCTTTCCGATTAAAAAAATATAAAAAATACGGCCCTTTTTTTATGTAAACCTAGTGGATGTATATTCTTTAGATTATATTAGGTTGGGGAAAAAGTTTCTTCGCATTTTTTAAGATAATTCAAAACATTTTTTAATATAGTCTATTTAAATTTAACTAAAGTATGTATGTACCATTTTGTTCGATAACCTTTTGCCATCTTGTAGGTAGGGACATGATCCCATTGCTATAAAAATTTTGGGACTTCTCATCAAAATACCGCGACAAGTGGATTTGGCAGTCTTCTCGTGATGTTAACCTAACATTGCATAAATAATTCTGAAGAGACCGAAACAGGTGGAAATCTGAAGGTGCAAGGTCAGGACTATACGGCGGATACATTAACACCTCCCAGCCAAACTCTCTTAATTTTTGCTGAGTGGCTATAGATGTGTGAGGTCTAGCGTTATCATGATGAAACACCACACCCCTTCTGTTGATCAATTCCGGCCGCTTTCTCTCAACTTCTTGCTTTAATCTCATCAGTTGTTCGCAGTAGAGTTTAGAATCGATAGTCCTGCCTGGTGGTAATAGCTCATAATGAATAATGCCTTTCCAATCCCACCACACACACAACATCACCTTATTGCGAGTTAAACCCGGGTTTCGCCACAGTCTGTGAAGCCTGACCGGCTTTTGACCACGACCTTTTTTGCACGTTCTTGTCGTACGTGATCCACTTTTTATCACCAGTTATCAGCTTCTTCAAAAATGATTCGGTTTCATTACGTCGTAATAAAGAATCACAAATGAGTACACGGTTCATTAGGTTTCTTTCAGTGAGCTCGTGAGGTACCCAAATTTTTCTTTTTCTTGTACCCAGCTTTTTTCAAATGCGCCAAAACTGTTTTGTGATCAATTCTCAGTTCTTCAGCTACGTCGTAACTACTGATATGTCGATCTTGCTCCATTTTTTCAAAAATGGCATCCATTTTATCCGTAATAGGGCGACCAGAGCGAGGTGCATCATTGAAAACGCTTAAACCAAATTTGTGCTACTCTCACAGACACTGCACTAGGTCCATAAACATCGCAAATTTTTTTCACGGCTTGCGTTGCATTTTTACCTTTTTTTGTAGTAAAGTTTTAAAATGTATCGAATTTCTTCATTAGATTCACTCATCTTGACAGTACGAAAAACAAATGAAAATCACACATTTGCATAATTTGAATTTGGAATTATGTTCTTTAAAATTTTAACTTTCAATGATACCAAAACCAGCCAGATACAAATACTACAGCCAAAGAGATTTTATTACAAGTTCATACATACTATAATGCGAAAAGACTTTTTCCCCAACCTATTAAATATGCATTAATAATAGCTTTGCAGTATATCTGGATGAACGAAATAATTCTGCAGTGGGATCCTAACCTATAAAGTCTGGGTGCATTTTCGAGTAAAATTATAATATAGCAAAAGTTAAAAAGTTGGTGGCATGTTGTTTGATATAGCTTTATTACAGTGCCCGTGTATAGTGAAATAGAATAACAGAGCCAAAATACGGCTTTTTAGGTTGCCTCTAAAACTTCATTGTATATGTTCATGTAAGTAGACATCGGAACTTTGGCGGGAACCTGGAAAGAGGCGTGTGGTGCTCTCACTTTATTTCATTTTCTTGGTGTATTTTTGAGTTATATTATATAAAGTTAATGGCATTTTGTTTGATATAGGTTCATTACAGTGCCCGTGTACAGTGAAATAGAATAACAGTGCGAACACGGCTTTTCAGTTTGCCTCCAAAACTTAATTGTAAATATGCTGGTAAAGTAGCCATCGCTTTACTCGAATTACTGACTGTCACTCTGACTGACTGACTAATAATTGACCTACTGACTCTAACTTTTGCACTGCTTATGATGAATACAAATTATCGTTTTACTTGACACTGGCAATATGCGTAATAGCATTGCCATTACATATTTTAAAAAATGGAGCCATCGTTTTAGTCGAATTACTAACTCTGACTCATTTGACTGACATTTGAAATGATTGCCTGAATCTGACTTTTGCGCTGTAAACGTAACTTCACGCCTGTAATCCCCGAAGGGGTAGGCAGAGGTAAATGCATGCATTCAAGCATACATGCAAACACCCACGATTCGCCGGTTACGTTTTGGCCCATGTAACAAGTGGCGAGCCTGTTGACATCTCCGGGCACATTACCAAACTTCGAGGTACTGGGAAATTTCCAGAAAATGGAAAAATCCGAATAGAACCAGCGATAAAGGACTTTACACCATTATCTCTGATAACCCCCAACCCGGGAATCGAACCCAGGACCTCAGCGTAGTAGTAATGGCCTGCTACCACTAGGCTACCAAGGCAGTTATGTTTATATGTATACGAATACGAAATATCGTTTTTCTCACAGAATAGATAAATAATCTATTCAGTGGTTTTTTTTTTTTTTTTTTTTTATGTCATTGAAGTGGCAAACAAGCATGCAGTTCACATTGATGTTAAGTGATGACTGCAGCCTATAGACACCCACACAAAGACCAAGGTCAAAATGCAAATGCGTTACCACTCCTGAGGCCTAAGGTGTTATGCCTCTGTGCCGGAAATTACAGGGCCGTACATTACCACCTGACCGGAACACGATAGTGCTGAACACTACCATTTAGCGGCAAGTAAATCAGGTAATGCGGTGATGCCTACGCCCTCGAGCTCCGTCTCTGGAGCTCTACCACCAATAAACAGGTTTTTCTTGGCGCTGGCAATGTGTTTAACAGGAATGCCATTACATTAAAAAAAATATGGACTGACATGGTTGCCGCGTCGATGAGTTCAGCTAGTATTTGTATACTCTTTGAGTTCAGCAGTGGAGGTGAAATGGCATTACATCAGTCACTGCTATTTTTGTTCATAAAACATTTTTGAATGGTATAAAAATGCAAATAAATGCATTTTCGAGTACTTGACGTAGTGCAACGCTAACTGCATAATAAATCAGAACAAATATACAACCAACGAAACTATGTTTTTCAAGCATTCGGGGTTACGCTAGGGTTGTCATGATTTATAGATAAAATAAAATTCTTGATGGTAGGTTAGGATAGGTAGGTTATATCAAAATCTTCAACTAGCCGACGTTTTTGTCAGGAAAGTCTGGGCACGAATGTTACAATTAATGTATGTACCTTTTTCCACCTCTTCGGGAAATACAGAAGTAAAGTTATGAAAAATAAATACGCTCAAGCCCACACTAGGTGGAAACCTGTGTCGTGGGTCTCACACATACAACACACACAAATATACTCTAAATATTAATAGACTCGTAACAAATGTCTGTAGGCCATACAAATATAATAACCAGAGTGGGGATGGGTCTCGCGACTCTTGGATCAAGTGTTCGTCAGAGTAGCCACACGTGCTTGACTAACTGGGTCATCAAGAGAATAATAAAATATGTAATTAAGTATTTCTAAATGTTATTACAGTATTCAACAATTAATAATGCACATCGAGCCTACGAAAAAGGCTGAGAGGCTGAGGCGATCGGCTCATTTTGACTTCGTAGAGCATTATCTCTGCTGCACACTGCCTACGTAAGCTCTGACAGCCCGGGATTGATCAAAACTTGATTAAAATGGTCGGCAAACGTCAAATAAGTACGGTGCGAAAGAGATATCGCTATACAGACCCAAAATAAGCCTAAGTCTCCTTCCTAGGCTCGATGTGCAATATTTATTGTTGAGCACTGTACATAATATCAAAACACACAACCAATAAGACGAAGCTTTTGTCAGGAAAGTGTATGTCTATAAGGTATGCTATATCCTATATAATATCCTATTTACCTCTTCTGGAAAAACATTTTGGAAATACATATAATATTTAATGACTTTACAATTTTCGGTCATGTAGCAGCCCCAGCCCTAATTCGCAACGCATCCCACTGAGACTGTGCCATCTCATTAATACTAAATTTAGAGTTACCCAACTCCTGCAAAACGCTGGCAACAACACGAGATATTACAAAAGGAACCTTCTATTCTATTTATAATACCCTACTTAAATTAGTATTTTAATAGGCCGGTACATTAATATCTAATGTTCATGAACTCAAAGGATCCGTTTGGTAACAGACCCAAAATGATAAATTAATAGAGCCCTGCGTATATTTATTGTTCTTACCTGAAGAAAGAGTTATTTGTAGAGTTTCTCATTTATATGAGATTTTTATGAAGAATTGAATGTAAAGGAAATGTTGCGAGCTCGGCTCTGGTTCATACACGTCCTCAAAAAATAGGTAAATAAAAGAAGAATAGGAAAAATATACATTAAATTTATTCAAGAATGTATTTTAGAGTTACAACCACATTTAATTCAAACGATTTTGTCATTTTCAACTATATTCAACATGGCGGCGATACAGCCGACGCTTGGGATCAATCAATTTCGATAGTTGTTTTATATTATTTCGCATTAACACATGCTTGTGTTAATGCGAAATAAAATAATTTCGATAGTATTTAGAAAATATTACTTTTTTCTCCAAGTACTAAATAATTAAAAAACAATTTAAAAATAAAAATGTCAAAATGACATCGCCCGCCATATTCGCCATGTTGGTTTTGAGTTGAAATTCTAACTGCAAATAATGTTTTGTAACTGCAAACAAAGCTAAAAAGTGAAAATATGCAGTAAAAACGTTTTTATATTGATTTTGCCTAGTTGCTACAATGTTGATTTTGTTGTCCAAAACCGTCCAAAAAATCGGTTGCCTTAAATTCATGTATTTACGTGACCTCTATGTTTGGGTCACGGGAAGGAAGGCTGATTGGTCTGTGGGTCACGGATATACATACCTTCGGTCCAATACTATCGGAGCAAATGGATTTTAAAGACATTTATTCTCAAAGTCACTCGAGAATCATAGTTGCTAAAATAAGTTATTACAATTTTTCGTCTCATGCAGAAGAAAAAGAAAAAAAACCAAAGATAACAGCAATAAATAAGAAAGAAAAAATAAATAATCAGTGGGTTAAAATTAAATGTAGTACAGATAAGAATAAAAATGTATAAACGTTACATGAATATATAGGTAAAATATGAACATAATAAGCTACCTAGGCTCTAAAACGCATCAATTCACACATCAAACAACAAATCAATATGTATCTGATATGTACTCAGCAAGCCGTGACTGTGACAGACGGACAGATGGACAGATGCACGAGAGATCCCATAAAGGTTCCGTTTTCACCTATAGAAAACGATTACGAAACCCTAACCGAAATGACTTTGGTAATATATCCTAATTAAGTATATGAGCGAGATTGTAGTCATTATAAGACCCTGTAACGACATTGTCGTAATATAAAAATTTCTTAAAGTTCGTAAAAGCTTTGGCATTTTTCCAACTTTGCGAGAGGTCTGCAGTTCCCATTTTCCTCGAAAAATTGGGTAAACGTAATAAGGATGAAGGCCTAAGGGTATAATAACAAAATTCTAATATTGTGTCTCTACTGGCCGGTATTGAGGGGATGTTGTTTATATTTTTTTATATAACTGCCAGTCCTATTTAGTTTGTTTGTTCGTGATTCAGGTATTCTTTCTATTCTTTAAAATAATTCTAGCGACCCGCCCCGGCTTCGCGCGGAGCAATATAAATTGTTACTGGTAATTTGGTGCCATTCTCAATCATCAATTTCTACCTATTCATCTATAAAAATAATAAATTTCTATTTTTTAGCTTTATTTTTTATTTTTGTCTTTCATATATACCTTTTCCGGCTAATTATAAATACAACACAAAAATAATTAGCGAAATCGGTCCAGCCGTTCGCGAGTTTTGCCCTTAGCACCACATTTAGCGATTCATTTTTATTTATGCAACGTGTAACAGGATTAAATGTACAACCCGAAACTAGCTGGTTCAGAATCGATAACCGAATCGATTTCAGATATTTTTGCTATAGCTAATATTTTGTCCCAATGTTAATTTAAATTAAGGAAATTATGGTCACCCATTTGGAGAACGGTCAATACAAAGAAAATGAGACTAACGTCTATCCAAAATAAAATGCTAGTCTCAACAAGTTTATTAGAACTCGTTGAGACGTGCTTTTTATTATAGATAATAATTTAAAAAATAAAATAGTGATAAATAAAAATTAATCTTATTACTAGCGAGTGTTAAATAAGGGTACGCAAGTTACGCTACATCATACATCGCTTACCTTTTTACGGTGCGTGTTTTATGTGTAGCCTTATTTAGAGATAGGGTAAGTATGCATAGGGTGTGCATCATACTGTTCGTACAAATTGAGGACAATTTATTTCTTAAATAAAAAATATTAAATACTTAAACATGTAATTTAAGTTCATGTATTATGACTATAATTCGATTTTCTAATCGAGGTGTTTAATAGTGTGCATTATTCCTGTTACATGTTATATAGATTAACCTCCTTGTCCGTGATAGATTTTTTTAAATAAGAAAGTCCTTGTAAATAACTCGTTGTCTTAATTATCTTTGAGAAACAGTTTATCTGCAAAGCTCGTCACAATAAAACACATTATGATTTTAGCGGTGAACTTTTATCACTTAATATATTCTAATTAAGTATATGAGCGAGATTGTAGTCATTATAAATCTCTGTAACGACATTGTCGTAATATAAAAATTTCTTAAAGTTCGTAAAAGATTTGGCATTTTCCCAACTTCGCGAGGGGTCTACAGTTCCCATTTTCCTCGAAAAATTGGGTAAACGTAATAAGGATGAAGGCCTAAGGGTGTAATGATAAAATTCTAATATTGTGTATCTACTGGCCGGTATTGAGAGGATGTTGTTTATATTTTCTATATACCTGCCAGTGTTAACATATTTAGTTTGTTTGTTCGTGATATGATTTAAGCGTTCTTTAGGTTCCGTGGCCTACAACCCTTTTAGTTTCGCCATGTCCGTCTGCCGTCTATCCACTTAGAGCACAAACTCTTTGGTTGGTTGCATAAAAATATTTGTTAAAGTTTTTGTAAATTTTTACATCCTTCTCTAACTTTAACAAATTTGTTTAAGTTAGAGAACAATATGAAATTTTGCTAAAATAATCTAAAAAAAGCAAAGAATGCTTACTTAGTAAAGTATGAGTTTTGACAGTTCTAGTCTAAGGGCGAGATTCACAGACCGCACTACGACCACAGTAGATAGTACTCTATCTACTGTGCCACGACTTTACTTTCGAGCAAAGTACGCTTCGATCTGTCAAAACCCATACATTTCTGACAGTTATAAGCATACTTTGCTGAAAGTAAAGTCGTAGTGCGGTCTGTGAATCTCACCCTTAGTGCTAGAAGAATCATTTCTCAATTGTTATTTTTTATGTCATGAAGTGACAAACAGTCACACAGTTTAAATTAATGGTAAGTAACACTGTAGCCCATAAACATCTTTTTTAATGTTATGGGAGTGGCAAATAAGCATGCAGTTCACATTGATGTTAAGTGATGACTGCAGCCTAGAGACACCCATACAAAGACCAAGGTCAAAATGCAGATGCGTTACCACTCCTGAGGCCTAAGATGTTATGCCTCTGTGCCGGGAATTACAGGACACCTATATGAAACCAGAGATTTCAATGAAGATGCGTTGCCAGCCGAGGCTTAAAACCTTTGCCAGAAATTGCAGGGCCGTACATAAACACTCGACTGGATCACAATAGTGCTGAACACTACACACAGAAATATCAATAATTATAATACCTGATGTTATCTTGTTTGACGGATATTTTGAAGCATTAGGTTATAATATTTACAATTTCATTAGGACCCAATCTGGACCCAATCTAATTTCTACTTGAACTTACTATTCTACATTTCTTAGTTTTGTTAATTTGCCGTAGTTTCTTTTTTATTCACGACGTTTTATTTTGAAGGTTAGTTCGTTGATTAAGTCAATTTCGGTTAATCTACGACTTCTGTTATCCTTATTCCAGTGTCGAGGCCAGTAATTACGTGGGTCTGATAGCGGGCCGACTACTTGATCGGCCTACATTACCCTAATTCGACCAACATTAGCAATGTGTTGGCTTTAGTTACGTTTAAGCCACAGAATAAATAGACACATTTCATTTATAAACCTCAGTTACTGAATTGACGTCTCATTTCAGTTAAATCCAAAGATTATAATAATTGGAGTTAATTTTTTAAATTCTGAACTATTATTTAACTTACGAGTACTACAGGAAGACCAAGACTGACCTATCATTACAATACAGTACTGTCTGATGGTGGAGTCAAAAGTCTTAGGAATAGGCGTGCATGTATGAAGAGAATGATGAATGTAGATGAGGCACGAGAATCGGGATATTTGGCGCTCCACACTCTGTGCCTACCCCGTTAGAAACCTGGTGTGAGGATACATGTATACATATATTTTTATATTTATGTTTATTAACAATCATGTTCTGTCCAGTAGTACAGTTCCAGTGTAGGAGTTCGAGGGCGTCGCCACCACCGCAACAAACACAGTTCGGCCGAACCATTCGTTCGCCGCTCGTAGTGTCGTGTAGAGTAGACTGCTTCGAACGACGCATCTCTTGGTAAAATACCGTGTAGTGCCAATTTTAACATGTAATATGAAATGTCAAACCTCAAGTATAAAGCGCTCCTCGCTTAGTACATATCTTTCCATCGGTAAGTCACAAATAACATTTATTGTTATAATTGTAAAAAACATAAAGATAGACAAAGGAATATGAATATTCGAACTCAAACTGCATTATTTAAACGTTACTGCTAGCGAATACATTGCTCGTTAAGCACTCGCTCAATTAACGCTATTACTGTCTCCGCTTGCAATGTACAGCATGTAATGCGTCCGCTACACTTCGACTACTGACGTGCGAGCTCCTTGTGAGTATATTGTTGTGTAAGTGCGAATGTTTATTGTCCACGAGCGTTGTCTTATGGTGAGATTCACAGACCGCACTACGACTTTACTTTGAGAAAAGTATGCTTAGAACTGTCAGAAATGTATGGGATTTGACTGTTCGAAGCGTACTTTGCTCGAAAGTAAAGTCGTAGTGCGGTCTGTGAATCTCGCCCTTAGTGTGCAAACTTACGAAAACGAATAACTGTCCTGAGGATTTATGTGTGGGTGATTGTCGAAATGGTGTTACATTTGTGTAAGAAATTGCACGGTGGGAGAAAAGCGGCGACACTGGTTCTAAAACTAAATTGATGCAAAGGCCTTGCCATCCTTATTTATCTATTCCGTGGCATTACCTACCGCCAAATGGTAGTGTTCAGCACTATCGTGATCCGGTTAGATGGTATTGTATGGCCCCTTAATGACTATCACAGAGATGTCATAATGACTTCATCTTGCGTAAACATAAAACAATATCGTCGTCGGCAAAAAAATATTTATTCCCTAAAACATTTAATTTTCATGAGTTTGCAAAATACGAGTAGTAAAACGACATAGCTCATATAATTCTCTAAGAGTCTATATTTCTTCTCACGTTACCCATTATCAAATTGTAAATCAAATTAGTGATCATGTTTTACTCCGGTATGAGTTAACGCGGCAATTTATTAACTCGTGGTGAGTTATAAGCCAATAAAAATAAATTATGAGGTCCAAAGGACAAAAAATGGATTTAGGTTTCTTTGAAGTATTTTTTTATTACTTTTTTTAGGGTACTGGAACAGAGTGATCCTTTATTGGTGCCTTTATAGAGGTAAAGGCACCAATAAAGGATCACTCTGTTGTTCGTCTGTCTTATCTGCCAAATAATAAAAACATATTTAAATAAGTTATACTTAAAATCAGGTTATTGCAATTTGTCATAATTGTTGTTTAATAAAAGCATTTTAGAACAATATTTGCATAATTACATTAAAGTCTTTAAAAAAAATGGCGCAATTGTACGATAAGTCATTGCAGTCCTAAAATTATTGTCTCTTACTAGTTGATGATGTCATAAAATACAGTAGCGTCATTGTAGCCCAATATTAGATACCAAAATGTGTCATATTTACCTTAGCGACGATGTAACTCCCTGACACGTGCACACTCAACGGGACCCCTCGCGCAACTGACTGTTAAACCGTTGTCGCCCGGTATTTGCGCGCCAAAATGGAATATTACAACAACGACTTTTGGCTCTCTACCGGCTCTTTTTTAAACTTACAAATATGGCGTTTTTACTCCTAACGTGCGTGACTATGGGGATCATTTTGGTATAATTAGGTCAGTTTTGCCTTTTTTTGCAGTTATGTCACTGTCGCTCCAAATGAGCGAAATAACAATTTGGGTTTTAGGGGTGGCAAGGCAACGCATCTGAATTTTGATCTCTGGTTTTTGTGTTGATGTCTATAGGCTGCAGTCATCACTTTACATCCATCTGAATTGATTTCACTGGTGGTAGAGCTCCAGTGACGGAGCTCGTGGGCGTAGGCACCACCGCATTACCTAATATACTTCAGGTGGTAATGTTCGGCCCTGTAATTTCCGGCACAGAGGCATAACATCTTGGGCCTCAGGAGTGGCAACGCATCTTCATTTTGACCTCTGGTCATTGTGTGAGTGTCTATAGGCTGCAGTCATCACTTAACATCAATGTGAACTACAGGCTTATTTGCCACTTTTATTACATAAAATAATTGCTAACTTGGTCATTTAAAAAAATACACCAAGTTCCTTACGGCTAGGCAGAGAGTGTGGATCGCCAGATATCCAAGTCCTGACAAACCTCTCGTGCTTCATTAACTTCATACATGTACGACCAGATAAAACTCTTGATCCTCCTGTAGATGTTTTATTCAACCCAATAATATACCTACTGTCATTTATTGGTTTGATCCCGCTGCAGAATTAGTGCGTTCATGAAGATATTAATATGCTCTTAACCCAAATTTTACGCTCATTTATGACCAAGAGAATATATATCCACTAGGATGCCTATCAAAATTTGGCCGCTAGTATTCGATGAATATAGGTATGGTTAGTGTATACCCATAGTCATAAACGTATTTTAGCTAAAGTGTTGCTAATCTATCCTTTGTCTTTTTCTATCCTGCACATTTGAGAATGCAACTGACAAAGACAAAGCATTCTATAGCTAAAACGTATATAATGTACGTTTATGAATAAAGGGGTAATTCTGCAGCGAGATCCTAGATGATATTAGGTATGTGCAAAATTATCGGACAATTACATGATAGATTAATAATAAGTATATAAGTATGAAAAACTTCATAATTTTTTCTTGTCTACGTCTAAAGTCTAGTTTTTATACCAGAATTTAGTTGATAATTTCAGCCCTGATTGCTATTCACAACTGCAATTGGTCAAGCTGTAATTGGTTTATAATTTCAGTGCATAATACCTACATGAGGATTTGTGCTGATTTCTAAATTATCTGTAGAGATTAGAGATATAATTTTAAATCTCTGTTGAATGTATCCCTGTTTTTATTTTACCTCTGTTACATTTTTTCTTAAGTGGCGTTGTGCATTTTTAGTGATGGATAAAAAATGTTTCATTCGCGTCAGGACACTTGACCTGATCGAGAATTCGTAAGACGGAAGGAGAGTAGACCCACACCGCAGATACTCCGCCAAAATCCCATACAAACGTTAAATTTGGTTTCTATGACACAGACATCAATCAATGACGTGTATTTACACGCGCACCTGTGTGCGTAGCACGTACTAAATACCAACCGTGTCGCCCATAAGAGGGGAAGAAAGGGTTGAGTGATGCGGGGACATCGGGCGGGACGTCGAAGTGTCCATTCTATACGTAGTATTAGTACATATTCTCTGGTAGACCGCCGGCGCGGCATAGGAGAGCAAGTATTCCCCTCTTTTCCTACCGCGCGGTGAATCTGGTAGGGTAGGTCTGCGCCTGCTGTTTCGTATAGGCGGCGCAGGGCGCTTGCGCGAATGTGCATGCGTTTGTGTTACTGGGTGCTGCTCCATTGAAAACTAATTTGGCATTCTTTCGATCAAAACGGTACCGCGAACTTGCCAAAAAATCAACTATCTACTAGGGTCTAACGAAATCAGAACTCAAAGTAAATAGAGATGAACTTTAATACGTGCTTACAGTGTTCATAGATGTTTTTTTTTTTTTTTTTTTTTTTTGGTCGGGCCTTGTGTAGGCGGCCTGTCTCGAGACGGCACTAGTCTACTTCACCGGGCAATCGGCGAGCGCAGAGGGCGCTCCAGCCTTAAATTTTAGCGCAACTGCCTAAGGGTGACCCATATGCTAATACAAAGTAAACTTAAAGTAACCACTGAACATACAGTTACGTAAACGGCGGCTAATCTTGTGACCGCAATACAACTTTTAGACAGAGCCATCTGTCGACCAGTAGGTTGAACGAGCATACAAAGCTCAAGTTCGATCTGAACACGTTCTATTAATGTAATTCTGAAGTGTAAAATTTTTAATGTCCCAAACCATTACAAAATATCAAAATGCACAACGCCATTGACCGGCCGAACAAATATTCCTTTTCCATTCAAAAATAATTCAATAGTAGATAGGTGCGAAGCTACGTCACTTAGGTATGTTTCAACTATGTTTTTTGCAAAATACTTTTCATTGCTTGTTATTAATACCCAGTCTTATATGGACCTACATATACATTGAGAGTAATAAAACGATAACCAGACAAAAACAATTTTTTAGATCATAACGTAATATAGGATTTTGCCATTACGCGAGATCGCTGCGTCAGTATTTGGTCTAGATTTTGTTGACATTGAAAATGATGGCCAAAACTTTTTACTGTGTTAGTAGTTATAAATAAAGACCTGAAAAATCGCTTTCTCGTGTATTCCATTGACTAATCAAATTAAGTATCAGTTTTTGTTATAATGGTGGCAAATAAGCGTAAAGTTCAGAATGATGGGAAGTGAGTAGGTACCTACTAAAGTAGGTAAGCAATACAGCCTTGTTTGCCAAAAAAAAATTGACAAATATGTCCATCAAGTAATCTAGGTCTTTACTTACTGGATTTGAGCTCAAGTTATGGAAATTGTTAGATAAACAAATTATCTATAGACAGATAAAGTTGATTGAGGCACTACGTAACGCAAAGCGAAAGTAATTAAATTATAGGTGTCTTTAGAATTGTAGAAGACTGGAGGACACACAGATAAAAATTACAAAAAATATTTTTTTGTATATTATCAGGTATGTACCGTGTGTACATACATATGCATTTAGTATAAAGCATTTATTTTTATATTACATACAGACACTCCAATTTTATTTTTTGTATGTATAGATTGCATCTGAATAAAAGCAAGGGTGGCTGGTAGTAAAGAAAAAAACATTGAGGACAAATATATCCGGCAATTAGCCGAGAAACCCGAACACCTGAGCTAATTGATGTACCTACTGGTCTTTACTTAGTGGATTTAAGTCCAAGCGTAACGATTTATAGGGCAAACCAATTATCTACAGACAGGCAAAGTTAATTGAGGAAGTGCGTAGTTCAAAGCGGAAATAATATAGCTTTAGAATTGAACAAGTGACTTACTGAAATACTTTGTTCAAACAAAGAAAAACGTGATTCAAAGAAATACGTGGGTACTTACTATTTGAAGCGATTATTTCAAGATACGTTTCTTTGGAAGCTTTAAAAATATATGGATATCTATCTAACATAATATATTTATCATGATGATAGCTATAACTGAGGATGTTGCCTGTATTTTTATTGAAACCGTTTTGCCAGTTCAAATCAATACGCGAGCGATATGTCACAAATCGCTGTAAAAACTAATAATGCCCAAATACTTATTCTTCATCATAATTTCATTATGTGCCAAGTATGTCCGTCTGTCACAGCCAATTTCCTCAGAAAGTACTGGGCTGATTGATTAAGATAAAATTAAGCGCATATAGGTAAATCAGTGACCCAATGATAAAATTTATAACAAAAATGATTTTTTCGTATGAAGGCCTCTTTTAAGTGTTATATTTATTGAAAAATTAAAAGAAATGCTAAATATATCGTGTGTATCAAATGAGCTGTCATAAAGTATGATTGAAATTCTTACAATAAAGGCTCCCATACATAACTGCAACGTCGCATTGCAGTTTCGTAAAACTTATTTTTTGTAATTTCAAAATGAGTAATTTTGAATTTATTAAAGAAAATTGGTGAAAAATTACCTTTATCACTAAAACCTTGTAGCTTTGTCTTCAAGTTTGTAAAAAAAAAATGGTTAACAGTTCTCTACAGGAAAATCTAACAGACGTTTGTGGTATGTAAGATCACATAGGGATTTTTTTAAAGTGTAGGGACTCTCTGAACGCGATGCCCACTCAATTTGGTCGCTTTTTCCTCTGTCCGCATCTAATTTAATTACTGAATAATATCTGCATGAAAATGGGCGTGGTCTCTAGCAAATAATAAAAAAAAAACTCTGAACAAATACACCCACCAAAAACTGAACGCTAGAGCTAATTGATGTAAGCGCGCGTAAATACCTATAAGCGCAACCAAAATAATTTGTTGGGCAAACCAATCATATACATACAGGCAAAGTTAATTGAGTAAATACGTATCTCAAAGCCGAGGTAATAAAAATATATGTTTAGAATTGTGCAAGTGATCAGCTGGAAATTTTGTACAGATTTGAAGAAAAATGTGGACTTCTTGAAGTGACAACTTCCAGATTGGTTTCCTGGAAGCTTTAATAACATAATAATAATAATAATAAAGGGGCAGAGCAGTTTGTGGCGAGCTGTTGGTGAGTAGCGACACCACCCCCTACCATCATCTCGAGTTCCTCCGAGAGAACTGGGCTCCGCCTCGTCCGCCACACAGAGGTACGGCCGGACAGAGCATCAGGGCAAGCCAGAGGTGAGACCTCTGGCTTGCCTTCATTGGCCGGTCAGAGTGGGGCGCTAGAGGTATGGCATTTGCAGAAATTTAGATAATAGGCTGTTGTCTAAATTTCTGAAAGAGCCATACACTCGGGGGTGGAAGTGTCTAAAGGCATAATAGCGGGGAAGCCCGCTCCGAGCTCGAGATTACTCGCTCGTGATGGTGAATCCGGGGCCACACCTCTCGACACCCCCAGCCTCTCTCAACAGTGTTGCCCCCTGTCGACCATCGGGTTGGCTGTTTGGGGGGCCCACCAAGGAGAGGCGAGTCACCACCTGCCTAAAGTAGGATTCGATAATGTGAGATGTTGAATATAGGCAGGTGCCGGATCTCACTCCATAGGCCCAGCCAGCTAGTCCCCCCAGTTCACCCACATAGCCCAAAGTTTGGCAAATCACTTTTCATTACAATAGTCCCATTATATTCTGCGGGGTCTGTCTGTGTCTGTATTAACTATTGATGCAGTCAGAGAGAGGTCCCGCCGAATATAACCCATTACAAAGTAGATCAAAATTCTCGAAAGGGCCTCTACGTGTTGGACCCCCCATGTCCCCGCGCAAGCCTGACAAAGGTCCGGGGTTCAAATTGGACCCCGTGCTGACGAGAGACATAATAATAATAATAAAACGACCATGCCACAATGTATTGGGACCGGTCTATCATCACTGACAGGACTATTGTAGCCAATAAGCCTGATATAGTGGTGATAGACCGCTCGGAGCGCCGCGCAATGATTATCGATGTCACCGTCCCTCATGATGGGAATCTCGTGAAGGCCGAGAAAGACAAGGAACTTAAATATCTTGATCTGGCTCACGAGATTGTCGCCATATGGGACGTAGATTCGGCCATCATTGTGCCGATAGTCGTTACGGTCAACGGACTTATAGCAAAGAGCCTCGACCAACACCTCAAGAGGCTCAAGCTAGGAAGTTGGGTCAAGGGTCTGATGCAGAAGGCGGTACTCCTCGGCACGGCACGTATAGTGAGGAGGTTCCTGTCTCTGTAACCCTAATCATCGACGGCTTGGACCCTGTTCCCGCTGCCGGTGGCACACTATTTTTTATTTTTTTATATATATTTGTGCTTTGTTAATATTGTCTTTTTTTATATTTAATTAAGTTACTTATATATGTAAAAAAATAATTAATATGGATTATTAATAAATGAGTGATATAATAATAATAATGGCAACCCATTATACGTCCCACTGCTGGGCACGAGTCTCTCCCCTTTTTTTGTTTTTGGGGGGGAGGCCTGGAGCTTACTCCACCACGCTGCTCCAATGCGGATTGGTGGAAGTGGGTGGGTTAGTGGCCAACCCACTGTCGGATGTTTTCAAACCGCCCATAAGGCCTCCGACAAGGTTTAACGACTGCTATCCATCGATAGCAACCGGGACCGACGGCTTAACGTGCCCTCCGAAGCACGGAAACGCGCATTTAATTTGCCACTAGCGGTCACCCATTACACTACCCGACCGCGCCCGTAGTGCTTAACCGAGCAGATCGCTTACGATCTACACCAGCCGCTGGGCCATGCGCGCCTTAATAACATAACTTGTAAGATATCGATAATCCTGTATCTTGCCTGCATTTTTATTCAAAGAGTTTTGATAATTAATCCATACCAAAGAATGCTGTTTACTGTGCTAATTACTGTGGGAAAGCGTAATAAGATAACATTTTGCTCAAAATATTCTTCACAATTTTTAATTTCCATTATTTTTAATATTTCTTCTGAACGCATCTAATTTAATTTATTGTTATAACAATAAATAGGTCGCTAGTAAATAAAAAGAAACCATGGATAATTATACCCGCCAATTAGCCGAAAAAGCTAAGCACCTGTGCTAATTGACGTCCTGGTCTTTACTTAGTGGATTTAAGACCAAGCGAAACAAATTGTAGGGCAAACCAATTATCTATAGACAGGCAAAGCTAATTGAGGAAGAGCGTTACTCAAAGCCACAGTATATAAAATATATCTTTATAATTGTGCAAGTGACCGACTCAATTTTTAAAACATTTTAAATTAATATTATAAGTGCGAAAGTTTGTATATCTGTTTGTTACTCCTTCACGCAAAAACTGCTGAACAGATATTCATGAAATTTGGTACACACATAGAGAGTAACTATTAAAAAGTATTTTTATCGAAAATAGTATCGCGTAACGACTCGGTTCAAAATGTGTTTGATGAATGTGAAACGCGAATGTTTTAAAAGTTATATTTCCACAGGTTATGCGAAAAGCAACATACACGCGAGCGGAGCCGCTTGAAACAGCTAGTTATAGTATAAATGTTAAAAAGCGTCGGGTCGTGATGACCCCACTGCCTTCTAGTGGAGGAGAATTCTTCCGCTAGTGCAATGAGTCAACCGAACAATGGCGGTCAGACGATTCCAATAGTACTTGACTTGACTTATGGTCCTCTGTCCCTTGGATGGGGCAGAGCGCGTGCACAGTGGTTCTCCATCTCGATCGGTCTTGAGCCTCGCGCTTAATTTCGCTCGAACACTACCCGTCAGTAATCGTTCGGCGCCAAGTCTGCTTCGGACGACCACGCTTTCGCTTTCCTTGGGGGTTCCAGTCCAATGCCTGTTTTGGTACGTGATCAGGGCCCCTTGGGAGTGCGTGGCCAATCCAGTTCCACTTACGGCGCCTAACTTGTTCCTCGACTCCAATAGGGCGATAGTAAAAATAACAAGGTGGGATAAAACTATCGCGATTGTCAATCTGCCTGCCAAGGGTGGCGATTATGGTATATTCTGTTCTACGCACAACACTGTTGTGGACGTTTTTGGGGAAGGCTTTGTCCAGCAGTGGATACCTTTCGGCTGTAGTGATGATGATGATCTATCAACCAAATTGTAGTGTTTAGAACTATTCGGGCTATAACTATCACCCAGGTAGGTACAAGTTAGGTCTTAGGGCTGGCAACGCATCTGCAAATCTGCACTTTGACTTATATTTTTTGTGTAAATCTCTAAAGGCTGCAGTTGTCACTTACCACCCATTTGGACTGCATTGCAAGCTTGTTTGCCACCCTCATCAAATAAAAGAAAATACCTCAGGGTTTTTGTGTACATGTCTATAGGCTATATTAACTTAACGTCCCTCGTGAACTCTACCAATTAATGACAAAGAATGACGCCTTTTTTTTCTAAACTCTATGTTATCTGTTTGTAAGTGAGGAAATTAATCATTCTACTGTTTTAAATATGTACATATTTCTTGATTATCAATTTTATAACTTGTAAACTGACATGACATGACATGTACGAGAGATACCTATTGTTATTAAAAATAGCAATTAATTTCGTAACATACTCGTATCATTAGCGATTCCTGTAATCCTAAATGAAGAATAAAGTTTTGGATTTTAATTTTTATAAATATAGCTACTTTTTTAAACCTGGGCATCTAGGAGGGCTAACCCGCCTACGGTTTCTAGTTACCGATACTTATTATATTTATGATCATCAAGTTTAAATTTAATAGAGCAAAACATTTCAACCAAAATTCAACAGTAAGCTAACAAAAAATATATACTAGAGATTCTCAAACTCCCGCGGACCTGGCAAAACGTTGGGTTGTAAAATACAATTTATTATTTACTTACAAACGCTCTCCCATAGACCCTTTCGTTGAGCCGGAATGTATTTCAGTGTTACCATATATGTACGAGTAGTTAGGTACTTCAGTAAATAAATTGCTGTTATTTCGTGACGTGTTGTGCTCAAAATAAATCTGTTGTTTTGCTACGATATCGTCACTTCACGTCTTGCTCTATTGCGGGAAAAGGCGTGAAGTTTTGAGAGAAAATAGATCACAATTATTATTGAATAAGTGCAAAAATACGTGTAAATATACACGGTTCACCGGTTATGGTCTCACCCTTGTAACAGGTAGCGAACCTGTTGACATCTTCGGGCACATCTCGACGGGCCAAACCCCGAGTGTGGCACTGGGATATTTCCAAAAGAAAAAAGAAACCCAATAGCACCTATGATTAAAAAATTATACACATTTAATTTGAAGCGCGCATGGCCCCGCGGCTGGTGTAAATCGGAAGCGATCTACTCGGTTAAGCGTCGGGTGTGTGATGGGTGCCGCAAAATAATAGTGGCAAATTGAAATGCACGTTTCCGTGCTTCGGAGGGCACGTTAAGCCGTCGGTCCCGGTTGCTATCGATAGATAGCAGTCGTTAAACCTTGTCGGAGGTCTTATGGGCGGTTTAAAAACATCCGACAGCGGGTTGGCCACTAACAGTATCTCCATCAACCCGCATTGGAGCAGCGTGGTGGAGTGGTCTCCCCCAAAAAAGGGGAGTGACTCGTGCCCAGTAGTGGGACGTATAATGGGTTGCCAATAATGGCAAAAAAAAAACTACAAAAAATATGTACTAGAGATTCTCAATCTCCCGCGGACCTGGCAAAACGTTAGGTTGTAAATTGTGAGTTGCTTAATAATAATATTATACACATTTTTCTCTGATATCTATGAACTTTAGCGTAGCTGGTAGTTGTTACCACTGGGCTAGAACTGTAGAGTAAAAAGTACTGGATCGATAGTAACAATTATTTCACTAATTCTACGTTATTACTGAATAACATGGGCTATATTTAGTTGAGAGAACTCATAATTCGTTTTTAACAATACGGCATGTAGTTTTGGAGGTTGTTTTTGTAGGCTGTTGTTACGTATGCGGGTTGCTTTAAAGCAGGCATCCAGGATTTTGGATAGTGCATTTTGTATTAAAGGGCTCAAACGGGGTTGGGATACAGTTTAAAGGTCCGAATGTATTTTGATACGCTTGACTGGAGGAACTATTGCGTATGAAAGAGAAAACGGAAACTCATCACGTATCACAGGACACGATGGTCAAAGAAATTTTGTTTTTAATTTTGACACATTTCTCGCTTCAAATAGAATTTGAACCCGCAATCGTATAATCATTTTTTTTTCTATGATGGCACACCATCGAAGAAAATACTTTCCCGTTTGCTCATACATATATGAGCAAATGGAAAAAATGAGCCTTAAAGCAGGCATTTAGGAATTTGGATAGTGGTATTTTTTGATCAAAGGGCCCAAACAAGGTTGGGATACCATTTTAAGAGACGGATGTGTTTTGATCCGCTTGACTGGAGGAACTATTGCGTTGGGAAGAGGAAACCGTATCAACCCGTTACATGTCACTGAACACGACGCGACGGTCAAAGAGATTTTACTAGGTATGGATCGGAAGGTCTACATTTTTCAAGTCAAATAGATACATTTCGCGAACAAGATCCTGTTATTTGTTATTCAGGTCGTTGGATCTAACGTATATTAGGTTCAGTTTAAGATCGTTGATCAAGTTTTGACCAATATCGGCCTATCAGTGCTGACGTAGGCAGTGGACAGCAGAGGTAACGCTCTACGAAGTCGAACGTAGCCGATCGTCTCTTTCGCAGCCTCGATGTGCAATATTAATTGTTGAGTACTGTACAGTTACATTAGTTGCTATGTTAGTGGTATACCCATACTATGTCGTTTTATTCCGTTTTCATTATTATTTTTTTTTTTATTTATTTATTTAAGAAAACATTACAAAATATGTACATCAAAGCAAACCAAAAAATCACCAAGACTTGTCCGGTATGCTTAGGCGAATCTATGTAGGTACGACAACAGTAACATCACAGTCATTACGTATAAGAAATAATAAGATACAATTTAACGAAGGTAGTAACAAAATTTGATATGCGTCTTAATATTTCTATTACTTTTTCGCGCTGTGACGAAATACAAAATACACTAAGTGTAAACGAGACAACAT
This sequence comes from Macrosoma leucophasiata, assembly GCA_036365455.1. Taxonomy (NCBI): domain Eukaryota; kingdom Metazoa; phylum Arthropoda; class Insecta; order Lepidoptera; family Hedylidae; genus Macrosoma; species Macrosoma leucophasiata. Next base: position 6,349,031 of record JAWQUS010000002.1, on the reverse strand, counting down.
CACAGGAACATCATAGGAACCTACCTTGAATAGCAAAAATATGTTGCATGTTTTTAAATATCGTCATGTATGAAGAATCCAAACTAAATAATACGGCTTTATTTATTTAGGATCGTAAATTAATTGCAAATAGGGCGAGACCCAATTCCTTGAGTTATTTTGAGAAATAGGTGAATTAATATTGGAAGCTTCCGGTTGATTTTACTGAGCCTAAAAATATGAAAAAAAAAATGCGGACAAAAGTTCATTACTTTATTATAAACTAGCTGTGCCCGTGACTTCGTCCGCGTGAGAATTTATGATTGTTCAGTATCTACCCGGACGAAGCCGTGGGCGCAGCTAATATAAAAGTAGCCTAAGTTACTCTTTATTACATGAGCTAACTCTTTATTACCGTTCCCGAGATTAGCGGGGCCTAACAGACAGACAGACAATAATTGAAAAAATGTGGTTTTGGTACCGTGTATACATACATAAGCATTTAGTAAAAAGCGGTTATTTTTATATAACAAATAGACCCTCCAATTTTATTTATTTGTGTAGATAGATATATCATTTATATTAGGTTGGGGAAAAAGTTTCTTCGCATTTTTTAAGATAATTCAAAACATTTTTTAATATAGTTTATTTAAATTTAACTAAAGTATGTATGTACCATTTTGTTCGATAACCTTTTGCCATCTTGTAGGTAGGGACATGATCCCATTGCTATAAAAACTTCTCATCAAAATACCGCGACAAGTGGATTTGGCAGTCCTCTTGTGATGTTAACCTAACATTGCATAAAGAATTCTGAAGAGACCGAAACAGGTGGAAATCTGAAGGTGCAAGGTCAGGACTATACGGCGGATGCATTAACACCTCCCAGCCAAACTCTCTTAATTTTTGCTGAGTGGCTATAGATGTGTGAGGTCTAGCTAGCGTTATCATGATGAAACACCACACCCCTTCTGTTGATCAATTCCGGCCGCTTTCTCTCAACTTCTTGCTTTAATCTCATCAGTTGTTCGCAGTAGAGTTCAGAATCGATAGTCCTGCCTGGTGGTAATAGCTCATAATGAATAATGCCCTTCCAATCCCACCACACACACAACATCACCTTATTGCGAGTTAACCCGGGTTTCGCCACAGTCTGTGAAGCCTGACCGGCCTTTGACCACGACCTTTTTCGCACGTTCTTGTCGTACGTGATCCACTTTTCATCACCAGTTATCAGCTTCTTCAAAAATGATTCGGTTTCATTACGTCGTAATAAAGAATCACAAATGAATACACGGTTAATTAGGTTTCTTTCAGTGAGCTAGTGAGGTACCCAAATATAGAGCTTTTTTTGTACCCAGCTTTTTTCAAATGCGCCAAAACTGTTTTGTGATCAATTCTCAGTTCTTCAGCTACGTCGTAGCTACTGATATGTCGATCTTGCTCCACTTTTCCAAAAATGGCATCCATTTTATCCGTAATAGGGCGACCAGAGCGAGGTGCATCTTTGACATCAAAATTTCCGGATTGAAAACGCTTAAACCAATTTTGTGCTACTCTCACAGACACTGCACTAGGTCCATAAACATCGCAATTTTTTTTCGCGGCTTGCCTTGCATTTTTACCTTTTTTGTAGTAAAATTTTAAAATGTATCGTATTTCTTCATTAGATTCACTCATCTTGACAGTACGAAAAACAAATGAAAATCACACATTTGCCTTATATGAATTTGGAATTATGTTCTTTAAAAATTTAACTTTCAATGATACCAAAACCAGCCAGATACAAATACTACAGCCAAAGAGATTTTATTACAAGTTCATACATACTATAATGCGAAAAGACTTTTTCCCCGACCTATTATTATTACTTTATTATACTAAAAAATACCTAAAAGCAACATCAAAAAAATCTTGCAAGAAACGGTTTGCATGCGAGATCGACTGATACTACGGTTCCATGCGAGTATTAATTTTATTAACCGAGTTCAAAAAACGAGAAGGTTCTCAATTTGGCCGGTTTAATTTTTTTTTTTTAATGTATGTACGCGAATTTTGCCGAGATTTCTATACCAATTTACGTCATTCTTTGTTTTGTTTGATGCGGAATAGTTCCTTATTAGTCCCATAAAAATTTGATTCAGATAGGCCCCTCAGTTTTTATTTTATGAGCATTTTTTTACTTACTTTCACCTCAAACTAAAGGAATAAGAATAGACGGCGTGTTGTCATACAGTGCGTTGAATCCACTGACGTCCTAGATAGTCCTAATGCGCATGACAACCAGATGACAACAAGTGACAATGACACATTTACTCATCGACGACACAACACAGCTTATTTACTCCTTCGTGGATAAAATATTTTCATTGATTTCGTACAGTCGTGTAATAATTTTGTATCGACACACCTAAACAATTTAAATTAGGTATCTAATTGTCACGAAGCTAAAAGATTCAGATTTTACAAATTTAACAGATGTGAACATTAATCTAATTGACAATGCAGCAATAAACTAATAAGTATTAAATAAATATAACTACGTTAAGAAAAACCGACTTCAAAACTGAAAAGTAAAAAATAATAAAGATTTAAGTGTAATTATATACTACCTATTATTTATATGTGCTATTTACTGATAGGTTTGAAGTCGGTGCCAAGTTAAAATCACTAAAGTAGGCATTTCATTGTATAAAAACGTAACTTCACGCCTGTAATCCCCGAAGGGGTATGCAGAGGTAAATGCATGAATTCTCAAGCATACATGCAAACACCCACGATTCGCCGGTTACCTTTTGTCCAGTGTATTCATATTTAATTTGCTCGTATTCATATTTAAGTGATTAAGATATAATTAAGTATTTGTTTAAGGCTTGGCACCGACTTCAAACCTATCAGTAAATAGCACATATAAATAATAGGTAGTATATAATTTCACTTAAATCTTTATTCTTTTTTACTTTTCAGTTTTGAAGTCGGTTTTTCTTAACGCAGTTATATTTTTCTATACTCAAGTTTAAATTGTCCGTTTTTATTAATGTATATTCTCTATTGTCTCCCACCAAACAGAATAAATACTTAGTTACTGCTCTATTGTTATCCATCAATCATCATCTGTTTCGGTAATTGCCCTATCTAAAAAAATGTATCATTCGAAACCGATTCAAATCAATTCATTGAACTCACTGAACTCGTCATTGTTTTTTTTTGTTGCTATGTTGGAGCGCAGAGTGGATGATAATAAAATGTATACAAAATGATCATTGATTTCACAATCGATTAGAAAAATCGATTCGAAAAAATGCTTTTAATGCCTTCGCTACACTGAATTTATGCCTTCTTTTCGATCGATTCGATTTAGATCTTATCAAGTCACGAGAAAAATATGATACTTGATTTTCAATAGCGTCTAGCTGCCGGTGGCTTTAGATCCTTGAAGGGTTAAGTGAAACAGTTTTTTTAGGTTAGATTTGTGACAAAAATGTCTGCAGTCAAATTTTGATCGTACCTACTAAATTTTTTGAGGGTGTGCCAATTTACTTAATCATAAAGAAAGATTAGCCCATATTAAAGTAATTGTCTTATTATAATGAATACATAGGTAACGTGTTTATTCCCATACAATGAAATTATCTAAATAAGTTTATTTTTCGCTTTTTAGTGTTTTTTGTCAATTCAGTTTTTAGTTTTTTTGAAGGCGGTTTAATTTTAAAATAATTGGTTGCATTCTTTACACCAGGCAATTGACGGTGGCACAAAGGGTTAAGATAACTCAGTCGAAAGCTACCGAAGCTCCACGAAGCTTAGTGGTACAGCGGGTGGACTGGCTATCCGCAATTTCGATTCATGCCCAAAATAAAAAAAAATCCACTTTAATTTCTTTTACTTTTTCATTTTATGTCTGAAGATTGACAGACAAGCAAACGGGCCACCTGATGGAAAGTGGTTACCGTCGCCTATGAACATTTGCAACACCAGGGGAGTTGCCAACGCGCTGCCAGCCCTGAAGGACTCTTTTGACGCCATTTTTTTACTTGCACGTGTTAAGGCGAAATGTTTAATAAAAATATCAAAACTTATTTCATTTTACAAATTCTATGGAAATAATAATTGCGATTGTATAAATGGTTTTAGTATCCACATTGTAACAACGTACACCTTAATCTGTTGACTGCTGTAAATCTTTAGAAAAATAGATTATAAAAAAAAACATAAATTAATTAACGAACCATTAATTAATGATGCTTTATAATCTCCGCAAAACAAAAGCTTACAACATGACATCCGTCAAAGCTTCGGGTTCATTCATATTAATCAAATCAATGAGTACGGACTACCCTTCGGAGGAAGGAATTATATCCAATTCTTTTTAATTATTACTTAATTGGACCTTTCTTACCTTAATTGGTTCAGGAAATAACAAAGTCTCGACCAATTTGGATGGTAATGTCTTTGTAGTGACCATCACAGAGGCAAATCTACTTAGGATTCATGGATCGCAATGCATCTGGATTATGACCATCCGTTTTTGTGTAGATGTCTATAGACCACAATTGTCACTTACCATCCATGTGAACTGCATTCTTTTGGTCGCCATCATTACCAACATAAAATGCCAGAAGTACCTGCACTTATCGACATTTTAACGACTTACACCTTAACCTGTTGACTGCTGTAAATCTTAATAAAAATAGAGAATCCTCATAAAACATAAGTTAATTAACGAGCCAAAAATTAATTAATATTAAAATCTCCGTAAACAAAGTCAAAACGACATCCATCAAAGTTCCGGGTTCGTTAAGCGTGTTCCGGTCAGGTGGTAGTGTACGGGTCTGTAATTTCCGGCACAGAGGCATAACAGCTTAGGACTCATTAGTGGTAACGCATCTGCATTTTGACCCTGGTCTTTGTGTGGGTGTATATAGGCTGCAGTCATCACTTAACATCAATGTGAAATGCATGATTGTTTGCCACTTCCAATACAGAAAAAAAATAGACGAAGAGAGCCATTTCGTGGCAGCGCGCTCAACGGTGCGTTTCTGCCCAGAACGTGTAAATTGTAGAACGAACTTCCTTCTAAGGCGCTACAAAATGGGGTTAAAAATGTCGTCAAAAGAGTCCTCCAGGGCTAACAGCGCGTCGGCAACGGCGACGGTGACCACTTTCCATCAGGTGCCCAGTCTTTTTGTGAAGGATGAGAGATCCTTTTGACACCAAAACATTAGTACAGATTGATCTAAGATTGAACTCAAGACATCCAAGACAAACAAGACAAAACATTAGGTTGGATCAACGAGAAGGCATGCTTCATTTGGTGAATTCTTTTGGATGCTCAGACAGTATCTACTGTATACTTACCATTATTATCACCAAAAATTAAGATATAGATAATACGATATATGATAGCATATTGAAATTATTATTAGCAGTATTTAGTCGAGTCTCAAAATAGATTGGGATATTGTCTTAGGATCCAGACAGGTAATTTACATCCAACCAAATTTAACCTAGAATATTTGCCAGTGTATTGTTGACGTACTTAATAATATATAGTTATGCTAACTAATTTTGTATTTTATTATGTATAGTATATAGTATATAGTAGTGTATAGCTTATATCATACACGTCGTATACTAGTTATTACCCGTAGGTTCTACTGCATTTTGAAATTGTTATCAGTAAGGTCACTTTAAGCTACCAGATTTTATGGTACAATGTATAGTTTACAATTTTTCTCACAAAGCTGCTATTTGCAATAATGTTTTTTCAAATAACCGCAGTAACCTAAAAAAAGTATAAAGGTCATCGGGCATATCTGACCCGCTTTGCGAAGACTGGCGGACATTAACCAAAATAGTTTAAAACTATGGGGAATAATATGACCTTTCATTGCATATAATTATTTAATTAAAACTCGATGGAGGAAATGTACAGGATCGTTTAACAAAATAAATTATTATACGGTTCCAGAGGATTTTATTTTATCTTATACAGGCATAAAAAGAATTTACGATTCCACACAGCCTGGAAAACAGCCAGCTATACAAAACATCAAATGTTTCGAAGAAACTTAACTGCCTCGGTAGCCTAGTGGTAGCAGGCTACTACTACTACGCTGAGGTCCTGGGTTCGATTCCCGGGTAGGGGGTTATCAGAGATAATGGTGTAAAGTCCTTTAGAGTTCTATTGGGATTTTTCCATTTTCTGGAAATTTCCCAGTACCTCGAAGTTTGGTAATGTGCACGGAGATGTCAACAGGCTCGCCACCTGTTAAATGTGCCAAAAACGTAACCGGTGAATCGTGGGTGTTTGCATGTAGGTATACTTGAATGCATGCATTTACCTCTACCTACCCCTTCGGGGATTACAGGCGTGACGTTACGTTTTACGATTTTTTTTTAAGTTACCTTTGTAGTCTAACTTGTTCTGTCTCTGTGAAGAATTACGGAGCCGTTCATTACTAACCGGAACACAATAGTGCTGAACCATTTGGCGGCATATAAGTAATGCGGCACCTATTTCTTCGAGCTCTGACACTGGAGCTCTACCATCATTAAAATTGACTATCATTCCTTCATCTAGTATTCAAGGTTTCCAGTGATCGTTAACAAGTTCATTAACCGCTCATAGAGATAAACCGAGTTTATTGCAAACATAAACCGGTTCTTATGTAACGTATCGTAAAATGAATGAGATAAGAAAGTTTACCGAGGATCTGCCCCACTTCCTTGTCTGATTGTATGGTAACAAAGTAAGTTATCAGATTTATTAGCGACTTGCCAGATTTTCAATGAGAATGTAGGTATACGATGAATTTAGGGCGGATGCACACGTATTTTAAGGCGCCGTCTCATTTTTTTTTGTATTTAAGAAAGGTGGCAACAAGGTTTGCAATTCACATTGATGTTAAGTGATGACTGCAGCCTATAGTCAACTACAGAAAAACCAAAGGTGTAAATGAAGATGCGTTGTCACCGCTGAGAGCTAAGTTGTTATGTCTTTTTAGGGTTCCGTAGAAAACAAGGAACCCTTATAGTTTCGCCATATCCGTCTGTCTGTCTGTCTCTCCGTCTGTCCGTCTGTCCGTCCGCGGTTTAGCGCAAACGCTACACCTTAATCACGCCGACAAAGTGATAGAACATAAACATGAAAAAAAAAATTACCTAGAGTACCTTCCCTACATGTAACGCGCGAAATTTTTATTTTTTTATTTTTCGTTTTCTATATAGTGTGGGATAATATCGTTGGATAGGTCTTTTAAAAATGGTTACGGATGTACTAATATCATTTTTCGATTTAGTTAATATAATTAAGGATGGTTTGCCACCATCCTTAATTATATCCATATTTTAAAATAGAGGACACGCGATATCGTTGCATTGGTTTCAAAAATATTACGTTCCAGACACATGAAGTGCTTATGGCCCCGTGAAAACTATATATACTTTATATAAACTATAGTTTTCACGTTAACTTAAGTGTGATAGTTATTCAGGTTTTTCTTTTAATTTCATTATAAGTAGCTACTATTGCCGTAACGTTTGAATTTCTAACAATAACCGCTTAGTTGTTAGAGGAGGGGGACACACTTGACTCTTAACGAAATTTGGCACTTTAAACCTTAATAAGTCACCACAAAAAGTTCACATTGATGGCAAGTTAATACTGCAGCCTATAGCCATCTGCAAAAACTAGAGGTCAAAACGCAGACGCATTGCCACCCCTGAGGTCTAAGGTATTATGCCTCTGTGTCGGAAATTACAGGGCCGTACATTACCACCTGATCGGCACACGATAGTGCTGAACACTACCTTTTAGCGGCAAGTTTATAGATAATGCGGTGGTGCCTACGCCCGCGAGCTCCATCACTGAAGCTCTACCACCAGTAAAAAAATACCATCTTACCGGAACACGACAGTGCTCGATGCCCACGAGCTCCTACACTGGAAGTCTACTATCTTCAAAGTAAATAAGAAATGCTTAAAGCCATATTTTCCTTAGTCCTAGTAATTTATTCACGTATTAAATGTATTAGCGTGGTCTGCGTTCCCGTTTGCTACTTAACTGACATAAAAGAAAGGGACGCCAACATTAATTTTCAAATAAACTAATTATAACGCCGGGAAGTGAATTAGTTCTGTAGGGGCAGCTTATTAAATTTTACCTTATCTCTGTAATAATTAAGTATCGTGGTCGAAGCGGATTGTGGAAGGCCTTTTGATGTTTAGGCGTTTTAAAAGCATTAATATGTTTAAAGGATTTTAAGGGTTCCGTAGCCGCTTGATATAAGGCTCATAAAGGCTCAGAGTCACTCAGAGAGCATTGAGAGAGCTATGCTAGGAGTTTCCCTGCGAGATCTAATCAGAAATTAGGAGATCCGCATGAGAACCAAAGTAATCGATATTAGCCCACCGAATAGCGAAATTATTGATTTAAAAATCTTAAATGATTTTAGTACTAATATGAAATATTTACTTTTAACTTATTTTATGCTAATAATTATAATAATTTAATAGGTAAGCAAACATATCCCTACTTCTCTACTTATATATATTTAATATTATAAATCCGAAAGTAATTGTCTGTTTGCCTGTCTGTCTGTTACCTTTTCATGTCCAAACGACTGAACCGATTTAAATGAAATTTGGTACAAAGATAGAGCTAACTTTGAGAAAGAACATAGGCCACTTATTTATAAAACAACATCCACGCAAGCGACAGCTAGTTACGTATAAAGGCACAGAAACACAGTTGACTAATGATTTCTACAATATGCGGATTTATGTCACAGTTAAGCTATACATTTTGCTGTGTAGGTATAACAAATAAATAATGACTTATTCCTAAAGGTTTATTTATTGTATTGAACTTAAGCCGTACCTAGTGGTTCAAACTCCAAAGCTACTCAAGCAGTCAGGATTTTCAAAGATATTCATATAAACAAACCTTGACCAGACCAGACGCCGCGGTATGATATTGACCTTTATTTCAGAAACCGAGGTCACTTTATCACTGGGATAATAGGCCAGTTCCATGAAAGTGTCCGAAGCGAGGATACAAAATATTATACTTGGTAATAGCGCTCCAGTGATGGAGCTCAAGGGATTTTCCTATTTGATATGCCTTAACTCAAAATTTAGGAGTCAGTCGCCTCACATTAGTCTTTACATTTATTCCTCAAATTGTCAATTTTAACAATTGATCCAAAAAACCTATTGAAAACGTAAAATCTGTGAAAGATGGAGACTCAAGGTAGACTGTGTTGTATTGGTCCGATACATGAGACAAGTACTTACTAATATCATTTATTTTTCGCACACGAGATCCGAGGTATGAGGGAAGGGAGGCCTTCCTCAGGACTTAATTTATCTTCGTGTTAAATTTTATCAATCGGTTAATCGGTTTGATCGTGAAAGAGCGCAACATACAGAGGTATTTACTTTTGCTTTTAGTATGCATGTCTGCAAACTACCATCAAAATGAACTGCAAGATTTTTTTTCAATTTTGTATAAATTATAGTAAAAATGATTTAACCTTTCGTACAATTATTAGGTGGTGTAGTCAAGTTCGGTCACATCATTTGCCGTGCGGCCATCCCATCCTCATAAAGCATAGCGCCCTTTCCTGTCCCCGCCCCTCCCGCAGTAACAAATTTACGACAGTTTAACGTTTGTCTTTACGTGTACCCTCCCTTGTGCTAATCTGTTCTTTAGTCAAATCTCTACCCTCTGATTCTTCATTTGCATATATACATTACGCTTTTGGGTAGTCGTTGAAATTTGCCGCATGTTTTCGTTATGTTCATTATTAAATTAGTTTGATTAATCCTATGCAAGATTCGTATTTTCACACTTATGAGTGGTGAAATTCCAGGCACAGAGCTCGAGGTAGTAGTCTGTACCGTATTATCTAATCTATCTGCCGCTAAATTATGGTATTCAGCGCTACCGTATTCTGGCTATTTGTGCAGCCCCATAAGATTTGATAAGGTCGCAAATTATTAACATATAGACCTTTTATTTGTCTATAAGCTGCTGAACGCATGAATTGTAGCTACTTTGCTTATTTGAAGACAAATTGAAGTTAAATGAAACAAATTAATTTTAAGTAACAATTATTATGAGATTAAGTAACCAGTTGTAAGATGTGTAACCTAGTTTGGCATTCATTTGCCGTACGGCCATCCCATTGTCATAAAGCATCGCGCCCTTTCCATTTGCCGCCCCTTGCGCAATAACTAGTTTACGACGGTTTAACGTTTGGCTTTACGTGTACCCTCACTTCTACTAATCTGTTCGTTAGTCAAATTTCTACCACTATTCCTCATTTGCGTATGTGCCCTTTGAAATATGTTGTATGTTTTCATGATGTTCATATTAAATTACTTTGCTAAGTCCTGAGTAAGTCCTGAGTCCAATGTAAGATTTATATAATGGCTCTTATGAGTGGTAGAATTCTAGTAATAGAGGTCGGGGCCGTAATCTGTACCGTATTATTTTATCCATCTGCCGGTAAATCATAGTATTCAGCGCCACCGTATTTCTGTTAAATGTTAATGTGCGGCTCAATGTTTGTGTACAAATTATCTTTGGCCTCAGTAGGCACAACGAATCCGCATTGAGACCTCTTATTTGTCTATAATCTGCTAAACATAATACGAACTGTATGCTGCTTTGATAATTTCATGATAAATTAAAGTTAAATGAAACAGGTCAATTTTAAGTGACAATTATTAAGAGACTAAGTAACCAGTTGTAGGTGTTGTAGCTAAGTTTGGCTACATCATTTCCCGAGCGGCCATTCCATCCTCATAAAGCATTGCGCCCTTTCCTGATGCTGTCTTTCTCGCAGAAACAAATTAACGGAGAGTTAAACGTTTGCCTGTACGTGTATTCACTTGACTAATCTATTCTTTAGTCGAATCTTTACCTTCTGTTTCTTCATTTGCATATAGGTGCACATTACACCTGTTAATGGCAGTTGAAATTTGCAATATGCTTTCGTTATGGTCGTATTAAATGAATTTACTAAATCCAAGTCAACAATCGTATTTGCCAGTGATGGTGGTAGGGATTCAGTGACGAAGCTTCAAGATGTAGGTACTTACCATTTCATTACCTACACAATGTATCTGGCATCAAATACTAGTGTTCAGCAGTATCGTGTTCCTGTTAAATTTGCGGCCACAAAACGTGTGATATAGCGGGAAAAGGTCTTTGGTTTCGGCAGTGATCACGAATCTGTATTGAGACCTCTTATTTGTCTAAAATGTGCTGTATTTTACTTGTCATAAATGTGAACTCGACTCCATTTTGGTTCAATAACTAATTTAACTTGAAATCGGCTCAACCTTTGCAATAGTTAAATACTAAGTAACCTATTGTTGGCGGTGCAGTCAATCCAAAGTTTGGCCACATCATTTGCCATGCGGCCATCCCATCCTCATAAACCATCGCGCCCTTTCCTGTTTCCGTCCCTCCCGTAGTAACAAATTTACGACAGTTTAACGTTTGCCTTCACTTGTACTAATCTGTTCTTTAGTCAAATCTCTACCAGTGTGATTCCTCATTTACATAAAACACATTACAATTATGGGTGACCTCTGAAATATGCGGCATGTTTTCGCTGTTAGTACTGTTTCCCGCGACTTTGTCTGCCTGCTATTTGATTTTGGCACAAAAAGAAGCTTATGCCCTAACTCAGGAATACTCAGGATACGAACTATCTCGTAGTTAATTGGTTTAATTACCTACTCGTGAAAGTGAAACATACAGGCAGAATCACTTTTACAGAGTTTACTTATTCGATGGCAATATTCGAATTTTTTAATTTAAATTATGCATCATTAATTCAACCAACGGAGATTTGTGGGGACAGATTGAGCTTTGATCTGGTTAAGGTACGCTACAATTTAATGGAAATATTGGTTTTTAATTATAAAACGATTCAGTTACATTTATTGAATTGAAAATATATTTGTCTGTCAGAGCTTTAATAATAGCAAAAGTTTAAGTGGACATTTAAGAATAGGTGCATCAACTGAGTTTGATTTTGCGGCCTTTACAGGGGCACCAGAATTTCTAGAGCAAGTTTCACTTCACCTCACCAGACCTTGATGTCCTTGTAAAACGCACACCTCTGTTAACTAAGTGATAGTAGGAAACTAGAAAATATAGAACATAAAAAGTATTGTGTTATCAAACCTTATATGGATTGGTTAACTTCGTTTTTGTTTTCTTTGATTTCACTTTAAACGAATTAAGAGGAATTTTCGACTTTTTAAACCGTCAGCTCGCGAGAGAAATATGACGATTTCAATTGTTTACACGCAGCGGTATCTCAGGGATCTCGCGTCTTGAATAAAATCTTTTGGCTATCTTTTAAAAATGACTGGGCCTCTCCATTAAAATAGATACCTACACAAAAACCAGAGGTCAAATGCAGAGTTCTTATGTCTCTGTGATAGTTATAACGGGACTATACATTAACATTCAACCGGAACACGATAGTGCTAAACAAGCTATTACACGACACGGTATTCAGCAGAAAGGGTGGGCGTGGCCTCGCGCTGGGTTACCGCTTATTACACTATCCGGTCGACAGGGCCCAAACCCAGTCACAGTACAAATATGAACAGTATGGAAACTACGTACAAAACGTTGAAACAGCGCAACCACACAAACATGCGCAACAACGAGGCCCTTAAGCGGTTCTCGCGGTGCTGTAGCTCCGAGTCAATCGCTACTCGAGCGTCGATGCGCATGTTTGTGTGAGTGTGCCGTTTTGAACGTTTTGTACGTAGTTTCCATACTGTTCATATTTGTACTGTGTGTAGTTAGGGCGTTAGGCTGACTAATCAGGGCCCTAACTCTCTAAATGTTATTTATTACACTACCCTGACCCTTGCTATCGTACCCTGAATACCGTGCCGTGTAATAAGTCCATAAACATTATCATTTGGCGGCAGATAGGTACTTAAGGTCGTGCCTACGCCATCTCTACCATTAGTAAATTTTAAATGATATCACGTTGTATTGTCACGTTCTTAAAAATTATTTTCCTATTTCCCATTTTGATTCCAAAGAGTTTTCAGAGCGCTCACAAAGAATCGCACACCATTTTCCCAAAATGCCAAAAATTTTTCATTCCGCTCACACGTCCTCAAAGAATTCGAGCCGGAAATTTTGACCCGGTGGCACAAGTTTACGCTATATAAACTGCGGGTAGTAATTTCTAACAATGAACACCTCGCACGACTATATTTCCTTTTTATGAAGACTTTTAGTAAGTACTGTAGGTGACCGGGTCGGCACGGATGGTTGACGTGCGCGTTATGCCACGAGAACTAGGGATGTTTGAATATTTGTTTACTGTAATTTCAAAAAGTTTTGGAGTAATATATAAATATTGTCTGTGAAACGTTTACTCAATAACTAGTAGTTTTTAAGCTAGGTAGCTTTGATCCGCCCAGCGGCTGTTGTAGATCGGAAGCGATCTACTCGGTTAAGCGATACTCGACGAACTTCGTATCACCTTAGAAATACAAAAACGTATTTCCAAGAAATTGAAAAAAATGTGTGCTGAGAATCATCCTTGTCACTTAGAGGTATGAAAAATTGTTGTTGACCTATTCTCAGACCTTCATGATGATCACAAAATTTCATGAGAATCGGTTCAGCCGTTTCGGAGGAGTAACTAAAATTGTGACACGATAATTTTATATACAACGTGTAACAGGATTGAATGTACAACCCGAATCTAGTTTGTTCAGAATCGATAACCGAATCAATTTTAGGCATTTTCGATATAGGTAACATTTTGTCCCAAAATTAATTACAATTAAGGAAATTATTTGGTGAACAGTCAATACAAACGAAAATGAGACTAACGTCTATCCAAAATAAAATGCTAGTCTCAGCAAGTTAATTAGAACTTGTTGAGATGTAAAAATGAATCTTATTACTAGCGAGTGTTAAATAGAGGTACCCAGGTTACGCTACATCACATTGCGACAGTTCTTTCTTTTCTATTCAATTCTTTTCTTTACAGTGTACGTGTGTGAGTTGGTTTGTGTTTTATGTGCGGTCGTAAGTAGAGGTAGAGTACGTATGCATAGGGTGTGCATACTGTTCGTACAAATTGAGGACAACTTATTTCTTAAATAAAAAATATTCAATACTTACATATGCAATTTCAGTTCATGTATTATGATTACTAGCTTTTGCCCGCGACTTCGTTCGCGTGGACTTCAGGTTCGTCCCGTCTAGTCTAGTAATAAGTAAGAAATACGGTAACTAAGCACTGCAGAGCCCTAATTTGTACGTGTAACTCCTAACCAAAAAGAAATCGCTAGTGCCTTGAAAATTCGCAAAACGGACACAACCGTCAACGACGTCTGCCCTCATGCGTCTGCCCGCGTTCGGGTCGCGCACTCAGCGATGAGCCACTTCTTCCCCACCGCACCTACCCCGCTCCCCCCACGCCCCGTTCGCCTGGCGCCGCTGCCGGTATTTATCACCGAAACGGTATTTATCGCCGAAATTGCTATGACTCTGCATTTTAAATCTGTGATATCTTCGAAAATATTTATTTAATTTACATGCTGTAAAAAGCCATATTGATATTTATTAAATGCACAATGTATTTAAGATACTTAATTGGATAAGGATTAATACTGTATTGCTTAAAATCGCTTCGTAAATAAGCCATTATTTCTCGTACAAAGTAAAGGATAAAAAATGGTTATTGTGGGTTATTCCTAAGAGATAAACATATACCATCACGGACTTTTTTGTAGACCTTTTTAAGTTATACAATACTGTAGTAAATTGTTTTGATCTATCTTGTAGGATTCAGTCAGCGTTTGCAATGTAAGCGCAAAAAATGTGTTTTTTCTACGACCTCACATCAAAAACCTCAAAAATTGTAGCCTATGTGTTATTCTGATGTATAAGCTATAGCCTATGTGTTATTCTAATGTATAAGCTATATTGTGGTAAAGTTTCATTCAAATCCATTCAGTAGTTTTTACGTGAAAGAGTAACAAACATCCATACATCCATACATACAAACTTTCGCCTTTATAATAGTAGTAGGATATAACTCGATTTTCTAATCGAGGTTAAGAATGTGCATTATTCCCGTTACATGTTGTATATATATTATATATATACAGAGAAGAGACTAAACGTTACATTTTTGTCTCGTAATGTTCATACATTGCTCCAACCAAATTTTAATTAAATCAACACCAAAATATCCCAATATTGCTACATCCAACAAATCGAACATGAAAACCAACGTAATCCAAACACCAGCCAGCTTATTGTTATGTCGATACACTAGAGCATTCATTAGCCAATTTGTTTGGCGTTGTACATAAAGCAACACGGGCCACCAGCCATGGCGGACCGGAGGGAAGTAGCCATATGCAGGCTTTCCCCTCTGTCAAAGTACAAGCCCAAGTGGGCCTATGCCTGTCGCCTAGATGTTTAAATGTGTGCGTGAAATTGTTTATGTATTTTGTTAAAGTCAAGGTGTGAGTTTCGTAGTAATAGACGATTTTTGTAGTTGTGTGTGCGTCACACGCATTTTCCCCCGCAAAAAATGATACACTGATTTTGCATCGCATGATAATAAACGCTATGGCTCCTCTCCGGCAGAGAATATGTAATAATACTACGTATATAATGGAGACTTCGACATCCCGCCCGATTTCCCCACCTCACCCAACCACCCCCCTCTTCTTATGGGCGACGTTTGGTGTTCTCTACGTGCTAAGCACACAGGTGCACGTGTAAATACACGTCACTGATGTCTGTGTAATAGAGACCAAATTAAGCGTTGTATGGAATTTTGGTCGGTCCGCCGCGGCCGGTGGTCCGTGTTGCTCCATGGCGTTGTATGAAAGCTTATACATTCGTGTATACGCGAAATATTCATTTTAAATGGATTTTCACGGATCACTTGCGTCGAAAAACGGGTACGCCGCTTCTACCACTAAAGACCAAATCGTTGGAGCGTTAAGCGAATGGGCAACATAGGTACATGTTATTTTTTTAATATCGTACTATAATTACAGGTACAAAAAACCAATATGCGAGGGGAGCAATATAAGATGTTTGAGGGCTGATACTACTGTTATGTAGGTACCAAACTATATATGATTTGGATGATGCGGTAAAAGCGCTTTAAGTAGTCAGATTTTATTTTTAAAAGTTGAAATTCATTTTGTTCGTCTTTATTACAAACGAGTGGATTTGCACGGGTGCAATGTTACCTACTAATATGGTACTAATCAATTGATTAGTACCAAAATGGGTTGCATAAGAGACTATTTGCACTCAAAGAGATCCTGTTGTTTTTGTTTCATACATACTGTCCTCCTAAAAACACACTGTTGGGGCTGGGATTTCCCAAAATCCCATCTTAGATAGCCTAAAAAGAATCACTTTACAAAATTTGAGACTTCTGGCACTTGTAATAACGAAATGTCATACACACTATTACACAAGTTACAAAAGTTTACCTTAGGCCTCAGGAGTGGCAACCCTACATTGAAATCTTTGGTTTCATGTAAGACGTTCATAGGCTTTATGACAAAAAAAATCAACCTTTTATCTGTAAATATTAACTGTTTCAAGGATCAACTTAACAATTTGTACAACTTGTCCAGAAAAATAACTATTTATTTTCAACAAACTGCCATTAAAACCTATTTTTTATGCCAAACACCTATCTCAACAATTCCAAATATTTATATTGCCGGTTCAGCTAACTGGAAAAAAAATGCAGCGACTAGATTGATGGCAGTTACAGTTTAATGTGAGGAATATTGAACTTGTTACGAAATTTCCTTCGCACATAAATCTTTTACAAGCATATTTGGTACAGATGTACCTAATAAAATGTCTAAAAACACTTAGCTCTTGTCAGTCATGCTATTTTTCATAGACTTTGAAACCTACGAACAGTCTGCGGTAAGTATTATCTATTTCAAAAGCATTTTGTCTATTTCGCGGTCAATCGAAATTTAACTAACGAGAAGAAAATAAAATTCTAATCGCCATCGCCATTTTAATTTTAATCTTAGTTGATGTTTTTCAAGGCACATAGGTAGTAAAAAAAATTACAAGACAAAAAAAAAAACTTTTTTGCAAAAACGTTGAAACGTTTTTAAATGCACGTAGTGAAAAAAAAAATATACTGCAAAAAAGTGTCTTATTTATGACAAAACAAGAGTTTGTCTTAGTGCGTACAATCAATTTAAAAACTTTTCATGTTTTGTAAATATTTTTGCAATCACAAATTTTGTTTGAAATGGTATAAAATTTTAAAGCCAGGCTTGTCCTTCTAATAGGTTAGAACTCCTTCCAAAAGAGTTAAAAGTTGACGGTCGGACATAAAATATTTAAAGGTCCATAACAAAAGTAAAATAACATATTTTTTCCCATCCCATCTAAAGTTGCAGCATTTGCAAGACTTAAAGTTTCAAAGTTCGAAAGGCGTGACCTGATTGTAATTTTGAATACCGAAGACTTACGAATAGAATTTCGAATTCAAAGCAGTTACTTACATATTAAATGGCCTAACCGAAACTTACAGACTTAATAATTAGTGGGTGAATCCGGAATATATTAGAGCAGGGAATTCTCACAACATTAACGTGTGTTATTTGTATCAATGGGAATTCAATTTTAAATACAGCGGAGGTCATAAAAATAGTACAGACTTATATTGAAAAAAAAAAACGGCTAATTGCGTATCGGAAAATTGTAGGGTTCCTTTTTTTCGAGTATTAAGTCTACTGTTGTTACTGGTGGTAGAGCTCCAGTGACGGCGCTCAGGCGTAGGCACGACCGCATTACCGCCGCTAAATGGTAGTGTTCAGCACTATAGTGTTCCGGTCAGGTGGTAATGTACGGCCTTGTAATTTCCGGCACAGAGGCATAACACCTTAGGCCTCAGGAGTGGTAACGCATCTGCATTTTGATCGTGGTCTTTGTGTGGGTGTCTATAGGCTGCAGTCATCACTTAACATCAATGTGAACTGCATGCTTGTTAGACACATCGATTAAATTAAAAAAAAAAATGTACGGATTTGTAATTTCCGGCACAGAGGCATAACACCTTAGGCCTTGGGAGTGGTAATGTATCTGCATTTGACCTTGGTCTTTGTGTGGGTGTCTATAGGCTGCAGTCATCTTAACATCAATGTAAACTGCATGCTTGTTTGCCACTTCCATTACGTAAAAAAATCAAACTATAACTCGTAAAGCTAAGTAAATTAACTATCGCAACAGTTTTCCGTTTAAATTCATATAGTTTTTAGTTATCGTTATATTATGTATTATTACAGTGATTTTTTTATACGTCCAAATAAAAAAACGAACGGTGGTTCAGCTGACAAGAGGAGGAGGGAGAATTGCAATAACGATTTAATTAAAAAAACCCTAATTGATAATAATTGAATTAATTCCGGCAGGAATTTGAATCTGTAACCCATAACTGCTGAATAACATGCAACATAATAGCCGAGTAGCTACCGGAGTCCCTTTCGACCACATTCGATCGTCGACTTTTTCTTTCACTAGTAACGTACACACTATTTGTAGAAAACGTCGAAAAATTCTCAATTGTACCATATTGTACGAAATAGTCTACTCGTAAGTCCGATTCGCACTTGGCCAGTATTTTCTTATTTGCTAGCATGTATTTATGTTCAAAAAACTATACACATTTTTCAAAACAATACCAGATCATAACTGCCCGATAGCAGACACAAAAGTTTTGGTCTTATAAATGCTAGTCACGTGGCTCATGAAGTAGTGAATATGTAAACATGTTTTTATGATATTTTGTCAGTGTTAACCCAGGGTATATTGCCTGACATTGAACTTGGTAGATCTATCTACAAACAACAAACAAAATAAATAAGATACAATTTTGTAGAAACAGAACCTAATATAAGCGTCCATGTCTCCGACATAAGTCAAACAACTTTTATATAATGAAGGCGAAAACAAGAAATCACACATTTGTCTAAAGGACAGGCGACTTGTTTTGTCTTTGATTAATTACGGAATTATTTTTTGTGCGTAGTTTTGTATTTGTTGTTCTCAAGTTATGCTCAAGTTCAGAATTTCTTATTTGTTCAGAACTTCGACTCTACGGGTACATTATGAACATTACATTCAATGGAAATTTATGTAATGTAGCAGACAATTGTGCACTTTTGGTGGCGTTGGCTTTATTAGACTTCCTCATACAACCCAGAGATTTTTAGCCGGTGTGTTGCTACTTTTATGGATTTGATTTGCAATATGTCCTGATAATAGAAGTTTGTTTGTACGTATATCCATTTCAAGGCACACAAGGGATAGTCTAGAACGCATGGAGTGCTAAATATTTTGGTCCTGGTTTGCCACTTGAATAAGATAAAAAGTGAAGTAAGTAGTACCACACCGCGGACACTCCGCCAAAATGCCATACAAACGCTTAATTTGGTTTCTTTTACACAGACATCAATCAGTGACGTGTATTTACACGCGTACCTGTGTGCGTAGCACGTACAAAATACCAACCGTCGCCCATAAGAGGGGAAGGTGAAGTGATGTGGAGAAATCGGGCGGGACGTCGAAGTGTCCATTCTATATTCTAAATTCGTTCTATACGTAGTATTATTACATATTCTCTGGTAGTATCTCATTGCAACTAAAGAGGAACAAAATATTTTGTAAATTCATTTACATTACTGTCAGAGAAATACTTAAAGCAAGTAAAGAAACGTACAATTTAGTGGAAAGAACAACTTGAAAATAAACAAAATAAATGCGAACGTAGTATTTTCTCTTTAATAGTGGCCCATTTAAGATTAAGGACTCAAGGCAAAACATGTATAACGATTTTAGTTCTGAGACCAACAGAATTTAGTAACTGCCAAAACTTTGTTGCTTGACTTTGAGGGCTTGATGTATATCACGCTTCAAGAGCTCGGAAATTTCAGCTCGGTGTCAACATTTACTTGTAAATAGTCTGACAAATGACGGCTGGAAATTCAAGTTTTGTAGTGTTCTAAGCAGTTGAATTACTCGAGGCAAAGTCCTGGAATCCCATCAGAAATATTTGAACCGTATTTTATACAGAATATTAAATTATCTAGGCACGTTTTAACTCATAGTTCATTTTGTAAGGTAATTTTGAAAATTAGTGTTCAGGTGAACGATCTTTTTATGAGTTGTAAGTTAGTATTCTTCTGTTTCACTTGACGTCGTGTCTTCACGTTGTGTTGTGCTCTGAAGTACCGGGCATGCAGAAAATGCGATATTTTTTGCTTTTCGTAATAGGAAAACTAAAAAGAGCCTTTGAGGGCTCCTATACATAACTGCGGATTCGCATCGCCATCGCAAATATCTGCGAGCTCGCACGAATGCATTGCCTGCGATGCGGCGTCGCATCGCATTGCATCGCAGTTTTGTGTGGCCACCCTAAGGATCACAAATTCATTCAGAGAGGCGACTCGGAAGTCCTGTTGTTATTCGATTGAGATCAATTTAATGAGCACTATCCAGTATCTTGTTGTTTTCCAAAAAGTTTGATAATTATCGCGAAGTGCTTGTATTGCGAAGTGCTCATCAAACTGTTGTCAACAGATTTAGAGAATTAGGTCCCTGGTTTTCGTTTAAGGAAGTGGTCCCTGGCCATAAATTTGAACTTACAATCTCGGAAAGACATTGATCCTTTCTGTTGGCCCTGAACCGTGTCCATGAAGATTCCACCAATTAGAAATTCTTTTAGAAATTTTTAACCAATTAGAGTTCAATTCCCGGTTTGGAAATAAACGATGACTTTTCGTTAGAAGAAGTTTTCTCAGAGTTTAGTTTCAGATTAATTGGATTTAATTTTCGTAGGCATTGGATCTAGTTTGCCTAGACTTAGGGGTGTAAACCAACTTTTACACGAATTGTAGAATATCGGTGAACAAAATACTTGTTAAACAGATCGCGAATTGTGTCAACCATTCCATGGCATTATATTCCATACTAGGTTCTAGGAGAGAGAAATGAAGCTAAGTATTTAAGATTACCCAGTACTTTATGTCTTGATCTTGGACAATTCATTATAAATTAAATAGAATTGTTAATTCAACACATGGAAATAAGAATACTTATTAACTTAGGCTTGCCTGAGTAAATTAAGGAGGTAGAACGAAAAAGACTAGCGACGGAAGGATGACGGTCTTCACATTTAATAGGTCATCCTCGCGTAATGGCGAAACAATCATTATAATAATAGCATTCCACACAATATCCTATCCTTGATTCCGCAGACAACAGTATAAGTAATTATTTTTGAGGATAAACGATTGCGCTTTTTCGGTTACGAGTATAAAAACTTACACTAGCGTAATCTACACTAATATTATAAAGTTGAAGAGTTTGTTTAGCTTTTATATAACATCACGCTAAAATGAATAGGAGAGGGCAGATAACATTGCAACCTCGGGAAACCGGAGCGATCCGCTAGAAAATGCTAGTAATAAAGCGATGAAACACTATCTTGTGCTCATCGAAATCGCCTGTCCATTTTTTTCAGACTTTACTTTAAATAAACAAAATCATATAAAAATGTCAAGCTTACAGCGACAAGTTTTTTTAACATTTTCACAAATATAGGGGTTAATGACGTGCAGGGTTGATCCTTGCCAGGCCTTGGATTTGTACAAATCATGTTCTGATTCATCCCTACAAAAATTTCTAGCCTTACAGGGCCAACGGTACTCGGAGGGTTCAGTATCTCTCCTACTATAATAAAATCCTTAATTTTGGACTTGTAGATGAGTAGAAAGGACAGCAGAATTTTGTAAATTTCGTAAAACTTTCCAAAAAATACATACTTTTTCACCTGGGTCAGCATTGGAATGGGGCATACTCTTTTTAACTATACCTTTTCCTTACAATACGAGGGGTTTTTCTTGTTTTTGCTCATCCATGAGAAATGGTAAGGTTGGATATACCTAATGGAAGTTGTCTTTGAATCACAGGAGGCTTATTAAAGAACGTGCAAAAAGAACACATGTCACTCAGGTAACGGCGGTAACAGCCCCAATCCAGAAGTTCATGTGATTTTTGAATAAGTTTATTTATTGACATAGTATATGAGGTACAAACTAACGATTTTGGAAACGGGCCAGATTTCGTTGCCAGCCACTAAGTGCGCTGGATTTTCACCATCCTCCTTATAAAACTTATCGCATTTAAAGACCCAGGGGTACGTGCGCCTTTATTAACGGGGTTGGATTCAATCAGGACAAACGGGTATTGAGTGTGGATCTACTGATATAATTGGACCGTTTTTTTTGTTGTCGTTTTGTTCGTATAAATCTAATGGGATAAATCATGTATTTTTACTGGTGGTAGAGCTCCAGTGACGGAGCTCGCGGGCGTAGGCTCCACCGCATTACCGCATACTTGCCGCTAAATGGTAGTGTTCAGTACTATCGTGTTCCGGTCAGGTAGTAATGTACGGCCCTGTAATTTCCGGCACAGAGACATAACACCTAATGCCTCATGAGTGGCAGCGCATCTGCATTTTGACCTCTGGTCATTGTGTAAGTGTCTATAGGCTGCAGTCATCACTTAACATCAATGTGAACTGCAAGCTTGTTTGACACTTTTATTAAATAAAAAAAATCTGTGTTTTCTTTACTTGAACTAAAATGAGATTGTTCGTATCATCATCTATACAAATAAATAAAATTGGAGTGTCTGTTTGTAATATAAAAATCACCGATTTTTACTAAATGCATATGTATGTATACACGGTACATATACAAAAACAACGTTTTTTACAATTTTTGTATGTCTGTCTGTCTGTCTGTTTGTTCCCGCTAATCTCGGGAACGTCTGAACCGATTTTGACGGGAGTTTCACTGGCAGATAGCTTATGTACTCTTAGGCTACTTTTATACTAGCTACGCCCACGACTTCGTCGTCTGGGTAGGTACTGAACAATCATAAATTTTCACGGGGATGAAGTCGCGGGCACAGCTAGTATATATATTTTTGTAAGTAAAAATGAATCACCGAATTTATTGTACGCGCAATACTTCCAAACTACTGCACCAAATTGGAAAAATGTTTCTTTTGTCTGTTCGTTATTGTTAAGAAGGTTAAAACTAATATTTATAAGTCTCTGAAGGCGAAATAAAAGAAAAAACGGAAAGAAAAATTTTACTTCGGGAATCGAACCTGCGACCTCAGGATAACCAGTCCAGCCGCTTTACCACTAAGCTATCGAAGTCCCTGAAGACTCTGAAGGCGATACAAAGTTCGCGGGGTCAGCTAGTTTCGGATATTTGGAGTCAATTTAGAAAAAAACAATAATTTATTTTCTAAAGGGTACCTATAGAAACGAAAACGACAATTAAATTTTTATAAGTAATTAATGCTGGCAGTAGAATTTCACTGCATTTTTTTAATCATGAAATGGCAAAAAGCGTACAGTTCAAATTGATGTTAATAACACTGTAATCTTTAAACATGTACATCAAATTGGAGATTCAAACGTAAAATGCGTTGCCACTCCTGAGTTGTTACGCCTCTGTGCCGGAAATTACAGGCCTGCCCATTAGCACCTAACCACACGTACCAACAATATTAGCACACCTGTAAATCCATGAAGAAGTAGGCTGTAGATTGTTCATTTTTCTGAATATCGAATATTTACAAAATGTTTTTTTCGTCGTTCTTCACAAAAAGTTCGAAAAACCCCTCTGTACCGATACGATTGGCACTTGAACAGCTTTTAGATTGACGCTTTCGGTGCCCTCAGTCCTCACCTCAATTTGCAAATAGTTTTACCGACTAAAAAACCGGTAAGACCGAGTCGGGCCCAGGATTCCGTAACAAAATGTTTAGTTCTGACTCTCTAATCATTGATTTCATGAAAGGGCAAACTCAAAAGTTTAGAAATTGTGAAAAGTTAGGAAATTGTTGTTGTAGCAGCTTGAAGAATAGAACTAAGGTATCTCCCGTCGTACGAGGCGACTGAAAGTGGGAATGAACCGCGGGCGGCAAGAGTGGGGGCTCTAGCCGTCCAGCATTCGCGGTTCCGTGAGAACGGCTACCGTGGTAGCTGCAATTCGTTGTAGGCAGGTGATATGCGCTGAATGGTACTACCTGAGTCCCCGTAGATAGCCTTATGGAGGGATTTCCCCTCCAGACATAGTTTCTATACTTAGTTTTTTTTCTATGTTATGGAAGTGGCAAACATGCATGCAGTTCACATTGATGTTAAGTGATGACTGCAGCCTATAGACACCCACACAAAGACTGAGGTCAAAATGCAGATGCGTTACCACTCCTGAGGCCTAAGGTGTTATGCCTCTGTGCCGGAAATTGCAGGGCCGTACATTACCACCTGACCGGAACACGATAGTTCTGAACACTACCATTTAGCGGCAAGTATATTAGGTAATGCGGTGGTGCCTACGCCCGCGAGCTTCGTTACTGGAGCTCTACCAGTAAAAGTTTTAGTTTAGAAGTACGGAACCCTAAAACCTAATCTCTATACAAAGCGTCAGCACGGCGAGCGACATGACAGCGCGTGGGATATGGGATCGACGAAACATAGCCCAATGACTTGACGTTTCTCCTGACAACTCTGGGACTGACTTGCTCAAACGTGTTGACGTCTCGGCAATTACTGGACCTACTCCAATATCCACTTCGTTGCACTTAATTTTTACGGGGGTTATTTTTATCCAGAAACTTCAGTAATGTTTTATTTTTGGCAGTGTTGTATAATTTTTGAGGACGTAGGTATCTAGCGGTAGGAGGGTGACTGATCTTTTACTTGTTACCTACGTATGTTGAAAAAAAGTATGTATATAATATGACCTACCAACACCCTTTAAATACCCCTTAACATATCCAAGCCAGTAAAAATCTCATTTAACTTATTTACATTCAAAACTTAGGGGAATAAACCTTAAGTTGAGACCCTCTTGTTTACGCGCCTGAGGACATCGTAAGTGCCCTGTACTACCATGAGTATTTATTTTGAAAAAATATACTTTACAAGGATTCAAAATATTCGAACCTGCGACCCAGATGTATACAAGCCCAGACGCTCAAACCGCTTAGCTATTGCAAGGACTGCTACCTGAAAAGCAATTGAAACAGAAAAACAAGCACAAACTTACATAGCTTGGTTAATACCTGGACTTGGCGTGGACACACCCGTGCCCACAGACACGTATTCAACAAAACAAGGACACTGAGGTTCACGGGGAAATATTACTTTCCATACAATAAAATTGCCGCTCCACAACTGCCTCGTTCAAACCCGTTGTATTTCACATTTATGACTGTGCGGTTATGATGCTAGGGCTGGCACCTATTCAATTGTCCGATGTCCTAGTCCCATTGTCGAAAATCTATTCTGTCCGGTAAAAATCGGACACTTGACCAATAAATTGACAAACATATATTGTCATGTCACGAAGTTGCAAACAAGCACACAGTATACTGTAGTGGACATCTCATAAAATACAAAAAGTAAAAAACAAAGATTTCAATGCAGATGCTTTGCTACTCCTCACCTGAGGCACACCGCGGACACTCCGCCAAAATTCCGTACAAACGCTTTATTTTTTTCTCATCAATCAGTGACGTGTATTTA
Source organism: Macrosoma leucophasiata (assembly GCA_036365455.1). Classification (NCBI taxonomy): domain Eukaryota; kingdom Metazoa; phylum Arthropoda; class Insecta; order Lepidoptera; family Hedylidae; genus Macrosoma; species Macrosoma leucophasiata. Next base: position 6,323,367 of record JAWQUS010000002.1, on the reverse strand, counting down.
CACGTGCACCTGTGTGCGTAGCACGTACAAATACCAACCGTCGCCCATAAGATGGGAGGAGGTTGAGTGAGGCGGGGAAATCGGGCGGGACGTCAAAGTATTATTACATATTCTCTGCCTGAGGCCTGACCTGATATGCCTCTGTGCCGGAAATGACAATAACAAATAAGATAAGAAACATTTATTTGACACACAACGAGACACATAAAACAGACATAAAACGTAACAGGTAACAGAGAAAAGACAACACATTTTCTAAAAATTAATACATACCTATACACGTAATATGTGTCTCACGGCTGCCAAAAAGGTGTCCTGTTCAGCAAATGTCAGGTACCTTCATATAAAAGGTACCTGACGCTGGTTTTCAACAGGACCCTTAGTGAGTGAACCACGGATGTCAAATTTATAATAAAGGATAATTGTACTAATACTTATACAAGGTACATACATACGGATATAAAACAGATAATAAGCCATTAAAATAACATACTTTATTAAACGATAAATGTAATACATACTAAAAGGTACAAACAATAATAAATAGATTAATACCAAAGTAAATAAAATATAAGTAGATAAAAAACATCTTATTAAATATCATAATAATAATATGCAGTCAAAGAATTATAACGCAATTGTGCGGTGGCGCGTCGATCGCCGGGAGCCGGGAGTCACCGGGAGTGGTGCGTCATCCCCACCTCAGGCACCACAGCGCGATAACGACCGGCCGAGCGCAGCAGGCCTTATTGCGATGCCGATGCGCCGGTGTCGCGTACGTGGAACCGCGTTAAGGTAACTTACGTCCGATATTTGTGGGCATACAAACGACAACAAATGAAAGCTTCAACAACGACTCGTCAATCAACTATAGAAAATCATAAAATAACTACCATCTTACTAGAGCACGGCAAAATTATGATTAGGACGTTGTAGTATGATAATACATAAAAGAAGACCTTCCTAAGTCCTGTCGAGATATACTACCAGTCCGAATGAAGTCTTTTAACTTATTTTTATGTAATAAAGGCGGCCAGTTGAAAAAGGAAAAGTGAGACAAACACTACGATTTTTGTGTCAACTTAGGCTTACGGACCCAAATGAGACCTAATTTTGCAATTGGAATTAAATATTTATATTATATATTTATATATTGATAATAAATAAAAAATTAAACTAATTTAACTGGTGGCGAATATTTACATAAAAAATCAAACACCATACAAAGGTTATTTAAAAAGCAATTTGTATACCAATGGCAATTTATGACTTATACAGAATGTCCAGTTTATTTTTATTTGTCCGGTATTACAACTATAGATGACAGCCCTATCTTATACAGTAAGTGTTGTTAATTTTATTTTTCGAGCCCATCTCCCATAAACATCCTGAAGCAATTAGGTTCATCGTTGTAAGGGTTTACACAGTGAAAGAATGACGCAGCCCAAATTTTCACTATTATACTGACCAAGAAAGAAAGATTTTTTATATCTAATCCCTTTTTTATGTAATGAAGGTGGCAAACAAGCATGCAGTTCACATTAATGTTAAGTTATAACTTCAGCCTATAGACACCCACATAAAGACTAGAGGTTAAAATGCAGATGTGTTGCCCACCCTGAAACTTTAGTTGTTTTGTCTCTGTGATAGTTATTACTGGGCTATGCATTACCATCTAGCTGGAACAAGGCTGAAGATTAGGTAATGATGGAGCTACCATGTATGCTAGCTAGCATGAATGCTTTTTACTGAAAAAGCATACATGCAAACACCCTCGAGTCGCCGGTTACATTTTAACCCATGTAACAGAAAAATCCTAATAGACATATTTTCACACCGTTATCTCTGATAGCGTCGACCCGGGAATCGAACCCAGGACCCCAGCGTAGTATTAGTGGCCTGCTAAAACTATACTACTGGGGTTTACTATTTTAGTTATTTTAACATTCTTAATTACCATATACCAGTAGGTACTCCAGTCGTTTTCTAGCAAGCCATTACTGCTACGATGGGATCCTGAGATTGAACCCTGGTTAAGTTCTAGGTAAAGTTAGATTTAAAGACCAAATTGAAAGTTTCCATTTTTCATCCCCGGAGTTTGGCAATTTGCTCATATAGATAAGAAAAATGTATTATTTCCAAGTGATTAAATGAATTTTTGTTCTTGAGATATTCATAGATATGACTGACGAATCGTAGGTCAATGCTTGAGTACATACATTTACATCTGCCCACCTTTTCGGGGAACACAGGCGTGAAGTTACGTTTTCCATTCTCACGAGTTGCATCTGCTTTTATACCCCTAGTTTTTGCGTAGACGTCTATTATCTGCTCTATTAAGCAGAAATCACAGTGAACGGAATACTTGTTTGCCTTTCTTGACATATAAACATATATACAGGAATATATAACGTGTTTACACAATTCAACTGAGGGATACTATAAATACACGACAAGGGAGTATGTGTTATGTATTCTACATTGTAATTAATCGGAATTTGGAACAGATTTGCTTACAGAATAAAGCCAAGCTCATAATCAAGCGTCAAAGTTCAAAGCAGTCATCCATTAATTATTAAGTATTGTGTGGGTTTCATGAAATTGATATTTAGAGGACCGATCAATGTGAAATGCTTGTAATTTTGCGGACTATTAACTCCTATTAAGACTGGTAATGCTCGTTGTATGACGAGTACGGTTATTTAAGGAAATAGTCGGCTTTATAGGAAACATACATAATTCAAGTACAATCTGTACATTGTGAATAACCTTCTTAACATAAGTTTTATATTTAGTAGACCCTTGGAAACAATTAGGTCTTAAAGTTTATAGAAGTCTTATTTTGTAAATTGGTCATGTTTGAGTCTCCGAACAACGCGCCGTCGCGTTTGTTCCCCGTTTCTTTTTATTCCGATATTTCCGATTGACGTCCCGCCCGATTTCCCCGAGAAACGGGGATTTCCCCGCCTCACCCAATCTCCTCCCCTCTTATGAGCGACGGTTGGTATTTTGAACGTCACTGATTGATGTCTGTATAATAGAGACCAAATCAAGGGTTTGTATGGAATTTTGGCGGAGTGTCCGCGGTGTGGCACTGTGGCCCCCTTCCTCCCCGACGGACTAGCCCGCGTGTCATTATTCCGGTTATGGGCGGCCACACAAAACTGCGATGCGATGCGACGCCAAATCGCAGGCAATGCATTCGTGCGAGCTCGCAGATATTTGCGATGTGATGCGAATTCGCAGTTTTGTGTGGGAGCCCTATCATCAACCTATGACTTAAGCGAAAGTTGCCGCCCTTAAGTTGAACCGCCCCTAATTGCATTTGTCATAAGTGTCTCCCCGCAACGCCCTAAGCCGAATATCGAATATAATAGTTACTTTGGGCATGACATTATTTTGCAAACGAGATAACAGATTATATTGTGACAAGGTTTTCTTCTTTCGTCTATTAATTTAAGTACATAATTATGCTTACGAAAAATCATCAGAATCGATTCAGTGTTTTGGACGTACAAACAGACATTTAATAGTTGTTGCAGCGTTTATATCATTAATATGGTTTGCTGTAGAACAGACAGAAACAACTAGTTTTATCTAAATTATTTAGACAAAGCCCAAGCTAAAGATTATTACTTTAAATGAGCAGGTACCTAAAACAAAAGTACACTTAAATAGGTGTATATAAGGTAAAGAGGCAAAATGTAACAAAGATGACTGTATTTATTCTAATTGTACTAATTTAACCACCGCGCTTAGTAAAGGTAAAATTTCTCATCAAGTCTACCCTGAAGCTACGAGAGAATTTTAACTTTTCTTGCAAAGTGCTGAAAAAAAGTAAGACAAATAATCAATTTAGAACAGCCAAAAGCTTTCAACTTTATTTGCCCGGTGGACAAACAATAAAAAATTACACCTTTTACCGCAGCCTTGTAAACGGCTGATACTCCCGATCCTTCCGACGTCTGTGATATCGGCAATAAATTCGGATACTTTTTCATGATTATTCTTGCACTTGGATTTGAGATATTGTACCTGAAAAAAGAACTTGAAATCTATAGTTAAGTTTTTAGAATGTTTAACTTTTTTTTAATGTAATGGAAGTGGCAAACAAGCATGCAGTTCATATTGATGTTAAGTGATGACTGCAGCCTATAGACACCCACACAAAGACCAAGGTCAAAATGCAGATGCGTTAACACTCCTGAGGTGTTATGCATCTGTGCCGGAAATGACAGGGCCGTACATTACCACCTGACCGGAACATAATAGTGCTGAATACTACCATTTAGCGGCAAGTTTGTTAGGTAATGCGGTAGTGCCTACGCCCGCGAACTCCATCACTGGAGCTCTACCACTAGTAAAAAATAAGTACTTACTTAGTATTTCTGGTATTTTGGTTAGTTTTATTCGGTAGAAGGGCGCTGTAAGACTACACCATTACTACCACTATTACCACCGCATTATTTAAACCAGTGGCTCTGAAACTTTTTTGAAGTCCTTTTAGAAAACCAAATATTTGACGGAGCTCTCAAAATAAAATGAAACCTAGTAAATTCAATTTATAGAAAAGACTACTTCTTTGTTGGCGTAACTGATATGCATATTCATTTCTAAATTACAGCTTTCTAGTACTTAAAGTCTGGAATAAGCTGCGGATAGACTGACGGGCACTATCGGAGTTTCTTATTGGATACTGAACCCTAAAAGTGTATTGACAAACGAAATTTATCAGCTCTTCGGGCGTTGAACATGAAGACTGAAATATTGAATGAAAGGTGAGAGAACACTCGAATACCTCGTCAACAACAATAAAAACGTCACTCGCAAAGTTGTTGAACCTCGGAATTAGGTTTATGCCGTATAACTTAGCAAAATTAGGAATAAATTGTGGAGGAATTTCTCTTACTCATTGCTTTATTTATCCTAACAGGCTTACGACCCCGCTTAGATATTAAACGAGAGAGCCAAAGGGAATTTTAAATTTCCTAAATACCCTTTTACTTTCAGAATTTGTACAAATTCTGAAATGTATTTACTGCAATGTTTTGCCGAGTCCTTTTATGATTCGACGGAATAAAACAGAATTTGTTTTAGAGATATTCACATGTTTAATTTTTCTGATGGCAAAGTGCCTTCCAATTGAACCTTTGTTAATAGCAAAGAATCGGAGAATCTCAGATCCATTTACGTATATATTATTTAGAGTTGCAAACCTAATTGAAGAGGTATAACTTTTTGGTGTTAGAGCTCTAGTGACGGAGCTTGCGGGCGTAGGCACTACCGTATTACCTCTATCTGCCGCCAAATGGTAGTGTTTAGCACTATCGTGTTCCAGTTAGTTGGTAATGTATAGCCTCGTTATAACTATCACAGAGACATATCAACTTAGGTCTCAGGGGGGCAACGCTTCTGCATTTTGGGCTCTGGTTTTTGTGTAGACGTCTATAGGCTGCAGTCATCACTTCACAATCAATGTAAGCTGCATGCTTGTCTGCCACCATCTTCACTTAAAAAAAAAACTTTATGTAACAGGTTATAAGGACGGAAAGGTTTTCTTATCTAATGACCGTCACATGCGCCATTCTTGTGAAAAGGTGCTGATAGAAACAGTGGACTGATCTGTTCCGTTAGTAATTTTGACTCTGGTATGATAGGACCATACATTACCATCTAAATGGAACACGATAGTGCTATTACCATTTGCCGAATGATTAGGAAATGCGATGGTGGCTGCGCCCTCGAGTCCTTACCTTTACCACCAATGTACGGCCCTGTAATTTCCGGCACAGAGGCCTCCCTAGCCCTCTGGAGTGGCAACGCATCTACATTGAAATCTCTGGTTTCATGTAGATATTTATTGGTAATGCTGTAGGTATTACTTACCATCAATGTGAAATGTATGCTTGTTTGGCACTTCATGACATAAAAAAAGTATCTGTATTTGATCTCTTTGCAAGCCTGTATATCCTTGTCCTAGGTTAAAGTTTCTAGGGCTATTTCATAAGATCTATTATATATATTTCTTACTGGTGTGGAGCTCCAGTGACGGACCTCGGCGTATGCACCACCGCATTACCTAATATACTTGCCGCTAAATGGTAGTGTTCAGCACTATCGTCTTCCGGTCAGGTGGTAATGTACGGCCCTCTAATTTCCGGCACAGAGGCATAACACCTTTGCCCCAGGAGTGGTAACGCATCTGCATTTTGACCTCGGTCTTTGTGTGGGTGTCTATAGGCTGCAGTTAATCAGTCATAAATCTTATCATCAATGTGAACTGCACGCTTGTTTGCCACTTCCATCACATAAAAAAAACTACTCAAAATTACTTCACAATGATTAACAAAATGTATTCAATATTTACTATCAATTTCATTAAACCATCTGAAGTAAATAAGATTCACATTAAAGGTTCTCATAAAACTTGTTTAAATATCGTGCGAGAGCAGAACAAAGGTTTTAGCGAAGTAGGGATACCTAAGTGAAGAGGGTTGTCAACCCTGATAAGGTTTCTTTAATTAACACGATTTCGTGGTGGAATATTAAATTCGTAATCAAATACTTTACATTTTATGGTTAATCTCAGTAGGTTATAAATTAACTCTCAAGTGAATATTATCCTACATATATTTATTTATGGTTCACTAGTAGGTAATTATCGCAGAGCCAAAACAACTTAAATCTTAGGTGTAGAGACGCATCTCCATTTTGACTGTCGGTCTTACGTACACGTTACAACAGCGGTTCTCAAACTTTTTTGAAGACAGTCAGAACACTTTTGGAACATGCTGTTCCAAAAGTGTTCTGACTGTCTTCTTCTTCTGTGTATTTGATGGAGCACTAAAAATAAAACGCATCTTTCTAAATTGACTACAAAGTTCTATATTTTATGTGTGTTACTAAACATGAATATGTATCATGTCATAGGTATGTACCTTATAAATAAAATGCTTTTATTTTGACCAATGCTACATGCTACATTTTTGGTTTCAGTTTCTAAAAATTATTAGTTTATAATACGCATTTTTTTACTTTATCGCAGTTGTCTTCTTATTTTTCCTTAAGATCAGTCCTCAGGTTGGGTTAAAGCTCCCCCCATAAGTATGTAAGATGAAAAAAATATTTAGATCTAGAATCTATTTAGTTTAGTATTCTGCAAAAACTGTAACATAAACATGAAGCAAAGCTTTATCAACTAAAATAGAGCAAAACGCGAGTTCTTTGCGCGTGTTTTTAGATTCTCATCTTGGGTTGCTCTAAGATATTTGTTAAACTTAAAGTAATTGTAACATTTCACATCCTTCTCTAATTTAAAGTGATGTGTTATAGATAGAGAAGGATGTGAAATGATATAATTACTTTAATTTTAACAAATATCTCGGTGTAACCCAGGCCTATTGTCTCAGTGCCTTTAGATTATTATTTGAGATACTGAAGCAGGAAATCTAAATATTACAATGATTTTATTTATGTTTTGTAATTTTATTTCAATTTGATCGATATTATCGCGGAACCCCGACAAAGGCTTCACGAAGGGCTCCGTGGAGCACACTTTGAAAACCACTGTCTAACAAATAGTCTCATATATATTAAAGGATTTAAGTGATAAATTATTAAAATATCTTAGTATGGCAATGTAAGGTTTAATTTTGAAAACAAATATTAACTAGCGTAAACTATTCAAAGAAAACAATTTTATAATAGAAATTCTCGGCAAACATAAAAATAATGACACAAACTTTTGCTAGTGAACAGAAATGAGTCGGAAACTTTCAATATCTAGCCGACGGCAGTTCGCTTCGCAGTTATCACGTGCGCTATTGTGAATTTTTAAATATTCATTGGACTCAATATATAATATAGCATCGTATCTATACTTATCTTCTTCTTCTCTTCTTTTATTTATAAAAATGAATGATTTTCTGTATGTCCTTTATAGAATCGTAAACTACGCATTTTTTTTTAATCTCCATTTAAAGAGCTTGGTCAAAGACCATGACGCTCTATACGTTCACATGAATTACATTCTTCATTAAAAAATATTTAAACAACATTAGCTCATTGACAATTGATATAGTTGCAACAGTATTCTGGCGTCATCCGTAGTAGGATCTGCCAGGACACTGTCGCAATGTCCTATTTCTAATGAAGCCCTGCGATGAGCCTCACCTCGAACACATTCAACCAAAATATGGTATACGTCTTCCACTTTACCACATATACTACAATTAGGGGTATCAGATTGACGATGATTGATTGATTGAACTACGCATTTGATCATGTGATGATTTTTAGCAAAGTTGGTGTGCATGAGCCCACGAAGGTTTCTGAGTTGGCAAATTTGACAGATGGCGCTACTGTAATTTTTTAGTTGGTGGTGTAGCAACGCGCGCAGGGTACAGCTAGTATTATATAAAAAAACCCTTTGGTTATTTGCATATTAAGTATAAGTTTTTAACTACACAACAGAGAGTGACCCTATATATATATACTGATAGATAGTTTACTGGATTGCCATTGAGTGTCTTATGGCCGAATACTCAAACGTCACTCAATTTTAAGCGACCCTCAAATGTGCGCTATCTTTATCGTTTGAACGTGTTTTATAAAGACAGAAGACTTTTAAGTCCCACTTAAATTTGAGTGACGTTTGAGTATTTGGCCATTATACGAACAAATATTTAATAAGTATAAATAACTAACATAATAGGAATGCCCAGCAAATAATAATACTGACACAAACTTTAAGCAGTGAACAGAAATAATGCGGAAACTCTCAGTATCTAGCCAACGGCAGTTTGCAGTTATCACGAGCGCTATTGTGAATTTTAAATATTCATTGGACTCAATATACCTAACCGCAGTAACATATATTTTATTACTGATCTACAACTTGACGACCCGGTTAGTCCAGCGGTGTGAGATGACCGTTTGATTCGTAGGGTCGCACGAATCAAACGGTCGTGCGACCGTAACTGCAAACTGCCGTTGGCTAGATACTGAGAGTTTCCGCATTATTTCTGTTCACTGCTTAAGTCAGTATTCTTATTTGCTGGGCATTCCTATTATGTTAGTTATTTATACTTATTAAATATTTGTGCGTATAAATATGGTCGAATATTCAAACGTCACTCAATTTTAAGCAACGCTCAAATGTGCGCTTCGATCCCCTCACCGGGACAAATATTTGTATGGCCTACAGATATTTGTTTCATATTTGTTTTTACTGTAAGGCTGTGAGTGTAAGCGTATTTTATTTATTTTATTTTATTATTTATTACAACAACTACTACTCCACATACATTACAAGTCACATCTTGAATTAGTATAACTCTATAAATTAATATCAGTTAGTATAAATAATTTTAACGGAAATTATTCATGTCATGCGCCACTGCTACTACGCCGAGGAGGTACGGGAGGAACACTCGTATTAGATCACAATTAAACTGGATTTTATACCAACAACACTAACATTTGAAAACATCACAGTTACGACTATTTCAGTTAAATGATTGAATGCTTTACCTATCTGATGTCCGCTTAATTCCCATGGATTCAGTGGAACTAAAAACAAGTGATGTTGAAAAAACATTGCAGATTAATGAATGCGAGCTGCGTCAAATGGGTTTAAAAATGAATTTTAAATCTTTTTTTTATGTAATGGAACTGGCAAACAAGCATGCAGTTCACATTGATGTTTAGTGATGACTGCAGCCTATAGACACCGACACAAAGACCAAGGTCAAAATGCAGATGCTTTACCATTCCTGAGGCCTAAGGTGTTATGCCACTGTGCCGGAAATTACAGGGCCGTACATTACCACCGGACCGGAAGACGATAGTGCTGAACACTACCATTTAGCGGCAAGTATATTAGGTAATGCGGTGGTACCTACGTCCGCGAGTTCCGTCACTGGAGCTCTACCACCAGTAAAAAGTCCCGTGTAATTTCATATAACATGTATGCAACTGTAACATTTATGAGCAGTTGTAGACTTTGTCGGTGGGGTTGTTGGACGATTTAACTAAACATGTGTCCTCATCCTATATAATTTGACAAACTTACGGCTAAATACTCAAACGTCACATAAATCTAAGTGGGACTTGAAAGTCTTCTGTCTTTTTAAAACACGTTCAAACGATAGAGATAGCGCACATTTGAAGGCTGCGTAGAATTGAGTGACGTTTGAGTATTCGGCCATCAATCCCATCAAAAACATTTTCTTGTAAAATGTTGACATGACCATAATTGTGGCTGGCACTGACAAGAAGTTATTAGAGGCCGTACCTTTGTCATGGTACGGCCGCCTTTTATTGGATATCATGATTAATGTCACATATAGCCATAGAGCAACACGGGCCACCGGCCGCGGCGGACTGGAGGGCAGTAGCCATAGCGTTAATTACCGATGCTAAACAGTCTGTAATTTTTTGCGGGGTGAAATGCGTGCGACACACACGCACACTACAAAAATCGTCTATTACTACGAAACTCACACCTTGACTTTAACAAAATACAGAAACAATTTCACGCACACATTCTAGGCGACAGGTATAGGCCCATTTGGGCTTGTACTTTGACAGAGGGGAAAACCGGCATATGGCTACTCCCCTCGGGTGTTGCTCTATGCATACAGCACATACGATTCCGTGACCTAAAATTAGGTGCTTAATTTTTCAGTTATTAGCTTTGATTTTCCTGAGGCTTACAGTCTATACTCGAAAAAAGAAATACGAAATAACGTAAACAATAAATCACAATACAATAGTTACACCGATGACAAACAACATTGCTAATTGATTTATCAGACAAGCTAATTCACAAAACATTTCGCGGGACTGGAAATGCATTATTAATTTGACAAATGGAATACAATGAATGAATTGACAGAAGGAAGAAAATGCGAATTCACGTTCTCATTGAAAATAATGAGGTGTTCCGCGTCCGCTCGGGAAATTTGTCGTACAGTAGAAAGCCTTCTGTCCTGTGCCCGTTATTAATGGCGGTGCTTCGTCCCGGATCGCTCTAGATAATAAAAGAACATTGTAAATGACTCCTTTGAGGGCTTCCCCCATCAAAAAAATGAACGCATATGGAGCGATTTGTGTCTGTCCGCTCCAAGTGCGGTCATAGTAAATAGCACATTCAAGTTTGCAATATTGACACGATATTTAGAAGGGTGTGTAGCGTTTGTCAACTTTTAAAAATATTAACTGTCTCGGTAGCCTAGTGGTAGCAGGCCACTACTACTACGCTGAGGTTCTGGGTTCGATTCCCGGGTAGGGGGTTATCAAAGATAATGGTGAAAAGTCCTTTATCTCTGGGTCCATTGGGATTTTTCCATTTTCTGGAAATTTCCCAGTACCTCGAAGTTTGGTAATGTGCCCGGAGATGTCAACAGGCTCGCCACCTGTTACATGGGCCAAAACGTAACCGGCGAATCGTGGGTGTTTGCATGTATGCTTGAATGCATGCATTTACCTCTGCCTACCCCCCTTCGGGGATTACAGGCGTGAAGTTACGTTACGTAAAAATATTATAGTCGTTATTGAGTATTTTAGTGTCATACATACATTATTATAATGCACAAAAGGAAAATGAAACTTGAAATTATCATTTTGATGTACGTCTGCCTGTCTGTCTATATTTGTTTGTCTGCCAAGGTCCTTTTCTCGGGAATGCATGGAGGTATCCAGTTAAAATTAGTATCAAACACTTAAGTCTAAACTCGCTATATGGACTGAGAATATCAGATTTATTGGTCAATGCTTTAAAAACACGATAATTTATGTGTTATTTTCGTTTGCATGATCTACAGTTAATATTAATTTTTTATTTTTTTATAACATGAGGTCCTTTTTTTAGCGTTATTTTAAAATTACAGTCTAGCCTAAAAGACTAATGAGCAATTTTATGCTTACTTAAACTTCAAATAAAATTATTTCTAAGTAAATGTTCACTGGCGCTTTCTTAGTAGGTATGTCTTAAGGGGAAGTCATTTTGTTCCGTGTGATTATGCAAAATAAGTCACTTACACTAATTTTGTTTTAACACTACACTAATTTTTCTTTAATTTCTAAAGTTCACTCGCATGTGTTATTACGAAAAATAAATAGTTTAATCAAAAGGTTTAGCTCTCTTAAGTCTTCTCACTAGGTTTGTGTTGTCGAGGAGCTGGATAGCCTCAATATTCACATGATGGTGAAGCCTTTTTTAATATTATAATGGCCCCGTAATAAATATCACAGAGACGTAACAACTTAGGTCTCAGTGGTGGCATTTCTATTTTGACCCCTGGTTTTTGTATAGATCTTTATACGCTGCAGTCATCACTTAACTTTGCCACCTTCCATGCATAAAAAAAAATAATTGATCCCATATTTGGATAAATTGACTATTCAATAAAAAAAGTAAGCATATGGAGCGATTTGTGTGTGTCCGCTCCAAAAGTGGTCACAGTAAATAGGGCACATTCAAATTTGCAATATTGACACGATTTTAATAGAGCTTTGTGGCGTTTATCAACTTTTACATAACTTTGTTTTTTTTTTTTAATATTGGAGTTGTTATTCAATAATTAACTGTAGTATGTTATTGTACAGCCGAAAATTTAATATTTTTTTTAATTGAAAACATAAATAAAACACAGCCCAACAAACCTGTGTCGTGGGTGCTGTTGTACACATACAACACATACACAAACACCCAGACCCGATTTAAATAAGGAACTCTCAGATTCACGAAAATTGGTCAATTAATTGACAGAAGGAAATGCGGAAGTGAGAGAAGAATTCAATTCTACAAATTTCAATATAGCAGTCTTAGTAGATAGTTTATCAAACAGATCTACACAACACTTATTCATGACACTGAAGGTAAAGTTATAGAAAAAAAAGTTTTTTAGATAACATTTCTATAATATATGTAGATAGTTATTACGATTACGCACATTGTTATTCACATTCAATGTGTATCCTTTTAAATAGGCGACGATTGAGTTATCGTGTGCAAAGTAATTAATGTAGAGTATTTTTATACTCTATATAAATTAATTTAAATATAAATGACATTTCACCAAATACGCAAATAAAAATATTATAAGGAGGTAAAGTTTGTAACTATGTTTGTTTGTAGGGGCTAATCTTCGGAAATACTTAACCGATCATGAAAATTCTTTCACAATCAATGTGTGTCCTTGTAAATGTAGGATAGGGGACGATTGAGTTATCGTGTGCAAAGTAATAAATGTAGAGTATTTTTATACTCTATATAAATTAATTTAAATATAATGATATTTCACCAAATACGCAAATAAAAATATTATAAAGAGGTAAAGTTTGTAACTATGTTTGTTTGTAGGGGCTAATCTTCGGAAATACTGAACCGATCACGAAAATTCTTTCACAATCAAAGCTACACTATTCAGGAGTGCTATAAGCTATTATTTTAACACGATAGTAGTAATGTAGGTAACATTGCACCAGTGCGAAGCTGAAGCGGGCCGCTGGATACAATAAAAAGACGGCAATACGAAGTTTGCCGGGTCAGTTACTGCTTACCCGGCAAACTTAAATTATATCGGTTGCCTAACTAGCATAGTTGGCAATAGACTTCAGTAGCTCAATTGGAAGAGCGGCTGGACTAGATTCCCAGTAGGCCGCGAGTTCGAGTCTCGCCTGAAGTCAAATTTTTCTTTCCATTTTTCTTTAAAATAAAATATATTTCACAAGCATGTGTTAATGCGAAATAATATAAAACAAACTTCGTATTGCCTCACAATGAAATAATGTGTCATAAGTTTGATTGATACGGACTATTTGTAAGGGGAAAATGAAATTGTGTTTTTTACTATACCTCTTCCATATCTTCATATTTTCTTATCTTTTAAACCTTCCCTGGACTTCCGAAAATCATTCAAACCAAAATAAGCCAAATCGGTCCAGCCGTTCTCAAGTTTTAGCGAGACTAACGAACAGCAATTGATTTTTATATATATAGATTACGTTAGATGTTTGCTCTATTGTTGGAGATAGCGACTAGATATTTATATTTAGTTTTACTAAATATGCTGACTATTTTACGATCACGGTAGCTTAAATGCAAACTGCGATTTAGGATGGAATTTGAAAATTGTTTTAAATTAATATACCTACGCCCGATACATTGGTAAATAGTTTTACCTTAATTCATATTCTTAATTAACTAACTGCATTTTATATGCTTTTGCTTATGTTTGAATTATTATGAGCCGTTAACGTTGCTGTTCTAATAAAGTACAGAAACAACGTAATCGTGAAAACTCATTCTCTGCGTACGTAAACTTAGAGTTTATATTAAATTAAATGACTGAAGTTACGTCACAAAACGAGAAAACTTCTCGAGAAAATGAAAAGGAAGAAAATGTTGCACACAAAATGAACATTTTTATTTTTCACCCAACAATGCGTGTAGAATTTTCTAGATATTCCTAGTGCATTACATTGCCGGAGATTATGGGAGCACTGATGCGTGGAGTTGTCAGTCTGATGCGCTTTTGTCTGTGGTACTCGTTCAGGAATGTAATGACCAGGCGGCCATATTATCTGTGCCCAAGAAAACCATGATTATTGTTTTTTTTAATTCTTCAAAAGTTTCACTAGAGTCATGTTATTTTCTTAGTAACATTCTTAATAGATTTAATTCTATTTTTCGCGAGAGCAAGTGAAATATGTTAAAGGATTTTTTAATGAAAAATGGAGGAAGGAAAATTTGAGATTATGGGCGCAGTGATGCGTAGAGTTACCAGTCTGATGCGCTTATATCTGTGATATTCGTTCAGGAATTTAATTTGTTTTTAGATTATGCAGTGATTAAAAAAATAATTTATTAAACATTCAGCAAGGATGGTAGGTACACCACTGACATAGAAAGAAGAGTGCTTGCTGGGAATTGCGTGAATGGAGCGTTGGGTAAGTTGCTAGAATCGAAACATCTCAGCCAGCGGTGAAGATCTGCGGTGTATCCCTCGGTGTAATACTCACAATATATATTTTTTGTATACAAAAAATAATTCTCTTCAAAAACTCAAACAAGCTTCTCGAGTAAAACATTGTTTCACCGCACATTTTTATATAATAGACAAGCATTTTTTCGTTATTAAACGTGAAATAAAAAACATGAACTCATTCCAACATCCTCATGACATTCCCCCATTATGGCTCTTAGTTGGAAATAATTGGAAGGCTGTCTGTGAATGGAATAAGTTATATAATTAATTTTAACAAAGTTGCGTTTGCCACCACCGCTGATCTCTCGAGTCTGCGAGTTGTCACGCCGATATACAAATTATGATTAATGACATTATTGATTTTATACGAGTTTAACGACATTGTACAGGTGTTCGGGGGTTATTTATTACTAGGTTTAGTGACGGAGCTTGTGGGCGTAGGAATTACCTCATTACCTACACTATCTACTGGCCAATAGTAGCGTTCATCATATTGAAGATAGGTCGTAGAGCTCCAGTGGCGGAGATCGCGGGCGAAGGCACCTCCGCATTACCTAATATACTTGCCGCTAAATGGCAGTGTTCAGCACTATTGTGTTCCGGTCAGGTGGTAATGTACGGCCCTGTAATTTCCGGCACAGAGGCATAACACCTCAGGCCTCAGGAGTGGTAACGTATCTGCATTTTGACCTCGGTCTTAGTGTGGGTGTCTACAGGCTGCAGTCATCACTTAACATCACTCACACTTTTACTGCTAATTACTTTAATGCTTGCTTGCCACTTCCATAACATAAAAATGTATATATTATGTTCCACTTAGATGGTAATGTATAGCATCGTCATAACTTTCACAGAGACATTACCTACCAACTAAAATCTTAGGGATGGCAACTCATCTGCATTTTTACCTCTGTTTTTTGTGTAGATGTCAATAACACATAGTGTTCAACACTATCGTGTTCCGGTCAGGTGTTTGTGTTTGTTTTCATTAAATAAAAAAAACAATAAGCTGCAGTCGTCATTAACATCAATGTGAACTGCATGCATGTTTATCACTTCCATTAAATAAAAAAAAAATCTGCGGTCGTCATTAACATCAATGTGAACAGCATGCATGTTTACCACTTCCATTAAATTAAAAAAAAAATAAGCTGCAGTCGTCATTAACATCAATGTGAACAGCATGCATGTTTACCACTTCCATTAAATAAAAAAAAATAAGCTGCAGTCGTCATTAACATCAATGTGAACAGCATGCATGTTTACCACTTCCATTAAATAAAAAAAACAATAAGCTGCAGTCGTCATTAACATCAATGTGAACTGCATGCATGTTTACCACTTCCATTAAATAAAAAAAAAAGCTGCGGTCATCATTAACATCAATGTGAACAGCATGCATGTTTACCACTTCCATTAAATAAAAAAAACAATAAGCTGCAGTCGTCATTAACATCAATGTGAACTGCATGCATGTTTACCACTTCCATTAAATAAAAAAAAAATAAGCTGCAGTCGTCATTAACATCAATGTGAACAGCATGCATGTTTACCACTTCCATTAAATAAAAAAAAATAATCTGCAGTCGTCATTAACATCAATGTGAACAGCATGCATGTTTACCACTTCCATTAAATAAAAAAAAATAATCTGCAGTCGTCATTAACATCAATGTGAACTGCATGCATGTTTACCACTTCCATTAAATATAAAAAAATAAGCTGCAGTCGTCATTAACATCAATGTGAACAGCATGCATGTTTACCACTTCCATTAAATAAAAAAAATAAGCTGTAGTCGTCATTAACATCAATGTGAACAGCATGCATGTTTACAACTTCCATTAAATTAAAAAACAAATAAACTGCAGTCGTCATTAACATCAATGTGAACAGCATGCATGTTTACCACTTCCATTAAATAAAAAAAAATAAGCTGCAGTCGTCATTAACATCAATGTGAACTGCATGCATGTTTACCACTTCCATTAAATAAAAAAAAAAATAAGCTGCAGTCGTCATTAACATCAATGTGAACAGCATGCATGTTTACCACTTCCATTAAATTAAAAAAAAAATAAGCTGCAGTCGTCATTAACATCAATGTGAACAGCATGCATGTTTACCACTTCCATTAAATAAAAAAAATAACCTGCAGTCGTCATTAACATCAATGTGAACAGCATGCATGCTTACCACTTACATTAAATAAAAAAAAAACATAAGCTGCAGTCGTAATTAACATCAATGTGAACAGCATGCATGTTTACCACTTCCATTAAATAAAAAAAAATAAGCTGCAGTCGTCATTAACATCAATGTGAACTGCATGCATGTTTACCACTTCCATTAAATAAAAAAAAAATAAGCTGCAGTCGTCATTAACATCAATGTGAACAGCATGCATGTTTACCACTTCCATTAAATTAAAAAAAAAATAAGCTGCAGTCGTCATTAACATCAATGTGAACAGCATGCATGTTTACCACTTCCATTAAATAAAAAAAAATAAGCTGCAGTCGTCATTAACATCAATGTGAACAGCATGCATGTTTACCACTTCCATTAAATTAAAAAAAAAATAAGCTGCAGTCGTCATTAACATCAATGTGAACTGCATGCATGTTTACCACTTCCATTAAATAAAAAAAAAGCTGCGGTCGTCATCAACATCAATGTGAACAGCATGCATGTTTACCACTTCCATTAAATAAAAAAAACAATAAGCTGCAGTCGTCATTAACATCAATGTGAACTGCATGCATGTTTACCACTTCCATTAAATAAAAAAAAAATAAGCTGCAGTCGTCATTAACATCAATGTGAACAGCATGCATGTTTACCACTTCCATTAAATAAAAAATAATAATCTGCAGTCGTCATTAACATCAATGTGAACAGCATGCATGTTTACCACTTCCATTAAATAAAAAAAAAATAAGCTGCAGTCGTCATTAACATCAATGTGAACAGCATGCATGTTTACCACTTCCATTAAATAAAAAAAAATAATCTGCAGTCGTCATTAACATCAATGTGAACAGCATGCATGTTTACCACTTCCATTAAATAAAAAAAAATAAGCTGTAGTCGTCATTAACATCAATGTGAACAGCATGCATGTTTACAACTTCATTCCTCGCTCTGACGTTCGAGAGTAAGCACGGTTATACTTTTCAAAAGTTCCTAAAAACTACCCACCATGCTTAAGTGCGCGCAATGTAAAAAAATTGTGAATAAAAGATATCCTGGATTTGAGTGTAATAAATGTAGTGTTATTGTGCATGATAAGACGGAATGTTCAGGTCTTACTAACAAACAACTCAATGCAATACGTGCTACTGAAAATCTAGAGTGGACTTGCAACGACTGTTCGAAGATAAGGCGTAAAAGTTCAATTGTAGCCCCTGATGATGACTTCGATGAAGATGAAGAAGTTATGAATCAAGGGAACAATGTCGTCTCCATCAATTCGGACAAATTAACAGCTGATATAGCAAAGCATCGTATCTTAAAAAGAGAGATCAATGAGGTCACTAAATCAGTGCAATATCTAGGTGACAAAGTTGATGAGTGCTTAGAAAATACCGAAGCCCTCAAACAAATAATAAAAGATCTAGAAAAGAAAAACATCGATCTAAGAAACAAAAATGTGCATTTGGAAAACCGAATTAACGCTTTAGAACAGAAGATGAATGAAGCAGAGCAGAAAAATATTAGCAACATGATAGAAATTACAGGTATACCTCATCTAGAAAATGAAAATTTGAAATCTATAACTCATAGAGTAGCGGAAAAGTTATGTTTATGCGTGGAAGATGTAAAACAAATCTATCGCCATCCAACAAGACAAGGCAAACTAGGATTAATAGAAATGGAGATTGTAGATCTGCACACTAAAACTAAATGGATTACAGCGGCGAGTGAGAAGCGAATGACCGTATCTGATGTATTACCGGATTCAGAACCCACTATTTCATATGAAAAGGTATTCATAAGAGAAGCTCTAACACCATACAACAAAAACTTACTGTGGAAATCTAAGCAAGAGTTAAGGGAAAAATTCAAATATGTTTGGTGTAAAAACGGTAAAATTATGGTTCGAAAAGTAGAAAAGGCAAAGGTTTTCGTAATTCGTTCCGAAGAAGATATCTACAATCTCTTACAAAATTCATAAATATTTAGTGATCATTTGTTTAATCCCGTGTAAAAACTTTAAAATTTTTAAAATGTCGGTAACTGACACTAGCGTATTAGAAATAGAAAATTGTCCTAATTTATCTTCATATGTTGATAGGATACCTAAATCTCTAAATAGACTAAACTGCATCCATGTGAACATTAGATCCCTAATTAAGAATTTTTCTAAGATTGAGTTGCTAATTAACAGTTCAAAAATACAAATAGACGTGATCGTTTTAACGGAAGTAGGTATTTCTGATAGTGTAAGCTCACTGTATAACATCCCCGGCTATTACATGTACAAAGAGTTACGGAAATATAAAAAAGGTGGCGGTATCATCGTTTATATTTTAAGTAAACACAAATTCAAAATGTCATTCACAACAACGATATCCCTAGAATGCATAGTAGGTAATTTAACAACACAAAAAAACACTTCCATCACTCTTTGTGCAGTATATAGACCACCGGCAAAATGTAAGAATATATATTTACGTGAACTAAACAATATTTTAAATTCACATTCCACAGGAGATTTAATACTTTTGGGCGATGTCAATATAAATATAAATGTATGTAGTAGCATCCGAAACCATTATTTAGATATGCTTTACAGCCATGGCCTAGTATGCGGGATCTCCGATAACACAAGAATAGAATTAAGAAAGGATAAATTAACAAAAAGCTGTATCGATCACATTTTTGTTAGATCCCGCGCACTAGCCGTGCACTGCGCAGCGCTTGGTACTGTACTGGCCGACCATCGCCTTACAATAGTCACTTGCAACTACGGGGACTATGTACAGGTTGCTCCAAAATACATCACAAAATATAATTACAAAATTTTTAAAACAGAATTTGATAAAATTGATTTTAAAACAATAAATGAGATTGAATGCCCTAATGAAATATATAATTCTATAAAAAAAACTATACAGCAGTGTTGTGAAAAAGCTAAATATATCACACATGTCGGCAATTCTAAACGAAAAAGGGATATTTGGTTAAATAAAAAAGTTTTAAATATGTGTGAATTAAGAGATAAAAAATTTATTGAAATGAAAAAAGATAGCAATAATAAAATATTAATTCTAGAGTATAATAAATTAAGAAACAAAACTAACAAAGCAATTGAAAAATCAAGAAATAAATATTATAAAGATAACATTAAACTAAATCGCAATGATCCAAAAAAATTGTGGCATATTTTGAATAAACTTACTGGACGCATAAAAGATTCATTAGATGAGGTAATTATTAAAGCATTTGATAAAAATTTAGTTTACGATACTGAGATAAAAATAGCCAACAAATTTGCTGAAGGATTTGGAAAATCTGTTAAAAATATAATTATTGACTGTAACAGTAAACTTCTTCATAGAGATAGTTACCGTAAGGAATCAAATGTAACTATATTATTTAGGTCACCGAGAGGATTCAAACTTATTTGCAAAATATTAAATGTAATAAAAGTTGCGGTATTGATGCCATTCGGCCAATAGACGTCAAAATTTTGTCTGAAAAACTAGCAGGACCAATAGCACATTTGATTACTAGGAGTGTCAAAACTGGTATATACCCGAAAGAACTAAAATCAGGTGTTGTAAGACCTATATATAAAAAGGGAGACAAGCAGGACTGTGATAGCTATCGACCGATTACGATCTTACCAATTATAGATAAAATTGTAGAGAAGTATATAGCTGATGACTTTTACTCCAAAAATCAAATTTTGTCAAAAAATCAATTTGGATTAGCGTCACAAAAGTACCTCTCAATTGTTATCCGATTTTAGTGATCATATAAATGCATGCTTAAATAACAAACATCATGTGGTTATAGTCTTTATCGATTATAGTAGAGCATTTGACACTCTTAGGCATAACACATTGATTAATAAGTTAGGTGATAACGGAATTCGTGGTTCTCTATTAAAATAGTGTAATAATTACTTGGAAGATAGAACATACCGTGTAAAAATTGGAGAAGATTATAGTAGAGAAATAAGTGTTACAAATGGAACAGCTCAGGGATCTGTGTTAGGGCCATTACATTATATTTCCTATGTTAATGATATTAATAATATCATTAAAAAATGCAAAATCTTGCAATTTGCAGATGACACACGTCTCATAGCCGATGACAAAAATATTAATAGGGCAATTGGTATACTGCAGGAGGAGTTTGACCTTTTATGTAAATGGTCCCACGATGCAGGACTAGTTTTAAATGCACAAAAAACTAAGCTCATGCATATTTGTTCCAGTCACAATAAAACTTATATATAAAATTAATAGCACATAGCCATCAGTGTTTGCATGATCCGAACTGTGTTGTACGTGGTTGTGAATTAATTGAGCAGGTACAGCGGTACACATATTTGGGATTGATAATTGACCATAGATTTACTTGGAGGCTACACATAGAAGCGACATGTGCAAAGTTGAGAGCAATTATGGCAAAATTTAAAAAAAGTAAAAAACAGAGTCCCTTATAATATATTGCTTCAACTGTATAAAGCATTGGCGGAAAGTATAATTGCTTATGGTCTTAGCAGCTACGGTCGAACGTTCAAGTCATATATCGATCAAATATTTAGACTACAAGTAAGAATATTGAAAGTAATTTTACCAAATAAAATAAAAACAAATTTAATTAATGATGAAATAGGAATATTTAAATACTGTAATGTTATGCCAATACATAAGAAAGTTGAACAAATGCTAATTATTGAAAATTATCTCAAGTATAAAGATAACAAAATTATAAACCATAATATATATACTCGGCAAATAAAAAAAGAGCTCCTGCAAAAAATATCAGCAGCAAATTTTTATGGAGAACGCACCACAGCTTTTTTATTGCCGAGATTAATAAACAAACTGCCCCCCGACCTTAAAAATAAACTAAACCAGAAAAAATTTAAAAACGTAATTAAACAACACTACTTTTCTACACTATAAATTCAGAAAAATTATGAGAAAAAAAAAATAAGTGCCGTAAAATTGGAACAGCCTGTAGGTGCAAGTCCGATAACTTGTTTCTTTTGTCTGCTCGGCACCGAGTCGCCGATTGCTTACCTACTGTGTTGTTTACGCATTAGATTAATTATTTCAAATAACCCGCGTGTGATTCACATTTTGTTAAACAAACATGTTCTGCTTATTCTTGTATAACGTATGTATTACTAATAATAAGTTTAATGAGGAATTGCAACTTCCGTACAAACCATCTCTGGTTTAAGAGAGTGAAGCTGATCGGCAAATATGTATTTTACTGTGTATTCATAAATAAATAAATAAATAAATAAAATAAATAAATAACTTCCATTAAATTAAAAAACAAGCAGCTTAGTCGTCATTAACATCAATGTGAACAGCATGCATGTTTACCACTTCCATTAAATAAAAAAAAATAAGCTGCAGTCGTCATTAACATCAATGTGAACAGCATGCATGTTTACCACTTCCATTAAATAAAAAAAACAATAAGCTGCAGTCGTCATTAACATCAATGTGAACTGCATGCATGCTTACCACTTCCATTAAATAAAAAAAAATAAGCTGCAGTTGTCATTAACATCAATGTGAACAGCATGCATGTTTACCACTTCCATTAAATAAAAAAAAAAAAAAGCTGCAGTCGTCATTAACATCAATGTGAACAGCATGCATGTTTACCACTTCCATTAAATTAAAAAAAAAATAAGCTGCAGTCGTCATTAACATCAATGTGAACAGCATGCATGTTTACCACTTCCATTAAATTAAAAAAAAATAAGCTGCAGTCGTCATTAACATCAATGTGAACTGCATGCATGTTTACCACTTCCATTAAATAAAAAAAAAATAAGCTGCAGTCGTCATTAACATCAATGTGAACAGCATGCATGTTTACCACTTCCATTAAATAAAAAAAATAAACTGTAGTCGTCATTAACATCAATGTGAACAGCATGCATGTTTACAACTTCCATTAAATTAAAAAACAAATAAGCTGCAGTCGTCATTAACATCAATGTGAACAGCATGCATGTTTACCACTTCCATTAAATAAAAAAAAATAAGCTGCAGTTGTCATTAACATCAATGTGAACAGCATGCATGTTTACCACTTCCATTAAATAAAAAAAAAATAAGCTGCAGTCGTCATTAACATCAATGTGAACAGCATGCATGTTTACCACTTCCATTAAATAAAAAAAAATAATCTGCAGTCGTCATTAACATCAATGTGAACAGCATGGATGTTTACCACTTCCATTAAATAAAAAAAAATAAGCTGCAGTCGTCATTAACATCAATGTGAACTGCATGCATGTTTACCACTTCCATTAAATTAAAAAAAAATAAGCTGCAGTCGTCATTAACATCAATGTGAACAGCATGCATGTTTACCACTTCCATTAAATTAAAAAAAAAATAAGCTGCAGTCGTCATTAACATCAATGTGAACAGCATGCATGTTTACCACTTCCATTAAATAAAAAAACAATAAGCTGCAGTCGTCATTAACATCAATGTGAACTGCATGCATGTTTACCACTTCCATTAAATAAAAAAAAAATAAGCTGCAGTCGTCATTAACATCAATGTGAACAGCATGCATGTTTACCACCTCCATTAAATAAAAAAAAATAATCTGCAGTCGTCATTAACATCAATGTGAACAGCATGCATGTTTACCACTTCCATTAAATAAAAAAAAAATAAGCTGCAGTCGTCATTTATCGTCATAAAACATTACTAAACATCAACTTTTTCAGTCCGGGGAGTCCCTATTAGCCGTGATAATGGTTTCAGTACATTTTGAATTCTGAAAAAGTATGTCAGGATTTGACGTGACATATTGACTCTATTTGATTAATTTCATAAGCTATATTTTTATCATTACTTAATCAATTTTATTTTGTTTCAGGTAAGATTTTATTGCCAGTATGCCGCATTGGAGATAGCTCTGAATAGACACTCAGACCTAATTGTTTCTTTAATTTTTTTATACATCTGCGTAACTATTGTTAAGTAAGTAATTAGATTATAGAAGGAATTTGAGTGTCAATCGAAAGTCAAATCAAAAGTGATTAACATTGACATGCGCAACGGAACTTTGTTTTAAAGTCCTGTACACTTGAAGGAGAGTCTCATAAACCGGAATAAAAAGCTATTCAATAAAATTCTTTGACTTATTATTACAGAAAGTTAATAATTTTTACAGGTACAGAGCATAGAAAAGTCAATTACTTTTATTTTCAGTGTGGTGAAGCCTCTTAATTTTGGTTCTTCATTATTTTGTCCCTCTGGATTGAATGCCTAATGGCTGATGTGTATCGCTAGCACTAATTTGATTTGGCGGGTGTCCAAAGAGTTTTTACTAGGCCTAATGAGAATTAGCGCGACCATGACTGGCTGAATATTTAAAGGAAAAAAGTTTATTTTAAATAATCGAATTAAAATAAACAAATGACGACTATTTAATTACTCTCTTACCTTATCAACTGTGAACACACGATTTTAAAATAATTTAAAATCTGTGAATTTGCACTGAGATTTGTGCCCTTTAATCTAATTCCGAATTTATCGGACCCTCCGAAGTCGAATAAGCTGGTGGAGATCAATTTATGGTCAAAGAAGACGCCGGCGTCGAGAAGTAAACACCAAACCTGACCAAGTGCGTCGTCAAGAACAATAACCAGATCTGCGGTACCTCGGTACAGTCTTCAATTTGGTGAGTGGCTTGCACGTTTGTTATTGGGGTGTTTAATCCGGAGGGATGGGTGATTTGGTGCCGAAGTTTTGGGAGTAATCATTTTACTATACCCAGGATTTATAATCCGCCTTGGTGTAGACTATTTACACGTCCCACCACAGTGCTTTTATTATTGTCAGTATCAAGTAGTTACTAATTAACCGAGTTCAAAAAACGAGAAGGTTCTCAATTCGGCTGGTATATATATATATATATATATATATATTTTGTATGTACGCGAATTTCGCCGAGATTTCTGGACCGATTTACGTAATTCTTCTTTTGTTTGATGCGGAATAGTTTCGAATTGGTCCCATAAAAATTTAATTCAGATAGGCCCATCAGTTTTTATTTTACGAGCATTTTTTCACTTACATTCTCTTCAGACTAAAGGAATAAGAATAGACGGCGAGTTGTCATACCGTTCGTTGAATCCACTGACGTCCTAGATAGTCCTAATGCGCATGACAACAAGTGACAATGACACATTTACTCATCGACGACACAACACAGCATATTTACTCCTTCGTGGATAAAATATTTTCATTGATTTCGTACAGTCGTGTAATAATTTTGTATCGACACACCTAAACAATTTAAATTAGGTATGTTATTGTCACGAAGCTAAAAGATTCAGATTTTACAAATTTAACAGATGTGTACATTAATCTAATTGACAATGCAGCAATAAACTAAAAAGTATTAAATAAATATAACTACGTTAAGAAAACCCGACTTCAAAACTGAAAAATAATGATTTAATTGTAATTATATACTACCTATTATTTATATGTGCTAATTACTAATAGGTTTGAAGTCGGTGCCAAGCTTCACGCCTGTTATCCCCGAACGGGTAGGCAGAGGTAAATGCATGAATTCAAGCATACATGCAAACACCCACGCCGGTTACCTTTTGTTCAGTGTATCAATTTGCTCGTATTCATATTTAAGTGATTAAAATATAATTATTTGTTAAGGCTTGGCACCGATTTCAAACCTATTAGTACGAGTAATTAGCACATATAAATAATAGGTAGTATATAATTACAATTAAATCATTATTTTTTACTTTTCAGTTTTGAAGTCGGTTTTTCTTAACGTAGTTATATTTATTTGAACTATCACACTGTATCAGATTTACATGTTTGGCAGATTTAAATAATTACAAACTTTCCTAACATTCTAAATTTTAAAAGTTAAATAAAATTACTCATAAACTGCTTCAGTTTGAACATTTTTATGAGCGATGTGCAATTTTGTAGATAATAATTTGCATAGAAAAAAAAGAAAGAAAGGAAGAAAATATATTTATTAGGACAATAGGTTCATAGTAGAAAACAAAACAGAAAAAAGATGAAACAAAAAAAATAAAATAAACAAAAAAAAAAAGACAAAATTAACTTAAAAAATTGTCCTAAAAGGACCCCAACTCAGCATTGTGCCGGATTAATAAACCCGGCGCTGGTATTATGTTGGGGCCTTATATTGACACTACGGATGCCCAACTGCTGCCAATTTAAATATAAAATTAAAAAAAAATAATAATAATTTAAAAAAAATGCATAGACGTTAAAAATTTAGCGTTTCATAGGTCAGTTGACTTAAAGTTTATATGAATATTTATCGAAACACTCTGTTTAAATTTAAAAAAGTAAAGCCCGTCACTCACATGTGCATAGGTTGCATTTTTTTCCATTAATCAGCCATTCCATATGAAAAAGTGCTCTATTTTACTTATAAAAAAACTTAACACTTTTTGTAGTATCCTAATATCATATAAAAACCAATGGTCCACATTAAACGTAACTTTAATAATAATTAACTGAATGTATGAAACCTGTATGGCTCCATAATAACTATCACACAGGTCTCAGGACTCTCAGGGGTGGCAACGCATATGCATTTTGATCACTGCTTTTTGTGTAGACGGCTATAGGCTGCAGTCATCACCTTAAAAAAAAATTTCATCGCTATTACGCATATTGTAAAACGATATTTCGTATTCGTATAAAAGCAGCGTTAATCAGTCAGTCAGTGAATTATTTATTATGTCAGTCAAGTGAGTCACAGTCAGTAATTCGAGTAAAGCGACGGGCGCGATGGCTACTTTACCAGAATATTTACAATGAAGTTTTGGAGGCAACCTGAAAAGCGGTGTTTTCGCACTGTTATTCTATTTTACTATACACGGGCACTGTAATAAACCTGTATCAAACAAAACGCCACCAACTTTATTTAATATAGCTCAAAAATACACCAAGAAAACGAAATAAAATAAGAGCACCACACGCATTATTTCAAGGTTCCCGCCAAAACCAGTCATCACTTAACATCAATGTGAACTGCATGCTTGTTTGCCACCTTCATCACATAAATAATATTCTTGCATGTACAAAAATATTCCACTAAATTCTACTATGAATATTTAGTTAAATATTATATTCTATTAAAAAATATAGGTACTTTCATACTAATCGAATCTATCGATTTACGGAAATTGTATTTAACTTGTGACGTGTACAGATACGAACTTGTCTATTCTCCTCCAGCTAACAGAATTGTACGCTTCGGCCGCCACTTGATACATGTATTTGATTCTTTTGGGCGTCGCTAAGCATTACGTCGAGTTTATCTCTCGATTTGGGAAGGAATAGGTATTCCTTCAAGTTTTTTTTGTAAGAAGTTTTCCTTTTCCTTATTTATATTATAGCAGAATTCCACTACAACACTTGTGTTTCGTCGCTCTACGGTTTAAGTAAGTATCGTAACGTCACGCCTGTAATCCCCGAAGGGTTAGGCAGAGGTAATTGCATGCATTCAAGCATACATGCAAACAACCACGATTCGCCGGTTACGTTTGGGCCCATGTAACAGGTGGCGAGCCTGTTGACATCTCCGGGTACATTACCAAACTTCGAGGTACTGGGAAATTTCCAGAAAATGGAACAGTCCTAATACAACCAGAGATAAAGGACTACACCATTATCTCTGATAACCTCCTACCCGGGACGCGAACCCAGAACTTCATCGTAGTAGTAGTAGTGCCTTGCTACCACTAGGCTACCGAGGCAGTTAAAGTAAGTATCCTTTTGAGTTATATCGGCGCTTATCTTGTCAGCGCCGGATTTAGACTTCGGCGGCCTGTAGGCAGAGCATGTGGTGGAGGCCCTAAAATCGTTGGTGGCTTACTATTGAAAGTTTCAACTAAGGTCAAGTTAAAGAAGAGAGCACCCGAATAAGTTGGCAAACATAAAATTTATTCAAAATTAACTTAGAGGGAGGTAACCTACAAGCTAATTTATTACAACACGATTAATAATATTCTCAAAGACTATTTAATTTTCTCTCAAAAAAAAGATTTTCTTCTAACAATCTGTAACAAAAACTCTTTGTTTCTACTGTACCTTTATCGATTAAATTAATTTTTGTCGTGTGATGGCGGACATAGATCGACACGGGCCACCGGCCTCGGCGGACCGGAGGGGAGTAGCCATATGCGGGCTTTCCCCTCTGTCAAAGAACAAGACCAAATGGTCGTATGCCTGTCGCCCAGATATTGAAATGTGTGCGTTAAATTGTTTATGTATTTTGTTAAAGTCAAGGTGTGAGTTTCGTAGTAATAGACGATTTTTGTAGTGTGAGTGTGTGTCACACGTATTTCCTTCCGCAAAACAATGTCAGACTGTTTTGCGTCGGTAATAAAATGCTATGGCTACTCCCCTCCGGTCCGCCGCGACCAGTGGGCCGAGTTGCTTTATGTGTGGCGCAAAGGCAACTGACTATTTTATTTGCTGTAGAAAAAACATCGTTGATTTTTTTCATTCTTTAATTCATTATCATATCATTATACATATCAGAAGAAAGATGTGCACTGCTAGACCAAAGCCTCCCCATACCCCGATTTGCCATAATCGCCACACTTGTGGCGATTGTTGTGTTACTATCTGTGCCTATCCTATCTATTAAATCCTATTTAGCCATAAGAATAGCATGCAAATGCTTTACATAAGAAGTCAATATGAATATGAATTGTGTAATTAAGAATAATAGGATAATTAGAATTGATTAATTTATTACAGATAATATTTTTAGGGCATAAATTCATAGTTGGTAATAGATGGCGCTGCTGCTACCATAAAGCAATGCAATAGATGTGAAGGAAAGATTTGACAAATCGGGCAGGACTTCAGTAGCTCCATTGTAAGAGTGGCTGGACTAGATTCCCAGTAGGTCGCGAGTTCGAGTCTCGCCTGAAGTCAAATTTTTCTTTCCATTTTTCTTTAAAAATAAAATATATTTCACAAGCATGTGTTAATGCGAAATAATATAAAACAATTATTAAGGGTAAAAGCGACTTCTTTACGATATTCAATAAACTGAAAAGTCTATTATATCGGTTGCCTAACTAGCATAGTTGGTAATAGATGGCGCTGCTGCTACCATAAAGCAATGCAATAGATGTGAAGGAAAGATTTGACAAATCGGGCAGGGCTTCAGTAGCTCAATTGGAAGAGCGGCTGGACTAGATTCCCAGTAGGTCGCGAGTTCGAGTCTCGCCTGAAGTCAATTTTTCTTTCCATTTTTCTTTAAAAATAAAATATATTTCACAAGCATGTGTTAATGCGAAATAATATAAAACAATCATAAATTCATTGTTATTTTATACTTATGATATTTATGCTTATGGCACATGTGAGTCTTTCTTGTAAATTGTGATATATTTTTTCTCCCCACCCCTGGCGATGCCCATGTGTATGTATGTATCTTCACGCCAAGTCCGTTAGGGTAGGCAGAGAGTGGAGCGCCAGATATCAGGGTCCTGATTTTCTGAAGTAATACTGCGTTGTAATGAGCAAGCACCTTAAGAACTACGTCGAAGTTTTGTACACAAGTTCTCTCATAAGTTACTTAATTTTTCCCCTAAATATACTTGCAAGAACCTCACGGAATTGTATTCCGAGAAAAATATATTTCTCGATGGGCGGCGACTGTGTGTGCGTAGTCTAAGAATAGATTTATCTGCATAAAGTTATGAAAGGGACGAAACTTTATTACAATCATAATATTCGCCGACAAGGAGAATATCCACTAGTGTTTCAATTGAAACTTTGTTGCTCGTTTTATAACCACGTTTACATTAAAACTTGAAGAAAGTGCCTTGATGTGTTATTAGGCGAATAACACACGGTAGGCGGTGAAGCTTTATCGGCCTATTAAATACGTTGATACCATTCGCACTACACCGCCCGACCACAGTGCTAATATAAAAGTATGGAAACTACGTACAAATCGTTCGAAACGGCACACATACACAAACATGCGCATCGATTCTCGAGTAGCTTGCGTCTCACTACTGCAGCACCGCGAGACCCGCTTAGGAGCCTCGTCGATGCGCATGTTTATGTGAGTGTGCCGTTTCAACGTTTTGTACGTAGTTTCCATACTGTTCATGTTTGTTCTGTGGCCCGACAGCGCGGACTACTTTACACATCTCCACCGCAAACCGCGGCGGCGCGCGGTCGCGTGTGTAAATCGCCTTAGGTTTTCTTGAGCTACACTTATTGATATAAGTACCCTAAACAATTTGTACGATTTTATCTCGCGTCATCACTTCAGCTGAAAGATGTCCACTGCTGGACAAAGCCTTCCCCAAAGACGCCAACAACAGTGTTGTGCTTCATAAGGGAGTAGTTTAGTATGGCAGGCGCATTGGCGATCGCAGTGATGGTAGTTTTATCGCGGGACGTTGCTGCCCATCCCACGTTATTATATTTACCTACTACCAATAAGGTATTGATAAGGGCGTCCCCAAACGGAAGAATTTTCTTCTACTGGAAGAGAGTTGTTCCAGTAGAAGAAAGTGTGTCTAGTCGTACTCCTAAGAAAATAATCTCAATACAAAATTTGAAAAACTTCTAGTAACGAAGTTTCAGACACACTATAAACCCCAAAAACAAATCCATTGCGTCTCATATTCCCGTCTTAGTAAGTACCTACGCCCTAAAAAGAACCCCCATACAAAAATTTTAAGCTCCTAGCACTTCTAGTTTTCGATATTTTGTGATGAATGAAGTGACCTTTCGCTTTATAGATTAACCCCCTTATTCATAGATGTACATTAGATACGTTTTAGCTATAGAATGCTTTGTCTTTGTCAGTTACATAGTCAAATGTGCAGGATAGAAAAAGATAAAAGAGAGATTAACTAGCTAAAATACGTTTATGAATAAGGGTTTTTTTTTTTATGTCATGGAAGTGGTAAACAAGCATGCAGTTCACATTGATGGTAAGTGATGACTGCAGCCTATAGACACCCACACAAAGACCAAGGTCAAAATACACATGCGTTACCACTCCTGAGGCCTAAGGTGTTACGCCTCTGTGCCGGAAATTACAGGGCCATACATTACCACCTGACCGGAACACGATAGTGCTGAACACTATCATTTAGCGGCAAGTATATTAGGTAATGCGGTGGTTCCTACGCCCGCGAGCTCCGTCACTGGAGCTCTACCACCTGAGAGGGTAAGATTACTTATATATAGTTTTCCACCTGACTGGAATTACCGTTTAACGGCACCTACATGTTTATAAACTACAGTGTGCTCTTACCATCAGTGTGTTCTGTATACTCGTTTCCCGTTTCCAAGGTAAGTACGTTTGGTGCGGCTTCATGCAATGTGATCTCTACGCTAAATATAATTAGACGTAAGACATTCAGTACTCATATCAACACGTCCCATTCATCACGGCTTCGTGCCTCGACAAATATATCGCATGTGACCTATTTACCAAAGTATACAGCAGTGATTGCGCATGACATTCACACTGTGCGGATATTTCTATGTCAAAAGATTAGTAGGGGAGCCCAAGATAAATTTTTGAATTTACTCCAGCGCGTCAGATCAAGATATAGGATATACTTTGCACCCAGTTCAGTACCTCCACCAAATCTAAGATTTCCATAAAGGGCCGAACCCTTAGGGATTCTGCCAAGAGCTTACCTCGCCTCCAAATCGTCAGAATTTTGGATGGTAGCTTTGATTGGGTTCACTTTATATCTTTTCTGAGTATCTGACATTCTTGAGTAATTTTTCACCTTCATTTTTGACAGAATTAAATATTATTGAAATGGGCGCGGCATCAACGTTATGGCTCAAGAGCGTGTCAGATATTCTGAGAGGGTGTGAAATGTGCCCAAACAATGCTCCTATCCAAAATTCAGACGATTCGGAAGATGAGTAAGATTGTAGCGACTTTTTGTTTTTTTAAGGGCTACCCTTCGGGCGCGGCTCCTTATAAATAAACTTTAGGTTTACTGGAGATAACCAGCTGGGTGCAAGGTATTTCCCATTTCTTAATCTGACGCGCTTGAAGAAATACAAAATAGCATCCTGGGCTCCCCTACTAGATCGGTTTACCAACAACAAACCATCTGATGGACAAGCGTGGTCTTAGTTAAGAAGGGGGGGGGGGGGGCTACGATCTCTGTGATGTAGTGATTGCTAGGTATCTTTAGGAGAGGCATAACTAGTGTTTTTTTTATGTAATGAAGGTGGCAAACAAACGTGTCGGTCACATTGATGTTAAGTGATGACTGCAGCTTATAGACACCTATACAAAGACCAGAGGGCCGACCGCCTAACTAGCTTTTGCTTATGACGTTATCTTGTCAGTTCAGTACCGCCTCTAAAAACCTTTCGCTCTTAAATATATACCTGCGGACGAAAACCCTTCCAGGAAAAAGTAAGACGGTACGAAACTGACAAGATGAAGAGTGTTAGGCGGTCGGTCCCCTGGGGTCAAAATGCAGATATGTTAACATCCCTGAGACGTTAGTTGTTATATCTCGGTGATAGTTATTATGGGGCCATACATCACCATCTAACCGGAACACGAAAGTGCTGGTCATTACCATTTATCGGCGAGCTCCTACACTGGAACTACTTAATATAATATTAATGGCAACCCATTATACGTCCCACTGCTGGGCACGAGTCTCTCCCCTTTTTGGGGGAGGCCTAGAGCTTACTCTACCACGCTGCTCCAATGCGGGTTGGTGGAGATACGGGTTAGTGGCCAACCCGCTGTCGGATGTTTTCAAATCGCCCAAAGGCCTCCGACAAGGTTTGACGACTGCTATCTATCGATAGCAACTGGGACGGCTTAACATGTCCTCCGAAGCACGGAAACGCGCATTTTAATTTGCCAGTAGGGTCACCCATCACACACTCGACCGCGCCCGTATCGCTTACGATCTTCACCAGCCTTGGGGCCATGCGAGCTTCATGCACTGGAACAACTTATCACCAATAAAATCTAATAACAGTGACACGAAAAACTTACACGCATGTGCCAAATAATGTTGACCGTTATAACAAAATATCATATTTCTTTGCGTTTATTGCAATAAAGATGAAGTGTTTTTGTATTTGGATACGCTTGTTGTGATATTGGAAGCTGTTATCTTGTTAATGATGTTTAATGTTTGTGCAGCAAGGGATCTGTTGTTTTGCCCTGATTAGCTGAACTATCTTAATAAGGCAAAAATAGCAATAATAAAGGGAAGTAGAAAAACTGGGCACGTGCGAGTCGGACTTCAGTGCAGTGATCCGCATAATTGAGAGTTTTCGTTAATTTCCTAATTTATTCCTCTTAAGGCGTTAAGTAGCCTGAATGACTTGGCAAAACGGAGATCAACATATATTTGTCAAAATTTGAGCGATCTAGCGGATACTCGCTGTACTTGGTCGAAAATATCAAAGATAAGTAATTATAGAGGAGACAAGCATGCTTGTGCTTAGTAATATTGCATCACAGTGATTATACTACTAGAACGGTTTAACTATTTTGAATACAACAACAAACATTACAACCGTTCCATATTTATGTGTATAAAAGTGATCAAAGGGCACTTAACACTTTTGTAGGGAGTCTGGAATACCTACTTTCCGTCATCTTAAAAAAAAACAATTTTGTCATCACCTATCATGCATAAAAAAATCAAAAGAATAAAGTCCAATTCAGACCTGAGCGCTACCCGCTGCTGACTACGGCAGCAAAACCGCATGACGCGGTAAAATCGCTGTTCACACCTAAGCGGAAAGTTTCACTACCGGTACGGGTAGCGAGCGAAACTTTCTTGATTTTTGCTCTATTTCTGCGTTGCGAGCGGTCTAATCTTCGATAATTCAAAAACTTATTTTTTTTATATACATAAAAATGGTGGGCGGTATTGTGCTATGTATGACTCTATGGTGTTAGAACTTTAATGAACGAGCTCGATGGCGTGAACACCTCCTAATCACCTACTTTACCTACTAGTGAATGATAATCTCCATGTCGAACGTTATTATATTCTGGTATAGTATGTATGTATCTTCACGCCAGGTCCCTAACGGGGTAGGCAGAGAGTGTAGAGCGCCAGACATCCCGGTTCTGACAAACCTCTCGTGCCTCGTCTACCTTCATCATTCTCTTCATACATGCACGCCGATTCCTAAGACTTTTGACCCCACCATCAGACAGAACTCGACCTATTTGGTCATGGTAGGTCAGCCTTGGTCTTCCTGGGCCTCTGCAACCATCCACATTCGCATTGTATATTCTGGTAAGGTGGTAATATACAGTGGTATAGCTTTGGTGGCCAAGCTCCAGGGCAAGCGAGCACCACCACATTTCCCAATTTACATTTCATTAATGGTACCTACTGTAAGCGATAATAGTAATTACGTAAGTAGAAAAATGGTAGGTATCACCTACCATTACAAATCGAAGACGGCGGACATCATTATTTTTCGAAAATATGATATAGATTTCAATTTCACGGTTTCTTGGGGTACAGATTTTTCAAATCCAAGATGGCGGACAGATTTTTTTGTATCTTAATTTCATAGTTTCTTGGAGAGCTGATTACGAAAATAGCATCCATTTGCGAAACGGATGCCATTTTCGCAATCAGCACCCCAAGAAACCTCGAAATTGACACCCATGTCACAGTTTGGAAAATAATTATGTCCGCCATCTTGGATCTGAAAATTGATGTCAGTTTCGTAATGAGCACTCCAAGAAACCTAGAAATTGATACCCATACCACTTTTTTCGAAAAACAATTGTGTCCATGACGTCAAATCCTTATCATATTTCGATATGAAAAATCTGTCCACCATCTTGGATCTGAAAACAGGTGTCATGTTCGAAATCAGCATTCCAAGAAATCATGAATTTGATACCCATACCTCTTTTTCGAAAAACAATTGTATTCGCCATTTTGGCTTTATTTCAATTACTATTCTTATTTTATTCCAACTACTATTTTTATTTCACTATTTTACTAGTTTTATTTCAACAAATTTTTATTTTACTATGGTCTAGCGGAACTTGTTTCGCCGGATAGGCGGAACTTGTTTCGCCGAACAATGCCGCTTACCGATACAATACCGCTGTACCAACTCCCGCATCTCGCTCCCCGAGTCGATAGCAAATATTTTGAAGGCTAATATATCGCTAGTTCAACTTCAGGTATAAATACAGTAATAAACTCTTGAAACACCTTTAGTCCCATTAGTTTAATTCATTAGTTCGATCGTTGAACTGGTGAGAATTTTTTTTCTCATTCGTTCTACTGTCAGCAAAAAAACCTCTCCTAGCTCTGAACACATCTGTAAACTATATATACTCTACATGTGAACAAAATTTCTTCGAAATCCGTTCAGCCGCTTTAGCATGACTGACCAACAACAATCAAACATCCATACTTTCACATTTATAATAGTAAGTAAGATTGAAAAATATCTGTAAGACTGTAAAATATCTTACACAAAAAATAGGTACCTACTTACTTACTCATATAATTTTGGTACGTAGCAATGTAGGTAAAGTACACGTAGGTATAGCAAGTATAAAGAGTAATCAACTATATACATGTATTCCTTCAGTTAATTTGTGTTTCTTTTTCTACGTCAACGATCCGTGTCTCAATGTCAATATTGTCAATGTATTTATATTCTTTGACGACAACATAAAACCAACTCGCGCAAAAACATAGGAAATGGGCACTATTTAGTAAAATATTCAGTCCGTAAACACTCGTGTTGTATAGTAATACATATTATTTTTTGTTAGGTTTTACTCATAACTTCGCAGTAACATCCCAAATTACATAAGTTTATATGCCGACAGCACGCTGTACATCCTCCCGTCACAAATGGCCGTAGCCGACTAGCCAACTGACGTTGACTGAGATTACAGTATGGCGGGACGAAGAAGCTCGCGCTCATGCACGGAAATTTCGACATTTTATTAATTTTCAGTAATAAAAAACACCAAAAAAAATAAAACTCTTTAGTCAAACTGTAAAGAATTTAAAGCCTTTTCTTTTGCAATAAAAACGAAGCAAAAAGATTGTGCCGTTTTGGAGAACATTTGCTTTTTATGACAAAAATGGGTGCATTTTGAAATGGTTTAATTGAATCCTTGCCTGTTATCGTGTATTTTTATATTGCGGATTCAATTAACAGTTTTTTCTAGAATTTGACTTAAATCATGTACGAATTTAGTCATTTCATCTATCTTAAGGCCTTAAGACGTCCACATGTTTGACATTCACTAAAATTAAATCTATCTGCCTCCAATTTACTGTGTTAGAGCTGGAGGGCGTAGGCACCACTCCATTACCATTTTTTATGCAATGGAAGTGGCAAACAAGCATGCAGTTCACATTGATGTTAAGTGATAACTGCAGCCTATAGACACCCACACAAAGACCAAGGTCAAATGCAGATGCGTTAACACTTCTACACTGCATGCTAATCTACCGGCTTTGCTTCCCTTAAGGCGGTTGTCAGGCCATATCAGTCGGGTAGTGGGGAGTTTGATAAATTTTAGCTATGGCTTGCTGCCTAATCTACTTGCATTAGTCTGTTTTGGACTCTATATCTCGGTTTATGTGCCCTTTCTCTAATAATGTTTTATGTTATGATGGTGGCAAACCAGCATGCAGTTCAGACTGATGGTAAATGAACAGCTTATAGATATCTACACAAGGACCTGTGGCTAAATGCAAATGCGTTATCACATACGGGTAGTATGTGATAACGCATTTAAGCCTAAATTGTTTTGCCTCTTTAAAAAACTTTTTGGATTGACCTGAATATTACGCAAGGCGTTGCGAAATAGATGGAGGTAGCTGCATGTAATCATTTTTCAAACTGGTGTCCCACAAATGTTACCTCTGAGTGTCCGAGATCGCGGAAGCTGAAAAGCGTCCGAAACATCGGGTACATTAATTTAAATACGCGGGCGAAATCCGAAAAAAAAAATCTATGTTGTTCCTCTGTCATAGTCATTACAGGACTATACAAAAACATGGAAAATAGTGGCCTTAATAATTAATGTAGTAAAATAATAGAAAACCATTATTGTAACTCGAAATTTTAATGCTATTGTCTCATTGCTATTGAATAATGTAAAATTCCAGATTGTGCGTTATCTGTCAGTTAGTGTAGTTAGAATTTCATTATGTGGATCCATATATGGTTACATGTGGAGCGCACCGCACAGTAAGCTGTCGGCTTTGCTTTCCCTAAGGCTGTTGTCAGGCCGTGTCAGCCGGGTTGTGGGGAGTTTGATAAGTTTTAGCAGTGGCTTGGTACCTAATCTACTTGCACTTATCTGCTTTGGACTGGGTATCTCGTGTGACGTCTCCTTTCTCTAATAACATTGTATAGCAGTGTAATGTATTTGGAGCGCACTGCACACTAAGCTGCCAGCTTTGCTTTCCCTAAGGCGGTTGTCAGGACGTGTTAGTCGGGTTGAAGCGAGATAAATTAAAATTTAGCAGTGGCTTGGACCTAATCTATTTGTACTAATCTCCTTTCTCTATTAATAATGAAATATTCATCCTATTACATACATTTGTGTATTATAGAATGATGTTGAATATAGGATCGTGCCAGATCTCACTCCATAGGCCCAGCCAGCTAGTCCCCCCAGTTCACCCACATAGCCCAAAGTTTGGCGAATCACTTATCATCATTACAATAGTTCCATATATTTTGCGGGGTCTGTCTGTGTCTGTATTAATTATTGATGCAGACAGAGAGAGGCCCCGCTGAATATAACCGTAATCGGTTATATTCGGCGGGGCCTCTCTCTGTCTAGAAGATCTAAATTCTCGAAAGGGCCTCTACGTGTTGGACCCTCTATGTCCCCGCGCAAGCCTGACGAAGGTCTGGGGTTCAAATTGGACCCCGTGCTGACGAGAGAATAATGGCAACCCAATAAACGTCCCACTGCTGGGTACGAGTCTCTCCCCTTTTTGGGGGGAGGCCTGGAGCTTACTCCACCACGCTGTTCCAACGCGGGTTGGTGGAGATACGGGTTAGTGGCCAACCCGCTAAACTGTGTATTTAATAAATTTGAATCTCTATAGGTATATATAAATTAAATTACCTACGTGTTTTCGTCTCATTGAAGTTGTATGGCCTCGTAATAGCTATCACAGAGACATAACAACTTTAGTGTCAGGGGTGGCAACGCATTTCTATTTAGCCCTCTGGTTTTTGTGTAGATGTTTATGGGCTGCAGTCATCACTTAACATCCATGTGAGCTATATGCTTGTATACCACCGTAGAAAGAGGATAAATAGATAGAAGTCTTGAAATGATGATGTTGATGAAGATTTTTACTGGTGGTAGAGCTCCAGTGACGGAGCTCGCGGGCGTAGGCACCACCGCATTACCTAATATACTTGCCGCTAAATGGTGGTGTTCAACACTATCGTGTTCCGGTCAGGTGGTAATGTACGGCCCTGTAATTTCCAGCACAGAGGCATAAGACCTTAGGCCTCAGGAGTGGTAACGCATCTGCATTTTGACCTTGGTCTTTGTGTGGGTGTCTATAGGCTGCAGTCATCACTTAACATCAATGTGAACTGCATGCTTGTTTACCACTTCCATTACTATAAAAAAAAAAAAAAAACAAAAGCTAGAAAAGTAATTTGATTTGAAGCTGAAATTTGAGTTAATAGTAAAGCTTCGTGTTAAAAAATATTCATCCTTTATCAATCAGTTGTATCAAAAACTTAGCTAAAAAGAGAACCAGTCCCATCAAAAGAATCAAGAGCTGCCAAATAAACTATGCAACTCCAATCAGTTTTATTGGTTTTTAACAACATAGTATTGAGGGATTGTATTCTAAAAGAGTAAATTTACTGTGAGCGAACAAAGAATGTAGGTGAAACGGCCTTCGTTAGTGAGAGTAAAGGACTCGAACCTCGAGGGTTTTCCGCGGAAATTCAAAGCGACGGTTTAAAATTAGTAACTGAACAAGCTTCAGTCTTAATATTGAGCATTTATAGTGAATCGGCGTGATTGTATTAATTTTATACTTTTGTAGATTTTTTGTAGAGTTTATAACATTTTAAATTTTTTTTTGTATTAGTGACGTAATGCACGACGATCTATATAATCAAAATTATTCGCTGAATGTTGTTTAACCCAAAACTCAATAACGGCCTTACCAATTTCGCCAATTTATTTTTTGTTGTATTTGTAATTATCCGTAAAATATGCAAATTACAATTTTTTAGAAAATTTAACCACAATACTAACTTTTCCAATGTAAACCCTATGGCCCTTGACATAATGGTCAGTCGTTAATTATCGTTTTAAATAGACGAATAGGTAGAAATTGATGATAAAGGATGGCCTGGAAATGGAATGTCAAATTACCAATAACAATCTACAATACACCCGTGCGAAGCCGGGGCAGGTCGTTAGTATACCTATTATAAATATTAGTTATAAAAATTATGTAACATAGAAATCCACGACATTATTAAGAAATAATTCAACAATCAATAAAGTTATATTTATTACCAACACTTATCGGCGCAAACTGTATAAAAATCTTAACTAGAAAATTCTTATAGTAAATTGATCACTATATTACTTAGCGACGACCCAGTTAGTCCAGCGGTGCGAAACCACCGTTTGATTCGAAGGGTCGCGGGTTCGATCCCCGCACCGGAACAAATATTTGTATGGCCTACAGATATTTGTTTCGGGTCTGGGTGTTTGTGTATGTGTTGTATGTGTACAACGGCACCCACGACACAGGTTTATACCTACTGTGGGGCTGTGAGTGTAAGCGTATTTTATTTTTTTATTTATTTATTTACTTCAACCAATCATTATTGTGTTATGCAATAAGTTCTACTGAATATAATATGTTTATATCCCTTCAAAAGGCTATTCACTTTATAGTGGACGGGCTATATATTTTATTATTTGTTTTAAAAGTGTAAATGTACCGTGAGCGAATAAAGAATGCAAATGAAACGTTCCTCGTTAGTGAGAGTACAGGATTTGAAACTCGAGGGCATACCGCGAAATTGAAAGCGATGGTTTAAAATTGGAAACTGACGAGCTTCCACCTTAAGGACCAAGGATCCAACGAAGAGGTATCAACTCTCTGACGTTCTGACGGTGCGTCAATTATTTGTCCTAAATGTTATAATGAGACATCATTCCATTCTGCCTTATGACCCTCTGCGGCCTAAAAAATGGCTACTATATAAAACTGACAAAGCAATTTTTAACTAATGGTCAACTGCTTTTTCTGGTAGAATTTTTGGATTTCTGGGCAGATTCTTATACAATAAAGTGAACCAGAAATTACATAAATATATATTCACTGCCAAAATATCGTTGTAAAAAGATTATATCTGTTTGGCTTAAATCTCTAAGTTATGAGGAAACTGAAAATTTTATACTTGTACCTTCCTAAATATTAAAAAAAAATAATAATACATATCTACTATATATATCTATGTAAAAAAAAATATATATGATTATATTGCAATCTCGTAAAGATAGCACAGCATACACATACACAGCAGATACGTACACTCTTACACACACACACCCACACTCACACACACACACACACACGCATACATAAACACACACACACACACACACACACACTCACACTCTCACACACACACACACACACACACACACACACACACACAAACACTCATACGCGCACGATTACAAACTTAAGCTTACTTATTTAATCCCTTTATTTATATTTATAAGTCTCTCCTTATATCTCACACATCGCATTACAAATCAACAAGTAGTTATACTTACTTGAGCTCTTGCTTATCTAGAGTTAGGAGAGGCTGGTAATCTGTGATACAGGTACCCCTAGTGCAGATACCAGTCTCTCACACAGATACACCTACCCATGCTTGTAATACTTAGTTTAAGATCTGATTATGTATTTTTCTGTGTGAGAGAGAAATCAATAAACGATTTTATTTATTATTATTTTTGTTTATTAATTTTCACTTCGGACCACTTTGCTGCAAATCGGCGTGATTGGCTTTACAGATTGTGTACTTTTAAACTTTGGTGGAGCTTTCAATTGCAGCAAGGTAAAATATGGTGAAATGTAATTTATACTCGTATAATCCAAATTAATTTTGCAAGACCAGGGCATTAGAATTTTAGAATGAGTTAAGACCCGATGGCTTATCATTTTTTAAATTATTTATTGGAAAAGTGTAAATTAACCGTGACCGAACATAGAATGCAAATGAAACAGCCCTCATTAGTGAGAGTACAGGAGTCGAACCTCGAGAGCATGCCCCGGAAATTGAAAGCGATGGTTTAAAATTGGAAACTGACGAGCTTCCACCTTAATTTTCACTTAGGACCACTTTGTTGGGAATGATGTGTGTCCTTTTTAAACTTTGGTGGATTTTTCAATTACAGTACTGCGAAATACAATCAGCGTGGAGACATTTAATTTATTTCTTTCAATTTTTTTTTGTAACAAAAGGCTGCTGTGTTGTGTGTGTGGTCGATGGCCTAAGCACAAGGATGTGTTAAAATCTGATCGCTTATTGTTTTTATTATTTATTAAAAAGAATGTAAATTTACCATTGCCGAACAGAGAATGCAAATGGAATGGTCCTCGTTAGTGAGAGTACAGGATTCGAATCTCTGGGGCTTGCCGCAGAATTGCTAGCGATGGTTGAAAATTGGAAACTGACGAACAACCTTTTGCCTTCATTTTCACTCGGGAACGTTTTTCGCTAAATCGCTGCGTGTAGAAAGCAGTTGAATTTATTTAACAGTACGTAAAAAGTGATGTACTGTATAATTTGTAAGGGAAAATAAAATAGCTATTTCCCTTCAATTTCTTCATATTTTCTTACCCTTTAAACACATTCCCTGGACTTCCAAAAATCATTCAAAACCAAAATTAGCCAAATCGTTCTCGAGTCTTAGCGAGACTAACGAACAGCAATTGATTTTTACATACCTATATACACTAGTTGACCCGGCAAACTTCGTATTGACTCACAATGAAATAATGTGTCAAAGGTTTGATAGATACGGACTATTTGTATGAGAATATAACATTGTGGTTTTTACTATTTCCCATCAATTTTTTCATATTTTCTTACCTTTTAAACCTTCCCTGGACTTCCAAAAATCGTTCAAAACCAAAATTAGCCAAATCAGCCGTGCTCGAGTGTTAGCGAGACTAACGAACAGCAATTGATTTTTATATATAGATAAGAAGATAATTTAAGAAATAAAATAGTGGCAAATAATTTTATTACTAGCGAGTGTTAAATAAGAGTATGCAGGTTGCACTACATCACATTGCAACAGTGTGCGTGTGTGATTAGGTTCGTGTTGTAAGTGTAACCAAAGATAAGAGGTATGGTAAGTATGTTCTACTGGTGGTAGAGCTCCAGTGACGGAGCTCGCGGGCGTAGGCACCACCGCATTACCTGATTTACTTGCCGCTAAATGGTAGTGTTCAGCACTATCGTGTTCCGGTCAGGTGGTAATGTACGGCCCTGTAATTTCCGGCACAGAGGCATAACACCTTAGGCCTCAGGAGTGGTAACGCATTTGCATTTTGACCTTGGTCATTGTGTGGGTGTCTATAGGCTGCAGTCATCACTTAACATCAATGTGAGCTGCATGCTTGTTTGCCACTTCAATAACATAAAAAAAAAAAAAAAAAATGCATATGGTGTGCGTACTGTCCCTACAAATTGAGGACAACTTATTTCTTAAGTAAATATATTAAATAGATAAACATGTAATTTTAGTTCATGTATTAAGATTATAACTCGATGGATGAGGGCGGCCCAGGACCGTTCGTTGTGGCACTCTTTGGGGGAGGCCTTTGTTCAGCAGTGGACGTCTATTGGCTGAAATGATGATGATGATAATGTTGTATAAAATAAACAGACATACACACCGTCGAACTTTGAACTTCTTCCTTTTTGATGTCGTTCAAAGTGTTCCTTAATTGATTTGAAATATTGACCGAAACGTCGGATTTCCTAACAAGAATATTTTATCCATATTTTATCTCGAAGTTTGAACCAGAACAGGAAACTTCAGGGGATCGAAATAAAAACATGTTCAATTTAAAGAAATTGCCTCAAACCAATTTCTACGTAAATATTTTTTCTTGTCGATTATAATATATTTTAAGACTTAAAAAGAAAACAGACAGGATATTTCACGGGCTGCAATCCAATTAAAGGGCAGGTAGGTCCCCTATGAGTTATTAATCTCATTATTTATTTATTTCAAACTAGCTGTAACATGCGCGCGTTTTTACGCCACCAACTAAAAATGACAGTAGCGCCATCTGTCGAATTTGTCAACTCAGAAACCTTCGTGGGCTCATGTACAACAACTTTGCTAAAGATCATCACATGATCAAATGCGTAATTTACGATTCTATAAGGGACACACAGACAAACATTCATTTTCATATATAAAGAAGATTTGTGAAAGAAGTACATCACAAAAAACCATACATGCATTCAATTTTTACTGGTGGTAGAGCTCCAGTGACGGAGCTCGCGGGCCCCACCGCATTAGCTAATTTACTTGCCGCTAAATGGCAGTGTTCAGCACTATCGTGTTCCGTTCAGGTGGTAATGTACGGCCCTGTGATTTCCGGCACAGAGGCATAACACCTTAGGCCTCAGAAGTGGTAACGCATCTGCATTTTGACCTCTGGTCTCTGTGTGGGTCTATAGGCTGCAGTCATCACTTAACTTCAATGTGAACTGCATGCTTGTTCGCCACTTCCATTATATAAAAAGAAAAATTCAATCCGTCTGCCTTCCAACCAGTACAAACGAACTCGCGGTCCATCGCTAGTGTTTCATAAAATTATG
Organism: Macrosoma leucophasiata; assembly: GCA_036365455.1. Lineage (NCBI taxonomy): Eukaryota > Metazoa > Arthropoda > Insecta > Lepidoptera > Hedylidae > Macrosoma > Macrosoma leucophasiata. Next base: position 6,279,215 of record JAWQUS010000002.1, on the reverse strand, counting down.
CTATGCCAATGCTGATGCCTTAGGAAGAAAACGGTTCACTAATTAAAATACTTGAAGGCGCGTAGGGCTTTGAAAAGAATTCCGGAAATGAGGCTGCAGCGGGGTTAATATACGAGATTCCCGGAGATGACGTAAACATATGCGTATTGTATACCGCGGCTCTGCGCACAGTGTACCGTATTACGAGAATGTAGAATAAACTTTTACAATTAAACTTGGGTCTCATTAGGAACAGGAAATACGAAATGTTTGTACGTCTATATACAAATACTCAGCTTAAAAATATGCCATTAAGCTCTAGCAGCTTTTTCGTCTGTGGTGATAACGAAATATTAGATTTTTTCATGATGTTTATTTTTTTTTATCAAGATGATATGATAATAAGAAAATTATGCTGGTAGAGTTTCAAAGTCGGAGTTCGAGGGTGTAAGCTATACTTTACTCAATATATCTGCCGCTAAACGGCCGTGTTCAGTGACGGAGATGGCGGGCGTAGGCACCGCATTACCTAATCTAAATCCCCGAAGGGGTAGGCAGAGGTCAATGCATGCATTCAATCATACATGCAAACACCTACGATTCGCCGGTTACGTTTTAGCCCATGTAATAGGTGGCGAGCCTATTGACATCTACGGGCACATTAGTAAACTTTGAGGTACTGGGAAACTTACAAAACATGGAAAAATGCCAATAGAACCAGAGATTAAGGATTTTACACCGTTATCTTTAATATCGCCCGACCCGGGAATCGAACCCGGGACCCCAGTGTAGTAGTAGTGGCCTGCTTCCACTAGGCTATTGAGGCAGTTAACCTAATCTTCTTGGTGCTAAATGGTAGTGTTCATTGCCATCGTATTCTGGACAGGTGGTACGGACCTATCATTTCTGGTACAGAGGCACGATTACATCTATGTAGAAATCTGTATTTGAATGTAGATGTTTAATAAATAAAATAAAAAAAAAAAAAATACGCTTACACTCACAGCCCCACAGTAGGTGCCAATAAACCTGTGTCGTGGGTGCCATTGTACACATACAACACATACACAAACACCCAGACCCGAAATAAATATCTGTAGGCCAATCAAATATTTGTCCCGGTGCGGGGATCGAACCCGCGACCATTCGAATCAAACGGTCATCTCACGCCGCTGGACTAACCGGGTCGTTTGTAGGTTATATAATCGCTTACCACCACTATAAACTGTATGCTTGTATGCCACTTCATGACATAAAAAACAGTTTTATTTTAATGTGATGATGGCCGCAAAAAAACGCATGCAGTTTACGTAGATGGTAAGTTAATACTGCAACCAAAGATATTATAAGAATAGATTGACAATACACACGCTTTTCTATGAAAACTGCTTCAACCATTGTAAGTGGGAGGAGCTTATCTTGTCGCGAAAATGTACTCCAATTAGGCGCGAGGCAAGCACACTTGACTTCATCTGATTAGTGTTTGATCGCGCCACAAAACGTCACAAAAATGGCATATTAACAGTTCGTACGCGAGTATAACGACGTGATTATACTACAAAATCGAGGTGTCCGTCGTTTTCCGTGTCAATGACTTAGCTGGCAGTACTCATGTTTTGACACGATATATTTGATAATGGACCATATAGGTATACCAAAATACTGAACAATTTGGCATTTTTAACGGTTTTTTCTCACTAAGGGTGCGAACGGCGGGCGGATGCACAATAAATGGATGATTCTTGACGCGTGAGCGGGAACGGTCACCTGACCGTCCGCGAGTCTAAACGAACTCTCAGCGGCCGGTGCGTATTAGCAATCTAATTCCTCTAATATCTTTGACTGCAACCTATAGAGATTGACAAACATTTTCTCAATCAAGTTTTTGAGCTACAATAACCTCACAAACTTGACTAAAGATATTTTCATATCCAAACAACAGACAGACACTTTGATTTTACATACATGTTTGTGTGTAAAGATACTTGTAATCAACGGATAATTTCAGGCGAGTGTATTATCCGTGGTGGGAGTTATTTTAATTATTTATCGGTTGAAAATTAATGTGAAATATTTTAGAGCTCGGATGTTTTTGAAATGGCGGGTGAGATTTCAATTTACCAACTAAATCTTTTCAGAAGTGACTTTTCTTAGTATTGATGGGACCCTGAATATTTCGAAGATAAATAAATATTTATACAAATAGAGTCCTTTATGATATTTAAGGTTATAGCTCATTACAGCCAACTGGCACCCGATCAGCTCCCAACCGCGGTCTTTTTTTATGTAATGGAAGTGGCGAACAAGTATGCAAATTGCAGATGCGCTGCAACTTCTGAGGCATGAGGTGTTATGCCTCTGTGCCGGAAATTACAGAGCCGTACATTACCACCTGACCGGAACACGATAGTACTGAACACTACCATTTAGCGGCAAGTATATTAGGTAATGCGGTGGTGCCTCCGCCCGCGAGCTCCGTCACTAGAGCTCTACCACCAGTAAAACTACCGGCCTTTTGGATTGGTTTGACCGCCATTGTTCGGTTGATTGTAAATATAATGTAAGATTAATTAAACAAAAAGCAAATGAATATACTTGCCGCTAAATGGTAGAGTTCAGCACTATCGTGTTCCGGTCAGGTGGTAATGTACGGCTCTGTAATTTCCGGCACAGAGGCATAACACCTTAGGCCTCAGGAGTGGTAACGCATCTGCATTTTGACCATGGTCTTTGTGTGGATGTCTATAGGCTGCAGTTATCACTTAACATCAATATGAACTGCATGCCTGTTTGCCGCTTTCATTACATAAAAAAAAATTTAAAAAAACATAACATTGCATACATCAGTTTGCAACAAATATTACAAAACTCAGGAACACAACGCACCTAATTTTGAATATAATCGATTTTCCCCTTGGGGCAGAGAAAAATGAAATTGTCTCTAACTTTTATATCAGATATCTCTGCAGGGGTTCCTTTTTAATTAAAAAAATATATCCGATGACATTGTTGAACGATGTTTTTGGGAATTGTTGATAACAGATTTATTATTTGAGTGAAGTATCCATGGGCGTCGCCAGGGGGTGGCAGGAGGGACAGCTGCCCCTCTCTAGAGATAAAAAATATCGCAATTTACAGGAAAGAATGACCGGTGCCATAAGTAGGTACCTATAGGTACCAACTTCGTCCTAGAACCAACCTGCCCTCCCATATGTTGCAGCTCTTGCTGCAACAAATACCTGAAATGGGTGCCATTTTTCCTGGCTTCACATGACCACACCTTTTAAGTTTGTTTAAATTAGTTGTCTCTATTTATATTTATTTTAATGATTTTTTTTCTCTTTTCTTGTTAAGAGTATTATGTATGTTGTGTGTTGTCAAGTGAATAAATATATTTCTTTCTTTTTTCTTTCTTTCATATAGCCAAACCGACCCTCCCTATATCGTCAAAAATTGTGAATTTTTTAAATATATTACCGAAACAAAATTAAGAGGCCACTTTAAAAAAAGATCGAAATTTTAAAAAACGTATTTCTTGACGATCTGATCTTAATTTAAAAACGACTAGGCATAACTGAAACGTGAACTTAGCCTTAATTAAAATTCTCGAAAATCAAATATCACACCCTATTTGAGCTCTTTTTATGACATAGGTACCTACTCGTATCTCAAAATACGCCCCAAACAGATAATTTATATTCATTGGTCCCAACTTTCACGGTATTCGCACAGACTATAAATGAGTAGCTTTTTCCGCCCACATCTGGGTAGAAAAAACTTTTATACGTACAATCCTAAGAGGTTTTTGTTGTATACGTGTAGGTATCGCAATATCGTCAGTCAAAGATGGTCTCAATAAAAAAGGTAGGCAATAAGGAAATTTGACTTCTTAGAAGACTGATAGCTTAGCGGGTAAAACGATCTGGGGTTCCCCGGTTCACAAAAAGTTAATTTCACTTATATGAGAACTAATATTTATAATACACAGTACATTTTCAGGAGACCCTATCTGTATAATTATAAATAATAATGGCAACCATTGATACGTCTCACTGCTGGGCACGAATCTCTCCCTTTCTTGGGAGGAGCCCTGCCACCATGCGGGTTGGTGGAGTTAAGGGTTAGTGGCTAAACCGCTGTTGGATGTTTTCAAACCGCTCATAAGGTCTCCGACAAGGTTTCACGACTGCTAGCTATCGAAAGCAACCGGGATTGACAGCTTAACGTGCCCTCCGAAGCACGGAAACGCGCATTTTTAATTTGCCACTAGCGGGCACCAATCACACACCCGACCGCGCCCGTATCGCTTAACCGAGTAGATCGCTTCCGATCTACACCACCCGCGGGGCCATGCACGCTGCATCGCGCGCGATCTAGTCATAGTCATTTATTTGCTAACAAAGTAGATACATAAAGGTCTTAAAGTAGGTTGTAGTAATACTTAGTTGTCATTTTCTGGCACTGCAAAATTTCATAAAAATTTTAAATAATTCATACACATTACATTTTTACACATTGTCATATTTAAATGTCTTATTTTATACATAACATAATGATTTTAATTTACAAATTAATATAATATTTATTAAATGTCTTATTGTATACATAACATAATGATTTTAATTTATAAATTAATATAATATTTATTAAATGTCTTATTTTATACATAACATAATTATTTTAATTTACAATTGCTATATAATAAGAAATTAAAGAAAAAACGGAAAGAAAAATTTGACTTCGGGCAGGAATCTATATAATTTTTACACAATGTACAGATCGTCATATTGATAAAAACTTATTTGATTATATCTAGCGATTTTTAAATGTTTGTTTTATTCGTTTTTTGATTAATTAGAATAATCATTAACTTAATGGAACATTCTTATTTTAATAATGTATTGTGAAATTTGAATCGGAAATTTTCTTTATAAATACAAGGTACCATGTATTAAGTCTAACATTTCAATATTAATAAAATTTATTAGTATCCAAGTATTCTTCAACGGAATAGAAGCACTTTGATATCAAAAACCTCCTTCACTGTATTTTGAAAAGACGTCAAATTAGATTGTTGTTGGATTCCTTTATGTAATTTGTTAAATATTTTTACTACCATATGGTATGGACTTTGGCCGAGCATTTTTATTCTGGAAGGAGGTAAGTATAATCTTTCTTTTTTCCGCGTATTAATATTATGTAGCTGTTCAACTTTTGTGAAATGGTTCATATTTTTAAATGCAAACATACAGATTTCATAAATGTATATCAATGGAAGGGTTAACAATTTATGTTTTTGAAAGTAGGGTCTGCAGCTGGTACGATTATCTAATTGATATAGAATTCTTACACATTTCTTCTGCAAAATAAATAATTCGTTCATATTTACACTATTTCCCCATAGCATCACTCCGTATCTCAGTTGTGAATATGCGTATGCGTAATAGGCAGATAGAGCAGTTTTTGTGTTTGTACTACATTTGAGTTGAAAAAGAGCATATATAAATTTAGACAATTTGGATTTTATGTGATGAATATGAGTTTTCCAATTTATATGTGATTCCAAATGTATGCCTAATAAGTTTACAGACTCTACTGTTTCTAGTGTTGTATTTTGAAAAGACGTATTCACCGCAAGAGTAGGTGCTTTATAGGATCTGAATTGTATTAATTTTGTTTTTTTATGATTTATCTCGAGGTTCTGATCCTGGAGCCAATGCGTAACTGTTTCCAGAGTATTCAGAAGTACGGAGTTAATATTATTATGATCTTGTAATTTCAAGAGTATGGATAAATCATCCGCGAACATGACAGGCAGGGTTATTTCAATTTTTATAGATTTAGGGCAAATCATGAATATAAATTAAAAACAGTATACATCCTAGCACGCTTCCTTGTGGGATAGAGCAACACATACTGTACTCCCTGGATCTTACTATGGTTATTTCATTATTGTTTGCGTCGAAGTTTTCAATCTGTACGATCTGCGATCTGTTTTCTAAATATGATTTAAACCACTGATATGCAGTACCTCGTATACCTGAGCCGTATAATTTGTCGAGTAATATATTGTAAAGAACCTTATCATACGCTTTTGTCATATCAAGTAATAATCCAAATACATGTTTTTTCTCATTTATGTGTTGAAGTGCCGTTTGAACATATTTAAATACAGCTAATGTAGTAGATTTTGCTTTTCTAAACCCGTTTTAACTATCGTCGAGTATGTCATACCTTTCCAAAAAACTATAGAGTTGATTACAAATGGCTCTCTCTAATACTTTGGAGAATGTGGGAAGTATAGCTATTGGCCTGTAATTTGTATGATTATGTAATATCGCCTTTCTTATGTAATGGTTTTATTAGTGATATTTTTAGGCGATCTGGAAAGGTACCATCCTCAAAACTCTGGTTAGTCAAAAATGTGAGTGAGCTACACAGTTCTTGCGCACATTCTTTGAGAAGGGACTGCGGGATTTCATCTATGCCACAGCTGTGTTTATTTTTCATTTTACTAATAATTTTGAATATTTCTTTCTCATCTACTGGACGTAAGTACAATGAACTTGTTGGTGAATTTTGTACAGGATGACCTGTAGGTTTTGTTTTATTTTGGTTTGGATTTATACCTATGGTTGTGAAAAATACTCATTAAATAAATTTGATATAGCGGAAATAATGGACAATCAATAGTTTCGTTATTTTGATTTTTTAAATGCCATTATTTTATTTTTTGTGAATATCCTTTTTTGTGCGTACCACATTTTTTATCATTTATTTTTAAGCGTAATTTGTTTGCATCTATTTCAACGTTTATGCCCTTGTGATCAGAAAGACCGAAATCTTGGTCGCAGACTTTATTTATGGGTGATCTATAGTTTGTAAAGAGTAAATCTATGCAAGTTGACGTGGATTTTGTGACCCTAGTGGGTTCATGTATAAGTAATTCAAAGTTATATGATCTCATTATATTAAGAAAATCCTCCGATTGTTTTGTTTATGTTTTAACATGTTTATTTATGTTTTTTGTATTTAGCTTATATAATACTTTCCCCATCTGTTCATAGAAAATATCAATGTGTCGATCAGGTCTATACAGTCCTATAAAGATACAATTCAATTGAGTAACTTCAATTGCGCTTATTTCTATGATAAACTCTATGGAGTAGTCGTTGAGATCTTTCCTTTAAATATATTCTAAGTCGTCTTTTACAAAAGTACACACACCTCCATCTTCGTGGTTACTTCGGCAGAAAATGGATGCAATTTTATACCCAGGCATTGTTATAGACTCGAGAAAGTTTTATTTTTCCATGATTCGGACAGGAACAGAACATCTGTTAAAGAGCTATCCAAAAAGCGTTCTAGTAAGTGAAGCTTATTTCCTACGCTTTGGATATTTTGGAAAGTTATTTTTAAATTACATACGAAATGTCTTAGATTGGTTATGTAGAGTTGTCGACATTCTTGATTTTGGTGGTGTTGTTAGTGTAGAATGAGAGAGTTCAATGTTGTCTACTTCTCTTACTTTTTCCTGTGCATTATTTGTACTTGATATTTTAGTGGTTGTATTAAAGTCTTCTTTGTATATCTTCCCATTAATGTATTGTTTATTGTTTTTTATTCTTGCGTGGTCACCGTTTCGTCGCGCTTGACGCTGTACTTCTATGAGTTCGTTATATTTTTGTAGAGCCTTTCCATCCATGAAGGTTTGTACGGCTAATCCTGTGCCCTGAAAATGTCTTGCATTTTCTAGAATATATTTGGTAATTCATTTGTTTGTGAGATCGATAACTAATGGTCGTCTGTTTCCCTTGTGTCCAATACGTTTTACTTCTTCAATATATGGATTGATATTCATGTTCATTATGTTTTGGAAAGCTTCACAAATACGATCGATAAGATCATATTCTGTTTCATAGTGTTCATCGTTTAGACCATATAGTACAATTTTGTTTGTATTTCTGATTTCGTAAAGTTGTTGTTCAATATTATCATTTTTTTTTGTTTTGGTAGTTATGTTTTCATTCATTGGTTTTTGTTCAGTAGATAGAGTACTAGTTGTTGATTCGACTCGTTTTTGGAGTTTAATGATAGCAGTATTTAATTCTGATTGGATAGTGTTTTTTATATCGTGGAGAATGGACGATTTCATCTGTTCTAATTTGACGTCGAGTAAATGGCTAATTTTTTCTAACGTTGTATTATTTGAATCTAATAACGATGTTTGGAGAATTCTTCTTGGAGTATCGCCTATAATATCATCTACAGAGAGGTCATTTTCATTTATTTCTGAGTTGTTTCCGATCTTGGTTTGATATTCTTTGTGACATTCGCGTCATATGTGTCATCCAGAATACTTAGGTTATTAGTGGTAGTATATAAATATTGTTGACTTGTCGAAGCAGATGGCGGTGTTCGGTCGACAGGCTTTGTCTTTGAATACTTCCGTAGAGAGAAAAAATGTTAAAAAATATTTTGTATATTTTTGCCCCGCTGAGATTTGAACTGGGTACTAGCGACGCACGATAGTTACTCGAACGTTGGCACTACTAGGCTACGCAACCAGTTGCTCTACTTGACGAAAATAAGTGTTTGATGATTTTGCTGTATTTTATTTTTGTAGAGTAAAGGAAGGTATAGTGATTTTATAATTTATAGCACTTTATACACTGCACTACTTTTTTGTTTGTATCTTCTTTCTTTTTGATTGTTTTTTGCACTTTTTTGGATAGTCACTGACGTTTTGATTAAGTAATGTTTTTTATTCACTTTAAACTAATTGGTTTGTGTACTTTTTATTGCATGAAAACACTTTTTTCCGCAGTTTTTAAAATATTTTGTACGGAGCTGTCTTTTGATACATCCGATCGTATTCGGTGCGCACGGGGGAATCATGGAATATAACTACATAAAACAGACAACTCAGTTCTATTACATACACTGTAATAAACTTTGAAATTGTCACACCCCTAAGCCTGGTAATCGGTCGCTGTCACGTCTTTTTGCGATGATTTTTTTAATTTCGTAAAAAGAACAGACTTCGGCGTGTCTTGCGATCTTAAAATGTGGAGACACATAGACATACGTTTTCATAGCCCCGTAATAAGTGTTTTTCACATGAACCGGTTTCCGGATAGCCGGCGCCGGATACCCGGCGGCTAAGCTTTCACATTTACCGGTGGACAGTCGACGTCGGCAACCCGGCGACCGGTACATGTGAAAAGGCACTTACTCTTACAGAGGTAAAACTACTTTTCTTTTAATTGGTGGTAGAGCTCCAGTGACGGAGCTCGCGGGCGTAGGCACCACCGCATTACCTAATATACTTGCCGCTAAATGGTAGTGTTCAGCACTATCGTGTTCCGGTCAGGTGGTAATGTACGGCCCTGTAATTTCCGGCACAGAGGCTTAACACCTTCACATCTCTGGCTGCAGTCATCACATAACATCAATGTGAGCTGCATGCTTGTTCGCCACTTCCATAACATAAAATGCGTTGCCACCTCCGAGACTTTAGTTGTTATGTCTCTGTGATAGTTATTACGGGGCCATACATTACGAATTTTATTAATGATATGTTTATTCTACAGCCCATCTACTAATTATAATCTTAAAATGTTTGCACATGCGTTACATTTCCTGAGACGAAAAGTTTTATGCCACATGACACAATCTTTGACACAGAAGGTGAAAGGAGACGGGCAAATTTGGGCTCACAAAATCGTTACTAGATAACCCATTACATAGTACATTTTGTAATTTATATAACAATTATCAATCTAACCTAACTTTTACTTAAACATATTGTTAGTGTCTTAAATAGTTGCACTATTTGAGGTATCATTTAAGGAATGATAAATAATGAAACAGATGGTATTTATGAGATTGCATTTTGAAGCACATCTGTTGGCTAGTGTAAAGATAAACGACTTGAATGTTGTTTACGAAGTCGAGTATTTGGGGGTATAAATGAGCTTGTCCATGGCAAGGGATCAATTGAATTGTTGTCGTCACTATCAAATGAAGTGCTGCTAAAACTAGTTCGGTTCTTTAGAATATGTACTTCAATTACTGGCAATTCAAAAAATGCCCTAATTTTAAATTGTTTATTTTATATTCATTTGAAAATGACATAATTTATACAGTGTTAACTACTGTTAACACTGGGCACAGAAATGTATGGAACTGTTTCATTCTTCTTTACGCAGCTTCACGAATAGAATTACCTATTACCAAAAAGAGTTGTTTTCGCGTATAAAATATAGTATTGATCGAAAATGTTTGGGAAGGGTGTTTAATTAATTACTTCAAAAAATGTTTTTTTTTTCAAAATTTTTTAGTCCTATAGTTATGCAAATCAAAGAAGGGGGGATAATAGAGTCGGTTCTGGGTGTTCGTGTATGTGTTGTTTGTTTACAACGACACATACGACACCCATGATACTATTTAATACCCCAGGAGCTGTGAGTGTAAGCGTATTTTTTCAACTGACCTTAATATCTTTTATATCTTGCATGTTGTAAATAAACGAATATAATATATAAAATTAAAATGTTTGCACATGCGTTTCAAGTCCTGAGACGAAAAATTTATGCCAAATGACACAATCTCAAATTTACGCATCTACATGAATACAATTAGCTACATATTTCCAGAGAGAGTTGTTTTCGCTTAAAATACAAGTATCGCTTGAGAATTTTCGGGAAGGGTGTTTAATTAACAATGCTTCAAATATCTTTTGAAACTTTTCGCAGGAACCATCCAATTTCCTCTTCATATTCTGTATTAATGAATAAATTGAATTATAAATTGTCAAAACTGCCAAAGGACATTCCGAAGAGGGTGAAAATGGTCGAGAGTAACAAACACTGATGTCATGAAGTTGTGATTAATTATGAATACAAAGCTTTGAATTGATTAGCCACGAGTTGTTCAGATGAAATTCAACTGCATCATTTTGGCGCGGAAAATTTTAGGAATAATAAAATAAGGCGACCTCGTAACTTAGTTTATGTCTATTATGATTATAATAAAGTTATTCATCGTTTGTGTCTTGTAATATATTTTATACAAAAATGCGGCCAAGTACAAGTTGGACTAGAATTCTTAGGGCATAGAGAAACGTGGCCCCTAGAAGACCATGTTGCTCTATGACACTCTATGTTATAGCGTTCCATACGATTAATGAATTTTGTGTCACCATAAATACCATAGACTTCGTATAGATTCTTCTGTTTTCTATAGGAGAAGAAATATTTTTGTTTTTATAAGTGATAACGTATTTAGGTATAATTCGATGAAGGCTGCGCGTACTAAAAAGTGTCACGTTCCGCTTGATCAGCGCGTGCTAGATAGAGAGAGCGCGGAACAAGCGGCAGAGAGGCACGATCGGCCAGCGTTCGGCTTGTGACGTCTGTTTTCTAATGACGTTATAACATAATGTAAAATGTAAACCGCTGACTATTTTTTTTATGTTGGGTCAGGAATTTTACTAAGAAAGGGACTGAGAAATCGTCTATTTTTTGGAATTACTTCAAAAACATTTCAGATTATAAAAAATATATACTTTTGAAATCACTACAATAAGACCTATCTCACAATGTCACATAGTGGGTGTCGTAAAAGGCGACTAAGGGAATACCAGGAAATCGGCAGCAACATTTTCCTGTGTACTAAATATCAACATATTCCGGTTACCAATCTGCCTGCCAAGCGTAGCAACTATGGCAACTGCCCCCCAACATGACAGTCACAACTAGACAACGGCCCCTAGACCCCGGTTGCTCTACTAGTTCAGGCTACGGTAGCAGCCTTGGGAAAGGTAGAGTAGGTGCTAAGAATCCCCGGGAGAGATTGGGCTACGCAGTACGAAATGGCCTCCCACGAGATGGTCCGACGACCTAATCAAGGTTGCGGGGATCCGTTGGAGCAGACTGCCCAGAATAGGATGTCACTGTGGAAGTTTCTGGGGGACGTCGTCGACGTACTTACGTAGTAGTATAATAAAATGGAAGATATGATTTCAAATAAACCGCAGATTGTTGTGAGTTATTTAATGTAAACAAAAATTTATGTTCGCACTTGAAATTAAATAACAACTTTTGGAGTACTTCAGAAATTTCACAGTCACAGCACATCTCTGTCTATCTTCCCAAAACTTAGCAACAACGCAAGTGTTACAGAACACAAGGATGGGAATTAGAAACTTATTATATTAAGAAAAAACATGCTTTGCAATCATAAACTTAACAATTTCAAACTCAAAGCAGGATTTGCTTGATTAATTAAAAGTTTTATACTCAAATGAATTTACACCAAACTCGGCTGAGTCACGAAGTTGCATCCTCCATAAATGTTCAATTGAAATAAACATTCTTCAACAGGGAGATATTTTGTATTTTATTTATGTTGCATACTTCATTTGTGTAAATGTTGTTTTTGTTAAATTGTTGAATTGAATAAAGGATTGTATTTTTAACTGTAGTCTGTAAGAGCTATCGTGCACTGGTTAGTAACAATTTTGATAAATAAACAATGATTTGAGTGACGTCTGGGTGAACTCCGATTGTACGTATTATGAACTGTGATACCTGATCACAGTTCATAATACCTACAATCGGTAACGTTGATGGATTCTATAATGATTTATTCCTTTCAGAATATTTTTTTCTTTATTGACGTAATTCATTTTAATTGATGCAGCCAGGACATAACAACCCCACCGCTATTTTCATCTTCTGGTTGAGAATTGTTCCCCTAGTGCAGCCGCTCAACCGAACAATGGCGGTCAAACCATTCCCATGGGGCGGTAGTAATTGCAATAACGCAAGATGGGTAGTAGCATCCTGCGATACTGCCATTGCGATCGCCAATCTGCAGGCCAAGCATGGCGATTATAGCATATATATTTTACGGGGTTGCTTTGGTCCAGCAGTGGACATCTTTCGGCTGTAATGATATCTCCGATTTATATTATTATTTGTCATGCTGTATACACTTGCTTCAATTAGCAGATGTTTTGTAAATTCTTCATTTTTAAGGTCTCCAACATGAAACTGATTAAATTTTGTAGTGATGTATGAAATTGTTTGATTTCATAGAATAATGACTACGACTATGACAATTCCTAATTCACCCTCAGCTGTTGTGCACTGCTTTGGTCTAGTTTCAAATTGCGGATCAAAAAAAATCTGGCTAAACTACAATTTTATTGAACCAGACCAGTATTTGCAAAACTATAATAAGGAACGCAAAAGCGGGATGGTATGTGATCGATATCCTCAACTAAAAGTTTCACCCTGCAGATGGGTAACGCAGAGTAGGTAACTTTGGTGCATAAGAATAAACTTTTCTCAACTAATGTCGTTAGTTAAAAAATCAACGTAACTTTCTCTGTAATCCCCGAAGGGACAGAGGTAATTTAATACAAGAGAGGTTAACACCCACGATTTGCCCTTTACGTTTTAGCCCATGTAACAGGTGGCGAGCCTGTTGACATCTCCGGGTATATTACTAAACTCAGAGGTACTGGGAAACTTCCCTAAAATAGAAAAATCCCAATAGAATCAGAGATAAAGGACTTTACAACGTTATCTCTGATAGCCCCGACCCGGCAATCGAACCCAGGGCCCCAGCATAATAGTACAGGCCTGCTATCACTAGACTACTGAGACAGTAAAACTTTGAAGTGATATATAAATTTATTTGACCCTAATGAATGTTTTTTAATCCACCCTCAGATATTGCGCACTACTTTGATCCAGTTTCAATAAATTGCAGATCGAGAAAACTCTGGCTAAACTACAATTGAATCAGATGCGAAGTATTTGCGAAACTATAATAACGAACGCAGCTCAAAGCAGGATGGTGTCTGATCGATATCCTCAATTAAAAGTTTCACCCTGCAGATGGGTAACGCAGAGTAGGTAACGTTGTTGCATTAGAATAAACTTTTCGCAACTGATGGCATTCATTTTATATTTGGAACTAGCGACCCGAGTCGGCTTCGCTCGAGATTGTTTCTGGTAATTAGATGCCATTATCAATCATCAATTTCTATGTATTCATCTATTTAAAACAATAATTGATGACTGACCATTATGTGAAGGGCCATAAGGCTTACATTGGAATTAGTATCATGGCTATGTCTTAACTTCTAATTTTGCGCGAAGTTATCTTTTTTTTCTTTCACAAACCCTTCTACGAACAATTAGAAATAAACCAAAAAGAGAAATTGATTGATTGAGTTTTGAGCAGTGATTTTTTCACATCACCTGATACAACCATTTAGCTGGTCGGTCGAGCTTAATATTTATGTTACTTTAACTGAATAGTTAAACAATTTGAACAGTGTTACGAGGGTTAACATTAAATCAGACAGATGAATTAAAATATCCTAGTAGTCAAGAATACAAACGAATCCGCATTAAGAATGTTCATTTCAAACTTTAGCGCGCATGGCCCCGCGGCTGGTGTAGATCGGAAGCGATCTACTCGGTTAAGCAATACGGCAAATTGAAATGCGCATTTCCGTGCTTCGGAGGGCACGTTAAGCCGTCGGTCCCGGTTGCTATCGATAGATAGCAGTCGTTAAACCTTGTCAGCGGGTTGGCCATTAACCCTTATCTCCACCAACCTGCATTGGAGCAGCGTAGTGGAGTAAGCTCCAGGCCTCCTCCCAAGAAGGGGAGAGACTCGTGCCCAGGAGTAAGACGTATCAAGGGTTCCCATTATTATTATAATTTCATACTTTCTTTAGGCTGAAAGAAAAAAAGTATGACATAAAAATGTAAGGAACAAGAAATATAAAAGAAAACTGTCATTCAATATTTCCTTGTTGATGCGTCTTACTTTACGAGTAAAGGGTTAATTTTTAGCCGCGTGCTTTATCTCATCATCAGTGAATATTACGCTAAACGAAGCAAAATCAAAATATCCTCCATTTTGACACGATGTAAACATTACTTCGCGAGTTTATTTCTTCGAAAAATACGTAAGGGAGGCACGTGTGTTTTCAAACACTGTTCACTCAAGTCTCATATCCATTTAGGTAATTCGTTTAGGGAAGCTGCCCTTACAAAATGACTAAATGGAGCAAATACAACATGTAACGGTAAAAATGCACACTCTCTAATACCCCGATTAGAAAATCGAGTTATGATCATAATACGTGACCTGAAATAACATGTTTATGTATTTATTTTTTTTATTTAAGAAGTAAGTTGTCCTCACTTTGTACAAACAGTACCTATGCACACCCTATGCATACTTACCATTGTTCGTGTGTGAGTTGGTTCGTGTTTTATGTGAGACCGTAGGTAGAGCTACCTCTACCTACTCACATAAAACACGAACCAACTCACACACGAACACAGTTGCAATGTGATCTAGCCTAACCTGCGTATCCTTTTTTAACACTCGCTAGTAATAAGATTAATTTCCGCTATTTAGTGTCTTAAATTATAATCTTTATATATATATATATATAAATCAATTGCTGTTCGTTAGTCTGGCTAAAACTCGAGAACGGCTAGACCGATTTGGCTTAATTTTTTTTTAAATGATTTTTATATAAATAGATTATGATTTAAGAAATGAAGTTCAGGGAAGGTTTTAAAGGTAAGAAATTATGAAGAAATTGAAGGGGAATAGTAAAAACCATAATTTCATTTTCCCATACAAATACTCCGTATACCTATATTAAACCTTTGTCACATTATTTCATTGTGAGGCAATACGAAGTTTGCCGGGTCAGCTAGTTTATAATAAATAGCACGTCTGAACGAGTTTTAGTAAAGTTGTTGAGACTTGCATTTTATTATGGATAAACGTTAGTCTCATTTTCGTTTGTAATGACTGTTCTCCAAATGGGTGACCATAATTTCTTTAATAGTAAATAATTTTGGGACAAAAAATGTGCACCATGTAATAACCTACATAAAAAATGCCTAAAATCGATTCTGAACAAACTAGTTTCGGGTTGTACATTTAATCTTGTTACACGTTGTATAGCACTAACACGTTTCGTTCCATGAACTGCAACAGTATTTGGTTGAGCTGAAGGAAGTTTTTTTATTATTATTATTATTTATATATTATAGATATAACATCAATGTGGACTGCATGTTTGTTTGCCACTTCCATTACATAAAAAAAGATACCTATATGAAATAATATGTGTTTCATTCGCGAAACAAGAGTTATCGCAATCGAGGCAACTATACCTACCCCCTGGGCAACTGTCCGGGTTTTACCCTACACAATACCGAAAAAGGAAGGAAAGAAACAAAGGTTTCCGTTTTAGGAACGGAATACTACAAATAGCAAAATTAATTAAGCCAAATACATTGTCATAATATTTGATCTGAAATAACTTTACTCTTATTTTACATATCTGTGCGTCTCAGCTGATCGGATTTAACTAATCGAAAGAAAATGTAATCGAATAACCTTTTTATTAATTCCACTTATTAATTAGGGTTGGAATTGGTATTGCCGATATTGTGATAATATTGGCTTAAGATTAGTCGCCATTCTGTTATGATCAAATTGAATTTTCTTCGTGATTTTCAGACCTTTAGGAATTATTTCAATTACAATTATTTGGCAAAGATGAATAGCGTTTTAATACCATTCTTATTTAGATATAGCTAAAAAATGTGCGTCGTCACGGGACGCCTGGTAGATGTGAAACATCGTGTTTGTAGGTAACAAGTACCTTCTTGCATATTAGGTTGGTACCTACCTACCTAATATGCATAAAAGACAAGACCACACCGTACACTCTACTGTATTAAGATTGTATGCCCTTGTATTTTACTGGTGGTAGATTTCAAGTATAATAGCTCGAGGGTGTAGGCATCAGCAATCTATCTGCCATCAAATGGTAGTGTTCAGCACTATCGTGTTCCGCTTAGATGGTAATGCACCTAGGGTGCCGTTATAACAATCACAGAGATTTAACAATTAAGGTCTCAGACGTAATAACGCATCTGTATTTTGACCTCTTGTTTTTGTGTGGATATCTATAGGCTGCAATCATCACTTAACACATGAAATGACGACCAAATTCATTCTTTCTCAGTTTCTTTTGAAATGGGGAAATGGAGGAATTTGTAAATAATTGATGCTTTCCATATTATACAAAATTGTTCAGTGTCTATTTAATTTATTATGTGTTTTTGATTATTATTAGTGGTTATTCACTCTAGGTTAGTTTAAAAAAAAAATGACGATGTAAAAGTGCTCTCCAGGAGCCTAATTATATGAAATAAATGAATAAACTGAATAAACATCCGTGTGAGATACATTTTTGCTTGCCACCTTTGTTACATTATGAAAAATATTTATAGGTATAGCGTGGCAACAACGGCCCTGTATTTTCCGGCACAGAGGCATAACACCTTAGGCATAAGACCTTTGGTCTTTGTGTCTATAGGCTGCAGTCATCACTTAGTATCAATGTGAACTGCATGCTTGTTTGCCACTTCCACAACACAAAAAAACATCAACAATCAAGAACTGTTGAGTATTTTTTTATTAACCAATCTAAGAGTTCTCAGTATACATGCAAAATGTACGAAAAAACGTTAGCAAAATTTGAAATTATCTTCAAAGTTTTGTAGAGGGGTATTGTTCCACGAAGGTTGAGAGACCATCGATGTGAATAATGAAAAACTAATTATCCTATCAAGTATTATCAAGAGTACGTACAGCCACTTCCCAGAAAGTATTTAATGAACCAAAGAATGGTATAAATAAATGAAATTCCGTGAAAAATGTTCAATTGAGGTTTCTTGGTAATATACCTACCAGCTCTTATTCTAAGGTGACTAGTTCAATTCGTGATGGCTCACTTAGTTTTGCGAGATCAAGCGAACCTGGTTCCTGACCTATGCGTTTGAGAGATCTCGTAATCGCGCTACACAGAATAGACTAAAAAACGTACTTATTATTTTTTTTTTATTATGTTACTCATACTGCATACTTGTTTACCAACTTCATAATATAAAAACCGGTCGAGTGCGTGTCGGGCCACGGGCAGTGTATGGTTCCGTTCCGTCGTTATTTATTAGGTTTTTCATCAGCCAAGTGCGAATCAAATTCGCGGACAGAAGTGTTCGCTAGTCCGCTTGTAATACCAACAGACACAAACTCACAGACAAGACACTACCTCTTCAACTAAGCGACAGAATTTACGCTTCAAACGCATCTTACTTGAATTTACAATGCACTTACAGTATAATGTACAAACTTACAAACTGGTAAAAAATCTTTAATATAAATGAATTTCTAACTAAATATCTATAATTTCAAAACATAAACAATATAACACGATGTAAATGATGCCTAGCGCCATCTATTGCATGATTACTATGGAGTTGTTCGTATTGTCGTAACGTTTGAATTTCTAACAACAACCGTTTAGTCGGTAGGGGGGGGGGGGGACTTGACTTTAACGAAAATTGGTTCTTTAAAGCTTAATAAGTCACGAACAGTTAATTGAATCGATCGATCGATCGAAAATGATGTTTGCACACCCCTAACATTTTTGAAATACCTATCCAACGATACCCCAAACTATACAGAAAAGGAAAATTAAAAAAAAGAATTGCGCGTTTTATGGTGGGAGGGAACCCTAAATAAAAAGAAATGTCATGTCGTTTTTATTGTACCACTTTGTCGGCGTAATAAGGATGTATACTTGGGCCAAATTTTAAGTCTCTAGTACTAATCGTTTTTGCGCTAGACCGCGGACGGACGGACGGACGGACAGACAGACAGACAGGGGCGGATTTCCCTATAGGCCGAGTGGGCTCGGGCCTAGGGCGGCAAAATTAGGTCGTTTTCTTTAAGTAGTTGCCTACGCACATACGTGTAAAATCTCAAAAACGTGTCCTTATAGCACCTCGCGAAAAAATTAACATGTATGGCAATTACGATTATTAGAAGAATATAAAACAGAATCTGGAAAAATTTACTGGTGGTAGAGCTTCAGTGACGGAGCTCGCGGGCGTAGGCACCACCGCATTACCTAATATACTTGCCGCTAAATGGTAGTGTTCAGCACTATCGTGTTCCGGTCAGGTGGTAATGTACGGCCCTGTAATTTCCAGCACAGAGGCAAACACCTTAGGCCTCAGGAGTGGTAACGCATCTGTATTTTGACCTTGGTCTTCATGTGGGTGTCTATAGGCTGCAGTCATCACTTAACATCAATGTGAACTGCATGCTTGCTTGCCACGCCCATTACATAAAAAAAAAAAAATCTACAATATCACAAAAAAATTGGCTTGTTACTATAACTACTATTTAAAACATACAATAATTATCAATATAGTGTACGTCCGTTATTTTTTTTTTTTATTTTAATGTTTAAATCTAAATATTAATATACTCGTATATATAACAATTAAAATAATAATATTTATTTAGAAGAATTAATGAAAACACTCACTGACTTTCGTTTTTTTTTGACGTGACAACGTCTTAAATTAGGTTGCGGCTCGGAGTCACTCATGAAAAAGTGTAACGCCCGGTAACGTAACGATGAGTCACCGAACGAGAGAGAGGCCTGCCGGACCGGCGAATGCCTTTCTACCGAGAAAAAGACGTTGTCACGTACAATCTTCGCCCGTAAAACCAACACACAGGCAACCAGTTTTTTCATTTTAATTTAATTTCTATAGTTTATCTAATTTTTTATGCTTTACAGTACAGGCGGCAATCTTTCATAGGCCAAGGGGAGCCAACGTATCAAATCCACCCCTTCCCTGCCCCTTTTTTTCGTTTTTTGTATAGTGTGGGACATTGTTGGATAGGTCTTTCAAAAACGTAAGGGGTGTGCAAATATCATTTTTGGATTTAGTTAACGGTTTGTGATTTATTAACCTTTAAAGTGCCAATTTTCGTTAGAGTCAAGTGTATCAAAAATATGTGTTGTGTGTGTGTATAAAAAAAAACCGGTCAAGTGCATGTTGGGCCACGCGCAGTGTAGGAAGTTCGAAATTTTCGAGTAAAATACATTTGGTCGTCTATAATAGGGTTGCTGAGGATTCCTCTTCCTCTTCCTCATAATGAGGAAGTTCCGCAATATTTTGGGACATTCAACCGTTTCCGCATCCTCAAAAATTAAAATAAAAATATCCTCTTCCGCTACCGCTTCCTCAAAATTTAAGAGGAATTTATGAGGAATTTTGTTGCGCATGCGCGTCGCGTATCGATGGCAACGCACACGCCGCAGCACGGTGCCAGGCCGAACAGGCGAGCGAGACCTTCCCACCCGCCTCCGGCGCTGTTCCTTGATTGTTTGTTTTAATTTTATTGACATACATTATTTTGTTTATACGCGTACTGTTCAGAATTCAAAATGTATTATTCAAATGTTGGAGTAGTTCGCTCAATAGATGGCGTTGACTCTAACGCTAGCTACAGCTATATTACGCGGTTGAGATTTCTTGGTCAATACATAAGTATATCTGGTTCTTGTTCGTCAATTGAGAGGCTTAGTACAATCTTCACACATACTGTTTTCAGTTCAATTATTTGAATAACATTCGATTATGACATCGATGTTGACATCGATGTCATAATCGAAAGCCCGACATCGATATTCGATATTTATCGAAAACTGAACATCGATGTTGGATATCATCGATGATTTATGCAATAATAACTGACAAAAAAATAAAACACAGTGTAAAAGTTCGGAATTTATTAAGAAAGAGATCAAATGATTACATATTCCAATATTTTTTATCAATTGACTGCAGGAAGAGTAATTTTGATAAAGAAGAACCTTTTAATCTATTTCTTTGTTGATAAAGAGTAGAGTCAGCTTTTGAAAACAGTCTTTCGGATGGCGTTGATGTCGCGATAGTACTCAAATATTTCAGCGCTATTATTTTTAATTTCGGGTAAGTGGAACCGATGACATTATTCCAAACTTGGATAGGATCTTGTTTAAGATCAGATACTGTATTTTTCAAAAAGTAGCTTAACTCGGAAGGCATATCGTGATCATGAGGAGAAGGCGTAGAGTTTTTGACATTTACAAGTTTATAATGTTCGCTCCACAAATTAAATTCTTCTGTTGGATCTGGCGAACCACTCATAACTTCTTCAATTACTTCTGCTTCCGTTGTAGTAGTTAGTAATTCTTTGACTAATTTGATTGCTTTCGAACATGCTATGCGGTCTTGAAAGTGAATATTTTTGAACCTTGGGTCTAGCAATGTAGATAAAGCAAGTATTTGAACATGTTCCGAGGGTAACAAGCGTTTACTGATTTCAGTCATTATGTTCTGCTTAAGATCCTGACCCATAGAACTGTTTGTTTTAATGTTGCTCATTTTTAAGTTTAGCATTCGTGTTATGGGAATAACTTTGCTGCTGGTAACGTAGTCTTCTCCACAGATTTCTTTAGTAGCAACTTCTATAGGGCGTAAAACTTCAAAAATTTCAGTCAACTCTTCAATACCTTTTGCAGTTATCATTGGAGGAGCACTTGTATGGCAATTAACAATTTGATTAATTGTTGGTCGCAGTTCTAAAAATCTTTCCACCATATAAAAAGTGGAATTCCAGCGAGTGCTGACTTCTTGTATTAATTTTAGATCGGAATGCTTTCGTAATTCATCACTCGCCACTACACTATGCTTAAACCAAGTGACAATCCTTTTGACAGATCCAATTAATTCTGGCAATTCCTTTGTTTTTGCGATTGATTTTTGAGCTACCAAATTAATTAAGTGAGCAAAGCAAATAATATGGCATTTTTTTCCAAATGAGATATCTACAGCTTTAACAACATTTGCTCCTCCATCAGTTACCACAGCGGATACTTTTTCTGGATCTATACACCATTCATGACATGCCTGCAACAGCATTCTTCCAATGTATTCAGCAGTATGTGATTCGGCTAACTCATAAACTCCTAGAGTGACTGATGCCATTGCCATACGTTCTTCGTCATAAAAGTGTATAGTGACACCAAGAAAACTCCTAGTCTGCATGGTATCCGTCCATATGTCGGTTGTCAGGGTAATATTACTACGTAGGCCTTTGATTTTATTTTTAAAAAGATTCTGCGTAACTTCATATCGGTTCTCTAGCATTTTCTTGAAAGTATGCCTGGATGGGACTTTATACAGAGGTGCAGCTGCTTTCATTAAGTTTAGAAATCCTTCATTTTCAACCATTTGGAACGGCTGTGAATCTTTGCAAATCATAAACAAGATAGCATTTGTAAGGCGAATTCCTTTAGCTCCATTTTCAGAAAATTCAGATATGCTCCTGAAACTTTGATTTAATGTCGGCTGAAATATTTTTGTGCGAATAGACGATGCACTTATGTCACTTTCATTAAAACTACAATCAGAATCAACTGAACTATTTTCATGTAAAGCAGAGACAGGTGCGATTATCTCAGCAGAAGTAGAAGCAGTTGGCATTACAGGTTTTACGAATGTCTCCTTAAATGATCTCTTGGCGCCTGTTTTATGAACTGTGTTCTCCTCGTTGCTATTTTTTCCTAATAATGAACTATGCATTTTTTCAATGTGCAACTTAAGATTTGTGGTGTTGCCACAAGTTTTTATGATTTTATGGCAAGACCGACATCTGGCTTCATTATTTTCAAGTCTTTCAAAAAATTCCCAAAAGCGACTTTTTGGCGGCATTTTTAATTCTGTTCCTGTATTCCTGAAAACAAACAATGAAATTTAAATAAAATTCAGACACGAACTCGAAATAACCAGAACATGCAAAAATATTCATAGAAAATACACAAAATAAAATGTTCTGTCACCTTAATATACTATTTTCAATGCAAGCAAAACAGTAAGAATCCACACCACAGCCGTAAAAAAAGAGATAAATTGTCTATGGCCCGAGACATTCAAATTTTGCGCGAAAGAAAACGATAATTGTTTTGCTCTATGCTCTCTTTATCTCATATACAGCATTCATAACCTTAAAAAATAACAATTTCGTTTAGCATGCACAGGAAGCAAACAGATGAATTCAATATTTAGAAGTCAATCAATAAATACTTACATATTGTTGTATTTCACGTAATATTATATGCACAATAATAGAATACTATCAAATGAGTAAATTAAAACAGCCGACGCACGCACAACAAATTTTTTTATCAATAAACGAATGGGAGGGGTCAGGGGAGTGAGAGAGAGCGAGCGAGGAGACGACGAAGAACGTACGACGAATAAAAGGAACGACCGGTGCGCCCTGAATGAATGAATACGCGTTCAAAGTTCAAAATAAACTTGATTTGTGTTGTGGATGCGTTCATAAAAGACATATTTTGTTTCGTAACTTCGTAAGTTGCATTGGTCGTGTCGTGCGTGAGGCCGTGAGTTAACATCGATGACAGATGCCGTTAACATCGATGTTACGATATTTTTCGTATAGCAATATCGATGTTAAAACAGCGATGTTTTTGCTTTCAACATCGATGATCATCGAACATCGATGTTCATCGAGCATCCCTAGTATGAAGGCTACCCCGTTAACATTGGTCCTTATCGAGTCGGAAGTATCGACGGAAGGCCGGCGACTATAAGGCTGAATTCAGTGGGTCATTTGTGCTGAAAGACCTGGAGACGCAAGCAGCCAAGGAATTAAGGCACACAGTGACCAAGGAACTAAGACACACAGCGGCCAAAGGAACTAAGGCACACAGTGGAACCACAGGTCACATGGTACGAGTGGCATGGTAAAAGTGAGTGAAGAGTCAAAACCGTGAGTACATTTGAAGTGTTAAAGTGTTTTCGTTTCCTGGACTTAGTTTATTTTTATTCGAATTTTGACTTGTAAAATTCAAGATAAATTTGGACTTAGAAAAATTTCGCATTAATTTGTATGAAGAATAAACTTGTAAAATTTTCAAAAGCAAATTAGGACTTAGAATAATTTCTCAAAAAAGTGAACTGACGGGGAACCTATGCCCAATTTAGAAAAAAACTTAGAAAAAATTGTAATATCTTCAACTTAGTAATTTTCTTGTTCAACACTTATAATATTTACTAGTCGACTGTGAACTTAGAATATTTTGCGTTGCATACAACCTTATATCCGATTGTTTGAAGCATTCATGACTTAGAAAATTTATCTTTGAAACATGGAGTCACTTGCTAGAGTACAAAACGATATTTACGAAAAAATTGTAAGGGTGAGATCCAATTATAAGAAAACGCCTAAAGAACGTTTCACTCAGTATTATGTGGAAACTCGTTTAGAAAACTTAGAAGACATGTGGAAAAAATTTAATGATTATGATTCTAAGATATATAGTAACATCAAACAAGAGGATATTGAACAGTATAAATATGTTGAGTTGTATGAACGCACTGAGGAGGAGTATGTTGACTATAAATGTGAACTGAAATCTAAGTTGGCATGTATGGTGATTTCCGTTAAAGATTGTAGCGATGTGTATAAGCAAGATAGCAACAAAGTCAATAACAGTAACATGTTAAAATTACCTAAGATTACTTTACCAACCTTCAACGGCGATTATTCAGCATGGGTAACATTTCGTGATTTATTTGTCTCTTTGGTACATAATAATAAATCTATAGATGATGTACAAAAGTTACACTATTTAAAAACTCAATTAACTGGTGAAGCCGAGCAACTTTTAAGACACATTCCGGTAACGTCAAGTAATAGACCGGGATCCCTCGCCCTTTTTCGTAAGTGATTACTAACAAGCTAATTTTTCGTCAGTAGCTTCATTTTGACGAGACGCCCAACATTAGCTAGTACAAAAATTTCGTAAGTGGTAGCTAACAGGGGTAATGAGGACATAATTTGTTGATTTAGTGGTTATCAAAAATTCATTACTAACTGGTTTTTTTATTTATAATTCTTATAATAATAATCTAAATTAGCTGAAAAAATATTTGTCCTACAAAATGCTAGGTTTGATCAACGAGGTCCCATTTTTGCAACATGTACTATTTACGAGGTCATGAAAAATTATTACTAACCAGCTGATTTTTTTTTTGTTGGTTAGTTAATAATTATATAATTTAACGCCCACATTGTCCTACACATTACGTGGAACGTTTTTCTAGTCCGACACTCTTAGGTTGTAGTACAAATACTAGATGTAAAAATAATTAGTATCAAGTTGAAACTTCGTGAGTAGCTTCTTTTCAATGAGACGCCCAAGAATTTCTTTTACGAAAAGGCTCGATTGTGGTAGCTAACAGGGGTAATGAGGACATAACTTGTTGATTTAGTGGTTATCAAAAATTCATTACTAACTGGTTTTTTTATTTATAATTCTTATAATAATAATCTAAATTAGCCGAAAAAATATTTGTCCTACAAAATGCTAGGTTTGATCAACGAGGTCCCACCTTTGCAACATGTACTATTAACGAGGTCATGAAAAATTATTACTAACCAGCTGATTTTTTTTTGGTTGGTTAGTTAATAATTATATAATTTAACGCCCACATTGTCCTACAAATTGCATGGTATATTTTGCTGATCCTCCAATGGAATTTGAAATTCATAACAATAAAAATCTATTCATTCTGTACATTTTTCTATTGGAGTTTAGTTATATTAGTACGCATGCGCGCGATGCTGCGTACTGTGTTTAGTTACTCCATGCTGAAGCCGACTTTAGCCGACTATAACCGTGCTGTTCTTTTCTGTTGACCACGTGTTGGACGCTCTGAAATAACTTACATTTTTTTTTAATTGCTCAGCAAAAATGGAGTGTTTTTTATGCAGTGTATTGTGTGATAACCCTCGCTTTCGAGAGAAACGCGAAGAGATCAAGAAATTTTCTCAAGAAATTTTGCTTTCTTGTCGAACTTTTTTGTCTGCTCGAAAGCATCATAAACATAAATATAGTAATGTCGTATTACCGGAAAATTGGAATGACGACATAATCGGGTATCATTCCTCTTGTTATAAGGAATTCAGAGTGAAATCTCAATATTTGTGTTATGAACGGTAAGTCGATTGAATATTTTTCAATTTTATTTTCAAAATAAGGTAAAGCACCCAGCCGTTGCTCAGGAATCAGTACCTGCTCACTCCATGTATTTGTATATCTATATATATGAATATAGATATACAAATACATGGAGTAAGCAGTTACTGATCGCTGAGCAGCTACTGGGTGTTTTACCTTATGTGATAAATAATTTATTAAGTAGAAGTTTTCACATTATTATATAAAAATCATGATAAAATTATAGCTATTTTTTTTTGTAAACAATAATTTTACAAAGTACATTGTGCTTTACATATTTTACTAAAAATTTTGAAGTATAATATATAAATATATATTTAAATATATATATAAAAATACATATTAAATATATATATATATATATATACATACATTTAAGAAGGGTTTATCGTTCAGTTTGTCCATAAAATGCTCTTATACAAATAAAAATGTTTAAGAGTATTTTATAGACAAAATTTGCATTTATCGTTCAAGTACAACAAGGACCTTACTATTTATCTCAACGGATGCAATAAAGAAACAAGTATAAACCCTTCTTAATACAGAAGTTAATTTAACCGCGTGCTTCTCATTTTCTCCATTGAGAGTCAGAGAGCTCAATTATATTTGGAAATGCCCAATTGTTTTTGATGATTTTCCACAGAGCGTAAATCTAAAAAAGCACATGGTCGTACACTTAAAAAAAAAGCAAATTGTTGTTGTAAGTGTCTACTTTTCGGATCTGCTCATAAAAAATGTTTAGCAAACTAAGAAGTATCAAATTTTTTGACAAATCAATGAGGTGAAATTTCGAAAAAAAAGTTTTCAAACTCACAGACTTTTTTTAAAGGAAGCTAAATTGTTGAAATTGTTTTATTTTTGTAGTTCTCTCTGAATAACTCCGAAACCGTGAATGATAAAAATTTTGTATGGTAACATCTGAAAACTAAACAGTTGGGACTAAAATAATTTTTTTTTGTTTATTGAACGACGATCTCCTTCCGAGTTACAATCTGTTGAAAATTATCCAAACATTTATGACTTTTTTTTCAATCCCGTAATTTTTGTGTCTAATGTATATACTTAATTTGAATTATTCTTTTATTTATTTGTTTTATACAGAACTGAGCCAGCTGTAACATCGTCTGCAGCTGAATGTACTGAAGTTACAGACGCTTCAACTTCTTTAACGTCTGCTCCAATCGTAGAACCACACTTAATGCCATGCTCCTCTCGGTTAGTTCGTTGAATATTCTTTTTTTACGTTATTGTTCATTCTTATAATGAGTACATGTGAATACACAGATTACAAAATTATGCCATTTAAATATTTTTTAGCTATTAATTATTTTCGCCTATACACAAACAGGGTGGCGATTGACCTAAAATACCTTGAAATGTCAGGGAATTTGAAATTTCTGGAATAGTCAGGGAAAAGTCAGGGAATCTTAATTTCAGTCAGGGAAATTTATAGTTAAACTTTTATTATTTCTATAGAATTCTAAATATTTTTTAATTATATCAGTTCTATTTTGTGATAAATAATATTAAAAAAACTAAGTGTTTGGATAGTTAATTTAAAAACAAAAGAAGTATAACTTCAAAAAAAATATTAATTATAATTATATTAATTGTTGTATTTTCAAAAGTTATAAATATTTAATCAAAAGAAATTGGTCTTTTTAAAAAGTTGGAAATTTGCAAGAAAGTATATAAAAATTAAAAGAACGGTATTCATCAGCAATGTATGGTGTAATGCACACATGCGGTGCCCCACAGATAAAGTACCTGAAAATTATGGATGGACAATAATTGATGGTAAATACGAGTATTATTGGTTTGATGGTCCTCAAAGCCCATCCTTTGAAGAATTATCTTCTCAATTGCAAGGTACCCTATTAATATTATTGAAATTTGGTTTTTAATTTTTCGGCGACATTAATTAATTTTTTCATATTATTACAGATTTAGATACCACGGAAGATCAGAATGAAGAAGATACTGATGAAGATGAGGAGAGTGATGCCAGTAGTGGGGATGAATGTTTTTTTGATGAGTCAGATGAAAATTAATTTCTTTTTTGTATAAAAGTATCTACTTTTTCATGTATGTTACATAATAAAGTTGATTTATTTCAATAAATATATTTTCACTTTACCTCATGTTGCACATAGGAAAAACGAAAATTACGATTATTGTAGGACTACGGATGCATACCAGTTTTTTTGTAGGACATTGTTTTATTCGGATAAAAAACACACTAATGTATCACGTGATACTTTTGTCCTACAGTTACTAATAAAAAAAATGGTCCTGTGGTATGGACAACTTAGGAGTCTAGGACTAGAAAAACGTTCCACGTAATGTGTAGGACAATGTGGGCGTTAAATTATATAATTATTAACTAACCAACAAAAAAAAAATCAGCTGGTTAGTAATAATTTTTCATGACCTCGTAAATAGTACATGTTGCAAAAATGGGACCTCGTTGATCAAACCTAGCATTTTGTAGGACAAATATTTTTTCAGCTAATTTAGATTATTATTATAAGAATTATAAATAAAAAAACCAGTTAGTAATGAATTTTTGATAACCACTAAATCAACAAATTATGTCCTCATTACCCCTGTTAGCTACCACTTACGAAATTTTTGTACTAGCTAATGTTGGGCGTCTCGTCAAAATGAAGCTACTGACGAAAAATTAGCTTGTTAGTAATCACTTACGAAAAAGGGCGAGGGATCCCGGTCTATAACTATCAAATTTGCTGGGATCAATTAGAAAGCAGATATAATAATAAACGATACCTTGCAAATTGTTTGTTAAAGAAGTTATTTAGTCATAAATATCTAGTAGTTGAGTCAGCGGGTGGTATCAAGGACTTGCTTGATGCCATGACCGAATGTTTATCTGGGCTAAATAATTTAAATATAGATGTTACTAATTGGGACGTTATTGTTATTTATCTTATGAGTCAAAAATTAGATTCTGAATCTAGAAAGCTCTGGGAGGCAAAATTAAGTGAAACTTTTAATGAATTGCCTACTTTGCTCAATTTTAAAGAATTTCTTCAAACTAGATTCAGATCTTTAGAATTTTTAGATAACAAGGTTGCTAGGCCTTCAGTATCTCGTAATGTAAAATCTCTTCACGTTACTGTACCTACATGTGCTCACTGTAATGAAGATCACAAAACTTGTCACTGTAAAGGGTTTGCCAAATTAGATGTAAATGCGCGT